>CAWUFW010000591.1:665964-1331928 GCA_963921515.1 Calotriton arnoldi | reverse complement strand
TACGGTTTGTTACTGTGTCCACCTTTTGTTGTATTGACTCTGCTCAGTCCCTCACATCTGGACGCTGTAACTTCTTATGATCGGTGAACTCTGTGAGATTGCGTGGTTTTCAGTTGACGGAACGTGCAACGTTTCCCTGTTACAGGATTTGCGTTCTTCGGGCGCTCGGGAACGCATATGCATGTCAAAGCGCCTTGTGACCTCGACCAGTGGTAGGAAGCGCTGTATAAATAATGAAGGTATGGTCGCTATTTAACCACCCAGGAAACGCTTTGGCCCTCGCAAGGAGGGGGAGCGCTATACAAATATAGCTGTGCCCAAACCCCTGACCCACTTACACCGCCTGCTTACTTTTTTTTTTGCAGTGAACAGCACTCGTTATTACACTGTTTCTGTATGCGCTACCTCATTCCTTTGTGCACCACGTCAGACACCTCTTTCTTCGATACCCCCTGTGACCGTGCTGCATGTTGTGGTGTGCAGGGCACTGTTCTTCCCTTGCACTAATATCTCCCTTGTTTTGCACCCAAAATGCCCCCGTGGCCCTCATTGCATACAGCTTTTTCGCCCCGTTTGTGGTCTTTTGTCGACATGTACTTTCGGGCACGCACCCTCTTCCCTGATATCCCGCACCGTCGGGTGCAGAGCACAGCCCCCACCCCTGCAGCGAGGATCCACGTGTCCGGTGTTCAACACTACCATCCAGCCCTGTACCCCGCACAGCCGACACTGTACTTGAAAATACGCCCAAGGGAACTTCCGGTAGGGGGAGCCCTTCAGAGGACCCTCTGAAGACATCCCCATAAGCCAGTGGGGCTGGAGAAATGGCAGTGAAGCGTAAGGTGCCTTCGCAGGAAATCTGCAAATTTCCCTGCAGCCCAGATTGCACCTTAGTCATTTGTATACGCATGTGTGCACGCCTCTGCCTCCCTGCAGCTTCTCTTGTATAGCCCAGCATGGGTTACCTCGTATGGCATTCAGTGTTCTGCAGAACTTATATATATTCAGGTACTCACTTTTTAGAGTACCGATTTCCTGAAAAGTGCCTGTAGTCTCCCATTAAATATACTGCCATAGTACTGAGAGGTGCAGGTACTCTCCATTTCAAATTAAATCTGGTGAGAAATAATATATTTTATATCTACGCGTCTTACGATTTTTCTCGTGATACGTTTGCATTTTAAAAGCACTGTTTTGATTCTCCCACTGAAAGCACATTTTTATTTCAAAGCACCGAAGATGATCTCTCGAGGCAGCAGCACGCTGTTACTAGGAAATTGCAGCCTTGAGGGAAAGCGCGATGATTTAAAGCGAAACAATCAAGAAAACAAAACACGAATACAAGGCAGCTGAGGATCAATTCCACGTTAATTCCATCAAAGCCAAGGTGACCAAGCTTGCTGTCCTGAAAAGTCGAGCAAGGAAAACGCTGTCTCAATAGAGCGCTCTAGTCAAAATCCGTGGGTCACTTTAGACACTTTTTTTTAAAAATACAACTTTCTTTTTATATACTTATATAACTCGCATTTTCAAGAAGTAGACGGTCATGTCTGTAGCGGAACCAGGCTTCAGCCAGGTTTGAACGGGGCCATTCAGACCCAAAGCTTCAGTGTGCCTGCGTGTGTGATCACGTGCTTCGGTGCACCCGTGTGCCTCTCTGTATTAGTGTGTCTGTCTCACGGGGTGCGTGTGTTTCTCAGCGTGTGCATGCATGTGTGCCTGTTTGTAGTGCGGTTTCTATGTATGTCTGTATGCGGGGGTCAACAGGGGGTAAAAGACATTGGCATTTACAACGCCATTACTTGATTAATGCTTCACGAAGGGGAAAAAAAAACAATAACATTTTCAATGCCAATAGCTCAAAACCATGTCATTGCGAGACCTATTGCATTGTAAATGCTTGTTTTCTAGTACTGTCCTCTGCCAGATTTCAGTAACGATGTAAAATGTTATTTTCTCCTCAGTAAAGCCGTGTTCTTTCGTGTATACACACGCAGGTGGCGTGGTGAAGCAGATGAAAATGAAGTTGCTGTGAACATTTTGACTCTTCATCTGTGGCATACTTTCTCCCACTCAGATGACCCCTGCTAGGGTGGTGCCCCAAGCTAGCAGTAGGACCCCCGTCTCTTGCTCGTGGTGCTGCAGGATAGCCTTTTTCAAAGGAATGCAGAATAATTTACTTTGGAGAGTGGTTTTAACGGATCTGCTGCAAGGATTGATTTCACTCAACAACAGATTTCAGCCTGGCTCCTCACGGGGTATTTGTAGTTCTGCTCTACAGAGATGACAGTACCGAGACTTCTTGAAATACTTATTTATTCACGAATAGTAGGCACGTTAAAAGAACAACAAGACGCAGCAACAACCCCAACAGAGGTCCCTCAGCAACTGTCCTTCAAACACCAACACACTCTGCCGCATTCCACAACCACATTCTGACATAGATACGTTCCAGGCATTCTGCTCCGTGTGGGAATCTACCACATACCTTTCACCTAACAACATAAATGCAAAACAGAACGCTGAAATCACGTAACACACAAACATAAGCACTAACCTGCTTCCCTCCTACTAATCACCAGTCGAATCTTTAACTTAGCAGGAATGAACAACTGCCCTACCGAGAAATACTGAAGCTAGAAGGCATCCACTACTCTCTGGTACTTCTACAACTGGCATCTCTGCCCACTTTATCTCCCACTCAATCTAACTCTCACCTAATTCTCTCTAAATCCCAAAACACATTACTTTCACTTCTCCTCCTGTTGCCCTACTTTTGCGCTACTATTTAAAAATGTATTTACCGATACAACTAAAGGGGAGCCTTGTCATATGGATTTTGCCCCCTTTTCCTCTTGAGCCATGCTATACAGTATCGTTATAAACCATTAGCAAAGCCAAAAAGGCCCACATAGGTCCCACAGGCAAGACCTATTGGCTTTGCCAATGCTTGTTCTTCTGCTTAACACTCAATGCAGGAACTTACCACATTACCTCTCAAATCACCCTCCTTTCAAGGGTGTTTTCCTTGGATTCACCTTCACCATTCAGCAAGCTAGACACCTCTCACTCTTGGGTAAGAACATTTTGCCTGCCAGTCTTTCTCTTTCCAAATAATGGGTCACTCTTCTGAGTCCCAAAAGGCTGGAGCTTATTTGCCTCCGAATTGAAAGTGCTGTTTTTTGCAAGTGTGATCAAATCCATGCTTCCACCCATTGAAAGAAAGACCACTTGTAGTAAGTAGCTTCGAAGGCTAAGTGCCAGGTTGGAAAGTGCTAGTTTGCTCCCAAATTAAGTGCTTTTTTAAACAAAAGGAAAGAGATACTGAATAGTTAAATATTTTATGGCAAAGGCCACAATGAGGTTGTGGCCGAATTCGCTCCATAATTGGTTGAGTTTTTTTTTTTTTTTTTAAACCTTTATTTTTCAGTTTTATAAAACAAAAGCCAGCAGTACAGGTGATGCGATACACTAACACACGGCAGTTCCTAATGAAGAGCGCAGTCAGCCAAGGAACGCTCAGACTATCTATCTCCAGCACTCCATGGTGCCTTGCAACACACCAAGCGTACAGATGTTGTAGTGTTCTGCTGGACACGTTCTAGTGTCTCAGCAGACACTGAGTTAGTAGCCACTCCCCTATGGGAGTGGGCACACTGCACCCCCACACCCATCCATCACGGGTGTCACGAGTGACGTGGCTCCGCCAATAAAAGGGCCCGGGTGCACGTGCTCGTGGCCAGTTACCGCTCTACATCTGCTGGTGTCTGTGTCCATCATTTCCGTAATGTGGGCCTGAGGCCCAACACCACATTGGCGACGAGCGGGTCGACACCCGTGCGTACACTGGCAGCTCCTTCACTCGCCTGAATGAGGGACAGTCTAGCCCGTGTCTAGGGCATCCCCTGCCGTCAGCGGAACACTTCCTGAGTGCGGGGAAAAAGGAGAAAAGTGTCGCAGCACACCACACACAGCGTTCGAGGAGCCCCCGATGCTGACCCTCGCTGTAAAGGACAAGGATCCTACTCCCGGATCTCCTCCGGTGCCCATGTGGGTGCAGAACCTACACCAAGACTTCAACGGTCGCAGGTGAGCAGAGCATACACCAGCACGGCTGCGAGCCGTAGGTGAATCAGCCCTCCAGCCATGTCCATAGCGCCTGCAAAGTGAAGCACAGCCTGCAGCGCCATGGAGGCTCCCGTGGCCTGCATGTGAAGCGGCCGCCCCTACGAGGCGAACTTCAGGGGAGACGAGCCGCTCTGCCGCAGTCCGCAAGTCAAACCCCCAGGGCGCGCTCCAGAAATGCCCTCGCGGGTGACGGGACTCATACCCTTACCACTAATCGGCCACAGTCCCTGCCGGCACGGCCTCCGCAAGCCGAGACTGAGCCTACCCCAGCGGATCTGAAGCCTGCACCGGCACGGTGAACTCTGCGCTGCTGGGTGATTACCCCCTGCACCCACGCATGCAGGAAAGTACAGGCGGCGCCTGCTGTGCGCGCCCCCAGAGCCTCCCAGCACGTCCCGAATAGCAGCGCTCCGGCAGGTCGCCCCATCTTATCCTTGCGGAAACAGAAAAGGAAAAGCGCAGCGGACACTCACCCTGCACCCTCTGCCTCGAGTCGCAGCAAAAAGGAGGTACGGCCGCTGTGTGACCCCGAGCCCTGCAAGGCCGCCTCTGCCTCTAGCAGCGCCCAAGGGATAAGGAAGAGTGTGCCCATCGTCAAGCAGCCCCACAGACTTCAGGGGAGGCCGCCTGCTGCAGGTAGTGACTTCTCAGCCCCACACCTACCTGCAGGAGCGCCCGGTTCTTGCCCTCACCTGCCTCGAACGAACTGCGCAGCTCCGGGGCCATCTGCCTCGCTTTCAGCCAGAAGAAAGGCCGCAGCAGCAGAGAGACAGCCGGCGAAGACCGGGAGCGCACTGCCACCTAGTGGTGGCCTGATGCACCACACCCTGCCACAAGTGCACTACGCCAGCCTGACATGGCAAAGACCTTGGACAAAAGGCAGATACGGGATCAGCAGGGACAGGAGAGGCCCAGACAGGAGACTCCCAGCTCAGGTCTCCACACAAAGGCATCCCAGCTCGAGGCAGCACAGCATAAGGAAAAGCACAGCACCTAAGATGGTGAAGAAAAGGTGTAGAGCAATCCCTGCCATGGAACCACAGACGCAGCACCTGTGAGGAGGAGCACAGCCAACAGCGCCAGCAAGGCGGCCCCCAGCTCACGCAGGGGACAAAAACGCAAACACAGGGTTTTAACCCAGACAAGACCCTGCTCATCGGCCAGCCAGTACCACAGCATGCAGCCAGAGAACTGTTTCCTCAAACAAGGGACAAAGTGTATTGCCCTGAAGGAAGAGGCCCTACGGCGAGGAGAAGTTCCCACATGCAAGTGTTACCCCTCTGATGGCCACCAGAGGCCCAGCGCTGCTACACAGTAAACACAGGAAGACTGGGTGCCGAGACAGACTGCCAAGGGGCCCCAAGATGCACCAGCGCAAACCAACACCAGCAGCCATGCCAAAGACAGCCCTCTCTAGCAAGGGTGGGAGACCAGCCAGACAGCGACGTCTCAAGGGAGCACAAGAAAGACTGGTGCAGAGCACGCACCACACGTGGCTGCCCAACACCACCACCAGGGAAGAGGTCGCATCACCCGCCCATACTGGTGAACAGGCACAACCACACCACCGGCACCCCAAGCGCCAGAAGAAAGCGTCCAAGAACGGGACAGAGCACACAAAGCGCACGCAAAGCCAGAAGCGCGCAGAAAGCCGCGCCAGTGAACCTGACTGCACAGACAGGCACCCAGGAGATAGAGACATCTCCACCGAGAAGCACTGCTGAACGCAGTACAGAGAGCGACCACACCTCTACTGCACCGAGATTGAAGAGGAGCACACAGCGCCAAGCAAGTGCACAGCAGCATAGGAACAGCGGCTACCTCTCCAGGAGGGACAGACTGAAGAGAATGCGCAGCCAGCGCATCCAGTGAAGCACACGAAGGGCGCAGTCAGATGCGCGCCAAAAGAAAAGCCGACCTGCCAGACGGTCGCAACGTAGAAGCACTGTGGGAAGGAGATCCCCCTACATCTCCACCGCACCAACGAAGCCCCGCAGTGGGCCAAAGAACACACAGAGTGTCCTCCCTCGCACTGCCTCCAGATGGAGTCAGCAGTGACCCACGCCAGGCAAGAGAGGAGTCGCACACTCCAGGTGGCAGGCCGCCACAGCAACATGCGCTCCCACAAGCGGCGGCACATGACCGGACGTCACGTCGCCCAGCAGGCAAGGAGCACGTCACGCAGAGTGACCAGTTCAGACAAGCACGCCAGAGCGAAGGCAGAAGCCGGCGCCACCACAGCGCCGCCTCGAGGTCCAAGCGCAACACCCTCGAGAAAAGAAGAGTGACAGCCATGTCACACCAAAAGGAAGAAGAGTGACAGCCCTGTCACCCCAAAGAAAAGAAGAGTGACAGCCATGTCACACCAAAAGGGGAGAAGAGTGACAGCCCTGTCACACCGAAAACTGGACGAACACAGGTGCGGTGAAAAGACCAACAGGAGGAGAAGACCGAGGACTCGCACAGCAAGCCAATGGCACACCCTTACACACCATACAGCCACCAAGGCGGATCGACGTCCCAGGGCACAGCCTCACGGATGAACCGAACGTAAGCCGCAGCACGCGCTAACCGCGTCTCATCCCAACGCTTCCCCATGCGACCGTCCATTCCCGAGCGCCGGCAGTCGAATTCAAGCGGCATCCCTGCTCCTGTCCGCAGACGCCGTGGGTGAAGATCAGCACTGAGTGCCCGCCCTCACACCGCCTCAAGATGGAGTCGGCAGTGGCCCCAAATCAGGCAAGAGAGGATCCGTACACTCTACGTGTCAAGCCGCCACCGAAGACCAACCTCAACAAGGCGGAGACACCTGGCTGCTAAGTCCCTCCTGACATTCAAACTCTCCCAGCAAGCCACCACCATCTGTCACTCCAACTCACCACATGGCTGGCAACCACCATCACGCCAGCCCTCAGCACATGCGTCAAACACCCCTACCAGAGCACAAGTGGACTGGAATCCTACCCCGTTGCCACGCCAGCCGACTAAAGGAATTAGAAGCCACCTGTGAACCTGGCCTACACCGGAACCGCGGCAGCGAAGTGCAAGTCCTGGCCAAGACTCATCCACCCGTGAGGGTTGTGTGTGCGACTAGGTAACGGCTCCTCGGCGGTCCTGCAGCTGCCCCCAGACGGCACACAAGCGGCCCCCAGCGCAGCCCTCCTACAGTCCCGCAGCAACCCCGACGATGGGCCTCCCCAGGCGGGAGAGTGAGAAGAGACATTGCCCCACCGACAGGTTACCGGTCACAGCCAAGCAGTTCAACAGGGACAGTCGGTCCAGCAACACCTCTGTGAATTCTCACCGTGGACTCCATCCATGCTCACGACGCAACCCACCGTGAAGAACTGTTAGAACCCACCACAGACCATCCCAGACGTCAGCAACGTGGAGCCATGCAAGACTGCAAGACAAGTCATCCTCACAGAACTGACGGTATGCAGCGGACGTCATCAAAGCCAGCGGTCGTGTCCTGAACCCCTCAGGTTAAATTACGAGTGCCCGCCGAGATGGCCCTGCAGCAGGCGGAACCACCGGCCCATGCCTGACGTCTTCTTGCCACTGGACTCGTAAGGCTGATAGACCCTGTGGTGTTTAGTTGACTGTTCATTTCTCTCCACAGGTTGAACTAATTGTTGTTGTTGTTCTTCATTAAAGTTGGGGAGGAATGTAGTGTTCTGCTGGACACGTTCTAGTGTCTCAGCAGACACTGAGTTAGTAGCCACTCCCCTATGGGAGTGGGCACACTGCACCCCCACACCCATCCATCACGGGTGTCACGAGTGACGTGGGCCCGCCAATAAAAGGGCCCGGGTGCACGTGCTCGTGGCCAGTTACCGCTCTACATCTGCTGGTGTCTGTGTCCATCATTTCCGTAATGTGGGCCTGAGGCCCAACACCAAATATGTAAACAAACCAACATTACTGGGGTCAGTCCTCTCCCCCATCTGAAGTCGAGTTATCATCCCCACTCGCACCCGTATAATTGGATGAGAGTTAAAAGGAGTAGAACTATGGCTTGCTTCTTTCTGGCACTTTTTTTTAACTGAACCAAGTAATACCAAGTTATGCTAAGAGAGCAACAATGCACCGCAGCCTTGACCCTTTCAAAAGTTTAGCTTAGTTGCCTGCTTTGTTTGTTCCTTGCTAGGCACTTCGAGGCAAATCGTGTATATTTCTCACGTAGCACTCTTTTTTTTAAAAACAAAAAATGTAAACATATTTTTAATTGTGAAATAGTGTGAGTGAATATAACATGCTGCAGATAGTTTTATGCCGGCCAGGCAACGTGGTAAAGTCAAGGCCCTATGCCTGGCCCATAAGGCCCTACCTGGAACTGGCCCTGACCTGCTGCATCATTCCTTTAAATGGTACAGATCGGGGAGAAATCTTCGATCTATGGGTGCTTAGAAATTTGTGGTCAATAGATTCAGGCTTACAAACTGGGGGGGAAGAAGTTTTGTGACTTCAACGGCAAAAGAATGGAATCTACTTCTTCCTCGCATCAGAGCCACATCAAATTTGCTTAGGAAGTCTTCAAAAACATGTTTTTTTGTTAATGAGGAAACCAATGCGAGCACGGTTCACTCCAGGGTTATCCTCTGCGTGTCTGCGATGTGGCACAGACCCCGCCACGTTCATACACATGGTCTGGGATTGTCCGCGCCTCAACAGTACTGGCACCAGGTGGTGCTGTCCCTTAGCACAGCCACGGCTGTGTGGATCGACACCTCCGTAAAAGGCTGTATTCTGGGTGTGCTACCGACGCCCAAGAAAGGGACTAGGATGCGCTATAAGTTTGCGCTACTGGGGCTGGTCCTGGCGAAACGGCGGATAGCGATTCACTGGATAAACTCCGCACCACCCACGTGGAAAAAATTGCGAGATGACCTGCGGGAATGGGGGGTAACTGAGGAATGTCGTCTCAAAGCAGTACGGGCCGATGAGAATGCGGAGAGTGATCTCCTGGAATGGGGACAAATGTTGACGGACGTGTCCACAGTAGTGAATGAGGGTGAGAGTGAGTATACATAGCTCGCCGAGCACTGGGCCCACTACAATATCCGCCGATGTAACATGGCGCAGGCGCCCTCTCACACCTTTAACATATGACTCACACAACGGTTTGAGGTGCACCGGTATCTATGTTAAGAGGTACTGTGTCGCCTATCTGTCGCTGCCACGAGGGTGGAGAGGGGGAGGTGGGGGTTGGATGGGGGGGTGTGGGGGTTGAATCTAGATTCCCTATTATGATTATCGTTGTTCCTTTGTTGGTTAAAGATGCTGGTCTTACCGTTAACTAAAAATTATACTGCTGCTAAAAATGAAGGCAACTCGGCTCACCGGTAGTGAGAACGAGTACAAATAATGGAATGTCGGGTTAAAAGCATTGGATGCATGTGGGTTATAGATGTTGAACAATGTATATGCATGTCCCTAAGCTGGAAGCAGTGATTAATAAACAAAAGTTTAAATTAAAAAAAATGAGGAAACCAATAAAGTGCTTCGGTTTTTCTCACTCGTGCCTTGACACCTATGGATATTTGTTTGTGCTCTATAAATCATATAACATAACATAAATAAAGTGATTTTTGGTGGTCTGCGCACTTTTGCTGTTTTAACGGCTCACAGCCCGTAGCAAGAATTCACTTAAAAATTTGCACTTTTAGAAGAACACTTTTTTCAGTAAAAACAAAAATATGGTAACTTTGCTCATCACCTTTAATTTACTTGTACATGTTCTTACAGATCCCATACTTGACTTTTTATTTTTTTATCTGTCTTACTGTTCAGGTTCTTCGAAGCTTTTGCTGACCTCGCTGGGTGCCCCCATGGAGTTTTCTTGATCTGTGATCCTTTGTACACATCCCTCTTTCTGGAACTTTCCCTGCCACGCTTATCTTTCAAGTGACAAAGGATTCCTTCACCTCCTGCTGACTTTCAATGCTGTGCATCTTTTGTGTTCTTCTCTTGTATTTTTTTCCAGTTGTGTCCATTGGTTTGCCTTTTGTCCATACCCGCTCTAAGTGGCCCTCATTATGGCACGCGTTGCATGGGGAGAAAGGGCCGCCTTTATACTGTGCTGTTTTGCCACTCACTTGAGGCAGAGCAGAGAATCCAGATTTTTTCACATGGGTAGTCCTGCCGTTTGTATGTTGAAAATTTAAGGTAAAAGCTGTAGTCGTTCATCATCGAATGCAGAAGGTAGTCAAAATCCAAAGTTATTAAAAAATTAATAGGACCAGTTAGTTGTAAATCCGCCACTTTGTGGGTTCTATATATATGAAATGGATAGATTAACATCTTTTATGGGATTCACAATAATCCTAATGTATGCATGTACACAAAATCTACTTTTTTTTGCGTACATCTACCCTAAATCAGCCGATTACCTCCCTTTGGAAAATAAGCTTTATAGAAATATTTCCTTTTCTCCAGCTAAACCCCTTGCCCTACACCCTCTATCACAATAAGGGTGTTTGAGGTTTTTGCACACCCCGTTTACACACTTACTTCAACCTTTCTTTATTGTTGTATTTAATAATTTTTAGTAGTGGTCTTAGATGCAGTAAGAACATCCACTAGAAATCTTGTTGAATACGTAAAGTTGAGACTTTATGAATGTTTACCACATTTCTAATGATCCGCTGTATGCCCTATGCCAAGAAACACCCATATTCCTTCATGAACCGCTGTTTCTTAGCTTTTGCAAGGAAGGTTGTATTGCTACAATGTCATTGCATCAGTATCTCAAGATCTCCTTTTTCTAAACAAAAGGCATCGTTCATGAACTTAAGTAACATTTTAGTGCTCGCCAAAGAAATGTAAGTGAGGCCTATGTTTGTTTTGTGTCTTTGTTATGCACGGCTACATCTGAGCGTCACGTTCTTTGATATAGTGTGGAGTACAGGGGTTAGTCTCTTTTCTAGGTTTATTCAGTCGTGGCCGTTTGAGTGTACGGAATAATGCAAACATTTGTTTTAGTTTTTTTCTTCTCCTGAACATTTCCCCATATATATTATAGCATGTCTGAATGGCCAGTAATTCGGCATAGCACTGGTCATTTCCTGCAGAGCCCTACTCTACTGCTTGGATAGGGGATTCCCAGAAGGTCTCTCTGCAGATGTCATGGAAGAAGCCCCTTAGCCCCCAGGTCCTGTTATTGAGATGATGCTGGCTGTGGCAATGTTTTTATAGTTTTCGTGGTAGAGCATGGCTTTACCCCAGGGGCATGGTCACCTGACCGACTTTAAAATTCAGTGTGTTTGTGCGTCTTGTGACAAGATCATGTAGGCATATGTCAGAGAGTATTTGTAGTAAGTAGTCATCGGTTTCCTGTGCACTTTATCTTAATGCTTTGTAACCGCTCATGTGCTTTTCCTGTGTGTAACACTGCCTCATGTTCATCCTCCACACTCTTTCCCTTACACCTATGTGGGCAGAGTTCATAACCCTTCGCACATAAGCAGCTCATCTGGATAAGAGCTTGCTAAATCTTCTTAGAGGAAACCGAAAGGAGCCCTAGCTGGTTCAGGTTTGGAACAGTTGCCGGATTCAGACCTAGCTGTTCCCTGGCCTTTCAAGAGAGGGAGAAAGCTTGTGAAGATTCCCCTCATCTGATTGGCTAGTGAATGAAGTCTTGAATTATTCCAGACTCTCGAATAGCAGTGAACATAGTGTAATAGTGCCACGAACTGAGATTATGCGCATGGCCTCAGTTCCCTTAATTGCAAAAGCTACACTGAATGAGATCTTCATATACTGTCGGGTTTCCTGCACTGGACTCTGCTGCCTGTTTGAACTAGGCTTGGACCAAGCCTGAATTCTGCATGTCGCCCTGCTGCTCTCTGCCTGTCCACTGGCTGGAAGTCCTCCAAGCAGGAGGCCCTCACCAGCTACACAAACAAAATTGTGCCAAAGGTAGTAGAGAGCCAAAGCACCCTTGACAAACATGGAGGCATGGCAGAGCACCACCTCTGCATCCACTCTCCTTGCTGTAATACCACTTTCATTAGGCACCTGTACAAAAACCCCCAGCTCTATCTTTTGTTCCTCACAGAGTGTATCCTTTTAATTTAATTTATGAATTTATATACTGTGTTTTTTAGCTTTTATTTTCATCCTGCCACTCCTGTAATATTTACCTTTCTCTCTCCTCTTTTATGGGCCTTCCTTCAGTTCTCCACTGAAACCTTTCCACTCCCTTTCCCTTTTCCATTCGCAACAACTCCCTTCATGTTTCCTTACCCTCACCACCATTTTCTATCCTTCAACTAATATTTCTTGGCAGATCAGCTTCTTCCAGTCCTCTAGCCCTTCTTGGTACCTTCTCCTTTATTTCTCCATGTCCCTTTTACTCTCTCCTTCAGTCCGCGTCTCTTCATATCTCCTTTTCACTTCTATAATTCTACCCTCCCTCAACCTCTTCTTTTCCTCTCTTCCTTCTGTTATTTCATGTCTGCTCCTCTCTTTTGTCAGCAGCATTCTTCACCACCTCCTAGTAATCCTTCTGCATTTCTCTGAGATGAGTCCTGGAACCCTTCAGCTCACTCAGCACGTTTGTTTAGGCACATGTTTGAATTACAAGTCGTTTGTACATATGTTAAAGGCTTCCAGAAATACCTAGACTTCAAAGGCTGTGCGGAATCGATTGAGGTCCGATTGCCTAAGTGAGAGCGATCTTCGAGGAAACCCGTCATCCTTTTACTGCCATGATACGATTTCCCACCTGACTACAGCGTCGTTCAGATGGCTGCTGTCTTCCTTTTAGTGCTTTGCGGTCCTGTCTTTGGAAGCATTTAAGCACTAAGTGCTTCTCTTCTGCAAATTGAATATGGTTTATAGGAATACTAAGTACGTCAAAACATTGCCTAAAAATGGTGCAAAAATGCACACACAGGATGGGTGGTGAGTTCCAAAGTGGTAGCACTCTGAAAGAAAATCAGCGGTGCAGTATGTAATTTACAGGTTTTGTGCAACATAGATCACGTGTTACTGGTACAGTAACATATGGGCAGGGGAGTTTTGCTCAAGCCTGGATGTATGTAGTGCTCTGTGAAGCGAGCAGGACTGGTAGCACAGACTTGAGCTGCTACCAGTGTCTAGGCCATGTTTGTGCAAGAACTGTGGATATGGAGTGATGGTACTTCAGGAAATCCATGTATGAGCAAAGCATCGGCATCATCTCCAGTAAAGTGTGGTCGTAGTAGAGTAAATTCATGATCTTTTGAAACCTGAATATAGTGCCTTCTCTTTCGCTGCAAGAAATGTCTTTTCTTAAGGAAATATTTTTCTTTTAGCTTGAAGTTGGCAGATTTTTGTTAGAATGTTTTTTCGTTGCACAAATTAATACATTAAAATGTGCATAAATTGGCTGTACAAACGAAAGCTCCAAAAGGTTGTAAAGAGTTTAAAATGTACCACAATCCACTTCTGTGCGAATCGGTTATCCATTCTCATTAGGGTTGTTTTTTTTGGGAAGTAGCTACAAGTGTGCGTGCAGTTTTTACTGGAAAACGTTTATGTATGTTTTTGGTCAAATGTTTCTTTCTGGTTTGGAAGGTCTTTTTAACAAACCAACTTTCTGTCCTTGATGTTAATGTGTTGCGAGAGGAAATTTCTGTTAACGGGATCGAATCTGTTCTTAACCAGAACATGTTTTGGTGTTCGTGTCACTTCCTGATAATAATATGTTGCTTGTGTATAAGTATCTTTTCTCAGTGGGTAAGGGACTGCTCTTAATAGTACATTTTCTGGTTTGTCTTGATGGAAAGTGTCAGTTCTTGACCGCTGTCTGGCTGTTCCTTTAAGGGTGAGAATGCTTATTTTGTTTACACTGATTTCTTTTTCTTGTTTTGCAGTTTTGATGGCTTACTTGAATCCTGGCAACCCTCATGATGTCATGAAGCGGTCCTGTCTAGTCCTGTGCAGGAGCTACTGATGGGAACGTGTCCAATATGAATGTGAGGGATGTGGGAGGAAGGCGACGCTTCGAGGACAGTGAGTTCACCTTGCACATCTATCCTGAGAGCATCGCAGAGGGGACTATCTACTGTCCCATCACTGCCAAAAAGAACTCCACGGCCGCTGAGGTCATTGACTCTCTCATCAATAAGCTCCAGCTGGACAGAACTAAATGTTACGTTCTTGCAGAGGTAAAGGAGTTTGGTGGAGAAGAATGGATCCTAAACCCTACCGACTGCCCAGTACAGCGTATGATGCTGTGGCCTCGGATGGCACTGGAAAACCGCATCAGTGGGGAGGATTATCGCTTCCTCTTGCGGGAGAAGAACCTGGATGGGTCGATCCACTACGGCAGTCTTCAGTCCTGGCTGCGTGTGACAGAGGAGCGCCGCCGGATGATGGAACGCGGTTTTCTTCCGCAGCCACAGCACAAGGACTATGATGACTTGTGCAGTTTACCGGACCTCAATGAAAAGACCTTGCTTGAGAACCTGAGGCACCGTTTTAAAGAAGAAAAGATTTACACCTATGTGGGCAGCATTTTAATTGTTATCAACCCATTCAAGTTCCTCCCTATATACAACCCTAAATATGTGAAAATGTATGATAACCACCAGCTGGGCAAGCTCGAGCCCCACATTTACGCTGTGGCAGACGTAGCCTACCATGCTATGTTGCAGCGCAGACGGAACCAGTGCATTGTGATCTCTGGGGAAAGTGGATCTGGGAAGACACAGAGCACGAACTTTCTAATCCACCACCTCACGGCGCTCAGCCAGAAGGGATTTGCCAGTGGAGTGGAACAGATCATCCTTGGCGCAGGACCCGTGCTTGAGGTAAGATTTACTGCGATATTGAAATATTATTTTTTCATTGACGTACAGTGAGATATGAAGTACAGTTCTGATGTAATAGAGCACTGAATATAGTTCTGGGTGGTACAGTTATTACTTTGGGGCTGGAATACAAGCGCTGTGCAGATGAAGTCTCTAGGGACTTTAAACCAAAGTACCTGTTCTATTGACAACCAGCCTGAGGGGGTGGTGCTGAGCTAGTATGTAGTGGTGGATTACATGGGAAGTACAGGGTGCGGCTGTATTGAGCCGTGCCAATTGTAGAGGATGTGGAGTGTTCAGTCTAAAGACTGCAGAAAGGATTGGCTTCCAGTGATTCTAGTATGTAACTGAGGAGGCCAAGCTGATAGTGACAATAAAGATGAATAAAGAGATGTGGAAATAGTGAAGTAGAGGCTGATAGTCCTCGACTAAGGGTACTTGGTGAAGTTTCGAAGGGTCAGTGGATAAGGACACATACGGCACATTTGGCAGCATGTGCATGGTAGGAGTGAAGATAATGGCCATTGGAAGGGTATCTAGAGCAGTACTAATGCCACTGTTACCACATGCCCTTTTGGGGCAGGGTTTTCCTGCCAAGTGATAGCACAAGGCAGTGTTGAAGTCAAGGAGTTCTGCTGTGGGTCATGGAATTAACAGGGTGAATTCTTTGAATATTTGTAGCTACATGAATAGCTATTCAGGAGAGAGATGTGGAGAAATCATGTGATTATTTCTGTCTGATCAGATTCTCTTGCTGTTTTACGAAAATGTTATTGTGATGTTTGGGCAGCTGTCGGAATGCATGTCTGGTATCTAAAACAGAAGCTGTATATCAGGAGCCTGGCCATGGACACAGAAACGTCTCCATACATAAATGGACACACTTTTGCTGCTTAAAGAGGTTCATATAGATAGTTGTAACTAAACTCTTCGTTGCACATTACCAGATTGTCCTTTGGTTACTTTTTTCCCAGCTGTGCTGTCCCAATTGTTGACTTTGGCATTAATAGCTCTTCGTTAAATGTTTTTATGTCTGTCTTATTTGAGCCTCCTTACCACCATGTGTGTGCACATACGCCTATATATGAAGTAATAGCAAGGGCTGTTTTGGGAATGTGTAGCATACATCTAAAATATATGTTTGAAAGGTCACCAGCAGGGACTTCTAGAAAGACAGCATACGAAGCCACCGTTTATGTACCACTCCAGACTGCCTGTTGGAAAGATGTGCTGTACTGCGAAGCTAGGCTTTCTTTCCATTGTGCCAGAAGCCCTTCAGTCATATGGCCAGGATCCTACAAATGTGTCTACTTGCAATTGTCCCCGAAATTCTACTGTGCAGCTGGCAGTTCTAAATCTTAAGCTTTCCTGATGTGCCGAACGCATCCCGAAGGCGAGCTGCCGACCTGGCCAGAATAACAGCAAGGGGAGCTCTGCAAACAGCCAACTAACAAGGCTGCTGAGGTAAGATCTTGGGCAGTGAAAGCCCACTATAGACCACGCTGAATAAGGCAAATGGTAGTGCGATGCCTTCAGTGCCCTGGTGAGGGCTTCCGTTCTTTTCAACATTGCTCTGTCCTCGAATACGCTTGACAAACTAGGCAATGAGAAGCTCCTGAGAACCCCTTCTTTCCTGCTCCCCTGCAGCTATGGGCACGTAGGTAAATGTATGTTCGAGGCATGTGAGCTGTAGATCATGTGTTGTGCACAGATCGCCATCTAGTGTTGGGTCCGGATGTTTACACTTAGTTTCTCTTCGAAGAAGTCTCTCCAGTCAAGAGATAGGTGGTGACTCCTTTCAGTGATAGTGCGCATGGGCATCAACTCCATCTTCAGTTTGTGTTTTTCCGCCATCGGGTTCGGATGTTAGTCGCTGCGCTCCGGTTCGACGCCGTTTCTTCGGTTTCCCTCGGTGCGCAAGACACTCGCCCTCGACGGTATTGTTTCCGATCGCCTATACCATTCTTCACGTGTCGTGTTTAATTATAAAAACCCTCTTTCGATCGGAGAGCTCGTGGTAGGCCGTCGGGCCTACCCGAGTCGGTTCGACTCGGTCGATGGAACGAACTCCCTTTAAATGTTGCCCTCTGTGCCACGCGAAGTACCCGCGCACCGACTCAGTCGGAGTGTGTAACCTGTGCTTGTCTCCTGAACACAGAGAACAGGACTGCGACGCGTGCCAGGCTTTCTGCTCCAAAAAGACGCTTCACGACCGTCGGGCTCGACGTCGCGATATGCAGAGTCAACACACAAGCTCTATTCCGGACCTCTTCGGACCAGAATCGGATGAAGAAGCCGGCGACGCTATCGGGGCCGAGGAGGAACAGGAACCGATCTCCGTTTCTGAGTACGGCTCCGACCAGGATGAAGACATCCCGCATGGACAGCGTACTGTAAGTACAGAATCTCCCTCGCCCGACATCCATCTCAACCGAAAAAGAAGGCTCCGGACCAACCCACGCCCTGGTGCCCCGGTCGGCCCAGAGACCACGCTTCTGACGCTCCGCCTTTGGGCTCGGCACCGAAGCCTGCAAAAAAGCCTTCCGGCTCCGAAAAGCCCCACTCTAAATCGGGCACCAAGCCGAAACCTTCGGGATCGAAGCCAAAGTCCGGCTCCGAATCACACTTGGCACCGAAACATACTTCGGATCCGAAGACAGCAACTCCGAAAATGTCGGCATCGAAACCTTCGGCGCCGAAACAGACTGATGCACCGAAGTCACCAAAAAAGCACCATTTCGACGATCCGCTCGATAAACCGGACCAGAAACAGAAGGTGTTGTTTATTAATCCTCAGACTGGACATATTACCACAAAAGTGACTCTAAAAAGAAGGACTGATGCAGAAGAGGAATATCACATTTCCTTGAAGAAGAGAACGGTTGGAACTAACCCTTCCCCACCTCCTCTTCCTATGACTCTTCCATCACCCCCTTCTCCTCAGTTTCTACCTGTGCCAACTTCACCTGAACATTCACCACATACACCTGACAATCAGGATGATGGGGATGATGATGATATTCAGCCTATACCTACAGACCCATGGGACGACTACAATACTAACTCGCCCACAGGCAATGATCCTGACTTATACCCCACCAAGCCCTCTCCAGCGGACGACATTGTAGGCTACATTGAATTGCTGGGTAGGGCAGCTAATTACCATGGGGTGCAGCTCCACAAAGAGTCTCTCGAAGAGGATTTTCTCTTTGAAACCCTTAGCAGTACACAAAAATCATCACACACGTTACCCATGCTCAAAGGGATGATTAGGCATGTAGACAATATCTTTAATGATCCGGTCAGGGCTCGTATCCTTAACCCTAGGGTAGATAAAAAATATAAGTCTGCACCATCCGACCCAGTCTACATAAAGGGACAATTACCATTGGACTAATTTGTGGTGTCCAACGCATGCAAAAGGGCCAACTCCCAAACTACAGGAGATGCTCCATCCCCAGATAAAGAATCTAAGCTTCTTGATGCTTCGGGGAAAAGGGTGGCCTCTCAGGCAGCAAACTTCTGGCGCATATCTAACACACAAGCATTGTTAGCTAGATACGACCATGCGCACTGGGATGAAATGGAACAATTACTCCAATTTCTACCCCAAGAACATAGAGCTAAAGCTCAAGACTTCGTAAGAGAGGGACAACTTATCTCAAATAATCAAATCAGGTGCTCCCTAGATGCTGCTGACATAGCTGCCAGAGCGGTAAACACAAGTGTCCTGTTACGAAGGCACGCCTGGCTTCGCATATCTGGGTTCAAACCTGAGGTCCAGACTTCCATACTAAACACACCCTTTGATAAGGAACACCTTTTTGGCCCAATGGTAGATTCTTCACTGGAAAAGATGAAGAAAGACACTGAAGTGGCCAAATCCATGGGATCCCTTCAGTCAACACAAGGCCGTGGTTCCTTTCGGCGCTCATTCTATCGGGCAGGGTCAAAAAATACTTCCTCAGAGACTACATCCACCTACAAAAGCAATAACCAACCCTCTGGCTCAAAAAGTTACTTCAGAGGGGGTTACAGAGGTAATAACGGCAAAGGCAGAGGTAGAGGGTCAAACACACGTACCTCCCCCTCCAATGCAAAACAGTGACTTACTTATACTTCCTCCTGACCATTTAACAACTATCGGGGAAGACTGTCACATTTCTTACCAACTTGGCAGTCAATAACAACAGACAAGTGGGTTCTACAGATTATCCGTTCTGGTTACTGCCTGGAGTTCATCAACACTCCTCCAAACATTCCTCCAAAGGCACACAAACTTTCACAGGACCACCTACACCTCCTCCAACAAGAGGTCTTTACTTCTAAAAGGAGCTATAGAACCAGTACCGCTACAACACCAAGGGTCGGGCGTGTACTCCTTTTACTTCCTAATTGCCAAAAAGGACGGTTCTCTCAGACCAATATTAGATCTCAGGGAACTAAATTTTTACATACAGTCAGACCATTTCCACATGGTAACACTTCAACAAGTACTACCTCTTTTGCAAAAAGGCGATTTTCTGTCTACTCTAGACTTAAAGGACGCCTACTTTTTAATATTCCAATCCACCCTGCTCATCGCAAATTTCTCAGGTTTGTGTTAGCGGGTCAACATTACCAGTTCAAGGTACTCCCATTCGGAGTCACCACGGCCCCCAGAGTCTTCACAAAGTGTCTGGCAATAGTAGCTGCTCATCTAAGAAGACAAAGCATCCATGTCTTCCCATATTTGGACGACTGGCTCATCAACGCCAACACGTACCAACAATGTCTCAAGCATACTTCCATAACTATTCAGTTACTGCATCAACTAGGGTTCACAATCAATGTGCCAAAATCACATCTTCAGCCAACCAATACTCAGAACTATCTAGGAGCCACTTTAGATACTCAAAAGCCTCTCGCGTTTCCCAACGCAGCCAGAATTTGCAACATTCAGGCTTTAGTTCTCCAGTTTCAACCCAATCAATCACTTCCAGCTCTGGTTTATATGCAACTGCTGGGGATGATAGCATCTTGCATCATGATCGTTCCCCATGCCAGGCTGCACATGCGTTCGCTTCAAGAATGCTTAGCCAGTCAGTGGAACCAGTCATACAGTCTATTAACCGATCTAGTGTTGGTAAGCAGCCGTACTCCTCGCTCTCTGCAGTGGTGGAACACACAAAATTTATCAAAAGGACGGCCCTTTATAGACCCGGTTCCACAGATAGTACTAACAGCAGACGCATCCCTAACTGGCTGGGGAGCTCATCTTCAGCAACACACTGTACAAGGTCTGTGGAGCCAACAGCAAAAGTTGCTCCACATCAACCATTTAGAGCTGATGGCAATATTTCTCGCTCTCAAGGCTTTTCAGACCCATCTAGTTGGCAAAACTGTCTTGGTTCCTACTGACATGACAGCTATGTATTACATACAAAAACAGGGGAGGACACACTCTCTCCAACTGTCCCACTTAGCCCAAGACATCTGGAGGTGGGCTATTCACCACAAAATCTATCTCCTAGCGGAACACCTCCCAGGAGTGAACAACCAGATTGCGGACCTCCTCAGCAGGCAGAGGCACCAAATACACGAATGGGAACTTCACCCTCAAGTTCTCCTCCCATACTTCCAAGCTTGGGGAGTCCCTCAGATAGATCTGTTTGCCACACACCAAAACGCAAAATGCCAAAGCTTCGCCTCCAGGTACCCACACCTGTTATCCAAGGGCAATGCACTATGGATGAACTGGTCCGGGATATTTGCCTACGCTTTTCTGCCTCTCCCACTCATTCCGTCAGTGGTTCGGAAGCTCAGACAAACATCTCTCGCATTAATCCTAGTAGCTCTTACATGGGCACATCAACCTTGGTTCCCAACTCTGTTAGAGCTCTCTCTGGTCCCACATCAAAAATTGCATTGAACCTCCAGTCTCCTCACACAGAGCCATGGAGAAATCAAGCACCCAGATCCCAAACAACTGAACCTCGCGATCTGGCTCCTGAAGTCCTAGAGTTTGGTTATCTGAATCTTCCACCTGACTGTATGAACATCATCAGAGAGGCTAGAAAACCTACCACAAGAGCCTGTTATGCAGCTAAATGGAAGCGTTTTGTTATTTATTGCAATAACAATCAAATCAACCCTCTTGATGCTTCCATACAAAACATTATCTGTTACACTTGCAGCAGGAGGCATTGGCTTATACTTCCATCAGACTGCATCTTGCTGCAATAGCTGCGTATCTTCAGAATAGACATTTGTCGCTATTTAGAGTGCCTGTAATTAAAGCTTTTATGAAAGGACTAAAACGAGTCATACCACCAAGACTCCCACCTGCCCCAGTGTGGAATCTTAACATAGTTCTCACAAGATTAATGGGCCCACCCATTGAACCCATGCACAAATGTGAACCACAGTTCCTCTCTTGGAAAACAGCTTTCCTCATTGCGATCACTTCATTGAGGAGAGTGGGTGAACTACAGGCACTAACCATAGAAGAACCTTTTTTCCAACTACATAAAGATAGTGGTTTTTCGTTCCAATCCCAAATTTTTACCTAAGGTAGTATCTGCATTTCACATAAATCAGTCGGTAGAATTACCTGTATTCTTCCCTCAACCTGATTCTGTTGCAGAACGAGCTCTACACACCTTAGATGTCAGAAGAGCACTCTTGTATTACATTGAAAGAACAAAATCATTTCGTAAGACCAAACAACTCTTTGTTGCTTTTGCACCACCTCAAAGGGCAATCCTATCTCTAAATCAGGTCTTGCAAGGTGGATTGTTAAATGTATTCAAATTTGCTACGCAAAAGCAAAGAGGACTTTAACTGTACCCCCTAGAGCACATTCCACTCGCAAGCTAGGGGCCACTATGGCTTTCTTAGGAAACATTCCCATAGCTGACATTTGCAAAGCTGCAACATGGTCTACACCGCACACATTCACCAAGCACTATTGTGTAGATGTGTTAGCAAGACAACAAGCTAATGTGGGCCAAGCAGTACTTAAAACACTGTTTCAGACAACTCCAACAGCTACAGGATAGCCACCGATTTCGGGGGATACTGCTTTATAGTCTATGCACAGCATGTGATCTACAGCTCACATGCCTCAAACGGAAAATGCTACTTACCCAGTATGCATCTGTTCTTGGCATGTAGAGCTGTAGTCACATGCGCCCACCCACCTCCCCGGGTACCTGTAGCTGCTGTAGTTCTCTCTTTTACTATACATACATACGCATGGACATCTATATTCTTTACTACTACTCCATTCTCACCCTCTGCGAGAAAATAATCTGAAGATGGAGTTGATGCCCATGCGCACTATCACCAAAAGGAGGAGTCTCCTATCTCGTGACTGGAAAGACTTCTTCGAAGAAAAACAAAGTGTAAACATCCGGACCCAACACTAGATGGCGATCTATGCTCAGCATGTGACTCTACAGCTCTACATGCCAAGAACAGATGCATACTGGGTAAGTAGCATTTTCCCTATTAGGGAGAAGCTGCTTGAGAGACCTGGTTATGGAGGAGGAGGCTGGCAGTTTCCTGTCTCCAAGGTGCTCCCTTGCCTGGTCTAGTATCTCTCCAACACCATAAAAGTATTTGAAACTCATGCCCTGCTTCTACCTTGTCACCACTCGCCCTTCCCACCTTCCTTCCCTGCTCAATTTCAGCCCCCTTTTCACCTATATCCTCCTCCACAAAATTACTACTCTGCCTACACCTTTGTGGCTAGTCAGAAGCCCCCTTGTACCCTACTATCCCTTTATTTCTCTTTATGCCCATAGCTTAGATTTACCGTATCGTTGCCTGCTATGGATCTCCCCTACTGTATTTGCCACTAAGATATGCTGTGCATGCAAACATTCAACAAAATAGATTACAGAACATCTCAGACACATCAGTTCTCTGCAATTTAACACGTTTCCTAGCTACATCTCCTGAAGGCAGTGAATAAATTGGGGGTTCAGTGTTGGGGCACAGTGAATGAGCTGGGGTTCATTTCACAGTGTTTGCTACCTACGCCAGCTCGATCCGTTGTGTTACATGGAGTTAATTTCACAACAGTCGAATACCCTTGCTTAGAGGGCTAAAAGGGTAGCATCATACATAGCCTTTGGTGCCTATAACCTCGTGTTCAGTGCATCGAAGAAGACCAAACTGCTTCTACCAGACAGCATAGGTTTCTGGTTTGCTAAAGACATGTTAGGGACATTTGGAAAACTTCAGAGAGAATACAATCCGCCCATTGCTTACCATTGGCTTTGTGGTTTGTAACTCATATTTGCTTGCTTTCTATTTGCTGGCTCTATATGTTTTAGGCTGTCCAATTTGAGTTCATCCCTTCCCAAACCCTGTTTACTTTACTCTTCCACCAATACTGGATTTTAGTCAATAGGCCGTTAAATCTTATTCTCATCTTGTCACATTTGCTGTACTTTCAAAGTCAGAGGTGAAATGCCAGGCTCTGTATTCCAGGGAGCTTGGTGTTTGCTTTTTTTCTGTGACTTCAAAGTGAGTAAATGTATGTGACAATCATGCTGGCTACTCGGAGTACTTGAGGAAGGATGTACAAAGTTATTTATTTTTCTAGCTTACAACAAAACTTAAATGTCTGTAAATGAACTGTGCAAATATTTCAGAATATATCAGAATTAGAAAAGCACAAATGAAGCATATTATTTGGTAAGTCTGAAATGTGGTGGAAACGAATATTTTAATACGATCAAAACAAATCAATACACTCGTTGATATTTCCAAACATCATTTGTGTGCTGTATACTTTTATCAGTAAAACTGTATGTCTGTGTAAATGTGATGGTCATTTCAATTAAAGATGTGTTGTCTGTAACGGTAGTGTGTTACCACACCATGCATTTTCCACTCTACATCACTTGACTCTGTACCACGTCGCTGCATTGTACTCTGCACCTCTCCAATCTGTGCCACTTCACTCCGTGCTTCTCTACTCTATCCCAATGCACTCTACCCCACACTACTCTACTATGCACCACTGCACTCTTCGCCACTGCACTCTACACTGCTCCACTCTACACTGCTCCACTCTGCCACTCTACTCTGCAACACTGCACTCTTTGCCAGTGCACTTTATGCCAATGCACTCTACTCTGTACCACTGCACTCTACGCCAGTGCACTCTATGCCAATCCACTCTGCCACCCTAACCTACTCTGCACTCTATGCCACTCTACACTACGCCATTGTACACTACTGCGCACCACTCCAAAACAATCTACTCAACGCGACTGCACTTGGTACCATTGCTCTCTGCGCAACTCTACTCTGCGCAGCTGCCCTCTATGCTACTCTACTCGGAGTTATGGCAGTCTACGCCACTGCACTCTACTCTGCATCACTGCACTCTATGGGACTTTACTCAAAACCAATGCACTTTATGCCAGTCTACTCTGCTGTACTTTAGCCAATCTGTGACACTGCACTGAATGATACTCAACTCTGACACTCTATAACACTACTATACTCTACGATGCTCTATGCAACTCCCTCTGTCACTCCATGCCACTTTACTCCACTCTATTTTACGAAAACCTACTCCACACTACTCTATGCCACTCCACTCTGATAATCTGTGCCACTCCCCTCTACAAAACTCTACTCCACTCTGCCATTCTACTCTCTAACACTACTCCACACTATGACAATATGCTCTGCGCCACCCTACTCAGCACTCCACGACTCTACATGACTCTACGAGACTCTATGCCACTTCACTCTCCCCCACTCAACTCTACTGCCTTCTACTCAGCAACACTCCACTCCCTCCACGCCACTCCACAACACGCCACTCCGTAACAGTCTATTTCACTCCACTCAACTCTACACCACTCCGTAGCACTCCACTCTACTCCACGCCACTCTTCTTTAACCAACTTACTTTTAGCCATTCTAAACAGCAGCCACGCTGGTGTGCAACATGGATAAAACTTATTGGCAAATCCAATACCTGTTGCATAGGTGAGACCTATTGGCTTTGCCAATGCCTTTTCCTCCCTTAATGGTACCACAGAGAGCATACCGGTTGTTTTGCTCACTAGTTTTCTTTTTGATTTGTATGCTTGTAATAAGTTGTTCGGCTTAGGCGTGCTTGCGGGTAATGGGTGCCATTAGAGGTAGACTGGATTGTGCATTCTTACATCATTTACGTTGGAACGGTTAGTTGTAGTTCCTTTTACTCCGTGGGATTATAACTATGTCCGTTACTAGTGCCAAGTTTCCTTGATGTGTTTTTGTTCAAGATATATTTTTGAATTCTTGAAATGTATTTCTGCTTTTCTTTGAGTGTAGAAGTCCAGTTGCTTTATTTTTCAGAAACTTTTTGTGTTATCCAGAGGGCTGACAGTGCTTACAGGTTTATTTTTGGGATCAACCAGATTCGAGGTCCAGTGCAGTTGAGAATTTGACAGTTTGTGTGCTGAACAGCAGCTGGGTATGTGTTTTCAGGAATGTTAAAGCCCGCCAGGTCCTGGCTGTTTGTGTTGGCAGCACTAGTTAATTTCCCACTAATCGGGTCACAGATTGGCATTGCAGGGCAGCGTATGAGTGGATGATGTTTGCACAGTGTCACTCAGTAATCTTTTCGCACGATAAAGGTTGTGCACAAACTCTGGCCAGTGCTAGCACTTGAATAGTTGCTACAGTTTAACAACACATCAAAGCTGACCTCCGGCAGCCTATGGTACACTCTTTCTGATACAAGTAGTGACGTATTACATAGATAAGTATACAAAACAGTGATGGATGAAATGCTTGAATTAATCTCAGCCACTGGTAATCACTCGGGTCGCATCCCAATCCATCCTCATTTCACACACCATGCCACCTCAGTTTAGACCAAGCTATATGCATTTGAGTCTTGACCCTGCTCCAATTGGAACAGTCCATCCTGAACTGCCAAGTCAGGTCATCCCTGAACTGGAGCACAAGTAACCCCGGACCGTTTTCGCCCTAGTTATGTTACTCACTGGAACCAAGCTGTACCCAGCTGATGAGCCCATAACTAGGGCGATAGCGTTCCTGGGTTGCTTGTTTTCCGGTTCAGGGAGGACCTGGATTGGCAGTTGGGGCAGGACTGTTCCAATGAGGAACAGGGTCAAGACTGATTTGCATATGGCTAGGTCCAAATTGAGGTGGCATGGTGAACAAAAGAACGATGGGTTGGAGTGCTATCCCGAGTGATTGCCAGTGGTTAGACTTATTGCAAGCAGCCCCCCCATCAACTTCTGTGTATTTCATGTATTCCCTAGATAGGCACTCGCTGGTTTTTGAAGCTTTATTTTCTCTAGGAGATGAAGGTGCTGATATGTGATTTAGTGCTACATCTTGTACGATATGGAGATGTTAGTTCGTAGTTGAAGCCTATAAGCTGTAAAATATGCAGGCGCTTTAATGTGATTGAGCGGTATGCACAGTATGAAATGGTGGCGTTCATTGTGTAGCTGAACTCTTTACCTTTCAATACATAAACAGCTTGATATGGTTGTATGGATTCAACTGGCAGGCTGTGAGAGAGAGAAGTCAGTTTTGTTGTGACTGAGCTCCCACGGTGCCTAACCTGAACAACTCGTGATGGCAACAGGACTGCCCTAGGGTATCGCCAGCTCACCTTTGGCACCTGGGAGTGAGCAGCAGGGTAATCCCATGGAAAATGTGTGTAGTGGTGCGAGTAACAAATCAACTAGGATACCATACATTTAAAGTAATGAACTTAAGGCTCAAACTTTCAAATGGCAAAGTGTCACAGAAATGAAGTCAAATAAGGGACGAGGGGTTAAAAATTTAACAAAACTGTCCATTGTGTTAAAGAAAATCTGCTTCAATGCGTGTTCGAAGTCAGCAAGTATTTATTAACAAAAGAAAAAAATAATCTGCGAATCACATAATCCGATAACAAAGGGATCCCCTAAAGCCCCTATTAGCATAAACCTATCCAAGCACAGGTGACACACACACACACACACACACACACACACACACACACACACACACACACACACACACACACACACACACACACACACACACACACACACACACACACACACACACACACACACACTCACACTCACACTCACACTCACACTCACACTCACACTCACACTCACACTCACACTCACACACACACACACACACACTCACACACACACTCACTCACACTCACACACACGTTTTCATTCATAGGGTTCCAATTGAGATCATGTAAGATGAGACTGAAACAGTGGTGTTACACAGGTGCGGCATCTGAAGTCATGGGAGAGTCTACAACTTTCATTCTGATACAGAAATGTAAACTTTCAGCCTCCAACACGCTATTCAAATATTTCTCCCATGAGAGTGAGGCTTTAATCTTCAGAGATGGGCACATCTTGAAAGCCTTGGTTAATATTCAGCAGTAAGATGACTGCAGTAGTTACAGTTATACGAAGACAATATTAAAACATTAGGTAATCAGTGAGAAACTATTCTTTGTTTCAAAATGAATGATCAAGCGAGTAGTCCAAAAGCGCTCAGGAGAGATCAGTGCACCAAGAGTATCTACCAGAAGATCTCAGCATGAAGTAGAGGCAAAATACCAATGGGGCTGTTTGCATGTCTTGGTTTTCTCTACAACCCAGTAGGTGTGATGTAAATTTACTTTGACTAGAAAAACCTCAACATATACGATTTCATGTAATTTTAAAGACTAAAATAAGTATTTATCTTTCCGCACACCCACATAACCTGCACATAACTGAAGTGACTGAAAAGTATGACACTTAACCTATAATGTATCTGTTATTTATATTTTACATCTTTCATTGCTAGCATGGCGACCTCCAACGTATTCAGGCATATCGCACTGTGGCAAGGGTTGCATTGACGGTAAAGAGAAATACCTTTTTACATCGATCATAAAGAGGCAAAGGCCTGGCCAGCAGCCGCTGGCTAAAGAAGTGGTCAAAAAAATGGGCATACTCGCAACACCGTAGGATAGTAACTTTTCCTACTGGAATTGTGCTAAATAACGTGGTGCTAGTTTGCGGCTGAGCTCTATTTGCTGTAGGATGTGCACCTGTGAGTTAGGGACACCTTGTAGAAGAGACATGTGCTAGTTAGTAAATGAATCATTTGCTATATGTAGGCTCTGGTGTAGGTTTAAGCTGTCATTCCTTAAATGTATAAACGGTTACTGTAGTTAATTGAGCTCTATACCTTGCACTTCCATTTACTAGTTTTGTGGTGGAGCTCTATGCCTTCTATAAACTGGTGTTAATTTGTAGTTGAGCCATTTGGCCTAGTGCTGATTTGTAGCTCTGGTCCTAACCAGGTAAGACACTCGGGTGCTAGTTTGGTACTGAGTTCTCACTGCTATGTGCAATTTTTCATTTAGTAGGGAATTTTGGTCTGCACAATGCAGGAAAAACGTTGAATGCAATTTGAGTGGAAGCCATCAATATGATAACTGCAAAATGCGTGGTACTCTTGTGCCACATGTCAACATGTGTGCAGCAGCTGTAACTATTTAAAGGCGGAGGATATCCTGGACTTCCAACAGCAACGCATCTCAACTAACCAGTAAGAGAACCCACATGCGAAGATGCCATTTTACCCTTGGCGCTTGCACATGAGGACTGTGTTTTTATCGTTCACCTGAGTTCTAGAAATCATTAAACGGAGCATTTTAGGAACAGTTGCATAGGCTGCCTTGTGACACCAGAGTTCATCGACATTTAAAAGGACAGCTTAGCAGAGATGGGCCTGATCACAAGAGTCCTCTTGGGAACGCGACATCTGTGTGGCATCCAAGAGGCGTGGCCTGAATTACTGTGAATAAATTGCATTTCATAGGTAGTGCAACATTGAAGTAGTAGTATAAGTGGACTTTCGTCGGGCACAGTTAGTCCCTTTAATTCTCTTTGAACTTTCTCCGACTCAGTCAGTATTCCATGCGCCTGCTGGGACCTCCTGCAGCAGTCACCTGTTTGGGAAGGTCTTTCTTAAAGTCACGGCTCGTGGAGCAGCTTTGCTTCAGTTCTTTAATTCAAACCTGGGCAGCTGCTCGGGTTATGGTTCAACTCAATAGCTAATAGCCGAGCTTCTAAAGACACTAAGTAGCAGGATTTCTTTTTTTTTTTTTTTAACAAAGCCCACCATGCCTGTTGTTTTGCCTGTTTCCGCATCATTCATGAGGAAGGCCTATTCAGGCAGGGCCTGCTGTAAAACCCTGATCAGGGCGGGGCTATTGAGAAACAACTAGGGCCTGAAAGGAGGTCAGTGACTCAGTCTCTTGTCGCTGCTGTGCTGGTTTGCAGCAGCGTTTTCCGCATATTAGTCTGTGTAAGCGATTAATGTGACTAGCGGGTTCTCATTTTTAAAAATTTAGAAATGCAATTTCACCTGTGTTAAGAAATAAAGTAAATATAACATTGTCCAAATTGGTGACTGTTACTTGCTTGTCATCTCACTTTGTTTAGTAACTAACAGTGGCGTTTTGTCACTGTTGCTCTATGCCTTTAGGATCATTGTGACGTAGTCGCCTGTAATAATTTATAATAGACATGTAATTTCATTTTTACAACATTAAAAAGGAACTCTGCCAACCCACGTGTAATTGTGTAATTATAGACGAGCAGCCATCAATAACGTGAACGTTTTTCACCGAGGGGTTCCAAGTGACATAAAACGGAGAGTGAAGTGAAGCTGGAGTTTAATATTTCAGTTGGAATCCTGTGATGAAAATACCCATCTTACATTGTGTGTTGTCTGCTGACCCATTTTGAGCACCCACTCCCCTACATCAGTGTTGGGAGAGAGAAGTCCTGAGGGGGCCACACACAAAATACATTACCAGACCCCCGCATTAGGCTCACATCTCCTTACTCCCGATCTACCGCACTTTGCAAACTCCACTCTCAGTACATTAAAAAACAAACACATTTGGCCTCCTACCACCCTCACTCACTAACCTCAGCAGACCCCTCCTCTACCCCGCTCAAACAGTTTGAAAGATACTGGCTTCCTCCTATCCTCGTCCGCCATCTTCTAGGCCTTTCCCCCCAAAAGATGCGATGCGGTGTCTGCTCCCAAAGAGAGGGCGGAGAGGAAGCGCCATGTTCTGAAAGAGCATTGCACTGAGAGTCACAGGTTCTCAGGGACATGCAGCTGTTGAGTACGTTGGTGGTTCGTAGCACCAGAGTGCTTCCTGCATTCTTCCCACAGGTTTGTGGAGGCAGGAGAAGGCAGGTGAAATGGGGGACATTCCTCAGCCCTTTTACTGCTTTGTTCAGGTCTCAGGACACCTGTGCAAGGAGCTGTGTACACGACCCTCCCCCCCCCCCCCGGTGCCTTGAGACCCTCCCGGGTGAGTAGTTGTGCTTAATAAACCCTTGATTGATTGATTGATTGATTGATTGCATGGCAATTGAAGCCTGTGGATCAACCACTTTCCCATAACAGCAGTCAATTCACAGATTTCAATTCCTTATTCTCGCTAATGACTTTGAAGCATACATATAACAAGAAAATACAGCGGTCTTTATGGTGATGTTACACTCATGGATGTCTTATGAATGAGCCTTCTACAGCTTCAGAAACTAGTTAACAAGACTCTGCTACTGTTGATAATAGTCAGACAGCCTGTAGGAATGCATGCAAGAATATTTTCCCAGTAGAACATATCAAGTTGTTTGAAATAACTAGATTGAATGTCCGGCATAGGTTCTACATTGCGAATAGGAATGGTCAGGGTGCAGCACTCGCAGCCATAAAGTCACTGAGAGAGCTATACTATACTACCAGGACAAGACGCGAGCTGAAATATATTGTAAATGTATGTATTGTTCTTCAGTGGCTTTTGCATATTGGAGCATTGATTTACAAATCTATATATTGCTTATGATGGATTCTTTCTTACAGCATATTCCTCACCTTTAGAATAGTTTCAGGCAGGGTCTGGAGGTGTCTCAAGCATTAGCTCACATGCACCACTGGGGGACACCGTGTGACTCCACATCGATCTCGCACTGCCCCGAAAGGGAGAGTGTGACGCAGCATATAGGCGCCAACCTTGCCTGCTGAAGTTAGTTCCTTTTGCTCCCTTTGCCATGGATCTGGAGATTTTGTTCCAAAATTGTTGGTCTTATGAATTTCTCAAAATTTGTAAATAGTGTGCTAGGGAAGATGTCTCCCTCAACATGAGAGGATTCAAGGGGTGCTGTCACTTCAGGAAGCATATGTTCATCACGGACTCTGACAAAACCGCTTCTCTATGGCTTGAGCCATGACTTGTTGTGTGATAAGTACACTGTAATGTATCTGAAGGTAGTCCGAATGAGAAGCAAAGTTATGCGCCATGGAATCTAAGAAGTTTTGTTCGAAGCAACGGTTTTGCTCCAAGTAATGGGTCTGCTGATGCTCGAGATCGCAAGCTGCTCTTGTCCTAGATTTTGGTCCCCCTGTAAAATTTCATGTAAGTCGACATCTAAGTTGCATCATAATCTCAAGTAGGCCACTGGAAGTTTTCTGTAGCTTATCTTTAACAGTCTAGCAGTATCCTGACTTCCCAGCCATTTCTGGCCCCTTGCTCGTTCCCTTCCAATGTTTGCACCCATTTTGCCTACATGATCATCCTGAGCCATTTCTGCAGATTCAATCTTTTTCTGGTCCTTCCACCCCAGCCCGTTTTTGCAGTTGGAAGCCTTCAAATAATCAACCACGCATAATGTTTATAACACACCAGTTACCCGTCGGTCTCTTGGCTCGGGTCATCCAGTCACCTAAACTTGGGAAGATGCAGGTCAGGTGTTAGTTTATGATGAAGTGCTTTCCAGAATATGGGGCTCTGTACATAGAAGGGCCACTTTTCTTTGCTTTCAAGTTTTACCCAGAGACAACAAAAAGTCACTGATCCAAACTTCTTAACTTTCTGGTTGTGTTTTTTTCTTAGTCAGTGTACATGTAGATTGTTGATGGCCTTCAACATAAGACAACCTACTTTGAACCGAATTCGATCCTAAACAAATGAAGTGCTCATCTTGCCTGGATGGCATGATCTCAATTCGTAAACCCTGACATGGAATAATTGGCTGCATTTTGGACGTGCTGATTGCTGTAAAGCAGGCTTCTCCTACCAGTAGCTCATAATTTACTGGGAGCTCTTCAGCTGCCTATAAATAGCTCTCCTGTGTACCAGCCAGCCTACTAAATTAGAAGCTTTTGGTTTATTAAATTAATGCATGTATACCAAAATTGCAAATCCGGTATTTGAAACCAAAATGTGTGCATATTTAGAACTCATAACCTAAGAGTTTAAAGAAAAATTATTGCATTTCCAAAATCTATTTAAAGCGTTGGGGAGTCTTATTCCTAGTAGCATAACTTTAGTAGTGCGATGTTGTGGTGGCAACCGTGCCTGATGCATTGAGGGCATCATTGCTTTTATTATTGCATAAGGTGGCCACTGATGTAATCTTGTATTATATGGTCACTATTGCACCACTAATAATGTTGGTAGCTTGGGACCATTTTCATTAAACACAAGTCGCTCTTATTGCGGAAAAGATTGAAGATCCCTCCTGTAAAGTAAAAAGACGTGCAGACTATAGAAGTCATCTGTCTGCGAGTTCACTACCATTCCTATAATTATACCTTTAAGGTTCAGAGATCGAAGCAAAATTAAACGCCTTTAGATTAAACTGATTGAAGCAGCACCTCATCCGATGGCCAGTAGTATGGCCAGTGAGAAACGTGAGCGTCAAACAATATGGGGGGGGGGGGCGTTGAAAGTAAAGCTTAATAACGCCGCCCCATAGTTCCAAGCTAAATAACTTGCGTTTTGCAGTATTGAGTTGTAGGGAGTGAATATACATCCGCAGCGCCTCTCCTTATACGAGGTCTGTTGCTTAATGTAGCTCTCTTTTTGATTCATCTAGCCCCATTCTAGTCCGTCTGGTCTCAGACATGAAAGACTCCTTGAAGGATGCTCCTGATAGGCTCTTTGAGCTACATGTTTTTAAGTGCCATACGAGGCCCAGAACTTGCAGACTCTGAAAACTTTGAAGGCACTAGAGCTGTATCAGATGGGTAAGAGCCTGTTTTTCGTTCAATGTAGTTTGGCATCTACTGATCCTAAAGTTAAAGTGTGGTGAGATGAGATGAAGTGGCAAGGCCGTTCCAAAAGCTGCTGCCCTTTCAGAAGTACAATGGATGTGATAGGTAGAGCCCTCAGCAGGAAGGATGGTGAACATATGGTGTCCAGGTGTGTTTTTTAAATGACTGAAATGTGGCTGTAGAAGGTGAGCTCATTGCTATTTTTAACAAAAGCAAAGCTTGCCAAGAGATCTTTAGTGTAAACCGTAGCTGTGATCACGCACGTCACATTTTTCATAGGGCAGGTGTTTAACGGGACGAAAATTCTGCTACCAGCTATTGTGTAAACAGATTTTGGAAGGCTATACACAGTGAGGGGTTGGGTGCCTGCTGTTGGTTGGCTGCAGGGACTAATCACAGGCAAGGCCCCGTGGCCAACCCTTGTGTGGCTTTGGCTTGGCTGCGCTTGGCCAGAAGTTGCCCAAGAGGGTTGGATTGGTTTATGCACAACTTAGAATATGATATTTTTTTAAAACAGAAGTTCACTCAAAAAACAAGGGTTAAAGTGACGTTATAGTTGGATGTTGAAATTATATTAGAACAAATGTTTAAAAACTGAAAAATGTCTGAAATTTGCTCTTTGTAGTTTAGTGAACTAACTATAATTTGCGCCCCCTCATGCACTGCTTGCAACCTCACATATTATATCACTCATGACATTTTGAATTACATTATTGAAAAGATCATTGATGACATCAGTGATGACATCATCCAGTCATTGTGACAACATTCTATAGGTTTTTGTGGACCTGAAATAATTCCAAACACTACACCACTAAACTGCCCACTTTTCGATCATCAATCAAGTGATGCCACTTTAACTGGCGTGTGTGTGTGTGTGTGTGTGTGTGTGTGTGTGTGTGTGTGTGTGTGTATATATATATATATATATATGTGTGTGTGTGTGTGTGTGTATACTCAAATATTTAAAAAAACAAAATGCCAACACCTCAACTTGGTGGCTGTATGCTTGTAATAAAAAATTTACATTTCGGGAAAAAAAATCTAGCTGCCCGTTGCATTTATAATAGGCAAACATTTTGTTTTTGTTTTAATGCACATCATGGAAAAATAGAATTCTTATTTGTGCAACAAGTACTATTCGATTTGGATTACTGTCAATTGAAGACATAGTTTAAACTCACAAGGATGACCAAACAATACAAACGACAAGCAAAATAAAAAAGAAAGCTTTGGCAAAGTGTAGCATATGCCCACTATCCCTGGCACGTGTGAGCGAGGAAAATGCAGTCACTCACAGTACAACAGAGCCAGTATTTCAAGTGGGCTGACCCACAGCATTATGCTGAATGCTGTGGTGGATTCCAGCAAAATATGAATGACAGTTGAACAGGCCAGTGGATGAAGAAGGCGATCTAAAGCTTCTCTGTATGTATTTACTTATGAATATTTTAGATTACATGAGGTTTGCAAAGCAGCTAAAACACTCTCTAGTCCAGACCCAGAAATGTGGGTGATGGTTCAACATCTAGATAATGATCATGGACAAGGTGTTGAGACTTGACTTTGAAACAACAAAGACTGATTGCTGATAGAGCAAATCTACAAAAGTAGGTATGCCATGTCACTGTCCTGGTGAAAGCAGAATATCTGAAATTCTTCTGATCACCTCGGTGATTTCCAATTTGAATTCATATTTTTAGACTGAAAATAACGAGAACTGTTCTGTAATTGGGGGGATCCAGTGCGAGTGTTTTAACTTGAACCCTGGCTAAAATCTAATATGAAGTGTCAAAGCAGAGATGTTAACATGTAGCTCTATAACATTAATGTGCCACAATATTACTCATTGTTATGTACTATGAACGCTACGCATCACCATTCTGCATTTCAGCTATGTTTGCACTGTATAAATACCACATACGTACATAAATTACTCTAGCTATATAATACTGCAGCATGCCAATTCATGGGTTTATGAAACCCGCCTTCTCTGCATGGTCAACCCAGATTTTTCACCTTTTTGTGGACCCTATCTTTTGTTGTAAAATTACTGTTTGCTGATGCACTAGTATTCAGTACCACATGTACACTGTCCCTAAAATGTACTGTAAAATTATTTTTGTCCAATTCGTGCATTTAATTTCCCATTAAGGCCATTGCAAATTGCCACAGAATTAGCACGAGTGGCTTTCAAGCTAAATGTCACATGTTGACTGTAGTGTGTATTCACACTATCCAGGTCTACGACGAAAAAAAACCTTAATTTTATATATTGACTATGCAATGTAAAGTATGCCTTTTAAGCCACATATAACAGACCCAGTTGTCGCGTGGGACTGATTTAAGCCATTACGTCTCGCAGCATTTTCGAGGTACTCAAATCAATCCTACGTTACACCATTACAGATCCATAGTGTACATTTCGGAATTCAAACAAGATCAATTCATGACACTTTTCTCCTGGATTCACATTTAGTAAGTCAACTGTTGAAAATAGGAGCAACAGGTCCAGTGAACAGAAGTGCATTTGACACAGTGCTACATAAACAAGTGACCATGTATACAAACATGTGTAAATAGACACTGTACAGAGAGCCCAGGTTAATACATTGTTCGACCAAGTGTACATAAGGGATATGTATCAATATGTATACTGTTAATCCTCATGATTTCAATTCAGCGACAATCATGAACAAGGTGCGGATATTACTGCCCAAAATCGGTTGTCTGGGCTCATCAGGACCGAAGTCATCTGTTGCAAGCACAGACTCTATTTAGTGATGCCCATGCAGGAAAGCGTCTGTCTTCAGGTGATGCTCTGCCCTTGTTGCTGTATCGCCTGGTTTTCCTTTGATACTGTTCTGTTGGCAAACTCATGTAGAGACCCATTCTCTCACAGCAATGCACTGAACGTTTAGAAATTACTTTAATGGATAAATCAATTGAATATTGACTCTGTATTTAATTTGCTCCTAATGGCAGAGCTTTAATGAGATTTTACTGGTAAAAGGCCTCTCTGATTGTGTTCCTTGAATTGTTATCACCTGTTTTCCTGGCTTCTAGCTGACTCTCTGCTCAGGGAAACGTTCATACTGCGGTGTTTGAACGTAATGAGGAGATGGGGGTAAATGAGTGAGTCGGGCAGCCTGCGCCCGGATACTGGCAGTATGATGGTGACAGCCCTTGCTACATCACTTCTTCGATGCTGACTCATTGTCTGTTATTGCAAGGGCTCGGACACCTCAGATTGAAACTGATTACTACCATAGCTATTGAGGCACCACAGCACAGAGTGACTTTTGTACACATTTGTTGAATTGTGAGTCGCCTCTGGCAGGGGCTGACGTCTATCATAAATATAATGACCTATTGAAGGCTCAGGGAGAGTGCTGTCCAAAATCTTCAAATATTCTTAGATGCCGCGGGCATGTTGCCTGCTACAGAGATATTGACGCGTATCGCAGACACATATGGTGACTGATGTATAGGCTCTATAGATATTGTGTGTTGCTTTGGGCAGAGACTGTTACCGTAGATATTGTGACACATTGCAGGCACAGAGTCACAATCTTTAACATAACATAACACATGTATTTGTAAAGCACACTTATCACCCAAGGGTCTCAAGGCGCTGAATAACAGATGTTTATTGTTACCCAACTCAATGGTACTCATTTTATCGACCTCGGATGGATGAAAGGCTGAGCGGACCCGCCGGGATTTGAACCTGTGACCATGAGGTCGAACACAGGCCCCTGCAGTGGATGCATTAGTCCACTTAGCCACCAGACCCGACTGCGTAACACGTGGGTCTGAGATGGACTGCTACCATAGATAATTTAACATACAGCAATGTGAAGGAAGGAATACTTGAATTAATTTCAACCACTCGTGATCGCTCTGGCCCACTGTTTTTTGTCCCTTTATGCCATTCTATACAGAGCCCTGCCATATGCAAATTAGTCTTGGTCCTGCTCCAGTAGAAACACTCCAGCATGGCCTGCCGGGCCAGATCCCCTCCAGGTGGAAACACAAGCGACCACTGTGTCGGCCAGTGAGGTGAGCTTGAGTCCAGTGACACTGGGAGAAGTGGCTGTAGTGACACCAAACTGGCAGAGGGCGGCTGTTGTTCACCACCTGTAGGTAATGTGTGATGCCTCACACACTTCTGGTCCCGAGTAACTGACCGCTGCATTTAGTCAGTGTGGTGTAAAACGGGGAGGTACTGCTAGCCCATCTCTCTGCTGCTGTTGCGAGTAGTCCTAGAGTGTAGGTATTGTGGGGCGCAGATTGATGAGACTCCTTCGATGGAAAACCGCTGCTTAGACCTTATCACACTGCTTTACATGGTCTCCAGACAAGAACAGAGTGGTACTCATTGTCTGCAGATCTAAAGAAAGACCGCAGACCGAGATGGACTGCTTGCCAATTCATCGAATTACCACCTTGTTTCAGAGGCTACTGTCCAAGGCTTCTCCATGTTGAAAGGAGACTTAAAATGCCAAGGATCTGCAATTACTGTAGGTTCCATTAGTGATTAGGAAGAGCATGACGGGTCCAAATTGTCTGTAGTGATCTACAAATAATGGAGTGCAGTCACTCTCTGCAAGTTCTTATATCTACAGACAGCCGAGAGTGGGCTTGCTGTCGACTTTTATGAAGTTTTAAGTGCTCTGCGGCAAGTGGCTGCACTAAGAATCATCCTCTGTGAGTGACCGTTGTGCATGGCAGTGAGTGACGGCTGCTCTGCATGCGTCCTATCTCTAAAAACAAGAATTCAGCAGCGAGGTGCTGCTCGTCGTTGCTTTCGTACAACATCATGAGCCACCTAGCAGAGTGACTGCCTCAATGTCTGCAGAAGTCACTGCTCTCCTTTGTCTGTAGGTATCAGACACCATCTCGCTGTTTTCTGTTGCTATCACTGATGTTCCAGGCATGTAGCATTTCATTTTCTGTGGATATTATAGGTGCTTCTGCCCAGTTCTCCACTCTCTGCAGATGTCATTAGAAAAACAAGTGTTGGCAAACCCAATAAATATCACCTTTAAAAGGGTGAGCTTTTGGCTTTGCCAGTACTTGCTTTAGCTTTAAAGAAAAAGAATATTTGCAAAATGGCTGCTGTGCCTAACGATGCGTAAGCATGCTTGAGCCACCATCTTCGAGTGGCTTTTCTAATAAAAACTATTCAGAGATGGCTGCTGATGCATATGCATACATATGCATGCCTTGCAACACATTGGCGACAATTTTATTATATTTTTTGAAACTTTAATTTACTGTTCCAAGATGGCTGGTGGATGTTTTAGAATGGTAAAATTAAAAAAGGAGTATGCATGATGCCACACAAAGTATATAAAGGGCATCCTCCTACCAGTATGCTGCAGTTGGGCCCTCACTGAATTAATTAAAAATAAGTAAAAATAAAAATAAAGTGCAAGCGGGAGCAGTGATGAGCAGTTAAGCAAGCGACCTAGTCCCATTGTGAAACTGCCAGCCCCTCCAATAATTATGGGGAAAAAAACAATGCTTAAAAAGTGGAGTAGTTTAACTACGAACAAGGGGGGTGATGTGGAGGAATCGATACTACACAATTTTCATTAGGTAACACACAAATTAATTCCTACTCATCGGTACATAGTCCCTTCATATCTACTTGCTTGAATTTTTCTAGTCACATACCACCTCCAAATCCAGTTAAGACAACTTATGAATTCTTTAATTATTCTCCTTTTTTTTTATCAACATAGGAGACACAACGAACATAAAGGGGGATTTAGACCATTTACATTTACACAAACATCAAGAGACAAACAAATTTGTACAATTACTTTCTGACTCCTTCCTACCCATTCTTTTAACCGAATGGTTGCTACGTATTTGTGAGCAATCCAAACATGAGGTGGTCCAGTACACACACAAGGGGATGAGTCAACCCTCTAAATAAATCCACAGTGTGTGTATCCAATTTCTTTAATGGTGCTATTGTTCCGTCGGACTCCTCTATTCTGTGAGGTCGGTGCGTTTCGGCCCAGTCATTCGGGCCTCATCAGTACATGGGTACAAGGAATAAACCTAGCGCGGCCGGGCCAATGCTGGCAATCAATTTCCAATCGGCACTTCTAATGGGGTCTCCAAAAATTGCAGGGATCTCAAACATTTCCAAATATTTTCCGGGCGAAAGTCTGTACAGGGACCACCTGGGGTCTCCCCCGCCTGCTCCGCAATTTTCTTAAATAACTTCACTTGCTTACATACATTCCCCGGGTTCAACCAACGGAGTTCTCATAGCTTGCTTAGCGTTTCTAAAATTCAAAACGTCTCTGGGAAGTTAGCTGGGGGTAGCACAAAGAGGGCAAAGAACCATGAGGGTGTGACAAAGGAGCGGGTGGTAGTGAACATATGGGGGGGAGAGATCGAGAGGAAAGCGGTGTACTCCCTTGAAATAAAAAAAAATATGGAAGAAAGCCAATGAATCAGGAACATCTAACTGAGATAGACAAAGCTATCTAATCATGAGAAAGGGACTGACCTTAATCCCACTCTATGTATTGTGGACTACAAGTCTTTAACAACTGCCAGCCAAAGCGGTCTATAGGCGGGGAGTATAACTAGCAATTCACAGTCTTCTGAAAGTCTCCAAGTTCTCAGCTCCTTATCGGAGCAGACTACTCAAGGCAACTCGTAAGACCCAATCCTTATTTGCTGCTCTGTACAATGGCAGAAAAAAACAACTTGGCAAAAGAAAGTTATTTCCTTCTTTCCTGACACCCTACAAGGGAGATACAGCCTGCCTCTTTGTTCATCCTAATTTACCCTTCAGCAGTACCCCACGTCTGCTTTGCTTGCGTATGTGGCCTGTATCTTGTGTAGTCCAACGCAGCCTGCCATAGGTCATATGCAAACATCCCTCTACCCTTTCTGGCTCTTTCTCTCCAGTTGCCTCACTTTGGCCGTGCTCCTTCCATTTGTCTCATCATTTCTTTTCGCATTCCGACTCCAGAGACAAGCCAGCACCACCAGCTGGGGAGCTAATGTGCTGCATGCTCGGCCTCGCCAAGTAATGGGCAGTTGAGAAGGGTAGACATGTTTTTTGGGCCTTGGCTCAGTTGCTCCACCTGACTTCTCTTAGTCACAGCCCTGGTGCTAATCTGCAGTCCTTAAATGATTGTCAAACAAAGAGTAGCACAGATGTTGGGCATTGGGGAGAGGCCCAGTGCCCTTGCTCCTGCCAACCAAGTTGCAGCTGTCCTTTCAGGATTCACCGACTCTTTCAGCACCAGAGCTTCTTGCCCAGAATATGCGACAGGCTGGCTCCCTTACCTCCAACAAATAGTGCTCGTTTCCAAACAGTGATAAAATTAATCCCATCTGAACAGAACAAGCAAAAACTCTCCTGCTTGGTCATTATGTGTAATAACACCCATCCCCGAGTTCAAACATAAAACTTACATCTCCCTATTTAATTTTCTGCGAGCCTTGTCTAGTGCTAAATGCACATCGCTAAACTCCTCTGGGCAGAAATTTAGTCCAGACAATAAATGTCCCTGACCAAAGCTGCTTAATTTTTTTGATTAAATCTGTTTTATTGGTTTTTTGGTAAACATTTACATGAGTTATTACATCATTTCTGTAGCTTGTAGCAACAGTAGATATTATACGTCACTAGACGTCAGCATATGTGAATACGACAAAGGTGTTACAGTATTGATTTTCATCATAATGGTTTAACACATGGTTGTTTACAGTAACGATCTGTCCATAACCAATATATCTGACATGTTTGCTTATTGTACGGAGTATATTATGTTTAAGAGTCAATTAGGTGCAGATAGAAGGTGAAGCCGTTAACGTGGCAATAACTGTGTATATAGGGTAGTGAACTTGGAGTAGGGTTGGATCGGTCACGCAAGTTTGAGTGCATGCATAACTGTATGTGTGCCTCCGAGGGCGCCCCCTTAGCAGTACCATTGTCATAAGGCTATGAAGCGCAGGTGCATTGGGGTGGTATCGTTTAGCTGCTGGCACATGATCGGTTGCGAAAGTGCAGTCTATGGGTGTGGGTCGCGTGCGCGGTGGTGGTTGTGTAGGCCAGATGCCTGCAGGGGCTGGGTTGGAAAGTCTGTAGATTGTAGCAGTGTTGCCAGGATCGCATCCCAATTTTCAGCTATAGGTGTTTTCCTGAGGCCCACCAGTTCTTCTCGCCTGATTGCTGTGCCCTCTGCTCTGGCCCACGCAATGGTGGAACACCTCCAAGCCTGTACCTGTGGGGGATCCGATGCCTTCCATCTCTTCGTAATGAGCCGTTTGGCAGTGACTATGCCCAGGTCTAGGAACCGGGAGGTGACCTTAGTGGTGCGTGTTCTACGAAAGACGTGTAGTAGTAGATATGTTTGCCACTCAAAGGGTAACTCTCTCTCCGTTCAGGCATGAAGTGGGTCTGCTCCAGTAGGTGCTAAGATTGGGGCAGCCCCAGAGCATGTGCACCAGGTCTGCATCAAGGGCTGCGCATCGGGGGGCAGGCAGAGTCAGCTCGATGGAAATATCTGTTAATATTGGCCGGTGTTAAGTACGCACGTTGTGTAATAAAGTATTGTATTTGTCTGAGTCTCATATTTCGTGGGATACGGGTCGGGCTGGCCAGTATCTGTGACCAGGTTTTATCTGAGAGTTGGCGTCCTAAGTCATGTTCCCACTTGTGTCTGAGGGGGTCTAGGCTAATTGCTGCGTGGTGGCGCAGTGAAGCGGCGAACCAACATATCAGGTGCCTGCCTCGTCCCATAACATGCAGCTATTGGATGGTGAGGTGCATTTGTGGTTCAGTGGCTAGATCTCCCCATTTCTCTGTAAGGGTGGCCACCAGTGAACAATGTAGGAGGAATTGTCCGGCGGGAAGTTCCTCGTTTGCTACTAGAGTCGCATAAGGAATTAGTGAGCCCTCGTGATAGAGATCCCCTAAGGTCCGTATCCCAGCTTCGTGCCAATGGTGCAAATCAGCGGTGTGCATGTCGTCAGACCCCTGGGGGTGCCCTCCAGCGGGAGAGCGGGGGCATAGGGTGTGACATGCCGTGTTAGGTAGAGGCTCCGCCGGTAGCACCTGTAATCCACGTTCAAATATAAAGGCTCCGGGGGACATGCGCGGATGGAAGAGCATAAGGATCTGCAGCATAGTGTATGGCGGTCGGGTGGATGCCGTGTCACTGCGCTGTCGATCTGCAAACCATCTGGCGACCCATTGAAGTTGAGCCGCGAGGTAGTACTGCTCAAAGCAAGGGGCTGCTAGACCCCCCTGATCTGTGGGTAAATATAACTTCCTGATCGCTACCCTGTGTCGGTTGAGACCCCAAATGAAATCCCTAGTTGTCCGTTCTAGCTGGGCAAAGGAGGAGGCTGGTACATAACTAGGCAGGTTGGCAAAGTAGTACAGGAGCCGTGGTAAGGCCACCATTTTCATCAGCGCTACTCTGCCCATGACTGTCAGGGGGAGTGTGCTCCAGAACCGCATTTGAGAGCGAATGGCTGTTAAGGCCTTGCCTAGGTTGCCGTCAAAGAGGTCCTGCGGTTGCCGATAGACTTGTATGCCTAGATAACGAAACGTGTCTGGGCTCCATTGTACTCGCTCCCCGTTGAGCACAAATCCTGGATCTGAAACTCCTGCTCCAAAGGCATATAACTTGGATTTAGCGGCATTAACTTTGAGACCTGATATAGCTGCAAACTCTCCCAGAACACGGGCCAGGTCCCCCAGGATCCGACTGACGTCCCTGCAATATATCAACAGGTCATCGGCATATAGCGAGACTATGTGTACGTCGCCGCCTAGTGGAATGCCATCTTGTAATTGGGTTCTCAAGGATTCCGCAAGTGGCTCCATCGCCAGTGCGAAGAGGAGAGGGGACAACGGACAGCCCTGCCTCGTGCCCCGTCGCACTGCGATGGCCTCGGAAATATAGGGGCCCACCCTCACTCTCATCGTCTGATTCGTATAGAGCAGCTGGGTCAGCTGCAAAAAGGTGGGACCTAACTGGTATCGTTCAAGGGTCGCAAACATGTAATCCCATTCGAGGGAGACGAAAGCCTTTTCAAGGTCGAGTACAAGGCAGCCCGCCCGCGGCCATTCACATGTGGAGTAGGTTGCCACTCGGAAAAAGCGGCGCAGGTTAAGGGAGGTACTACGGGACGGTACGAATCCATTTTGATATGCGTGCACCAGAGAGGGGACTGCTTGTGCTAGTCTGTCCGCTAGATTTTTAGCGAGAATTTTGTAATCTGAGTTGAGAATGGCGAGGGTCTATATGAGCCCATGTCAGTGTGATCTCTGTCGGGTTTAGGCAGCGAAATGAGATGTGCCTCGCAGAGCGAGGAGGGGAGGCGCCCTGCATCTACCGAGGCTGCAAAGAGGGTATGCAGGTGCGGCACCAATGTTACTTGATACGCCTTGTAATATTCGGCCGGGAAGCCATCGGGTCCCAGGGTCCTGCCCGTCGCCAGTGATGAGACTGCCTCTCTGATTTCCTCTAAGGATATCCTAGCGTCTAAGAGCTCTGTGTGTTCCGGCAACGTCTCAGGCAGTTGTATCCGGTCGAGGAAGGATGAGAGGGCGTCTGGGTCCTGTGATCTGTGGGATTGGTATAGTAGCTTATAGTGGTGTGTCAGAGCTGAGTGAATATCACGTTGCGTGTGCACTCGCAGATCAGTGTCGGCCCGTAGGGCGCTTATGGGCACGTGGGCATGTTCCTGCCTGATGAGCCAGGCTAAGAGCCGTCCTGCGCGATCAGTGGTGGCGTGTGTACGGGCTGTGTGTCCTCATAGTTGTGGCAGCGTAGGCGTTCCAGCAGTTCGGCGTGCTGTGTGCGTAATGTCTCTAGGCGATGGTGGTCCCTGCCTCTCTCCTCGCCCTGGGTCTCGTACCGTAATAGCTGTGATTCTATTCTAGTGAGGTCGTGCTGTAGAGTCTTACGAATGTTCCAGGTCGTGCCCAGACAGTGCCCCCGCATTGTGACCTTGAAGGCCTCCCACTCCACTAACTTGTCCCCGGTTGTACCCTCGTTGAGCTCAAAATATTCAAGGATAGCTGTTCCCAGCGACGAGCAAAAGTGCTGGTCCTCGAGTGCCTTGGTTTGTAGTCTCCAGGTGGGGGTGGGTGGGCGCCCAGGTTCCCAATTAAGCTTTAAGAGTAGGGGGTTATGATCTGAGTGTGTGCGGTCTAAGTATTCTGTATGTATCAGCGGGAGTAGCGCTGGGGACCCCACTATCCTATCTAGTCTCACGTGCAACTTGTGTACCGCCGAGTAAAATGAGTATATCCGAGTATCGGGATTAGTGGCGCGCCATATGTCTATTAGTGCCCAGCATGTCAGCCAGTCTGTGAGGGCCCGCGCGTTAGACGCTGCAGTGGTCCTCGTGAGAGCCGGGAATGATCTATCTAGTTCAACATCTAATACTGAATTAAAGTCTCCTCCGATGAGCCAGGGGATCCCGCTCCAATTGGTAAGTTTCCCTGTGAGGCTATCTAGGAAGGCGGACTGATTGATATTGGGGGCATAGACGGAGCCCAGGAGAATCGGCTGACCGTTGAGTCTCCCGCTAACAAGTGCGTATCTGCCCTCCGGGTCAACTAGTGTCTGTTCGCTGACAAATGGGACTCCTGCTCTTATCCAGACAAGGGCACCCCGTGCATGGGCCGAGTAAACTGTGCCATGTATGTGTCCCCTCCATCTACTTCGCAGTCTACCGAGCTCCGCCTGCGACATGTGCGTCTCTTGGAGGAACGCAATGTCGACTGCTCTGCGCCGCATATAGGCGTAAATGGAGTACCTACGTGTTGGCGTGTGTATACCGCGCACATTCCACGTAATCATGTTGACCTGTACCATAGTATAGCTGTTTGGCAATTAAGGTTGAGCAGGAGGGGCGGGGCATCGTGATGTGTGTGGCGTGTGCATTGATTCCAACCCAGCAACATTAAGTAAAACAGGGGGGGAAAGATGAAAAACAAGCTAAATTACGGTTAACTGTGGGGGCGAGCACCAAAGAGGTGTTCGTCCAAAATGTGAGGCCCAACTAGGGGCTAAAAACAGAGAAAAACTCAATGGTCGAGTGACGTCTAGTGGGGGTACTAGTGGCACGTATGCAGTGTGTGTCGGACTTCCCCTTAGTGTCAGGGTATAACCCGATATCCCCCATGTCAATCCGTGATGGTAAGAGCAATGTGAGCGGTGCGCGCATTTGTGTCGCCCGGGCTGCGGTGGGAGCTACTCGCTGCGATGCGTATGGTATGTGTGATAGCCGTTGCCGTCTGTAGGGAATAGGTGACTAACTAGGGTGTCAAACATTAGCGCAATGCATTATTGGTGCTGTAAATACTTGCGGTTGATGTGTGCAAGATACAGGAGTTAATTAAGAGTCATATAATTCCATCCGCCGTTTGCGGGGTGACTTCTGGCATTGGAAATTCTTCGGATCCATCCAGCCTGGATGACGCGGAATCCCCAGTATCTGAGAGTCTCGAAGGGCTATGAAGGCGATCAGAATTGGGAGTTAGTGGTCCCAACGACGCCGCCATGTGGATCGCCTCTTGTCGTTCAGCCTGTCTCTGTTCCAGGTGAGGAGAGGTGGAGTTCGCCGTGGCCCCTATCCGAGGTCAGTTCAGCCCACCCCGTTGACGTCGTCCCCTGCCCGACATCCTTAGTTCATCTGACCCAGAAGGCCACGGACCAGACAGCAGGCCCGATTCCTCCAACCAATCCCAGGTGTCAGAGGGGGAGTCAAAGAAGCGCGCTGTTCCGCTTGCGACCACTCGCAGCTTGGCCGGAAAGAGGAGTGAGTAGTTGAGGCCCAGTTCACGCAGTTGTTTCTTCACCGCCGCATACGCACTTCTGCGGCGCTGCACTTGTGCTGTGAAGTCTGGGAAGAACATGATGTGGCTATTGTCTACTGTTATGTCTGCCAGCTTGCGGGTTTCTCTGAGGATCGAGTCTCTGTCCCTATAGTTGAGGACTTTGAATAGGAAAGGACGTGGACGGGCGCCTGGCGGTGGTTTCTGAGCAGGGACTCGGTGAGCTCTTTCGATTACGAAGTGGGCAGACAGCGTACCATCTGGGAGTAGTTCTCTAATCCAGCTTTCGGCGTACTCTTCCGGGCACCGCCCTTCTTTGCCCTCCGGCAGACCCACCACGCGGATGTTATTGCGGCGGGAGCGCCCTTCTGCATCCTCCACCTTATCTTCCAGGTCATGCACACGGTCTATAAGGTCCTGCAAGGCGGCCGTATGACTTTGAGTGATGGGCCTCTGTTCCGCAATCGACTGTTCCTGTGAGCACACTCTGTCTCCGAGCTTCTGGTGATCAGCGCGCAGCAGGTTAAAGTCTGACGTGACTTTATCAATTTTGGACTCAAGTGAGGTGCGGGTCTGGGCCAGTGAGGATCCTATCTTTTCTACTGCGGCAAGCACTGAGTCTAGTTTGGTGGCTAACGTAGCATGTGGTGTTTCAGCAATTGTTCCTCCTTGTGCCGTTGATTGATCTGCACTGCTGCTGCGTACATTAAGGTGCTGATTGGTGTTGCGTAGGCGACCCATCACCAGTTGTTGCGCCGTTAGCATCCGGCACTCGGTTGTGGGCGCAAATCTAAGATGTCGGGTCTTCTCGCGTGTGCGCCCTTCTGGTGATGTCTGGTATCCTCTGCTGTGGGTCTCGGCGTTCTCTAATTGGCGCGCACTTCCCCCATAGGTCCCCAGCGTATCTAGTGTGTCCAGTGCTTCGTTATCGCGCAGCGTAGACACAGCCGAGGGTGAACCGGCGGTCGCTCCCAGCAACCCGCACACAGCAGTTGACTTGAAGTGCGGAGGGGGGCAGGCCTGCTGTATCAGCCAGAGGCACCCGGTATCTGACGTAGGGAGCCTCACCCCAACCACCCCAGACCAGGGGGAGAGGAGAGTCACTGGTGAGGTATGCGTCTCAGTGCTTACACAGCTGTCGCCTGTTACCGCTCTGTGGTGTGGCCCCTATCGAGTTGTCGCAGGACAGCCAGTTTTTCCCCCCAGAGAGCCGGGAGTGTAGCCCCAGGTGCCAGTTCCGTGGCTGGAATTGCAATAAGGTGCAGAGGGCCTTCCGTATGTCGATTCGCCGCGTGCCGACAGACGGCGGGAAGGCCAACCGTTGGATTGGGCGCGCAGCCTTGTTCGCGCCAGTTATCTGTCTCCTGAGTGCCTCTTCTACTATGGGGTAGCAAGCAATGCTGTCCTTTGTTGGTCTGCACAAATGTGTTGATCGGTTGTAGCGCGAGATCTCGTCGCGCCACCTCTCAGGATTCGGGAGAAGCTAGGGAGGCCCTCGGTTGCGTCGTGCCTCCTCCCGCGGCCTAGGCCCGATCCGGCCCCCGAGCCTGGTCTATGGCGAGGCAGTAACGTACCGCCAAGACGACCGATTGGGTCAGGTCCAGTGTAACCCCGCCGTTTCCTCTCAGGGCCAGGCGACGAGAGTGGACCGCGCGGGTAACACCAGTCCGGGGGCGGAGAGGGGGTCCTCTCACGTATGGCTGCCTCACGTAACAGCCCACTCGCTCAGGTTCACCCGGTCTCCGGCCCAAAGGCCTTCCGCTCACCTGAGAATGTTGACTGTAGACTCTTCTCGGGCAGTAGGTCCTAGGTTGCGACCTCAGCAGCTGCCAAGGTGCCACACAGGCAGGCTCGGAGGCTCAGGGTTACACAGCACGTCAGCAGGCCTCAGGGACGTCTCATGGGGCCCGTGTGGAAGCCATGCCGAGTTCAGGTGGGCGACGCTATCCCCAGACCGTGCTTGCTGTTCCTCTCTCTCGCGGCTACAACCGCTGCGTCGCAGGTACCGGGGAGTAGTGGTCCGTCACAGCCGCAGTGTGCGTGATCCGGCAGGGCCGATTTCCCCGGCCAGTAGTCCGGTATATTTGCCGGGGGGGCCCCCCAGTACTTTACCGCCTATACTGAAAGCGGGGTTCAGCGGGCCCCAGCGTACAGAACTTTTCAGTGTCGCAGGCGCGCGATTCGCGCCCGAGGGCCTCAGCACAGCAAATCTCGATGCCGCCCCCTCCCCCCCTCAAGGCCCGCGCTGGTCGGGTGGTGGCTGGGCCGGGGTATTCCGCCTCCTCGGACTGAAAAACAGCGGTGCAGTATAGTTGCTGGCGGTGCTCACCTCCGGTGCTCAGCCGATGGGGCTCGTTTGTCCGCTCAGGGCCTCCGCGTCTGTTTCCCACCTGGGAGCTCCACCACTGGCCGTTACTCAATTTAAGGCGGGACCGGGGGAGCGCTGCTGTACCGGCCGCCGTCCGGCGCTCACCGCACTCCCTCGTAGTGGCCGCACAGTCCTGACGGCCAGGATACCGCAAGACGTTGCTATCGCCTCCCCAGTTTCATGATAAGACCGGCGACCGGCCAGTAACGTGAATGCTGCGTTCGCAGCAATGGCACCGCTCAGGAAACGTCTCACCGGCGGGGCCTGCGGGGTCTGTAATCGCAGCTCACAACAGATCGCTCACTCCGACCCGGTATTAGATCGGGCCGCCGACGCGTAGGCACAGGTCTGCCGCTGAATTGAACTCTGATGACGGGGGATTTCGATGGATAACAGGATAACCAGGGGTGTTGGAGCGAAGCACTAGCGATTTGCGTCCGCCATGCTTCGCTGGCTGGCCACGCCCACCAAAGCTGCTTAATGTGGGAGAAATCACCTTTCATGTTGTTTGTACTGAAAACATTTATTTGAAAAACACAAATTAGCATTGTGGAGACACAAACATTATGCACAATTATGAATACAGGGCATTACTTAGACTTTTCTTATGACCTATAGCACATACACAACAAACTTTTTGTGATGCATAAACATGAAATCGTAACCTGTTCAAAAGAAAGGAACACACATTTAACATAAAATCACACTCATAACATTAATATAGCAACGTGTATCATTTAACAAAGATAAGTGTCCAGCATGAGTTTCCTTAACATAGGAGATACGATTGTCCTCCTTGTATTTGTCATATGTCTAAGAACGACCCTTTGGGGTTGGGGCACAATGTCCCACTCTTGGTTGTTGCTTTAAGTGGCTTCAATTGTCATATTTTCAATCCACTTGCTTCTAATATCGTTTGTACGGGCATACCCTCACCCACAATGAATTGCGCCAACACCTTTCAACTTACTTTGGGTCTACCAATTAAATGTCAAGGTTTTCCTTCGGGCCTTCAAAGTTTATGAGCGGATACTACATATGAGACAAAAATAAATCTATGTCACATGACTGAGGTGTAACCTCATTTAAAGACATAGCAGTATTGTTAGACCTGGCACCATTGGCGTGGGTCTCCCTTCCATTTATTTGCCTTTGCTTCCTGTGTTTTGCTGTGTGTTGTACTCCATTTTTGCTGGTCTAGATGCTTTGGGCACTTTGCCACTGCTGTTCAGTGTTAAAGTGCAAGTGCTCCCTTTGTAAATTGTTGTTCTGGATTAGTAATTCCATGATTGGCATATTTGATTTACTTGTCAGACCCTAGTACAGTGCACTGTGTGTGCCCAGGGCCTGTAAATCAAATGCTGCTAGTGGGCTGCAGCACTGATGGTGCCACCCACAAAAGCAGCCTGTGAAATGTGACTCTGGCCTGCCATTGCAGAGCCTGTGGGCAGTCTGGGACTGCCATGTCCCCAAACCTTCCCTTTTCTACATATTAGTCACCCCTAGGGTAGGCCCAAGGTACCCCTGTGGGCAGGGTGCATTGTATGTGAAAGGTAGGACATGCCCTGATGTGTGTGGCATGTCCTGATAGTGAAATACTGCCAATTTCGTTTTTCACTATTGCAAGGTTACCTGTTCCCATAGGACAGAATGGGGAGTTTGTTTATAACATCTTATAAATATAACTGGCTCTGGAAACAAGGTAGAAAAATAAAGTTTAGTATGTCTGAACTCAGAATGTTAAAATACATCTTTTAGTGAGGGTGATTTTTACATTCAGTGTTTGAAAATACCACTTTTAGAAACTAGGTAATTTCTTGCCTAACCATCCAGTGTGCCACTGCTAGGTTTGTGTATTGCATGTCTGGCTTTTGGATGACAGGGGCTGGAGAGGGGCAGTGGCTCCAGAAGTCAGAGTCAGGTTGGGCTGAATAGACCTGGGCTGAATTTAGAGTAGGGGGAGGAGATTTCCTTTCACCTGCATGGGCCTGGTCTGCCTACAACAATGCTGTCTCCACCTCCTGCCAGGAAGCTGCACCAGTGAAGACAGAACTGGTTTTGGCTAGGTACAGACACTCTCTGCCTTCAGAGAACAAAGGATTTTTGTGTATAAAAAGAGGGGCCCAGACCCCAGAATTTTAGATCACTTCTGGGAAATCAAGAGGAACCTTTGCCAAGGAGAAGAGCCGGATAAGCTGAGGAGGAATTCTGCCCTGTGCTGTTTGCTGTCTGGGGTTGGCCTGCAGTGGCTGCTTGCTGCCAAGGAAAGGAGAAAAAGGACTTTGCTGTTTTGCTTTGTCACCTGCTTGAAGAAAAGATCTCCAAGGGCTTGAAACTGAGCTTGCCTCCTGTTCTGAAGTCTCAGCGACACAAAGACTTCATCCCTTCTGTCTCTCTGCATCTGGAACTGCTGTTTCAGCTGCCACAGAAGGAAATTGCAACACCGGCGAGCGACGCTGTAACCTGCACCGAAGCCGTGGGCACCGCTCGTGTAGAGCACGACGCACCGCCCCGACTTGCACCGTAGGTCCGACGCCTGCTGACGCAGTGCCGCATCGACTCCGAAGCCATCAGCGAGGCCGCTGCCTGCACCGGTGCCGAGGACACTGCTCGTGACGTCCACGACGCAATGTCCTGACTCGCACCCCCAGCACGACACCAGTGCTTCATCAACGCGGAGCCGATCCTCGACGTGGGTGACTCCTGAATTCATCGACATTGCACCGTCGTAAGGAACCGACGCCTCGCCACCATCGTGATGTCACCTCCCCGACACAGTAAGGAACAGACGTCTCACCTCCCCTGCACCGCAGTAAGGAACAGAGGCTTCACCTCCCCTGGGGTTGTAAGAAACAGATGCCACAGGCGCCAACGAAGCATCACCTCCCCGACGCCGTGCACCACAGTTGCTTTCATCAATTCCAAGGTACTGTTCTTTGTGGGTCTGCTTGACTCTGGGCCCGACGCCGCGCACCTCGCAGTCGGCGCCATTCTTTGGGATTTTCATCTTCACAACGTCGTAATGACTCCAGGTGGAGTTATTTGTTGCTAGAAGCTTGATTTGAGTGAATAACCCACTTCTAAGGATATTTTTGTCACTGTATTGTGGATTTTTGTCGTTTTGGTCTTGTTTTGGTTTAGGTAAAGATTACTTATTTTTCTAAACTGGTGTGGTGTCCATTTGTAGTATTTTCACTGTATTACTGTATGTGTTCACAAATGCTCTACACACTGCCTCTGAGATAAGCCTATCTGCTCATGCCAAGCTACCAAGGGGGTGAGCAGGGGTTATTTTAGGAGTGTATCCCCCTTACCCTGACTAGAAGCAAGGGTCCCTATTTGGACAAAGGTACCTACCTCTGCCAACTAAGAGACCCCATTTCTAACAAGTATCCCATCTGAAAACCCTCCCTTAACTCCTCTATTCCAGATCATCTCATGTCTTTGACAAGATAAAATGCCAGCATTGACATAACCCATAAATCCTACCTATGCTAGACGCCTTTTGGTAAGACTGTTGTCTCTGACGATGTCCCGTCATAGGCTGCCACTGTCCTCTGACTGTAGCCTGTCTGAAGCTCTGCTTGATTGGATGTTTGCGCCCACTCTTGGTCCATTTGTGCTTGAAATGGTATGATGCTCTGCCTGCAAACCCCTGTTAAACCTCTAAACTGCTCCTGCATCCTCCCCCACCACCTTGTCCTCCATGCCTACTGACTTGAAAAGCATATGCTCCCTATTGTCTTTACTAGTGCCATATGCCGACTATTTCGATATACCTTCTTACAACTTCAACATGTTCTTCCTGGCCCCTTTCTTCTGATTTGGTCCTCTGTGATGTTTTCTATGTCACCCTTTTCTCATTTACCTCCATCTTTTTGTCCTACAGTGCGCAAAAATCCCTCCAACCGTTACCTACAAACTCCTTCCAAACAACCATGCACCCATGTCAACACAATTCACAATTTCCCCCTCCTCCAACTGTTCATTGTCCTCCTCATAATCCAGTTCCTGTACCTTAAGGTCCTCACCTGTATCAATCCTACACACTCCATTTCTACGCTGTCTCTCTCTCTCCATGACCCACAGACCCACTGTGCTGCAACCACTCAGAGGATGTGTAATGTGGCTGTTCCTCCAGCATTGACCCCCCTCATTCTTGGAAGAGCCGCACCAGTCCTCTTATCTGCCTTCACACTGGTGTCCTTGAACCGCATATGGGCAGCTGGGGACAGGATGCCTTACCTGGCCTTGTCATCCAGGATTACTGGCTCCTTCACCTCCAGGCTGCTCTTGCCTGAAGGGGCTTCAACCCTTTGGGCCTCGTCCAATCCACCCTGCTTCCCCCCTCCCCCTCCCCCAACCCCCCCCATTCACCTCCCAATCCCTCCCTGTCATCTCCAGGCTCCCCAACCCAGTGCCCCTTTTCCGGACTTCTAACTGGACCAAGTGATCCGGCCTCCCTCAAACCCACACTTGTGGATGGACCTTTTGTGCTACCCTTCTCAAACCTGCCCAGACCACCAACTGCCTCCCTCCAACAATTCCCCCCAGAAATGCACTCTTTATCATCTTCTTCTAAACGCTCCTTGTCATTAAACTCCTTAACTCTTTTCCCCTTGCCCCTTGCTTGCCAAATCCTCTTAATCAAGCAGAATATAGCCCTAATATAATTTTCCCCTTCCCTGTTGCCCTATTGCTAAGAAAAACTGTGCTCTGCTTCGAAGACTCCATTTCTCACAGTTTTGTGTGCCGCTCTGTTCTTTAAATTGGCTGCCGGTAAGCACTGGTTCTCCGGCACCATCTTCTAGGTGTTCACTGTCACCACACTTCTCGCATTACCTAATTGGACCGTCTGAGGTTTACTGCATTTGTTGCATTTTCCTCCTCATCTTCCCCATCCTGCCTCCCTGAAGACAGTGACCATGTTCCAGCCATCCTCCGCGGACATGCCTGCCGCCGTGGCCCGATAACAAGTGCGCACAGTGTCCTCTGCCACCTATCCTACTTGTTCAACAGGTCACCTATCCTGGAGACGTGGAGCAGCCTCGCATAGCCCCATCCCCACAGCCTGCATTCTAGGCCTCTCTATTCCTACCCAAGCCTGGCTAACTAACTATAAGACCCTTAACAAATGTTCCTGTCGCACTTCACAGTGTGCGCTCAGGGCCTGACGTACCATTTCATTTTTTTTCATCTCACTAACTCTGAACATCATGCCCTTCTTCACTAACGGCACCTCAAAATAGCCACTAGATAGCAAAAACTGGTTACACCTACAAATCTGAAACTCATAAAACAACCCATCAACTAAACTCAAAACTATTCACTGACATATAAAAACTAACCCTCTTTGACCCCATTGTCCTTAAATTCCCCTTCTCCATCTTCAAACAACCTGACCTCTTCCTTCATGCCTAGTGCCCAATGTCACTCGCCCAAAAAAGTGTGGAGCGAGGCAGCCCACTTACCTCACTCCACTGGGTGTCCGCTTTGACTGCAGGCACAGACACTTTAGTGAATTCCAGAATTGGCTGCACTGTTCCAGGGAAACTTCAAGACACAAGTGTAAATTATGCAGCACCTGAATTGCAAAGTTTAGACGAATATCCTTGTAAGATTGTGGACTAGTTTCTGTGGAATTAGAATAAATAGCTGTCACAGCTATAAACGATACTAGGGTTTAGGACCACCAATGACCTCATCTGCTGAGCTTTGCATGCTCCTGCCCGCAAATGGCAACATTAGGCAGTAGCCAAGGACTAGTGGTTGATGTTCTGGAAAGAGGGCACAATGTGGATGTGTGGCAAAGGGATGAGGGTGGCCTTCTGCAGTGATAGTGAGTGAGTGCATTAATGTAAGGCATAGCGAGTGGGACCGGGTGGCGTAGGGAGATGGGAGAAAGGTTCATCAGAATAACTACTGGTGTTTCATAGTAGAAGTACAGACAATGGCCTAATTACAAGTGTGTTCTGTTAGCGCAGGTGCCGGCATTTTGAGTTGAGTGTTATTTTTTTTTTTTATGTTTGAAAAGCTTTATTTAACAACCAATAAACAGAAGAAGAAAATAACATACCAGCATTACAAAGATAGCATAATATTACAAAGGCTATGGCTAGTACATTGAAGAGAAGAATAGAAGCCATTTTGGGAATTTTTATATCAGGTAGGGGAGGGAAGGAAGGAAGGGAGGAGGAGGAGGGGGGGAAGAAATCATTTCTAACACTCTAGAATAAAAGGAAATCATATATCACAATGCATATTATATATGGAATAAAAAGTAATGAATTATTAATTAATTAGAATCATATATCAAGTCTACGAGGATAAGAAGTAGAGAACAGAGATAATATCATTCAAGGGGGTTTGAAGTTTTCAGAGGCTAGAGGCACAATCTTTTTTAAAACAATATGATCTAAGTAGGTGGTAAGGGGTAACCAGAAAAATTCTCTATTGATCATTGGTTTACAGGAGGAGGCGAAAGCAACATCAAGTCTATGAAAGGAACAAAGGCTATTCCACCAGTGTTGTATGGATAATTTTGTGAGGTTTTTCCAATTAAAAAAGATATGTTGGAAGGCTAAAGCAAGCATGAGATCAAAGAGACCATGACTGTGTGAGGGGAGATCCAAGGAGTCAGAGCGACTGCCACAAAAGAGGAGGGGGATAGAGTGAGGAATGAGGATCTTAAATAGTCGGGAGATATATGACCAGACCTTCCCCCAAAAGTCACAAACAGAGGGACAGAGAAAAAGAAGATGAATGAGATTAGCATTAGGGGAACCACAAGTCCAACAGTTAGAATCAGTAGATGAGGAGAAATGGGCTATAGAGGCAGGGGTAAGAAAAAGCCTGTGATAAAGAAAGAACATAGATTGGGTAAGAGAGGCAGAACGAGAGATTTTGAGAGATCTAGTCCAAAACCTATCCCAAAAGGCAATAGTCCATTCGCAACCCAGATCCGACTCCCAAGAAAGTTCCACTTTAGATTTGGCTCTGTCTGGATTGGGGGCTAAGAAATATTTGTATACAAGGGAGGCTTTGGGTAGGGAGAGGAGTATTTTAAGAAGAGGATTTTGGACGCCAGTTAGGGTTGAAGAGGGAAGGGAATAGTAAACGTCAAGAATAATTGCCATAAGAGTGGTAAACTTCTGTAAAAAGGAACGAGGACAATGGAATAAAGCCTGAAATTGAGGGAAAGAACATGGTGAAAGTCCATTGAAAAGATGCTTAACCCAGATAATTCCTTTGAGTCTCCACGTTTTCCAAAAACGGGTCTGTTGTTAAGGATAATAAGAGAGTTGTACCAAATAGAGGAGTCTAAGAAGGATTCGCGAGAGATAGGAGTGGGTTGGACCAGGGGTGTCAAAAGTGAACAGGTGCGTCTAAATAAGGGAAGGGAGGTAAGCGAGGTTTTGGCAGAAAAAGTTATAATTTCTTTGAAAGAAAAAGGTAATAGTAAAATGTGTTCAATGGAGAGCCAAAGTGGTGTAAAGGGGGAGGAATCAGATATGAGCCATCTCGAAGCCTGACGAAGGGAAAAGGATTTGTGATAGAGACGAAAATCCGGGAAATTCACCCACCATTAGATTTGGTCTTACGAAGAGAAGACAAAGCGATTCTGGCTTTTTATTTTTCCAGAGAAATTTAGAGAGGCATGAATCGATCCGTTTAAAATAAAGAGCGGGGATATGAATGGGGAGCATGGAAAGAGTATAAATTAAAATTGGAGCGATCATCATTTTAATTGAGTCTAATCGGCCCCACCAAGAAAGGAAAAGAGGGTTCCAGGAGGAGAGTAAGGTCTCGACTCGGGATAAAACTGCAGACATATTTAATTTAATTGAAGAAGTAATGGAGTTAGAAAACCATATGCCTAGATATTTAATTTTTGAACTATTCCAGGCAAATCCCGTGGAGGTAAAGGAATGGGGAAGACAGAATTTTGTAAGGGGAGAATCTCGGTCTTATCTGAGTTAATTTTATAGCCCGAGACCTGGGAAAAAGAATCAAATTCAAATAATAAAGGGGGAATAGAGGTTTCCGGAGCAGAAATAAATAGAAGAATATCGTCTGCATAAGCAGAAAGTTTCAATTGATGGTCACCATAAGAAAATCCTGAGATGGAATCGTTATTACGAATAGAGGATAAAAAGGGTTCAAGAGCAAGGATAAAAAGAAGAGGAGATAAAGGGCAACCTTGACGAACGCCACGATGAAGAGGAAAATAAGATGAGATTCGACCATTGACTAATACCGAAGCTTTGGGAGCAGAGTAAAGTAAAGAGATGAGTGAAATCAGTTTAGGACCAAAACCGTGCCATTGCAGTGAGGCAAATAAAAAGGACCAATCTACTCTATCAAAGGCCTTCTCTGCGTCAACAGAGATAGCCGCCAGAGAAGTGGAGAGGGAGGGGGCTTTATTTAAAACATTAAGGAAAAGACGGGAATTATCCGAGGTAAGTCTCCCCTTGACAAAACCGCACTGCTCCTTACCTATAAGGTGAGGCATAAGGGGATCTAAACGTAAAGCGAGCGATTTGGCAAATAATTTATAATCAACATTAACCAGGGAAATCGGACGATAATTCTTACAAAATTTTGGATCTCGACCTTCTTTAGGAATGAGGCAGATTGTGGCTTCCTGAAAGGAACCCTCGGTCTTACCAATTAAATAAAAAGAGTGAAAAAGTGTTAAGAGTTTCGGGAGTAATAACTCAGAAAAGTGTGAATAAAATTCAACTGAAAATCCATCTGGGCCAGGAGTTTTCCCTTTAGTAAGAGCATTTAAAGCAGTAGAGAGTTCATTAAGGGATAGGTCAGTTTCGAGATCAAGAAGATTAAGATGGGTGTTAGAAGGGGCAGGGATTTTATCAAAGTAGGCCTTAATAAGAGAGGAGGAGGGAGGGGACTCTGGAATATAAAGATTTTGATAAAAAAGTTTGAATTCATTAAGTATTTCTTGATCTTTATGCAAGAGGGAATTATTAGAGGAATAAATAGAGTCTATGCGGGTACGTTCTTTGCGTGTTTTGAGATAATTTGCTAAAAGTTTCCCTGATTTATTACGGCCTCCATAGAAACGGGCACTACTACGAAGAAGTACAGAGGACGCATTGTCGGTGGTGGATTTGTTAAAAGCGAGTTTGGCTTTTATCAACTCTGGTGAGATGGAGTCTTTCGAAGACGTGTAAAATTCATGTTCTAGAAGCTTAATATGTGCTAAAGTAGCTTTTCGTTGTTGCAAAAAACGCTTCTTTTTTTTTGAGACGAAGTCTATGATAAAACCTCTTGCAATGGCCTTAAAGGAATCCCAAAGGATGTGGGGGGAGAGATTGGGATCACCGTTAAGATCAAAGAATTCATTAGCAAAGGTACAAAAGGAGGAAGCGAAAAGAGGGTCTAAAAGAAGAGAATTATTGAAACGCCAACGAGAAGATCTGGGATGCGGAGGGAGCAGCTCCAGATCTGTTACAATAGGGGCATGATCCGAAATGACAATAGGTTCAATAGAGGAGGACAGTAAAGTTTGAGATAAGGATTGAGAAAGAAAGATATAGTCTAAGCGAGAAAGAGAAGCATGAGGAGGAGAGAAAAAGGAGAAGTCCAGAGTATCAGGGTGAGAAAGTCTCCAAGAGTCAATGAGATGTGTCTGAGAGATAGTATCAAGAAAGTGTCTATGGGTCTTGTGTGGGATAAAGCGAACCTCGGATTGACGGTCCAGAAATGGATCTACAACTTGATTGCAATCACCTCCTAGTATAAAGAAATCATCCTGAAATTGGATACACTTTTGTGTAATCAGAGGCCAAAAAGAACAGTCAGGGTGCGTAGGCCCGTAAACATTAAAAACAGTTAAAGGAACAGTATTAATTAACAACTTAGCTAGTATCCATCTACCTTCTGTGTCAATTTCTTGTGATATGACTTTACAGTTCAATTTCTTATGACACAAAATTATGACACCATTTTTTTATTAACAGATGGGGAGAATAAAACCGCACCCACCCAGCTCCTTTTTAATTTTAATGCCTCGATTTCTGTAAGATGGGTCTCTTGTAAAAAAACAGATCGGGGTTATAAGAGGCAAGGTGGGACAGGACTCTCTGTCTTTTAATAGGGTTAATAAAACCTTTTACATTCCAGGAGATAACTCTGAATGTATAAACATTAAAGTTTTAAACAAGCAAAATATGCATTGATAGAAACATAAAAAGAGGTACCAATGGGAAAGAAGAAGGAAGAGGTAAGAAAGGAAAGGGGAAAGATACAAGGAGAAGGAAGAATACAAGAAGAGACAGTACATATCCAAGGGGACGACTGAGGAAACGTACCTGAGGGGGACAAGGACAAAATAAGACTGGGGGAGTGGTGACGCGTGGAAGACGAACCACCCAAACCAGGGACCCCGGACCACACCATAATAAACAAAAGTATGCAGACGGTCCGACTAAAGGAGAGGAAATAAGAAACAATAGAGGACATATCTTTGACAAAATAGAAAGGCACAAACAGATACGTATTGGAGGGATAGTATATAATTGAAGACAGAAAGAGGGAGATAGAGAAGAATTAACCATAAGAAATGTTAATGAGAACTATATCGTAACTAAGAGAAAGCGTAGGCAATCTTTCCTAAACATATTCAAATCATACATTAATAGCATGAAAGCTCTAGGCAAAATACATGAGTGAATATAACATGTCAACCACTAGAAGGGCCAGCAGTATCCATACTAGTTGAAGAGTGAGAGTGTATGAACTTCCTGAGTTCCGCAGGATCTTCAAAAGACTGGGTATGATTTTGGAAAGTCACCTTAAAAATGCAAGGATGAAAGAGGCCATAGCGGGCTCCCAATGAGCGGAGTGGAGGTCGAAGACTAAGGAATTCTTTGCGTCTGCTTGCTGTAACATTGGAGACATCTTGAGACAGAAAAACTCTCTGACCAAGCCAAGAAAGTTGCCGCTTTGCTCTGGCTGCAGAAAGAACTGAAAGCAAATCAGTAAATTTCAGAAAGAGGATAATGACTCCTCGGGGCCTAACCGAAGTTGAAGACAGCGAAGGACGAGGCCCAAGTCTGTGGGCTCTTTGAATATTAAGAGTGGAGGAAGTAGGCATATCCAGCAATTTTGGCAAGAATCATCACCTTCCAAAGCTTCAGGAAGACCATAAATTCGTAAGTTGTTCCTCCGATTGCGATTTTCCAAATCTTCTGTATGCTGCTGGAGTTTGCGAACCTCTTTCTCCAGAGAGGAAAGTCTTTGAGAGTCAGCTTGGACGGTCGAAAGTTGTTGCTCCATTGTAGAGACCCTACCCTCCATTGAAGACCACTTTTCTTCCAGAAATTGCATTTTATTATTCGTCTCCTCCACAAACGGACGCAAGGCGCGTATTTCCTCTAACAACAACTCCAAGGAGATGGGAGAAGATGTCTTATCTGGAGGTGGAGAGTCCTGCTTCAATCTCTTAGGTGTAGACGTGGGTGGAGAAGATTTATGTGGGATTGATTGTGAAGACTGATTACGAGCAGAAGTCACTCCAGCCATGTCTGTAGCGAGTGAAGAAGAACTAGGTCTGAATGACACGGGAGGCTTAGATGACGCAGTGGAGGAAGTTTTAGAGACAAAGATAAATTGAGGTTTGCGTATTCTACCCATACACCAATATTAATCCGATAAAACAATGTTAAGTGGTAGCTGTGGGAGTAGTGTTCCTACAAAGATGACGAGATGAGAAAAATATCCTCGAGACCACCAAGAGAATTATGCAATTTTAAGCGGACGAATGACTGAAATCAAGAAGCAGAGCTCCCCGTAAAAATAGTCCAAAGGTATGAGGTAGTAGCTTAGATATTAAAGTTGACACATAGGTTGCCTGAAAAAATCACCATAGGAAATATGTCAGCGTAAAAAAAATAATTGTTAGCATATTGTTAATTTTGTGAAGAAATAAAACCTGAGAACCATCTCCAGGATCAGAAGGAACAATGAAGCTCAGCAATCAGTTGAGGAGTGCATGCTCAGTATCTGCCGTGAGGAGAAAGTAGAAGGCCTCAGGAAGCAAAATGAAAAACAAGATGGCGGCCGTTCTGAGGTACACTGAATTTCGGCGAGAAAGTTGGTAAAGTGCCACACATCAAAACGAAAGCGGCTCACCATGTTCTGAAGATGTTCCGCCGTCATTTCCATGAGGGGTCGCATGGCAAGGTGCGCTCCGCTAGAGGGTGACAGCACAGCTTTCCAGAAGACAGGCTCGCTGAGGGAATCGCAACGATGGCAAAAACGACAAGGAGCGTAATGCGCTCCGTATTCAAAAACCCCTCATCAGGTTCACCGCATCTTCCGATTTATAAAATGTTGGAGTCCGCTTGTGAGGGATGCGAAATAACGCACCCGCGGCTCTTTATTCGTTCCGGTGCGGCGGAGCCTCCAGCTCAGGCGGCCATCTTGTGCGGCGCCGAAACCACGCCCCGAGTTGAGTGTTATTTAACAAAGCCAGAACTCACTGGGTGTGTGAAATGTTTCCCTTCGCACTTCAAACCTGCTGGAAAAGTATATGATATTTACCGTCCCATGCGGATTTTGGTGTAGTAGCACCTAAATCCGTATTTTATTCCCCAAAAATTCATGACCGGTGTTATTTAGTGCATCCGATGAATAACAAAACCAAAGTGTTCGTTATTTATGAAGTGCGATAAACCGCAACCTTGATTCCTATGGACTCCGAATCAGCGTGTCAGGCTTTTCCATTCACTAGTTGAGGTGTAGTGAGTGCTGTGTCCCTGGGGACGTAATAAACAATTTGATTAAATGTTAGTATTTTAACAAGCGTGCCTTATTTAATGCGTTTGACTTAATATGAAAACATTTTAATGGCTCCGGTTGAGTATTGCCTCTCTGTAAGCGCACAGATGCTGCATCTCCACATGTATTAGATTCTTCTGTTGACGAGTTAAAAGTACTGCATGCCTGAGCGGGGCTTTTGTTTTTTGTCTATATTTGAGACATTTCACCAGCGGAAAGTTCAAGGCCATCATAACAGTGGGGACTTTTCTCTACATCAACAAGTTGCCAGTGGTTTCTTGCCTCGCGACTCGTCCCTTTGGTACATTTTTGGTTCTGTCCACAAGAAGGTGCTGCTTTTGAATTTACCTCACCAATACGTTAAGATCCAATATTTTAGAAGTTATGGGATGGATCAGTTCAGCTATATGTATTGACTGCTTTTTGTGGCGAGTTCAGATTAATTGTCTATTCTTAATGAACCCAACAGTCCGACTGATATTTTTGTCAATTTAGGTGGAGCACATTTGCTTGGTATTTTTTGTTTTTCTCATACAATAAAGTAACTATGGAAGTCCTTCGAAGTTCCTTCCAATGAGACTCCTTTGTTTTGTGACATTGCATTGCTTCAGGCGAGAATGTCCTTACTCTTAAATGGTACTGACCTTCTACAGAATTAGCTTAGGAAAATCGGTGCACTCAATAAAATTTGCTGAATTATGTTCTGTATGTGCTTAAAAATGAAATTTATTTTATTTCGTCACACTATTAATGGCCAGAAGTTCTGGAGAGTTTCATATAATCATAAAATACCTGAATAAATTGTTCGTTAGAAAGGAAGAGGCTGTCTTCTCATGGCCCAGTAAATAGATACTTGTGCTATAGCAGATACGGCACACTCGTCCATTTGTTAAAACATTCAGGACGCAAAGAATTAAAGAAATTACTTTCATTCCTATCCTTTCTCAGAATGCTTCTCTTATACATTGTGCCCCCCCTGATGATGTCTGCCCTTCATTACTTGTAGAACATATTTGGGAAATTGTCTTTGTGAGGCAATTTCATTTCTGAAGAGGGTATTCAAGAGATCAATTTCTGTGAGTTCTGGCAGTGACTCATAAACCCACACCCACCATGATTATTAAAGAACTTTTAACTTACCAAAGAGCGAATATTTTAAGAACTGTCAAAAAAAGGCAGCAGCCCCCCCCTCCACCCCGCATGTCTTTGAGTTTCTTCGAGGAAAGAAAAGATTGTAGACGTTTAAATTTGCAGTTAACAATAAGGGGTGTTTTGTGTCATTTTGGAATAGGGTGCTTGTACTCCAACAGTATGGTATATATGGAGATGCATGGTACGCCTCTGTTCATGAGTCATAGGTTTTGAGAACTTGGGACACAGTAACAAGAGATCAAATAGAAGCTCAGTATTTAAAAGCATTGGCGGGCGATATAAACTAGCACTTTAGGCATTCAAGGAAAGAAAAGAGAAGCGTGGGAGTCTATGTGGTGCGTCATCGGCTCTTCATTGACTGTCAAAAACACGAAAATAGTCAGGCTGTGCGCTAGATCCCAGAACAACTTTTTAAAATATAGATCGGTTTAGATTTCATAATTTTATAGAAAAAAAGACATAAAATCCAGTTAACTACTGCAGTTCATCGAGATTAAGTATATCGAAATCATTTTTTTACTCAACTGCACAAGGTAATTATAAACTAAAATTGTACTAAACCTGGACCTGCAGCCATACATTTAAATTCGCTGCACAGGCTTAAAGGAAAAGTATAAGGAAACGGTGAAATACAGCCAGATAAGCAGCAGTAATGTTAGTTGAAATTTAATACACCTCCTTCAAGGAGGCTGTAGCTTTCATATCCCATCATGCCTCAAGTGAAGCATCATTGTATCGTTATGTTCATTTGCACAACCTCTGAGAGCTTTCATGGAAGGACCTTAGACAGAAAATGAACTGGTACGCTTTAAAAGATTACTTTTTCGGAGTGAAGTGGTCACAGTGGCTTTATTTCCATTATTGAAGAATGTTAGTCTTGGGGTTAGTTGGGTAGGGAGGGGGGTCTGGTTGTTAAGCGGTTTCTTCATACCTAAAATGTATGGGTGCTTACTCATTGCCCACTGTGGCCAAGAGCTGATTAAGTTATCTGCATTGCCTTTAGATCTGTGACGTGGTGCTTTTTCTGCTCATGTTACACGCACCTGTACGCCAGTAAAAATTTAAGAACAATTTATTGAAATCTTTAAAAAAAAACACAAAAAAAAAAAAAACACCACCTTGCGATTTGGGAGGTGACGAGACGGAGTACAGATAGAAATGCAAACAGCAATATGTATTTGCAGTGTACTGCTGTTTGACCCCTTCATGTAGAATGCGCATATCAGCCTCTGTACCATGGTGCTTTTATAATGCAGGTAGTGAGATGACTATAGTTTCTTAGTGAGACTACATGTGTCCTAAGCTAATAGACCGTGGAACCTGATCCTGGGGTGTGTAATTTTATCCTCTAGATAATCAGTGCCTCCACTCTTTCATTCTTACCGGAACAGTGTTTAGGCTCAGGACTGGCTCATAACATTTTACCTCTGTAGAATGCTGTACTGATCAGTAATAAACATCTCTTTGAATTACATTTTTGACCAGAATTCCAATTTGTGTATGTCATTTTGGTTTCTAAAACTTTTACTGGGCTCGTTAATACATGGTTCCTTTCTAAAATGCTATGATTTACGTAGGCTCACTTAGATGCCCTGAAAGGAATAGATTTACCCTGCATTCTGATGCATTATCATTACAATGTCACTACCTCTGTTCTGAAATGTTACAGGTTCCTCATAGTCTCTGGAAACTTAACGAGATTCCTATTTACTGCACTCTAGTTTCCTGGAAAATTAATTTCTTTCCTCATTAACACATGACTGTCGAACCTCATCAAGCCGTCGGCCTTTCCTCACTGTGTGTTATCTGCTTTGACACCACAAGCTTCCAACCAATCAGAACGTTGATGCTGCATTCAGTGCTCTCGTTCTCTGTCTGCCTGTGAACTGCATTTCTAAAATCACCTCTCAGTACTATCCATATCTAATCTGTCCTATACTGAAAAGTAACTTGCTGAGTGAATGGACTATATATAGTGACCAAGAATCTCAAAATGGCTAGGAGTACACTGTATCAGTGGAGGTAACTGCGACAGCAGCACGAATTAGGGAACACATTATTTTCCTTGAAACAAGAGATTGTTAAATTGGAATTATAATTCCTGAAGGCTTGACCGAACTCTTGCAGTCTTTAAGCCAATACAAATGGTAGAATGAAAGTGTGAACCCATGTAGTTTATCACAGAAGCTGGGAGATCTGTGGAAGGGCCTAAGCCTCATCTAGTGCATATATTTCTAATTCATCTCGCCCTTCCTCCTCAGATGTAACATCATCCATTTTGCCGATCTAGTTGCCAGGTTCAGTCCCTCGTCTAGAAAGCATGCATATTCTCCTCCTCGTGGAAGGTTCTTCCTCTCACAAAATACCTCTTCGATGCATTTATTTTTCAACTTCTAAAATGTCCGTTCCCAGAGAGGGTCCTCTGCTGTTAGTTTGGGCCAAGCCTTTGGGTTTTGCAGTTACCCATCTAGTACTTTATTTGTGCTTCTGACACTGAATAGATGTTGACCTCTGTGTTTCCTGTGACTGCCCGCTATGGTTTCAGAGTATCTAAGAGAGCCCTTTGCCCCACCTGCTGGTATCTAGAGCCCCCTGTCTGGAGCATTCAAGAGAGAACTTACCATTAAAGTTCCCAGTGGTGGGTTCTGCTGCATCACGGTGTACAGGGATCCGCTCTTAGCTAGCTGTCACAAAGGACTTCCTCTGTCTTGCTGGTGTCCCTGAGGAATTTCAGGCCAATTTGGCTGAAAGGATCTAGGATGGTCAGGACACCACAATGTACATCAACAGCTTGTTTGCGGTTCATGAGCTTCTCTGGTGATGGGCAAGCCTCTTCAATGGCCATCCCATTCCATGAGTCTCACTTATTTGGAGAGAAGATACCTTGAGAGGTACTGCTTTAATGTGAGGAATCTGTGGTTCGAAGTATCAATCAGAAAAACAAGTTACTTACGTTTGGTAACGCTCTTTCCGGTGGATACTCTAGCTAACTGCAGACTTCTTGCTCTCCCTTTTCTCCGTTATGGGGAATGGTCTCCTTTCAAATCTAAAAAGGTTCCAGCCTTGGAATCTGCCCACTGATAACGCTGATTGTTTCGTTGCGCGTCCGAGGGCACAGAGAGTCAAGAAAGAAACTGATGTCCAAGCTTATATGCAGCTCTTTTTAGCAATTTCAGGGCAGAAGTAAGTTGCGCAGAGCCGCACAACACCACCTACCAGTGTGCTGCAGCAATGTTGTTTAAATCTTCTGGATCCGGTCGGGTGCCTGGGGATATTCTAAAGGTGAGGAATCTGCTCCAGAAAGAGCGTTACTGAAGATAAGTCACTTGTTTTTTCTGTATTCACCCTCTCTCACATGTTACTTCCGCTCTCAAACCCACCCGTCAGCAGTGCCTACTTGCTCTTATACTCCTCTTACCCTCTCTTCTATTGCCCCCCAACCTCTCTCAATTTGTGTTTTTTTTTTTTTCCCGTATTGATTTTTTTTCTTAACTGTTTAGGGTTGCCCTGCAACAGCTGCAATTCCTATCGAACCATTCCTTTCTGGAAATGCACTTTAACTATCCTTTTTTGGGGGGCGGGAGGGTTGAATTTACCACTTCAAGATTGTTGTCTGCCATCTTAAACTGGTGAAATAAAAAGCAAAACTGCTTAATCATGACTTGTGTGCATGTATGTCATCGTGCTGGGCAGGTACAGCGTCATTAACATACATGCTCATGCTTTGTAATGCATGAACAAGCATGCATCATCACAGTGGTTCATTTTTTTGCTTTTTTCACCAATGCTGTCCAGTAACAACCAATGTATTGATTTTTGGGTCATTTGGACACTCGAATGGTTAGACTTATTGGCTTTGCCGATGCTTGTTTTGGCGGTCGCTTTTATTTCCTGGCTGCATAGATGGTCATCGAGACCATATGGCAAAGCCTCGTGCTTTGGGAGGATGTTGGAGGACTGCAGCCAAATGCAGAGACAGGAAAAGGCCTGTGTGGACGGTTCCGGCAGGAAGAACAGCTATACAAAGACTTGAAAGTCCAGTTGCGGCCTAATGTTTCTGGAAGTGGAAGGGCCGGAGAGACGCTTGCGTGCCCTTTTACAGAGGTGGGTGCACAGGCCTGCAGAGCTGACAGTACATTCATTAAAGAGGATCTTTGCTCTCTGCCCAAACCCCACAGCATTTTATTTTGAGCTCATTCGTCCTCCCTGGCCGACCCACGTTATTCATCTCTCTCCTAATGATATTTAGTGGTAGCCCTCTGCCTCCGCTCGTGTGATGGACTACCTTACAACTAAACTACAGCTAAAGCCCCGTTTGTCCGCTCCTGCTGACTGCCTCCTCGGCGTCTCGCTTTAATGCGCTACTGCTGTATGTGTTAGCACATAAAAACAAGACCTGTTCTCTTTACCAGTGCTTTTTTTTTTTTTTTTAATAGCCTCGTATTCTTCATTTTCCAGTGTCTGTTCTCCTTAAATTACTATAGTGTTAGAGGTGTCCACCCAGGCTTACCAACCCCATCTAATGAGCAGAAATGGCTCTCTTCTTATTGCCACAATGTCACGTTCTGGTTGTTTAGGGGATAAAGAGGCTGTTCATCGATGTCTCTGGTGGCCTCGGTTCCGAAGCCCCCATTTCTGTTTGCCTTGAGCTATTCGCACAAAGTATGAAAAAAGTGATTAAACTGCTTGCCGTTTTGGGAATGTGCACAATTACGGTAACTGTTCTCCTCTTTAGGAATATCTCCTTAGCCCTATGAAATGGAGCCCAGTGACAGTGTGATTGGTCGTTGCAAATCATGCACCGCTCTGTACATACGACCCCACCTGTGTACTGCCCACGTTTATCATGCAGAATGGCATTTATGGCATGTTTTGGCTGCCCTGCCCTTGTATGACATGGTTAGTCCTCGCATTTGCATTGAGTGTATTGCATAGAGCCACATGGTGGCAGGGATTGGGAACCCTGCGCCTGGCAACCTGAGCGAGGAACTGGACAGTATTACAGAGAAATACCAGTAGAAGGGCAGAGAGCTTCTGTGGGCAGGTGTTAGTGGAGGAATGCCAGGTCGGGTCATGTGCCTTTTGAAGACCTTGGGGGTTAGCGGTGAGAGGCGTCGCAGAGACAGTGGTGGTTTATGTGAACTTTGCCTTAAAAAAGGCTCCTCCGTAGGTGAGCCAACCCTAGGATGTAGTTGGGTAGTGACAGGCTAGGATTGTTGATTGTTTCGCCTTGGAGCAAGATTCAGGGGGTATTTTTGAATTCTACTGCCAACTCAGCCGTAAGGTGCAACTGCTGAGGGGTTTCTGCCGCACTGGCATGCTTCTTTAGGAGTTAAAATCAGGTTTTACCCGTATAAACTGGGTTTACGCAGGTGTGCTGGTTTCTTATGTAGGTAATGGCAGGCTGTTGTCCATTTCTGACTGGGAGGCCAAACCTCCATTCATTCCTCCATGTGGCGAGTTCAGAGAAGTGTTGACTCCATTAGGGTCCATCGAATTATTAACAGCTCTGTGAAAAGATGAAATGCATAACTTGTGAAAATTTAGTTATGGCCTTGTTGGCCAGATGAGCCAATGGGACATAACGATGCACAAGGGTAGTCTGCGCAGAGTCCTCTTATGCATGCCCCTTCCATCTGACACACTGTCCCTTGCACTTCACTTTCATGCATGTTTCCTGATTTGTGCAGATGTGTTTCAAAAGTTGCTTTACAGGATGTGGTCACGTTTCATTTTAGCATCTTTTGATTTTTGTGTAAGTACAATTGTTAGGTAGACTAGACTCAAGCAGCAGTAGATGCACATCTTCCCGTAGCTGGCTGAACTGCCCCTTACAGGCCTCTGCAGTCCTTCCACATGCTGGAGGCTACCTTAGGGAGCGGTGAAGAACTTCTGTAGAGACTTTGCATGGGACCTCCGGGTGACCTAGTACTGCCATCAGTGCATTTTGGGCCCTCGCCAGTCACCTTAAAGTGCTTCCTCATTTCCTTCTCAGTTTCCCTGTTGGGGGATGTCTCCTGGTGCCCTCTGTGAACCCCATTTTGCTTGAGGCTTTTGGTACCGGTTGCAGGTACTAAGTACCTTTGTGGTCCACAAAGATGCCCATCAGCAGATGTATTCTATTTAGGATACCATTGAAGCAAAGATGGTAAGTGGCTAACTATGTCAATGCGCGTGTTACACCCTCTGCAACACTCCATGCATTTGTGCAAGACAGCTGGAAGCACTAAGCCTCGCGCACTTCACCCAGATATTCATATGTAAGTCAAGCTACAGCTAACACCCGCTTTAAACACGTGCCTGAAGGGAGCCCAAAGCTAACTCGAAGCACTGCATGACCTTGTCAGTGTCAAGAAATGCTGTATAAATGGTACATACGGAATAGCTATTTGCTCCCGAATAAATAGTGGTGGTTTGGGCCTCGCAAGAGATAAAAAAGCGTTTTTATAAATGTCGATGCCATGCATACAGTACAAGTAAAATCTCTTACTAGCCAGGTGCGCATGTTCTCCCACGTCACGGGTGTGCTCTGGCAGCTATTATTCTCCCAAAGCTCGGAATATTGTGTCTCCTTCAGCACCTCTAGTTCCTAGATGGCCGTGGTGTAGTCCCGAGGCTTCCGACAGCTCGTTTGTTCTCCCTACTGTCTCAATGAACGTTTCTTCAAACGTGCCTTGTTCTCTCGCTCTGGCCTAATGATCGTCTCTGTCTCCTAGGCACGTTGTGCTGTGTCTTTGGCTGTCTCATCGTAATGCTATCCTGTTATAGTGAGTACATTAAATGGCAAAAATCCACCCACTATATTTTAATGGGGACTGACTCCCCCCTCCCCCTCCAAACCCTCTGGAACTAGTGTTGGTCCAAATTCACATGATGACGTGAAAGTTCAAGAATATTGCAAGTAGTTACACGAAATGCGAATATCACATAGTACTAATATATTTGCATCACTTTAGGATGCAAGGGTGCACTTGGTGCTAAAGAAAACAAAAGCACAATAAACACAAGTAGGACTAATAGCACATTGCATTCTGTGTGTTCATTTTGTTCCCGCGCTATAATTTTGCTACAAACAGCTGTTTAATTACGCAATGGGGTGTAATGGTATAGTTTGGGAATGTCACCTAACGAGAATAATTTAAAATTACGGGAATTACGCCGGCATAATTACACCCCCACCCCGCGTAGTTGGAATGCGTCTTTGGATATTGCGACACCACTGATCTGTTTTCTTTACAAAGTTACCCTTTCCCTTTGCTTAGAGTGTGCAAACTTGGGTTTGAGATGAGGCCTTTCTGTTCCTATATCTTTCGATCAGCCATAGTTCATGGTCTGACATCTCATCTCCCCCTCTCGCATCCCCCTCCCCCCGCCGCCCCAGCTCACAAGAAAAGGCTTTTACATCTGATTATTCCAGGAGCGTTGCAAGTGATGTAGGTCGGCGAGTGTCCCAGAGTGCAGTAGCAACAGTTGGCAAACGGCAGTTTGCTCCCGCATGATGGCAGACACATGAAAGGTGCTTTATAGAGACGAACGATTGTTTGGGCCATAGTGTCTTGCAATTTACTTGTCAAAATGAGCTGGTTGAAGACTGTGAATTCCACATATTCGGCTGGCAAAGACTGCATCGGAAAACAAGCAGAACCAAGTGTAATTCAAAAAAGACAGACTCAGGAAGAACTAGTTCAAACATTCTACCATGTGAATAGCTTCAGATGAACATTTAATTTAATAAATGTTTGTAATGTACTTTACATGTTTGGAAAGAAATTGTGTGAATATTTTCAGCCATATCTGTTATTTTGTCTCTCCTTTTTAGGTCTTGCCTAAGACAACAAATGTGCTGTCTCATGCGAGAACTTTTGTTACCTTAGAGGCCGCCCATTGATTTCCGTTCGTTGTCTTAATTGTCACTCTTTTAGTTTGCTTCTTATTCGTCAGCTTTCATTGGCTTTCTTCTTCTCCCTGTGTTTGTCTCTCCCCTGGAGCATGGAGATATTACTGTCCCCTTCCACTAGTCACTTTTTCAGCCGCTCTTTTTTCTTTTTGGTTAAGCACTTTATGGCGTAGTGTGCATTAGTCAGCTGTGTCATTGTCAAGTGTGTATATGTGCAGTGTGTGTGTAGCATTTGTATGCTAAGACTGTGTGGTGAGAGTCTGAAAACTGGGACCAGTTGGATCCATTCTGGATGCTCCCTGGTTTAGCATAGTACAAGATGGAGGGTGGATACAGCTTCCCCAGCCAGTGTGAGTAAGTGTATTGACGGCATTCCTGTAGCTGGAGAGAGAATATCCAGACAATGTAGTACTGGAGGATGTGGATGAGGCTACTCAGGGAGGTCCTTGTTAGTAGAGGGCTGCTGATTAGTTCTACCTGAGCAACATGATAATAGGTGAAGGATGGGTCTGCAGTCTGTATTCAGGGTGTGGAGGTTTCTAGGCAGGCCATGCCCTTTTGTCTGTCCCTTATTACTGCTATAGGAAGTCTGAAGGCTGCCAGGTGCAGAGATCTCCCACTTCATTGCTCCCTTGTTGTGAATATTTTTGCTTGGAGCCCACATCATTGCTACCTGCTGTGAAACCCATCACCTTGCATAAAGGCTTTGTTTTAGGAATAACCATAAAATATTTAAAACCGAACCATCCCAAACGAGTTCTGAAACCTTAAACAGCTGATCCATATCTCTAGTCTGGAAAATGTGTAAAAGTGGCATCCAAACCACCCCACCTAGTTCCAGTTGGAAGTTCCTCATGAAGTGCTTCACAGAGTTCTCCAAGGTCTGCTGCGGGCCCAGTTCTGGGGGTCTGCCTGACAGCTAGTCTCCCAGAGGTGATGATACATCACCTGAAGTGTGTTCTTTGTGTTGTAGGAGGGGAGTGCCTGCCTGCTGAAAGAGGAAAGGAGTGTGGCTGTCTAGAAGGAGAAGCCTAATATAATTCCATCACGAAGACACCCAGAGAAAATGAGTGACTACCAAGAAGTGAAGCCAGGAGTGACATGTGCGTGAGGGAGCCCCGTGCCTCCTGGAGCAGTACTTGCTGTGAACTGCGCCAAGACTTTGAAATTGCCAAGAATTTTGTGTTATCAGTATCCTACCGTGTGACCAAAAACCGGTGATCCAGTAGTTGGAGAATTGTCTTCACTGCTGATGCAGAAGCCCATATTGACCCAGAGGTCTTAACTGCCAACGTCATCCATCCACTGATGACCAACCCGGAGGCTGCACCTGCCCTTCTAAAGGCCCCATCAGCACCCACCCTTAGAGGTCATATGTGGAGGATATGTGTATCCTTGAGAGCTTGCCGCACTCCCCTCTGCCAGTAGTCCGGTTATGAGTAAGGTCACCCTAATTGCGCTGTGTAATATTACGTTTAGTTGTGTGATTAAAGTACTTTCTTTTAACTAAACATAAGCTCTAGACTTTACAGTATGTTATTGTGTCTTTTATTGTGAGCTTTTGCCCTGACACTACCTCCTTGAGATGCCTTTGACTTTTCTCCTTTGCTACCCTAAGAATCGTGTGGAAAGAATGTACTTGTCCCAGTTTGAAGAGCCACAATAAGATAGGTACCAGGATACAAGAGGCAAACAACCTCAGTCACCGAGGTTGGGGCCCAGTAACCCCTGTCTGCCCAGTGGCCCCTGAACAGAGTCTTACATTTACTACGCCAGTACTAGGGAGACCAAAGAAGCCCAGGTCCCAGAGACACTTCTCTGGTCCTAGCCTTTTCTTTAATAAATCGTTATCCGTTGCATTTCTAGATTTCATTTAGTTGAAGAAAACCAAGACTGCAACACCCAGAAGATACTGTTGCTTTTTAACTGAAATCTAAATGATTTGAAAAGTGGTGACTCACTGAGATTGAATCATTTGGCCATCCTACCAATGGAGGATTTTTCCGTCCATTTTTACTAGTGGGTTGTGCCATACGGAGGGGTAGGAAGAGTGTTTAAGTTTGACAGTGCATTTGCTGTCCAGGTGTTTTACTGCCAGTATTGTGTCCCTGATCATACTTGAGTATTGTAGGGGCTTGAAGTGCTTCATTGTGATAGCAGCAAGGGGTGTGATCTGGGAGAAGAGACGTATTTCGATGTCTACCCAGATAGGTGGGGAAGCAGAGGGTCCGGGTAAATCTAATATATAGCTTGTTTGAGTAAGAATGCTATTTGAAGTTTGCTGAAGTTGGGGAGACTGACTCCACCTTTCTCCTTGTCCAATGATAGGACTTTGGTTGAGATTCCGGGCCTTTTACTGCGCCAAAAATATGGACTGATAGACTTGTTGAGGAGTTTGAAAAAGGTGGCAGAAAGTTGTAGAAGGAACATGCTTATTATGAAGTTCACCTGTGGCGCTATTAGCATTTTGGTGCAATCTAGTCTGCCCCACCAAGCTGTGTTTCGGTGACCATGTCTCAATAAGGTCCTGTATGTTTTTTAAGGAGGTTGTTTTCAATGTGTGTGTGAGAGCTGGGCAGCGATTTACAGGGTTGAAGGCCCAAGTATTTAAGGTGATGGTTTTGCCATTTGAGGTTACAATTACAGAGAATTGTAGGGGTGCAGAGCAGGTTTTGAGGGAAGACCTCTGTTTTCTCTTTATTTAACGGGCAGCCCGAATCTTTGGTATAGGCATTAATTAGGTTTATGATTTCAGGTATGTCTGCGTGTGCATCTTTGGAGAAGATGAGGACATTGCCGGCATATGCTGCCACCTTGTAGGTTTTAGAGTCAAATGAGATGCTTTTCATGGTGGTGTTGTGTCGTAGTTCAGTTAGAAGGAGCTCAATGGCTAGGATAAAGAGTAAAGAGTAGAGGGGGTATCCTTTCCTGGTGCCTTGGGATAGTTTGAACCTCTCAAAGAGGGAACCGTTGATGCTGGCCGATAGGTTGTCATATAGTACGAATACCATTCATTCAAAGCATGGTACTAGGTTGAATTTACAGATTACAGATCTTGGCAAAGGCCAGGATGCTTTGTCAACAACCTTTTTGGCATCCAGGGCCATAGCCATCACTGGAGAGTGAAGGAGAGGGACTTTTTCTAGGACATGTACAAAGAGTCTGATATTATCCGAGGCAAGTCTTCCCTTTATGAAACCGATTTGGGAGGGACGTATTAGTGAGGGGATTCATTTTTCCAATCTTGTAGTTAGGATTTTTGCATAGATTTTACAATCTACATTAAGTAGGGATATTGGCCTATAAATTGTCATGGTGAAGTGTTATCAAGGTTATCATTACATTGCTGATACTTAAAATGCCATTTTATGCTGCAAATGCTCCTAATACTTTGTGGGGAAATTTTGACGTTTCCACTGAAATGCTATATTGTTTCGACTCTCGACAACTGGCATTTTGACAACCTGGCAATTTGAGCCTGCTAAACAGTACTTAATTGCATGTTCATTTCCCTATCGCAGAATCTGATTTTATAATTAAATTGCAAACATCACCCATATAGGTCTCTTCATTTAGATTTGGAGAAAATCATACAGCATGAGCTAAGAAACAGCCTTGTTGCAGTCCAAAGCGATTTGTGAAAGGCAGCGAGTCTTCTAAGACCCTCAATGCTGCCCGGTGCAGGGTTCCACCTCTAATTCACTTTGGGTTCGCTATCAAAATAAGGAGGCAAGCGCTGGAAACTGGAAGAGAAGAAAATGGTTTATTTCTCATGAGGAGACCACGTCAACTGCTGACACCAGGATGTCTTCAGGGAGGTGTTCTGCTGGCAATGCTTTTGGCTCTTCCTTTTATACAGGTTTTACACAATGTATTTGTTTTATTTATCATGGTTACAAGCTTGGAGTCTCCGCCCGGGCAGGTTGTCACACAAGCCCGACATTGTTTCATCAACATGGTTACACAAGCCCAACATTAACTCTCCTCCCGCCCAGGTCAAAAACAGACAATTTAATTGCAGCTGGACCTTGCTTCAGGGTCTAAAAACGAGTGAGACCGGTCAGATCTAAGAGTCCGTTCTGTTGATAAAAACAGGTCCCATTGTTGGTAATAACAAGTCTTGCTGTTTGCAGTGCAATAAATCATTTTGTAAGAGTGTTTTTGGTGTTTGGAGCCTGTTTGTGTAACTAGGTGTAGTGAAGGGTAGAGCGTCCAAAAGCTTGTCTGAAAACAGGGATGAGAGGAAAAACGAGTTTGTGGCAGCAAGTGGCGCTGAGGTTTGTTGTGGCAATAGAGTTTATAGCCCCCAGCACACATACCAGGTCGGTCAGAGGGTCAGAGGGATGCTAGTAAGGGCAGGGTGAAACAAAGGTGACCAACAGAGTACAAAATGGCTGTGATAGATTGAAATGACTGTAACTTATGTGCACATAGAATTTCACCAGACAAGATGGCGCAGGTAATGTTCATAATTGTCATTTTGCTTTTAACAGATACAAAAGGGGATGATGGACGGAACGTTTGAGCCAATCAAACACTCACCCCCAGTCAACTGATCTGGGTTTAATCCATCATCATTCTTTAGCTCACTCCACCACCCCAGTTCAGACATGGCCATATGCAAATCAGTCTGACCCTGTGCCTCATGGGAACAGTCCAGCCCGAACTGCCAAGCCATGTCTTCCCTGGACCGGAAACAAGCATCCTAGGACCGGTTTCTGGCATTCCAGCCGTCATCAGGCAGGCTTGCTTGAATCCAGTGGCAAAGTGAGCAAGGGACCCACGTCTGGGCATACCCCCGCCAACTTAGGGCGAACAAAGCGATACAAAAGGGGATGCAGTCCAAGGCAGGTATGGCTGGCAAAAATGAAAACAATCACGTTTTTTGCATTTAATATGCCAGATTTCACACTGTGTTATTCAGCTGTGACTGTGTTTTGAAAAGTTAGGCCTGGTTTCTTAGTGTTTAAATTAAGGGTAGACTGCCTTCGCGTAGCAGCACTATGCGGACCTCCGGGAAGTCGCAAAAAACTCTGTTGCGCTACGCCGAGTTACCGAGCGGGTGGAGTTCCTTGTCCCGCATGACATTTCCGCCGTACGGCAACGCGGATTGCGTGTTCAGGCGTAAATATTGCGCAAACTGCACCACACGGTCGTGTATGGATCTGTTTATGGTACTGGGACCAACTTTTTGATCTTTCTTTAATCTTTTCAATCCTTGCTTTCTAAGACTTTTTTTCTGATCTTATTTATTATCTTACTCTTTGTCTTTCTAAGTGTGTATGTGTAAGTGTGTCTGCTGGACAGGAAGTTGGAGACTCTGGGGCACTTCCTTCCAGTTGTGAATTAAAAACTAAAAATAAATAAACTTTAAAAAAAGGACTTCTCGCACATAAAAACCAACACCAAATGTCCATTCGAGGAGGTTTTTAACTACAAATTGTCATTTTGGGAAGATTTTGATGCTTCTCGAGGAGAGAATGTTCCCCCACATTGCAGCTGCGGTAGATCCTGCGCGTTTGAGATCGCGTACGGCAGAAAACATCTGCCTGAAGTCGTTGACATGCCCGAATAATGTGTAGGCGACCGCAAAATCTCACGGGAGCATGCAGCAGGCTGGCTAATCTCGTGGCGCCTGCGAACTTCCCTGAAAATTGTGGGCAATCGCGAGCGCCTGGCGAGTCGCTCCATCACGCGCGAAGCTGAGTTTTACGCCCAGGCTTAGTTCAAATCTGAAGCATGAGCTGCGCCCACACCTATATTTAAAAGGTATCCCGGCCTTAGGTGCTATGTTATATGTATGTGGCTGCAAATTGCTTAAAAGTATGCTGTTTTGCTAAAGCATTTTCTCACTATTAGGACATTGCTGAAAACATTCATCTAACCTTTAACCAAGAAAATAAAATTAGCGGATTTTTTTATGTATGCTGCTAAGGACACTTTTATAAGTCTGTTCCATTTTTGCTCTTAAGCTGTCCAGGTTGATATTCTTACTGAGGCAAAGTCTCTTGGGGCTCAGTCAGTCACTAACTGGCACGCTTCTATGACTTCCAGATTGTCTTCCGGTCACATCTGCATGTCAAATGTGACTCATAACACTTGCTACACAGACCCAGAAGACAATTTCGTTAAATGGGAAGGGAGCACATGTACCCAAGAGGAGTGTTTATTCTTTGATCATCTGGCTTTGGAAGGCGGTTTGCCAAGAGTGGAGTGAAAACTCGGTTATATTTAGAGCTACTATTTTGGAATTTCGAGATATTTGTGGGATAGCCTTTGCCTTTAAATGCCTGAGGTAGGAACAATTTATGTGTGGTTTTCTATCTGATCAGAGAAGGGCTGTAGAGAGGTAGCTCCAGCTTTAATATAATTCATTTGGAACTGAAAACTGCTGTGCAGACCTAACTATTATTGATGGAAGTCTGCTTACCTCAAGAATCTGTGGTGTGGTAGCGTAGAAGACTTCCTTGAAAGTCCAGGGACTATTGGAGCAGCAGGGAAAAGGTAGAGAACCAGGCCTGAACATGTGTACATTTATTCATAAGTAGCATTTAACCAAGAACAATCACTGTTAAAAGTGACTGAAACTGTGATTTCAAAGGACAGCATTTTCCCAGGATTATTCGGTCTTTAACTTGAGGGGTTCTTTCTGTTTGAGTGCTATAAAATAGTGTTAATAAAATAGTGTTTAATATTTTGTTTCCAAAGTCTGCTATTGATTCTAAAAAATCGCAACTTATTTTAATATCTCCTAATTTCTACATCAAATTGTGTTCTTTTTGTGTCATTTTGATCATTAAGTTCTTTTAAACTACATTGATTTGGGAATTTTAGCTTCTTGTATTCTTAATCGCAATCTCGTTTTGATATTTCTGTGCATACAACATATGCAGTTTTCCCTAAGGAAGACACTTCTACTTTTGCCGAACTGCCAGGGGTTAAGGTATGGCTTTTTCACACAGACCTGCTCACTCACTTGACATCTGAGAATTCCATGTAGAGAATGACCCGTAGAATATTCATTTACACAAGCACATGCAGCTGGATTTTCTTAAACTTTTTTTTCTTCATCCCGGCTGTTTCAGCATTTCATATATAGTAGCATGTGTAGTCTTGTGATCCCTGAATTGAAAGAGGGAGCCTACACTCAGACAGATGTTCAAAGTTCAGAAACATTCTGAGAAGAGCCCACAGTATTAATATTGATCGTATGGTCGTCTTGTTAAAACCAGTGGGGAATTAGAACAAACCCTGGTAAATGCATCAAACCTTTGTTAACATTTGAATAACACCAGGTTGCAACTATTTTGTACTCCAAAAAAGTGACATGAAGTTTGTTTATAAGTGCAGTGCCTTACAACCCAAGACGTCCATCCCTTTAATAGTCTAGTAGTTTACTTCGCTTACCAGTGTACTGTTTCAAATTCCAGTTTTCCAGTGTTCTGTGAAGTGCTCTCAGCTGCCAGCTCGAGCTAACCATTGTTAGATTGGGTTATATGATGTCAGCAGTGTTTCATACTGGTATGCATGCCTTCCTCATTAATTAGTTACAACTGGCACAAATGAAGGGTTTGGGCTTGCTCTGCGTCTTCGCAAATATAATCATATTTTAGAAAGGCGATCTAGATTTCTTGCTGAAAGAGTATGATCGCATTAAATTCATGGTCCCATTTGTTATACACAAAACCATTAATTGTAAAGATTCTACAAGAATCTACTCTAAAACTCACACCCTGCAACAGTCTGACTGGGGCTCCTCACTTCATGAGTGTGTGCTGGAGCGTGCATGCATTTTTTTATGGTTTACATAAGGCTTTGGGGTACCCTAGGCTACTGGTCCACTATGTATGTGTAGTTAAAAGAAGGGGATGGTCTTTAAACAGCATAGCGGTCTCCCCAGTTTCCTTGGATGTCGTTATGCTGCTTGTCCATCTCATCTGATTAACTATTATCTGCAACTTACCCGTTGACTACCATTACATGGCAAAGACAGAAGATTGGGATGGGGCGAGCATCCCGTTCCTAACATTCTGGAATGGGCTACTTGATATTAGGTTGGAAAGACATTGACCCAGATTTTGCTGCCCTAAAAAACCTCTTTTTTTAAACTTGTTTTATTAAGATTTTTTGGCACCAAAATGTACACACATCCATGGCAATTTTTAGCTTGAATTTGCTAATGTGTAGATCATCTTCCATTTTTCAGCAGCACATATGCTGATGCAACTTTGTGGGTAACAACCCTAAGTCCCACTCCCCTTCCCCCAACTCTGAACTGGGTGAAGGGAACAAAAGGAAAAGCGGTTCACAGCAAATAAATAACACAGAACATTCTTCACAAGATTCATTTCCATAAATTCTGACCAACGTCAAACCTGTTGGTAATGGGGTCCAATTAACCTTCTCCTATAATGGGGTCTTGTATTTTTTAAACCTCTCATTATACATCTTATTCTTTACAGAGAACGAAGGCCTAGAAGAACAAATAATGGGTCTGCTGGTAGGACGGATTACAGAGTCGTTTTCATAGCTGCAAGTATTTCAGCCCAAAGGGGTATGATATGTGGGGAATTCCACCAAATATGTTTAAAAGCCCTCCAGCAAGCTGCAGCCCCTCCAGTACATCGTGCCAACCTGTGAATGGACTTGGTTTATTTTGGTTGGGTACATGTATCAATTATACATTCCTTTGTAGTATCAACCCCCAAGGATATATGGGGACCACTAGTTCTACATCTGGGACAGTGAGAGGCGGGGGCAACACCAGATGCTGCGGGAGTTACAAGCGCTGCTTTTCCGTCTACACAAGCCTCTCATGAAGATCCCGTGCAAGACTTAGATTGGCCGTTTTACCTCGACCCCTGGGAGTGGCCTGTGCCGGCTGCCTGATATGAGAGTGGTTGTCTATTTGCTATCTCTGATCATTCACTGTGCTCCCCCTTACTTTCTACCACAGTATGTTGTGATTCGATATGTGAGGTATACCTTCTTTACCCCTTCCTGTTTGCTTTTGTCACCCTATTTGCTGTTCTCTTTCTTTTGTTTGAAAAGCCAATAAACACATTTAAAAAACATACTTTCCTTTGCCTGTGATACTTCAGGCCCTTTTAAAATCATCATGCCAGAGTGGTGAATTCCATTATTTTCCTTTTATATCTGCCCAGATTATTTTGTTCCAGTGTACTCTGAAAGCACAGAAGAGCTGAGGGGCAAACACCCATGAGAATGTTAAAAATGCCAGTGATTTGCCCTCTTTTGTTTGCGGACGTTTTAAGAATTTTTTATTGGGTTTACCTCCTTGTTTGGTATCTCTTTGATGAAGGGATACATAACCTATTGTTGCAGCTGTGTGTGTTGAAATCATTCATTTTCTTTTAAGTGAAATTTCCTCATACAAGATCTAAAGCCAAAAACCTCCTGACCATGGAACATGATGGTTAAGCATTTGTCTTGTTTCCATTTCTCAATGGTCCCACCTCTATAGCTCGTGTAAATGCAGGATGTTTATGTATGGGAGTTTGTGGCAAGGGAATGGAGGCTGAGTTCTCATTTTTTGTGAGGTTATCCCAAATTGTCAAAATGTTTTTGATAAGGATGCTGCTAATGTATGCATTTGCTGGCCTCTCTCTCTTAGGTTTTCAAATTATGTCCCAGATTGTTGTTCACATTATTACCCTGTCAATGTTTGCCCATTTGAGTCTCTCAGTAACAAATCTGCTATGACTTGATGCTGGGAAGCTTTGTAGTGTATTTGAAAATCTTGAAGCGCTAGATCCCCGGTGTGTTTAGGGAGGCGAAGTGCCTTATGTGCGTGCTAGTCCTTGGTCTGTGAGCCTTCCGTGTAGAATTTCATGTCATTTTGAGTTTGATGAAGAAGTCTTACTAAGCAGATCTTAAAATAGGCTGAGGATTCTTTCTAGGGCATTCATTTTAACAATGAATTCTCTGTAGCCAAGAAAAAAATAGGTGTCCATCTACAGTATCCCTCATGTATAGATTTCAGAAGTTGGGGTAAGTTAGCTTTGTATAAGTCTTCAGGGTGTGGCTTAATGTGAATGCCTAGGTATTTTATGGATTTTTTGCCCACTTGAATGCCGTGTGAGTAGTCAAAGCAGAGACTTTAGTTTTGGTTTGTGTGAGGTTTAAAATATCTTTTTTGCTGAAGTTTATCTAAAATCTGACACAAATTCACATTCACTGAGTTGGTGCGCTAGGTGCATTAGTGAGGTTAAGGGTGCAGTTACAAATAGTAAAACAACATCAGCAAATAATGTAACATTGTATGATGATTGACCAAAGGGAGCTCACCGTAACTCTCCATCCACTCTGATTTTGGCTATGAAGGGTGCAATGCTCAGGGCAAAGACTAGTGGAGAGATGGGACACCCCTGACATATTCCTCAGCCCAGTGAGAATAGTGATGAGAGGTTGTCGTTGACCAGGATAATGAAAGTGGAAGCATAGAGCCATCCATGACCATCATCTAGGTGAAGATTTATGCAATGTTTTTGACAGGAAGTGCCAATCCACTTTGCCAAAGGTTTTTCTGCATCACGTAGTGTGAATAACGCTGGTGCCTTCTTGTTCTTTTCGACTTGGTGGATTAGTCTCATCATGTTGTGAGTTTGCCTATTATGGATAAACTCAAATTGATTTGAATGTGGGGAGATGATGTAGCCTTACGGCTAGAGCGGTTGACCTCGAAGCTGGGGAACCGGGTTAGTGTCTCGGCAGGGACGCTCAACAGCCTGTGATTCTGGGCAAATCTCCCCATGCCTAACAAAATGAATGTGTCCTTGTGTAACGAAACTGGTGCTCATGTAAAGCTCTCTGATACCTGATATCTTCGGGTCTAGTTCGTGCTATATAAAACTCTTTAAAAAAAAAAAAAAAAAAAAAAAAAAAAAGTATTACGATGGGTAACAGTGTCTCCAGGCCATTTAGTAGTATTTTGGAGAAAATCTTTGCATATACGTTGAGCAAGACAATGGTCCTATAATAAGAGCATTGCATAGTGTCTTTCCTCTATTTTACAATAAGAGAAATGTGAGCTTCACTCATCGTGGGCGTGTTCTCTCTATAATTGAATTAAACAGGGAAGTTAGATGTGATGCTAGTGTGGTAGCATATGCTTTGTAGAAATGAGTGGTCTACCCATTAGGGCCTGGGGGTTTGTTAAGTTTTAATGTTTTAATGACTTGTACTCCCTCGTCTGTTCTAGGATCTTCAATTGAGTCTCTCTGTTCCTTCAAGATTTTAGAAAGGGTAATTTATTTGTAGGTACTACTCTTGCATAAGTCCAAAATGGGGTCTGTAGTGTGAAGTGAAACATAATAGTCTTGAAAGGCTTCAGTTTCATTTGAAGCTGTTTGACCAGAGGAGCATTTAATGCCCTCTATATGTTTGTTCTTGGTCATACGTTTTCTAGCTAAATGAGTACTTCTTTTGTTGCTGTGTTCATAGGTTGTTTTAAGCAGAGCAAGCTCAGCCTTGTTAGCGGCCAGAGCTTTTAATTCACCTTTTATGACCGTAACTTTGCATTGCAGGTTTCTAGTGTGCTTCAAGTTATGGTGTTTTTCAGCTTATCAGGGTTCCTCTTCTAAGAGGTTAGACACTCTGCATCTGAGTTTATTAAGATTCGCTAATATGCCTACACCTTTGCTGAGTGAGACTGCTTTAAACGTATCCCACGTACACATCGGATTTGTATCACTTAGAGGTTGATCTGAAAGTATTCTAGAATATAGTATGTCAGCTCTGCCCTTTGCACAGGTGTCTCTGAGTAGGGCTGGGGGAAAATGTCCATCTCGCCCAGCAGGGATTTGCTATGTCCCATGTAAGGGGGTAGGCTTGATCAGAGAGTATTATCAGGTATATTTTGTAGTCCTGGACTTGGACCATGAGGGTGTTGCTTATTGGCATGTAATCGATTCTTGAGTACATTCTATGGGAGTGTAAGAAGAAATTGTATTCTACTTGGCTCAAATGGTACTCCCCTCATTGATCTTTGACATATTCTCTCGCATGGAGTTTTAAGTTTTTTAGAGAAGGTTCGTGAGTGTGGGAAAGTTTCTCCTGATCTGTTTATTTTTGGGTTTCTGACCGAAAGTCCTCAGTCAGTATTATGCCTTCTTCAGAAAAGTCTCCCAAGATGTTGAGGAATAAGGATTAGAAGGCACGCTGACTGGTGTTTGAGGCATAGATTTCCCCTTGTGTGATTAGTCTACCTTGTAAGTACTCAGAGACTATTAGGTATTTATTGTCTTTTGTAAATGGGTTTCTTGCTATGCTATTATGCCAAAATGACCTTTGCAAGGGTACTGCCAAATTTTGTTTTGTTTTGTTTGGGGAGTTTAACCTTTTTTGTATTCCATGATGTTAGTCTGATTGTCATTTGTTCAGATGCTGAAAGTAGATATCCTGTGTTTTGAGAGCATTGGACCCAAGTGCCAATCCTCGTGTGAAAGAAGTTCCACAATTGCCCTGGGCCAGTGGTGGCCTGTGACTCTGGGTAGTATTCAAACCCTTTATTCCTTCCCCCTGTGTTCCCTCTCCTACTTCTAATCCCTAGAATAACCCAAAAAATAACTTTGGCCAAAAATATTTAGAACCTTACATATGGGCCTGTGTGATGTGTGAAATTCACCAGCAGGAGCTAACCCACAGTAAATGTGGTGTACCTGGTGCAATGATGCATTGAGCCAGATGTGTGTCACTGGGCCCAACTGGGGCCTCCCAAACTGTTCAAATAAGCAGTCGCCTTCATGTTCATAATTCTTAAGCTATGTGGCAAATTTGAGAGAGGAAGCCAGCTCTAGTAATGTCACAAAGTGATTTAGGATAACTCTGACCAGTCTTCTACTTGTATCCAGTCCACCGACACAGAGTTCTATGTTGTCTTTGGTTCTTGCCTCTGATGATTCCCGCCTCACCTTGTGTTCTTTCCTCTAATTCTATGTAACATCTTGTATCTCTTCATCTGTTTTTACCACTGTTCCAGTTTAGCATTAGTACTAGGATCTCGGGCTGTGTGTTCATCGTTATTTGGATTATTCTGTTTATCTTGAAGGTGAATGTGTAATAGTTGCATGGCTTTTAGCCTGTCCAAAAAGTGGTGTTTTTGTTCTTAAATTCAAAGGAGATGGCAACGGGAATGACACATCGATATCTGTTATGGACTTTGCACAGTTTTTCTGTGATGGGCAGGAAGAGCTGGTGTCTCTTGAGTGTAGCAGTAGTATATTAGGTCAAGTGTTCATTGACCCTTCTGACCAGAGTTGGAGATCCATATTCTGGACAGCAAGAAGAACCTCTTCTTTCTCTTTGTAGCTGTGAAATTTTGTGATGATATCCCTTGATCTCTTTATCTCTGCTGTTGCTCTGAGGCCCACTCTGTGGCCCCTTTCTAGCCAGACTTCTGGACATTTGATTCTGAAGATAAATGAAAAGAGGCTGATTAGGAAGGCTTCCGCTCCCTCTTCTAGGCCTCTGACTTGAATATTGTTGCATCTAGATCTGTTTTTCAGATCTTCGTACTTGAGGGTTGGAGTTTCCAACTGGGCTTTCTGCGTACTCAAGTCTGTCCTCCGTAAAGCGTTGCTGTTTCCAGTTTATCAACCTTAGCCTCAACTTTCAAAACCCTGGAAACCACTGAGTCGGCGCCAAATCGAAGTGTGCCCTTTTTAGAGAGGAGGTTCATGTTTAGATCAGCCAGACTTTTTAGCATGTCAGCCTTTATCTTCTCTCTTACTATATCTTTAAAGGTTCTCAAGCTGTTCCTCAGCACATGACATGCTTGGAGAGTCAATCTATGCCCTTATGGATGAAGTGGTAGTCTTTGTGCCTGTGCGCATTTTCGTTCGGGTAGGTTTTGTGTGGAAGAAGCTGGTTACACTTTTTTTGTGGGGGACTCCTTGGTGGTCTGAGGCCCGGACAGTTGCTGTATTGCTGGTCTTGCGACTACAGATCTTAGTGGATTAGCAGCTTTCAGGCCTTTATTTGCTGTACTATTTCTAGTGGATGGGCCCCTCACATATTGAGGTGAAAACCTTCAGCTCGTGTTTACTTGGTTTGAAACTTTTGCATGGCTGTTCTGACCGCACTATTTTGAGGGTTATGAAGCTTTCATTCGAGCACTCCTTCCCTTACGGTCATGTATGAATATCACACATTCTCCTGTGGGTTTGACTAAGTTTCAGTTTATGCTGCCGAATGTTATGTTTGCCAGCTCAGGTGGGCTTTTGTCCCCGTGCTCAAAAGTGTTATGTTTGCCAGCTTTTGTCCTCATGCTCAAAGAATGTATTGTCCAGTTATTTTATAGAAAAATGGGGACTTCTAAGCCTTTTACACTTTTATCTTGGTCCTCTGTTTTAATTATCTAGGGTTCATTTATTATCTTTCTTGTATATTTAATTGTAACGTTTTAACTAGGCCTATCTACTTGACATCACTTGTTGTTTCACTTTGTTTTTTTGGTATGATTGATGATTTCTCTTTGTTGCCTTTGCAGTGTTCCATCTCTGTCCTCTAGATTATGGACTGGTTGCCACCATTTCTGCTCTGCTTATCCAATGGAGGAGCCTTGCCATTTGGTTGGGGTTTCTCCACTCTGGTGTTTTTTTGGTGCCGGTAGATGGTAGGGGACCACCTGTGCCCGTCCAGCACATCTCCGCTTCCCCAGCTGATTGACATGGGAGGGTTGGGAGCAGCATCCAGCAGCGGTGCTGCTTTGTTTGCGGTCATTAATGATTGTGGCAGGTGCCACCTCCGTACCTCATTCAGCCTCGAAGAAATTCACCGGCACTGGGAGGCATTTCACCACTAGGTGGTCGCACTCCGTTGCGGGCACCATCATGTTATTTTCGTAGGTGCCCTCGTGGTGTGGTCTGGTACAATTACCTGTTGCCAAGGAGACGATTTACAGTTGATGGACAGTCCGTAGTTTCATTCAGATCAATCTGCTGGTCTGATGGGTAGAAATCCACTCTATTAAGTCCGGACAGCCATCTTACCAGGCCACGCATCTCCCTTCTTCGTGTGTCACAAAATGACTTTACAGTACCAAAAGGAAATTTTTGTAGTGTGCACTCTATACATGTAACCCATCCATCCATACCTATTGCCTGATGTGGACTTCGTATGGTGGTGAAATAGCTGCTATCACTCTTTTGTTACATTATGTGATAGGAACGCACACATCGTAAACAATAGCATGACATAGTCGTCTCATTTTTTAGCTTTTTGTTTATGAGCAGCTCAGATCCATTACATATCTCCAGTCATTTATTTTCTATAGGTTTGAATTTTCTTGCTATATTTGCACTTTGTTGCCCTCCTTCTGGTTTCAAATTTTGACTGACTAAGCATGTCTAACGCACATGGGACTCATATTTTGAGTCCCCTGGCAGATGGTCTACGTGATATTTGTATACATTGCACAGTTTTTGATTAACAGAAAGTGAAACTTTTTTTTTAACATGGGTCATTATAATCCCCATTTCCATGCCATGGGATGACTAATAGTGGAAGTTAATTAATGGTGATGGGGTGCACACCTTTTTACTTGCATCTCAATTTAAGGATAGTGGCATAGCAAGGGTGGAGTGGGCCCCTACTTCCTTTTGGGTAGTATACGACAGCTAGTTAGGGAATATAAACTGGCCATGAGGGGAATCACTGTACCCCCTCAAAGGAAAGACTATTCCAAGGGCAGGGAAGTTTGACTTCCATACTACCGAGTTAAGATCTAACTTGCTGAACTGTTCTAACTGAAGAACAAACTTTGTTGCTCTAATCTGGATAAGAAGTAGGTAGACTGCCATACATCCAGATAAATTTCCTGAATTATGGAATGCTGCCAAGACCATAAACTTGCACCCCACCTGAAACCATGACGACATCAACATTGACAACCAAAGCAGAAAGAACTTAAATAACCCTTGTCTCTGCTGCCAGACGTGCGAGGAAGGAGCTCTAGTAACCTTGGGGCCGATCATTGCCGTGGAGCTTGCCTGATGCACTATTGTATGGCTCCCCTGAGGCATTCGCATCTGACTGGAAAAAGAGCTTTATCTTGTCCCCTGACCTTTGTACACTATCCCCCTCTTTTGTCTTTTGAGTGTGTGTGAATGTGGCTGGAGGAGCATGAGAGTGAGGAAGCACTTTACCTGCCACTCATGAGTCTACCACCAGCATACGGACTCTTAAGAGTGCGTGCGCGAGTCCTGTGGCTGCATACAAAGCCATTGTAGATTGAACCATGGTAAGACTTAGCTAAACTTCCCTAATAGATATATGCCATAATACCTGCATGGGACAGCCGCTGCCCCTTCCTTAGATCCATACTGATAATGTTCATGTGCAATCATTATTTTGGACGTAACTTACTGTGGGGCTCAAGAAATCATTTGTATTTTTTTACTGACCCTTGTTACCATGTAAGTTAAAGTCTTGTAACAGTTCTCGGACATTATGTTGATTGAAGTTCATTTGAATGTACTCTGTACCTGAGCATCCTATCCCAGGTTATCCTCCAAGAGCAAGCCTTCAATATGCGGCTTAGCTACCTCTAGCAGTCTAAGCCTAAAGAAAGAGGGTCTTCTTGGTTTTCTTTGAACCCACAGTAGTGTCTGGTTCCTGGATTCCATCAGGCAGTTCTTGTTCAGAGGTTTGCCCAGTTGACTCAGAGTTGACCTGATATCTCCACAGTCAGTTAGTGTTTGCCATATACATGATAATGCCCTGAATGCCTCACCAAACAATTGTTCTCATTAAAGCTCTTCTTTTATTGCCATTTTGGACTATCCTGTTGGGATATAAATGCTGCATTTTATTTACAGACCTTTATGTGCCGTGGTATCCTGAATGGCAGCAAGATACACAGTGGAAAAAATCCATACAGCGAATTATCGATGGGCACTGTACACCGATAAACATTTGTGACTCTTGGTGTCACTGTATTTATTTACACTGTTGATTATGCGATTGTTAGAGAATAACCTATGGTGTAAGGAGATCTTGATCCTCTCGGGTGTGGATCTGACCTAGCGTCATTTAATTTCTGAATGATTTAAAAAATATTGAGTCATTCCTGAAGCCTGTAGAACTACACTACCCACTTCATTAGATGATGTGCCTGCATCTGGTCAGGATTTTAAAGCCATTTCTGATTAATGTTTTTATAAAAGTACCACATTATATTTCACTTTGTAGACTATGTTATAGTATGGTAGTCTACCCTCAATCCTACACCCACATTAAACCTGGGGCAGTTACCTGGACTAGACATGTAGGCCTCAAATAAAGGTTTCGTTCCTAAAGGCTGTGCTTGTCTGCCAGGTAGTTGATGGCCTGCTCGTGGTGCTGGATTAACGATGGCTCGAACACAAAGTAACTGCTCATTAGTTTGGTTTCTGACCTTGTCACCCTTAAGTTTCAGAATTGTATTGAGATCCAGAGTAGTTCGTTGGGGAAGATCTCATGGGATTAGATCTGTATTTAATTTACTCTGATCTCATTTATGATGACTGGACACGCACCTAACTACGCTCTCCGCTCTCTTTGATATTTAGTTCAAAAATAGAACTGAAATCTTAACTGAATTTTAACCTTTCTCCAGCACCAGGATAGTTTTTCAACCCTAGCGATTATTCTCACAGTACATTTATTACGTTTTCTTCCCGTTATCCTTTTATAAAGTTTTATTAATAAACTCACAATTCAAAGGTCCAATTCGATCTTCTTCCCAGAGTACAGTCAGAGTGAGCACTGTGTACTGTTTCTCAGAATACGTGTTGCAATGACTTAACAGAGGGAAAGAACTCTGCTTCTAGTCAGGAGTCGATGTGATTTTATCTCACTGCACGAAATTGGCCCCTTGCACACTGGTTTTAGTTAAATACCTTAAAAAATGCAAATTCATGTAAAAAAGATAATGCATAAACCATATAAGCACATATACATAGTGTAATAGGCTATTCGTTGCCATTGTTGTGTAAGGTGTATGACATCACAACCCATTTGAGGCTTCACCCTAAGAATCATACCCCCACTCACACTCAGCAAATGTAATAAATAGCATATTGCACTTCTGCATGTGTACTATATATCTGCCACTGTGCTCCCCTTTTGTGCTGTGAGCTTCACACCCTACTGTGAGATTCCCATGACTCCAAATCTGCCGCATTCTGCTGCGAGTTAGATTCCCAATGATGTCTCCCTAGAGCAGTGATTGGTCTTCAGGCTTTACAGCTGTGTAATACTGGAGATCTGCATGTCTGTGCTAAAGGATGTGACCCATTCCCTAATGGAAGTTTGCTGAATGCCCAGCAGTGGCAGAACGCAAGACTCCAAAAACTGGTGTCATTTAGTTGTGGCAGGGTTTCTCTGTTCAGCACATTTATCCTCTTGGGGCTGTGACGGGCAGAGTTCATTGGTGTCTGTGTCCAAATCCCCTTCTTGTAGTTCTCATGGCACTTCCCGTTCCTCTGCAGGGGCAGTATCTGTGATTTGTATAAGGATAGGCAGATGCATGCACTAGGGGTTATGTTTAGCGTTAGGATGGCATTTTCTATGATTTTTGGTCATCACAGAGTTTACCCTTGTCTGGCAATCGGATCTCATAAATCCCCATCCCAGCTGCCTCACCAAATATATACAGACTTGCAGCCCTCTCTCCTGTAGAAAATCCTCCCTCCCTCACAGCAATCACAGAATAGAATCGAAGTGATGAGCTCTCGTCCAAGCTAACTTAACTTTTGTTATCTAGTCTATACTGGCCTTCCCAATACGCTCATTTCCATGATCCAAAACCTCCAGAGTAAAGCAACCAGACTGTGCTTTAACCTTTGACCAAAGTGCCTTTGTGCTTTCCCTTAACCATTGACTGAAATTCTCAAAGTGGGAGCATGATAGCCAGCCCTTACTATGTAGGTGAAGATTGGGCTGAGTCTGAATTTATGCAGAGTTTTGGTCAGTAGGCGTCAATCTAGCTTATCTAAGGCTTTGTATGCATCAGTTGATGCCAGTATTGCTGGTACTTTCTTGTTAAGTTTTTTCGACTATGTGGATTATTTTCCTCTTATAGCTGTGAGTTTGCCTTTTGCGTATAAAGCCCCATTGATCTGAATGTATTACGTTGGGCAGCAGTGTCTCCGGTCCGTTTGCTCGTATTTTGGTGTAAATCATGGTTTCTACGTTGATCAAGGTGTTGGGCCTGCACAAAGAGCATTGTGTGGTGTCGTTGCCCGGTATTAAAATGAGAGAAATGTGACCTTAACCCATTGTAAGAGTAATGTTTTCCCCTCTGTCAGTGAATTAAACAGGGTGGCTATATGTGTTGCTAATGTGGTAGTAAATGCTTTGTATAAATTAGCGGTATACCCATCAATGCCTTTGGGATTGTGAGATTTCAATGCTTTGATGATACCTAATATTCCCACTTCTGTGATGGGGTGTTCAATTGAGTCTGCTTCAAAGGCTCCAGAATCAAACTGTGAGAATGTGCCTTAGCCTTTCTAAGCGGAATCATAATTAACCCACACCGAGAGCGCTCCAGGGACTCTCTATAGATGCCAGCATCAAGTTCAAGGTTCTATGTACCGTCCACAGAGCATATTGAGGTAGTGGTTCTATATTTCTGCTGAAACTGGCTCTTTACTACTCTCTAACCACAGCCCTATGTCCACTGTCTGCCCGTCTCATCAACCAATACCCATTCACAAGGATGAAACAGAAAAAGGCACTTTTCTGGGTGTGCAAGGACCCACATTTTGGAACGCCTTTAACCTTCACTGGAGAGCTGAGCTCAACCACTTGTACTAGAACCCTTTACATTTCGGATTTGTTTATATTCTGGTCTTCAATTGAACCTACCACAGAAGAGGAGACTCAAGTGAAGAATTTTGGACAAGGTTTCATTAACCCTGCATAACTGAACTGCAACCACCCCTCACCAACAAACTATATTTTGTCTAGAAGTCGCTCTGAAATAGCTAAACAGGGATATGCAGCGCTTTACAGAACTCGTGAATACATTATAGTAAACAATATTATTGCATTCCCATGGTGCAACCAGTTCCTTGAAGCTTCATGACACTGTAATTAGCTGGGAGCCGGCTTTGTTCGAAATTCAAGTACCTGCCAGGGATAGAATATTGTTGGCCAGCTGCAAGCGGATCTCAGCTGCACACGACTAGTTAACCCGGTGATCAGTCTCACTGACATAGCTTCTGAATAATCCTTATCTGACTGACATGCTCCCGTCAGTTTAGAATCTCGGGTGTCCTTGCTGCTTTTTTACTAGTTACTCGAGTGTCATGTTGGGAGTGGCAGCCTGCCAAGCCTCTACACTGTATGAATAGCGGTGTGGCTTCTTGAGGCGGGTATTTACATATTCAGTCTGGGTGTGACGTGGCGGTCCCAGCCTTTTAGCTGCAGTTCCGTGGCCTGACGTAACCAGCCCGCAGTGGGACATCTGGTTTTCATCCGCAACAGGAAAGCCGGATAATTCCATTGAAATGGACTGAAATTCTTTGTGAGTTTTGAAAAATACAAATGGATTTTCAGCAGCTACCACTTAAACTGTGATGAAAAGCTGATCCGAGGGGGAAGAGAGCAAGGGATAAGAAAATCAGCACATATTTCCCGTAGAAGAGAGTGGGAGTGAGAGCTAAAGGGTAGGGTCCCTCAGATTATTGAGGAAGAATGAACTCTGCTGCTTTTGGATGAGGGGCTGAAAGGAGTCGCTGTTCGTCCTGATTGATGTGGGAGCTCACTGCTCATCCCGTGAGGATTGAACCGCACTGTAGCCTTTCTATTGAGATACTGCTCCAGTGGACATGATCATACTGTGAGCCGCCTCCCTCAGCTCCCTTCTATAATGCTGGCAAGAGTGAAGGCGCGTCATTGTGTCCTGCTGGGAACAGGGTGAATGCCATGCATTGTCATTTCTGGGGAAGGGTGAAGGTGCTTCATGGCACACTTCTGTGAGGGGTGGACACTGTTCATTGTAGCTAGGAAGGCTGAAGGTCACGTCAAAGTGCTTCATCGTACCCTGCTCGGAAAGGCTTTTCTCTGTATTTGTGGCAAGTAGTGATGTTGCATTTGCTTTAGAAGTTATGTATCAGTACCGGAAACTTGCTCTACTTTATTGATTTTATAGAGATTCCAAGTGTACAAGTGACATGAGACGGATCATGTCTGCAAACAAATGCTCAAGGTAATGACAATCGCCCATCTTTTCTTGAACCCCTCAAAGTAAACAAAAGAAACATTATACCATAACCCTGGTATTAACCCATAACGTGCAGTGCCTCGGTTAAAATCACATTTACATTTGTATTCCACATCAAAGCTATTGTGTCCTATTAGATGATCTATTGTCCTTACTTCGCACAGTTCTAGTTGTCTCACCTTCAGACAAGCCATCTGCGACTTCATGTATTTTCATGGGGGTTCCCCTAAAGGCGACCCACCTACTCCAGATTTTCGTGTGCTTCTGAGGACAGCCCCTTGCCACGAAGACTGGGAATTCTAGGTCCATTGCACGGTCCATACCGGTCTTCCAGAGAGACTCTGGGAGAGCCCTCTGCTTTCCATTTTGGGCAATGTCACGTTTGTCCATAGTAAGGCTGAGGAAGAGAAGGTGTCTTTTGTATCTGTTTCCGCCCACCCCATCTGTGCAGTGCAACATTGTGAACTTGGGAGATCTCGGAAGTGCCCACGCTTAAAACCTCCTCCAGGCATGTCAGTACCCCCCTCCAGAAACGAGCCAGGACGGGACATGTCCAGACCTATGTATAAATGTGCCTTCTTCCAAATGAAACCGGAGACAATGTGGTGATGCAATCAATCCGGCTCTCCAAAGTCTCTGCCTGTTAAAATACACCCTGTGTTGATACTTGAACTGAATGTATCGTAGTCTAGTAGAAATTGCTGCCTCGCACGGGGCTTGTAGGGCCTCCGTCTAGTCATCCTCATCAATCGGGCCGACATCGGCATCCCAAGAAGCTCGTGGGGCTATTGGTCACACGTGTTTGGTATATTTTAGATACTTTGTGTTCAGCTAAGTCTCCCATAAGAAGTTTACCATCCAATGGGCTAAATTCAGGTAAATCAGCCATATCCTTGATGTAGGAGAGAAGGGCGTGTCTCAACTGTAAATATTTGTAAAATTGAGAATGGGGCATGGAAAATTCCCTGGGTAAATCTTCAAACGATTTTAGTGTTGTCACCTTCATTATATCCCCTAGGGTAGAGATGCCTATTCGATCCCAACCAAGGAATCCTTGAAGGTCCGCAACTTGTGGGAGGAGACGATTTCGCCACAGTGGGGATTCTTGTGTGAGGCGGCCCCACCAGCCCATTCTACGTAGCGCCTGTCGCCATGTCATAACTACCACTTTTGTCGCCGGAGGGAGGTCCTTAGGGTCAGTTCTGCTATATATAAAAGTGTGTGCAGAGGGGTCGCCCATTAGCCATTGTTCGACTTTAAATGTTGGGTCTTCTCTGGACCCATGCCACCACTCATTTAGTATTTGAAGGTGCGCCGCTGCATGATATGATTGTATGTCAGCAGCGGCAATGCCGCCACAATAAGTGGACTGCATACTGGTGCGTAAAGCAACCCTAGCTGTGCTGTCTCCCATAAAAATTATGCCATAATCGCAGTTATTTGTCGGAACCATGATATTGGGATAGGATATGGGTATGATTGCAATTGATATAATAGACGTGGTAGAGACACCATCTTGAAAATTGCTGATCTGCTGTATAGGGATAAGTAAGGGGAGTGTTGACCACTTCCTCACCTCTGTCTTTACCTTCTCTGTAGTTACCTCTATATTGTGATACCAGGACAAGACCTGGTTATCTAATATATAAACACCTAGATAGGTGGAGCCGTGTGTCACCACTGTGAGGCCCTCCGTCCACCGACCGCTTCCAATAGATCCTCTAATGGGCCATATTGATGATTTAGAGGCATTCATATAGAGACTCGATGTCTCGCCAAATATGCGCATTACTTGGAGTATTCTGGGGCCTGAGCTATGGGGATCCATTAGAAAAAAGATGTCGTTAGCATATAATGCAATAAAATCGGATATTTCGGGAGTCCACTCAAATCCCCTTATAAGTGCGTCTTTTCTGACCAAGGTAGCTAGGGGCTCTATGACGAGCGAATAATATGGGGGACAGAGGGCACCCCTGTCGAGTGCCCCGTTGAATTGGGCTGACGAGGCCCCCACCACGCTGATGGAGGCAGTAAGCTCCGTATACAACAATCGCACAAGTGCAATGAATCGGGGGCCCATATTAATATGTCGTGATAATATGAACATATAAGACCAGCTGACAGAGTCAAAGTCCATGTCCACAAGGAGAAGAGCTGATGGTCGCTCCAATCTGTCGGCCGCCGCGATCGCATTATGTACCCGGCATATATTATGACGGGTAGCTCTATGTGGCATAAAACCTGCATGATCCGGATGAATTAAATCTGAGAGATATGGTTTTAACCTATTTGCTAGCACTTTAGCGAGAATTTTGGCTTCAATGTTTAGAAGCGAAATTGGGCGATATGAGGAACATAGTTCTGGTGGTCAGCCAGGTTTTAAGAAGACTACAATGTCTGCATGTCTCTAATCCAGGGGCAAGCATTTATTCTCTTGGGCTTCGTTAAGGGCCGCAAGGTATCAAGGGCCCAGTATTGTTGCATGCACTTTAAAGAATTCGATGGGAAATCCATTTGGTCCAGTGAATTTACCTGGTGCCATGTCTGTTATGGCTGTGTCCAATTCCTCCGCGTGACAGGCTCCTCAAGTGCATCACGTGCATCTTTAGGTAGCGCACTGGGTGGGATATCCCTAAAGAAGTCTTCTATCTCTGATTCAGTTAATACTTCGTATTTGGTGTAGAGGGCTTGGTAATACTCTGCGAAAGCTTAGGCAACTAGATGATGTGATGGTTGGTATATGAGTTGGTTTAAACGACTTTGGCATAACCTGTGTAGGAGATTACCTGACTTATCCCCCCACTGGTATATCCTACTTTGTGAGGCTTGTCATATACGTTTAGCCTCATCTAACTGGATGCTCTGGTACTGCAGTTGTAATGTTCCTAATTGTCTACGGGCACCATCTCCATTGTGTTCTAGCGCCTGCGACTCAGTTTGTATGATCTGGGCTTCTAGTTGTATTATTTGTCAGCTGTTTTTCCCGTTTAGCAGCAGGAGAGTGGCTGATATCAAAGCCTCGAATGGTGGGCTTCATGGCCTTCCATAAGATTATGGTAGAGCTCGCTGTTGTCTCATTTAAGAGGAAGTATTCTGTCAGGGTTTTATATAGATTAGTTTTATAACCCGGATTATGTAAGTGCCACGGCGACATGCGCCAGTGTATTGGGGATCGCCTGGGACCAATTTCAAGTTCTAGTTGGACCAGGGAATGGTCCGATAAACCTCTAGGAAGGATGTCTACTCTGGTCAGTCGATGTGTGTATTCTCTAGTGATAAATATATAATCAATTCTGGAAAACGACCCATGCGCAGTCGAATAAAACGTGTCAGCAGCGTCAGGGTGGAGTACTCGCCATGTGTCTGCCCACCCCAGCGCACTCACCAAAGGTCCCAAACGGGACTCCCTAAGTGTATGTGGTGCAGCCGCAGGTCTATACCTATCTAGATTTGGATTCATAACATCATTCCAATTGCCTCCTATCAAGGCAAGACCGTCTGGCATTGAGCTCCACAGATCTATAATCCTTTCGGTGATCGTGTGACTGAGTGGCGGGGGCGTAAACACTACCTAGAACTATTGGCTCCCCATTGAGTACACCCTGTATAAATATAAATCTTCCAAAGGTGTCCACCCAGGTATGTATATGTGTATAAGACAGTCTGCGGTGAATCAAAATAGCCACCCCACTCGAACCTCTAGCAAACCCAGAATGGAAGACATGAACATAGCCGTATCGGGCCAAGCATGACACCCCAGTTCCTAGCAAGTGTGTTTCCTGCAACAACAGAACATCCACCCCCAGGCGTTTTGCATGTCTGAGCACAGCCCCACGTTTAATCTTGTCTAGAAGACCTCTGACATTCCAGGTGACTACCGTAACTGTCCCCATGTGATTTACTATGTTAGAGTGTGTTGTCATGTTAAGTGCCAGTCAGAATTCTAAAGTAGAGGACCCTGACAACTAAGATTGTTCACATTGCACAGGCACTGCAAAAACCATAACATATAACATCTTGAAAACTGTGTACCACACCCTCCCCCACCCTAATCCACCCCAATACCTCAAATAACAATGAAGCATCTGTCGCCGAGTGCAGGTAGCTCCCATCCCAACTGGGTTTAACGGATCGATGTTCATCAGCCCATTGGAAGACCTCCTCCGGAGTATCAAAGAATATGGTACTGTTTTTGTAGGTGATTCTAAGTCGGGCCGGAAAAAGTAGCATATAGTGGATTTGCAGTTCTCGAAGGCGGGACTTGGCAGCTGTAAAAGACTGTCTTTGCTGTTGGACAAGTTTGGTGTAGTCCGGAAAAATCATTATTGAGTGACAATCATAAGTAAGGCTCCCTGTTTTCCGTTTTTACTGATTTTTACAGATAAATACGGACAGAAAACATTTATTTTTGCTTCTGTATTTATTTTTAAATGTGGATAAAAATGGAAATTGGGTTACTTTTTGAGTAATTCTAAATACTGTCTGCCATGACTGTCAGGCCAATAGCTGTGTGGATTGATAGGTAAGTGGCTAAAAAGAAAGGAATTTTAGAAAAGAGGCTTTAACAGCAGTAGATATGCAAAAGGTTGATACTGAAATTTACATATTTTCTTAAAAGTGCATTCATTTATCTTCTGCAGATGTTTACAGCATTGAAACCTAGTAGGCATTCAAGCATGAGTGTTTATTTACTGGTTAAATAAATGTGGAAATATACTAATTTCAGCTTCATTTTTCCACAAAACCCTAAATAAATATGGATAAATACAGATAAAATTAGCAAAAAATAAATATGGATAAATACAGACGGAAATTACAAAAAAATAAATACCATAAAACCGGGAACCCTAATCATAAGTAAGGGTCTTCTGTATCCGGGCCTGCCGTAAGATGACGTCTCGATCATGATAGTTTAGTATCCGTGAGATTACAAGCCGAGGACGAGCGCCAGGTGGTGGTTTAGAGGCGAGGGCCTGATGGGCGCGTTCTAGGATGAAGCAAGGAGAGAGCTTCCCATCAGGGATCTAGGATTTAAGCCAATGTTTCAGAAATTCGCACATGTCGGTGCCCTCACAGCCCTCCGGAAATCCACGAAGTGTAAATTATTGCGCCGGGCTCTCCCCTCTTCATCCTCCACTCGCGTAACCAGGCCGTGGGTGAGCGTTTCAAGAGTCGTGACATGTTTTTGTAGAGTGCTGATAGGATCCTCTGCTCCAGAAATCCGTGTCTCCGCTTGTGTTACCCGGTCCACGACATTACATAAATCCTGTGGTAGAAGCATAACATCCGCGCCCACAGCACCGATTTTGGCATCTAGCATGTCTCGTGACTGCGTGATCGCAGCTAGGATTGCGGCAGTGTCTGTTCAAGTGACTGGATTATCACTTGAGGTTACGGAGCTCGTGGTGCCACTGGTAAATTTATCCATTGTGATCTGTTTCATTGCCGCACCAGTAGTGGAGCCCTTGGACATATTGACATGTGCTGTGGGCCTACACTCCGTGAGCGGCGTAATTTCAGGCACCATTGATGTAAAAAATTCACACTATTGGAGGAACTGCACTGTATGGGGTATCAGGTTCTCTGAGAGGGTCTCTCCCGCCCACAAGCCGCACCGGGGCCTAGCCCGGCCGCCTCCGCAGGCGGGGTGCTCCCCCCTCAACGGGCGCTCCCCTTAACTTAATTATAGTCCACTTCAAGATTGGAGCTGTTAAATCAGATATTGGCTTCCGCACCGCAGATAATGTTCATCAATGGTGTCTTTTGCGGGGGGGACTCAGGAGATCCCCAACAGGCGGTATACATCAGCCACTGCGCTCAGGGGGCGACGTCCCCCTACCCAATGTAGGCCGTCACATTCAGTTACTGCCGCCCGCCCTGCAGCTGATGCTGATAATAGTGACTTATTACGAGACGCAACTCTGGAAATTGTAATGGGTAGCAAGTATAGCTGAGGCACTCAGGGGGTGACGACCTCCATTCCGGTGTAGGATATCCTTGCCGTTAGGGGTCCCCGCTTACTCCGCCAAGTTCCTGTGTAGGAGGCCTCGCAGTGTCGCGCCAACCTCAAATGGCGCCCCTCGAGGGGCTCGGGTCAGGCCCACTTCAGCTCCACCTCTGGGTCATCGCCTTCTGGTCACGACCCCGTACTTCACTTGTCGCGATGAGGAACCACACCTCAGGCCGGATACCGGTCCCGGCAGCCCCAACCCCTGACATCACTCGTTGGACCGAGTGCATGGCGCACGCCCTCTCTGCACCAGTACCGGTCTTACCTCCTTTCGTCGTCGGAGCAGTCCGCTAGATGGACGAGCTTCTGGGCCGCTCTTTCAGGCCCGGGCGTCAATCTCTGGTTTCGCGGCCGCGCCCCTCCTGCCGCAGAATGGCGCCCCAGGAAAAGGGGCCGAATCAGGCCAATGCAACGCCGAGTTTACGAATCGCCCGGCCTCGGGTCGATATCTCCGGCCCTGCCGGCCCAGTCTGCGCCTCTGGGACAGGCACCAATCGCATCGGCCTTGAGTCCACGGCCTCACCAGTCAGGCCACCAGCATTATGCCTGCACTCTCCGCACTCGGCTCAGGCCCCGCCACTGCCCGTCTCCAGCTCAGCGCAGCGTGACCCGCTCCTTCTCACCAGCAATTTGGCAATGTTGGAATCTTGATCACCGACAGCGTCAGATGAGTCCACAATACGGTGTCTTAAGCACCCGTAGCCAGCAGGATCATGCAGGATTATTAACGGCTATGGGAGCTCGGCTAAGCCGCGTCCGCCATGATGGACGCCCCCGATTGTGCTAGTTCTGTGTGTGCAACCTGCACCGCTGTTGTGCATTCTATACCCGTACTCTCTGTGGGAGGACTGGTGTTGTGTGTGTGAGGGAACGGTGCCCTGCCGCCACCTGGTTTTTGTCTTGGTGAAATCTACTCTGCTTCTGACAGGTGCTTTTTGTTAGTGAAGCTTGGTTAAAAAACACATTTTTCAATATATAAATATAGTGATGGGCATTGTCAGTGCTTGTTATAGTAAGTACCCTTTCCTTTAAAAACATCCAAACTTCATCATACCTGAAGCCTTGCTGTCATCTTACATTTTAGAGAACCCATTTTGAGATATTTCTTATGTACAGTATATAGGAATCTGCAATCAATGTATAAAAAACCTGTCTCTACTTCCACTTTTGACGTCCTTATTCGCCTGTATTAAAGACATGACTTAGCTGCTGAATTGTAACAACTTATTACTTTTCAGTTCTGACGTCACAGTGTTTGCTGTAAGAGCCAACAGCCCAAGGGAAAGGCAGGTCACAGAGCATCATTAAAACTGCACTTAAAAAAAAAAAAAAAAAAAAAGGGAAAACGAAGCTTATAGTTTTCTTCTGCTCTGGTTTTCTCGTTGAACAGTGATAAGCAGAAAGGAGATATTGCATTTTTATAAGCATCTAATCTACAGCATTTTAAAAAAAATCTGACTTGTATTAAGCTTTTTGATGTGTTTAATTTTGTACTAAAGATTGTAATGTTATTCATGTTTACAAACATATCTCTTTCATATGAATGTGCACCACACAAATAATGTACGTGGTTTCTGGGAAGGGTGATGGAGTGACCATGTACTATAAAGTACCCTTTGCCGTACATTAAAAGGATATTGCATGACTGTTAGAAATGGGATTTTTGGCAGGCTAAAAGCCAGGCAGAAACCATCACTCTAGTCAGGATAAGGGAGTTACACTCCTAAAATAACCCCTGCTCACCCCCTTGGTAGCTTGGCACGAGCAGTCAGGCTTATCTTAGAGGCAGTGTGTAAAGCATTTGCACATAACCAACAGTAATACAGTGTAAGCACTACAAACTGACACCACACCTGTTTAGAAAAATATCCAATATTTTTATATACTTAAGACAAGACCAAAAACGATAAAAATCCACAATACAGTACTCAAAAATCTTCAATTATCAAAATACGCTTGAAACACAGTTCCTTGATGTCGATAGCTCCGTCCGGGGCTATCACGGCGTTGTGAGCAAACAAATCCACACAGTTCTGGCTGACCTCGGCGTCGCGGGACAGCTACGGTGTCGGGAAGACCCGCAAACAGTACCTTTTAGAAATGCAGGGTGTCGATGACCTCTCGTTGAGCTTCCAAAAACACGGCGTCCGCAGGCGCGGTTCCGGAGGTCGGTGCAGGAGTCGTCGGGGCCCTCGAAGTCACACGCGTTGCAGGTCGATCTCCTCTCTGATGGAGTCAGGAGCGCTGGCGTCGGCAGTCGTCGGGTGCTGCGGTGCGAAGTGCGGTGCCCTCAGGTCGCGGTGCGAGCAGCGGCTCGGTGGCGGCATCAGATGGAGTCGTCGGTGAGACCAGGGTCGCGGTGCGAGATGAAGGCGGTGCTCGACACGGTGCTGGCAGGTCACGGTGCACGCAGCGGATTCGTCGTTGCTGAAGCGCTGTCGTCGGCTGACGAACTGGAGGCGTCGGTAGGCAAAGGCTGCGGTGTGGGATGAGGGCGGTGCATCGTGTAACTTACGAGCGGTGCCCCCGAACCACGGTACAAGCAGCGGCGTCGATCTCGGCGGGAAGTGGCGGCGTCAGGCAGGCCAAGGCGTCCTCGTGAAGCAAGGCGGTGTGGAGTGCGGTGCCCACAGGTCGCGGTGCGAGCAGCGGCTCGGTGGCGGCATCAACAGGCGTCGTCGGTGAGACCAGGGTCGCGGTGCGGCGTTGCGGCGGTGCCCTCTGCGGTGCCAAAGCTTCAACATGAAGCGAGGCGGTGCGGAGTGCGGTGCCCACAGGTCACGGTGCAAGCAGCGGCTCGGTGGCGGCGTCAACAGGCGTTGTCGGTGAGACCAGGGTTGCGTTGCGGCGGTGCCCACTGCGGTGCCAAAGCTTCGGCGTGAAGCGAGGCGGTGCGGAGTGCGGTGCCCACAGGTCGCGGTGCAAGCAGCGGCTCGGTGGCGGCATCAACAGGCATCGTCGGTGAGACCAGGGTCGCGGGGCGTTGTTGCGGCGGTGCCCTCTGCGGTGCCAAAGCTTCAACATGAAGCGAGGTGGTGCGGAGTGCGGTGCCCACAGGTCACGGTGCAAGCAGCGGCTCGGTGGCGGCGTCAACAGGCGTCGTTGGTGAGACCAGGGTTGCGTTGCGGCGGTGCCCACTGCGGTGCCAAAGCTTCGGCGTGAAGCGAGGCGGTGCGGAGTGCGGTGCCCACAGGTCGCAGTGCAAACAGCGGCTCGGTGGCGGCATCAACAGGCGTCGTCGGTGAGACCAGAGTTGCGTTGCGGCGGTGCCCTCTGCAATGCCTTCAGGACACGGAGTCGGCAGTGGCGTCGTAGACGTCGTCGAGTTGGTGTTCTTCGGGTGGCAGCACAAAACACACAGTCCCCAGTGCTGCGGGTCGAAGAACTAGAAATCTTTGCTGTTCCTGAGACTTCGTGAACAGGGGGTAAGCTCTACCTCAAGCCCTTGGAGAGACTCACAAATTAGGTTGCAGAAAGTCCAGTCCAGGCCTTTCACTGCCCAAGACAGAAGCAGCCACTGCAGGTCAGCCCAGCAAAGCACCCAGCAAAGCAGTCGTTCCTTTTCGCAGCTTCTCCGGCTCTTCTTCTTGGCAGTCTTCTTGTTCCAGATGAGTTCTGAAGTTCAGGGGTCTGGGACCCAGTATTTGTATCTAAAAATCCTTTGATCTTTCAGGCAGAGGGTGTCTGTGCCCGGCCAGAACCAGTTCTCCCTTCTCTGGTGTGATTTCCTGGCAGGAGGTGGAGACGGCATTGTCCTTGGCAGACCAGGCCCTTTGAGGTGCAAGGAAATCTCCTCTCCCTTTCCCCATCGCAGCCCAGGTCTATTCAGCCCTTTCCTGACCTACCTAGACTATCTGGAGCCCCTCCGGCCCCCCAGCCTTCTGTCATCCAAAACCCAGCCAGGCAATCCACATTCCAGCAGAGGCACACGGGATGACTGAGCAAGAAAATACCTACTTTCTAAAAGTGGTATTTTCAAACACAGAATGTAAAAATCACCTTCACTAAAAGATGCATCTTTAGATTCTGAGTTCAGGCATACTAAATTCTATTTTCTTATCGAATTCCCTGGGCCAGTTATGTTTATAAGATGTTATAAACAAACCTCCCATACCATCCTATGGGGAACTGGTAGCCTTGCAATAGTGAAAAACGAAATTGACTGTAATTCACTATCGGGACATGCCACACACACCAGGGCATGTCCCACCTTTCACATACACTGCACCCTGCCCACAGGGGTACCTTGGGCCTACCTGAGGGGTGTCTGACATGTAAGAAAAGGGAAGGTTAGGGACCGGCCAGTGTGTGCACTGGCCAAGTCGACATGGCAGTTACAAACTGCGCGCAGACTTCTGCAATGGCAGGTCTGAGTTACCGTTTTCAGGGCTACTCACAGGGGTGGCACAACCAGTGCTGCAGGCCCCCGAGTAGCATTTGATTCACCAGCCCTGGCACACGCAGTGCACTTTACTAGGGGCTAACAGGTAAAAAGTTTGGGGATAACCCTGCAAAAAGGGCCATTTCCAACACAACCCCCTTCCAGCCTAAAGCCAGGGGAGACCAATCCATACCTCGATGGGCTTCCCTGCTTGGGGCGATAGAACACGGAACCTGGCCCGTAACAGCAGGGTTTCCTTCCCGTTTTACGCCTTCCTGCACCTAGTTGGATTCCTCTATCCATACTCTCAGGGCCCACTAAGCTGACCCATGGGGGACCCTTCTCCTCACCTGTGGACCCCATCTGTGCAGCACCTAAACTTACTTGGCTCACAGATGTGTCCCAACAGGCAGTCAGTACCCACATGGCCAACACAATGGTGTGGCCCAGTCCACCCCCGGGGTGTGACTCCTGTCCCCCCTCCCAGGGGCAACTCTGTCCACCAGGACAGCCAGCCACAGTGGCCACTGACAAATGTCAGTGATGAGAGCCAGGCCTTAGGCCTTTCAGGCCACTCCAACCGCTGTGGCGTCAGAGAGTGGGGGGCGGTAGCCCGAGGTGCCTGGCACCCTTTCTCCACTCTCCCCTCTGCCAAGTCAGGTATGGCATCCTGACACTGGCCCACTAGCCCAGGGCCTCTACCCTGCGGCTGGACAGGAGACTGGGGTGGGCTCTCCCACACCCTCTCCTTCTCCCTGGGGCTCTGTACCCTCCCACCTGGAGCGGTACCCCCCTCCAGAATTGTCAGGGCACCTGTGGAAGGTGTCCTGCTCAATTCGCCCACCAGTTCAGGGGTGCTATCCTGCAACTGGTACCCCAGCCCAGGGTCTGTACCCTGAGGCTGAACAAGGGACTGGGGTGGGCTCCCCCACACCCGGTCGTCCTCCCTGGGGCTCTGTACCCTCCCAGCTGGAGCGGCACCCCCAGAAGACAACCTGGTAGGGGCACTGTTAGCAGTCGCCCCTTCCCCCAGCTCAGGGGGGACACCCTGAACCTGGTCCTCCAACCCAGGGTCTGTACCCTCAGGCTGACCAGAGGTCTCGGGCGAGGCTCTCCTCCCCTCACCCCTCCTTCTGGGGTCCTGCACTCTCCTCCCAGGAGAAGCACCCCCAGAACCAAAAACTGTCAGGACGCTGGAACCGGACCTCCTACACAGTTCTTCCACCAGTGCAGCGACTTGACCCTGCAACTGATCCACCACCCTCGGATCTAAACCCTCAGGTTGTACCGGGGTCAGAGGCGAGGACTCCCTCCCTCTGCACCCCCTTCCAGAGTTCTGTACCCTCCCACCCAGAGTGGTACCCCTAGAAGACAAACCGGTCAGGACAATGCTTACAGTCGTCCTTACCTCCAGGTCAGGCAGGACCTGAACCTGGCCTCCCAACCCAGGGACTAAACCCTGCGGCTGAGCACCTGCCCGGCGCACCAGGACTTCCTTGGGAGCACGCCTACCCCCCCTGAGGGTAATACATGACTCATGTGTTGTGTGACAGTCTGCCTGGCACAGATCTCCCGACCCCTCTCCATCTGACAGTGCGCGAAGATCCCCCAGGACAGAAGTGGTGTCACCATGGTCACTCCTAGGAGGCTCAGCCCTTCTGGCTGGCCCCTGACCCACTGGTCCTCCCACTGGGGAACGCATCCCCCTCTCACCCCTCCATCCGGACTTCTGCACCCTCCACTTAGGAGCGGCACCGCCAGACACCAGAACTGCTGGAGCCCTGTTTACAGACACTCCACGTTCTCCTGCCACTAGGAGATCCCCCTTGACACACGGCCTACCAGTACAGCCTAGGCTCCCCACCGGATGTTCCCTCCTGGAACCACCCAAGCTCTGGGACCGGGTTTCGGGCACCTTGGGCCGCAGCCCATTCCCACTCCTTCTCCGCAGAGACAGGACGTGAGTCCCTACACCCTTCCCACGACACCGGGACCTATCTGGGCTACCACAAACCTTTCCCACCACCCTTGTTGGGAAATACCTAAGCCACTTCCTTCCGGGTCACCCCCAGATGCTTCACCTGACCCTCTGGAATCCACCAAAAGGTCTGCCTCCAGTGCAAGCTCCCTGGGGTCAGAGAACTCACATTCCACTGGGTGTTGGCATAGCTCTGGAAAATAGGGACTTAAAGTATGCTCTCCAACAATTGAATCACACAGCCCCACACAGGTGTTAACCAAACTACCTTTCACCCAATCATCCAGTGCCTCAGAAAAGTACCCCACATCATTCTCACAAGACTGGTGAGTCAGTGTCTGACTGTTGCTGTCTCTTAACCCATACTCTTCTGGCTGGTCTCCATACTCACTTACTAGGGCTTCTATCATGGGGGAACCCCTCTCCCTGCACCTCTCATCTAGAGTCAGTAGAGTGTCCCTCCCACTACTAGGAAAATGATCCCCTGTGCCAGTTCCCCAATCCACCTCGGGGACACTGCGCACCACTGGAGTAACCTCACAATCCTGAACCCCCTGGTGTATGTCAACCCCCTCCTTGGAGTAGGGCCCCAAATCTGTGTGGGTGTGTACCTCATCCTCAGTACTGGACCTAACACTTTTGCTGCCACCATCTGGGCTGGGCCTAGCCCTACTGGCTTCCCAGTCCAGCTCTCTCATTTTAATGTCATGGTCTAACATCATCCTTTTCTCCTCCAAGGCTAACTTAAGCTTCTCCAGTTCCACAGCAGTTCTCCTTGCTTCCCGCCTGTCCTCCAGCTCCTCTGGGGACAAACTGCTGCTGCCTGGTTTAGAGGGTGCCCCCCTTCCCAAAAGCACCCTCACCCTTGGAATCGGCTCCTCTGCCTCCATGCCGAGATCCCCAGACAGCTCACTCGCATGTCTGGCTGCTACCCAGGCCCTCAGCGCCTTTTGTAGCTCCTCTTTTCTGGTGAGGTCCCTTATTTGGATTTTGAGGTTTTTGCAGATCGCCTTCAATCCCTTAACATTGTAGGTTTCTAACCTCTCCTCCTCAAAGGCCGCTTCCAAGGATGCAACTGATGATGCAATTGATTCCGGCATGTTGTACTGGAAAGTTCAAGTTCAAAACCAATGGAAAGGCAAAAATAGACCCAAAAAAAAACCAGTATGTGGTACGTAATGGTCTGCGATATGGTAGTAGCGCACACCAATCACTGTAAGTCAAGTGCAAACGCAAGTCCTATCCTCACCGCTGACAACCAATGTTAGAAATGGGATTTTTGGCAGGCTAGGGCATGTGCCAAAGCCAGGCAGAAGCCACCACTCTAGTCAGGATAAGGGAGTTACACTCCTAAAATAACCCCTGCTCACCCCCTTGGTAGCTTGGCACGAGCAGTCAGGCTTCTCTTAGAGGCAGTGTGTAAAGCATTTGCACATAACCAACAGTAATAGTGTAAGCACTACAAAAGGACACCACACCAGTTTAGAAAAATCTCCAATATTTTTATATACTTAAGACAAGACCAAAAACGATAAAAATCCACAATACAGTACTCAAAAATCTTCAATTATCAAAATACGCTTGAAACACAGTTCCTTGATGTCGATAGCTCCGTCCGGGGCTATCACGGCATCGTGAGCAAACAAATCCAAACAGTTCTGGCTGACCGCGGCGTCGCGGGCCAGCTACGGTGTCGGGAAGACCCGCAAACAGTACCTTTTAGAAATGCAGGGCGTCGATGACCTCTCGTTGAGCTTCCGAAAACACGGCGTCCGCAGGCGTCTATTCCGGAGGTCTGTGCAGGAGTCGTCGGGGCCCTCGAAGTCACACGCGTTGCAGGTCGATCTCCTCTCTGATGGAGTCAGGAGCGCTGGCGTCGGCAGGCGTCGGGTGCTGCGGTGCAAAGTGCAGCGGTGCAGCGTGCGGTGCCCTCAGGTCGCGGTGCGAGCAGCGGCTCGGTGGCGGCATCAGATGGCTTCGTCGGTGAGACCGGGGTCGCGGTGCGAGATGAAGGCGGTGCTCTTCACGGTGCTGACAGGTCACGGTGCACACAGCGGCGTCGTCGTTGCTGAAGCGCTGTCGTCGGCTGACGAACTGGAGTAGATGGCGCCGGTAGGCCAAGGCTGCGGTGTGGGATGAGGGTGGTGCGTTGTGTAACTTACGAGCGGTGCCCCCGAACCACGGTACAAGCAGCGGCGTCGATCTCGGCGGGAAGTGGCGGCGTCAGGCAGGCCAAGGCGTTCTCGTGAAGCGAGGCGGTGCAGAGTGCGGTGCCCACAGGTCACGGTGCAAGCAGCGGCTCGGTGGCGGCGTCAACAGGCGTCGTCGGTGAGACCAGGGTTGCGGTGCGGCGGTACCCTCTGCGGTGCCAAAGCTTCGGCGTGAAGCGAGGCGGTGCGGAGTGCGGTGCCCACAGGTCGCGGTGCAAGCAGCAGCTCGGTGGCGGCGTCAACAGGCGTCGTCGGTGAGACCAGGGTCGCGGTGCGGCGTTGCGGCGGTGCCCTCTGCAGTGCCTTCAGGACACTGAGTCGGCAGTGGCGTCGTAGACGTCGTCGAGTTGGTGTTCTTCGGGTGGCAGCACAAAACACACAGTCCCCAGTGCTGCGGGTCGAAGAACTTGAAGTCTTTGCTGTTCCTGAGACTTCGTGAACAGGGGGCAAGCTCTACCTCAAGCCCTTGGAGAGACTCACAAATTAGGTTGCAGAAAGTCCAGTCCAGGCCTTTCACTGCTCAAGACAGAAGCAGCCACTGCAGGTCAGCCCAGCAAAGCACCCAGCAAAGCAGTCGTTCTTTTTCGCAGCTTCTCCGGCTCTTCTTCTTGGCAGTCTTCTTGTTCCAGATGAGTTCTGATGTTCAGGGGTCTAAAAATCCTTTGATCTTTCAGGCAGAGGGTGTCTGTGCCCGGCCAGAACCAGTTCTGCCTTCTCTGGTGTGATTTCCTGGCAGGAGGTGGAGACGGCATTGTCATAGGCAGACCAGGCCCTTTGAGGTGCAAGGAAATCTCCTCCCCCTTCCCCCATCGCAGCCCAGGTCTATTCAGCCCTTTCCCGACCTACCTAGACTATCTGGAGCCCCTCCGGCCCCCCAGCCTTCTGTCATCCAAAACCCAGCCAGGCAATCCACATTCCAGCAGAGGCACACGGGATGACTGAGCAAGAAAATACCTACTTTCTAAAAGTGGTATTTTCAAACACAGAATGTAAAAATCACCTTCACTAAAAGATGCATCTTTAGATTCTGAGTTCAGGCATACTAAATTCTATTTTCTTATCGAATTCCCTGGGCCAGTTATGTTTATAAGATGTTATAAACAAACCTCCCATTCTATCCTATGGGGAACTGGTAGCCTTGCAATAGTGAAAAACGAAATTGGCTGTAATTCACTATCAGGACATGCCACACACACCAGGGCATGTCCCACCTTTCACATACACTGCACCCTGCCCACAGGGGTACCTTGGGCCTACCTGAGGGGTGTCTGACATGTAAGAAAAGGGAAGGTTAGGGACCGGCCAGTGTGTGCACTGGCCAAGTCGACATGGCAGTTACAAACTGTGCGCAGACTTCTGCAATGGCAGGTCTGAGTTACCGTTTTCAGGGCTACTCACGGGGGTGGCACAACCAGTGCTGCAGGCCCCCGAGTAGCATTTGATTCACCAGCCCTGGCACACGCAGTGCACTTTACTAGGGGCTAATGGGTAAATCAAATATCCAATCATGGAAACACCCATCCATAACACAATTTACACAGAGAGCATATGCACTTTAGCACTGATTAGCAATGGTAAAGTGCCCAGAGTCCTAAAACCAACACAAACTGGTCAGGGAAAGATAGGAGGAAAAAGCAAAAAGTTTGGGGATAACCCTGCAAAAAGGGCCATTTCCAACAATGACCTTAAGAAGGAACTCTGCCTCTGGTTTTATTCCTCTATATGGTCACGGAACTTCTCTACAAAATCCTCATAATGTATGGAAGAGGGCATTTTATCACATGTATAATGTTCTATCGCATGTTCATCTGCCATTGAAAAACATCAATGCATATACTGTGAAGCTGCCATGCCAGCCTTTTCGGTTCCACCCACACACAACAAGCCTTGTGATTTTCATAAGTTGCATCTGTAGATATGAAGTTGCTAAGATACCAAACTGTAGTATTATTATCTTCAGAACGTGTTATATTTGAGATGTGTTCTTCTCTGAAACCCAAGAGCTCAGGTTCTCAAAATGATCCTAAACAGAACCTGGCACCATGGAGGGGTTTCAACTATCTGAAGTGGGGGGAATTCTCTCCTGAGCTAATTGTCCCCAGCTGTCATTTCAGGAAATTTGGTACTATATTGGAGAACAGTTTTCTGATGAGAGTTTATAAAAACTTGTCATTGTTAGCAGGTGGTGAGTAGGAGATCGCTGATGCTCATGTGCCCGTCTTGTGGCAGCGTTATCCTTTGCTGTGTGCTGCAGCATCATCCTTAAACAGAATCATATATTTGGCCGTAAGTCTGCGAGGCTTTCAGGTATGGATGAGACATGCATGAATTTGATGGCCTTCCGACTATTTAATTTTAGCAGTTGACTTTCCTGGGAAGTCTGAGGTATACAGTTGACATGAATGATCTTTTTTAATGGATGATTTAAGTGAGCATAAGGGGTACATGTACTAATGGATGATTTTATATGCTCTGTTTCTCCAGATTCAAGGTTTAATCAAACCTACATATGTGCATGCTATGCACATATTGTATTTTTGGAACTTTTTAAAGACAGCTCGGTCTTTTTAAATTTCTTCTCAGCCACATTATATCCACAAAGAGGAAGTATAGATTTAATGGTAGAGAGGCATTAGTTATATTATCTGATGCTTGGCTATGATGTTTCCTGAGACACTGGAAGGTAGAGCACTTAAACAAAACGTAACTCTGTGAACACTTGTATCTGGCCCTACAGTGCCCACCATCGTCAAGCCTGCAGAACTGACGTCCTGTCTAGAAGACATTATTAGTAAAAGTTCATGGTTGCCCTTGCCCAGTGTAAGATGACGGGATTTCTCAAAAACAACTGAATTAAACTAGCGTCCAGCTAACCCGAAAAAAACACAGTAATATAAGAGAACCAAAACACCGCATCCAAATTCAACTAAGAAAAAAGAGGAAAAAAATGAAAGTATTTTCTTTGTGTTAACCAGAATCCTGAGAAGTGACTAGTATTCAGTGCATATCATAACCAAATTTGCAGAAGGTGACCAGAGGGCAACCTCTACGAGTGAGGGGAGAGAGGAAATGGATAGGATACATCCTCCCATCTGCTCTAACTATACACCAAAAAGTATCCTATACGTTCATCAAACAAAAAATAAAAGCAACCCACAAGTGGGTAGGAAGCTTGACTATAAAGAAAAGAAACAATCCTTCTTTTGCTTGTTAGACCCTCACCAGCACTATTGGTGGCATGCATCATCATTGGTACCAAGCTTTCTATCCATTTGTGGGTTTCTTGTATTTTTTGCTTGATGCACCAATAGGATACTTTTATGATGTATAGTTCGCACTAACTGCAGCCAGTGGCTCAAACAGTATGTTCCCAACATCTATTCCCATCATATGCTCCTCACTAATTTACAGTAGAGCTGTCTGCCTCTCCATATCAGCAAAACTTCAATTTTCTTCCTGGCAGGATAGGTTCCGTTTTAGAAGATGTCTTTCATAGTTGCTGCTTGCTCTTCGTTTTGAGAGGAACCGAGTGTTTAGGTCCAGGCTGGGAGTTTTCATCATAAATATTATTTTGTGAAATCAGATCTACAAAAAAAACTTCACATGACTCTTGGAAGCTGATGATCAATATAGTATTTTTTTTTAAAGAAGGTCCAGATTCTGCTCACCCTCTTTGCAGCACCACCTGCCCTCTAAACTATGTGTGACTAAATGTTACTTTGTTTTCGCTACCGAAACAAGGCTTGTTTTCAACTGCAGATGATTCTCCATTGGAGGCAGTGGGCATGTTGAAACACAAACTACCTCCCTTAGCTGACCCACACATTTCTACATGGTATGTATATCAAGTAGAAATACCAAGTGTCCCTTGCTAGGTTTGTTAAAAACGATAGGGAAGTTACTGTGGATAGTTATGTCTTGATGGCTTTTCAAGAGCTTCAATGGTAAGTAATTGCTCTAGTCCGGTTTTGTTACATATCTTGGTGGCAAGGCTGTAAAAGGGTGAGTTGTCAGAACCCACCTCCGAGACAGAACTGAAAATAGCTGCAAAGCTGCACAGCGCGGTTGAATGGTAGAATTATATTACGCCATCTGCGACCTTTCGTTTACTGCAGACTGCAAGGCATTCAGAACAGTGTCAAACCTGAAATCAAGCATTGGCAAACCATATAGGTTTGATCTTGGCAAGCTGTTTGTAATAGTTCATTATTAAATGTTATACTCCATATGTCATAGAAATAAAATGAAAAAAGGTATTATTCCGCCAGATAAATGTGGCCTCAGTATGCTGGCAATAAAAAGATTACATTTAAAAAACATTCACTGAAGCGGCTGTTTAACTAGTGATTTTTTTTTTTTATTAATATGTCTTTTCGCTGCGCTATGCATTTTATTATTTGTGAAGGAGACCAGAGCAAATCACCACCTTTGTCAATACTCAAACTGCAGGCAGCAAAACACTTTATAACAACAACTTTAAAAAGGATCCGAAAAGAAATCCCCATCAAATGGAGCACCCAAATCGCAGGTAACATAAGTACCCAGTAGTTAAATACAAATAAATTAATTTTAAAAACACACTTTGAAACAGCCCTGCTACTGAAAGGAAAGGAGTTGTTTTTAAGCAGTTGTAAACAATGTGCACAGGCTTTGTGCAGTCACTCAAAGTGAAGGCTAACCCATTGCCCGGTGGTGGACTGAAGCAAAACTTGAATGACTATTTAGCAGACTAATGGATGAAGCCTACTTACCAGAAACCCCTCTACATATGTATAATATGCATGTTTTTGGAACAACAGTAGTCTGGCAAGATAGTTAAAGTTGCTTTAAAATACAGACCAAAAAAGAGCAGTGAATGCGGCCGATGTGTCCAATCAGATTGGGTAGATACCACTAGCGGAATGTCACTGATCGAGGCCCCTGGAGGTTCAAAAAGAACATTTGGACCTCACCTTGGTATGTATTCTAAACTAGACAGTGTACCATGAAGCCAGTCCTCCTGAACACAGTGGGCGAGTTAACATCCCAAAGTGCCGGTGTTATGTGCGGTCTGCTTTCAGTGGAGCACACGTCCAGGGAGCATCATTTTGGACCCATTGCAGTTTACTTATCTTGTATTTTTAAAAGATCTGGTAGATCGTGCTGCCTTAGGGAGGCTAATGCATTGACACAATTTGGGAAATAGAACCCAAACTGTGGTCCGCGGACCCCCAGGGGTCCGTGACACATTTCCAGGGGGTCCGCAGCCAGCAGTTTTAAAAGCACTGCAAAGTTCCTTGTATAATTAGCAGTTTTCGAGCAACAATAAAAGTGTCAAGATAACGCCAGTGATTAATGTACCTGCTAGAGAGAGATGAGAGGTTTGTCCAGGGGCAGCTTTGACTTATCTAATGTAGCACAGAAGGTTAATATGCCTACTGCAAAGAACATTTACCATGCATTTTAAAAAAAACTGTATTTTATGTGCATAGGTCAGTGGGTTACTGCTTTTGTAACAGAGATTCTTTTGTTACTGTGCAGTTTATAAGTGACAATCGTAATCTAGCACAGTGACCTATAAACTGTCATCAAAGAGCTTCTTGCAAACTGCATGGTACAAGTTAGTAACATGTTTTTTCCCAGTCTTTCATTATCTTGATGCTGCTAAAAAGGTTTATTTGGGTGGAAATACATTTTTATTGTTAAAGTCAATGCTAGCCACTGTGTTATGTTCTGAACCCTGAGTTTGTGCTTCTCCAGACCAAGCACTCTTTAAAAATACCTACCAATATGAATGACGTGAATCCTACACCTTGTAGTCCCCTTTGCCTTATGTAACATTTTCTATACACTGATTTACACGAATGATTCAGTTTCTCTATATGTGTGTGATGTAAAGTGCTCTGACATCCTGGTATGAGAGATGCTATAAAAACAAATGAAATACATGTGACAGAGGGGCTATGGAGAGATGAGAGGCACTGTTGGAGGGTGATAATAAGGGAATCATTGAAGAACCCCAACAAAGTTTGTCCTATCCTGGTACATAGTAAGGTCATCATTTACTATTCTTTAAAAGCTAATACAATTCAATATATAATGATAAATGTGTTGTAGAATGCATCATTGTTTCCTAAATTTTTTGGAGTGGAGAGCCTTTGTAGTGGTCAGGCTCACTCACTGCACTTGGTGTGCACCGTATGGGGACTGGTCTGAAAACATTTGCCAGGGCTGCTTTGGGTTTCCAGGCTGGCCCTGGTAGGAGCCTCGTACTGCAAAGTAAAACCAACCATTTAAAAGTTAGTCATGGAGATGCAGCACCAACCTTCCCATTAAAATGTTTGGTTTTTGCAAATTCTTTCAATTTAAAATACTAAGGGGGATATTTAAAACAGAAGTGGCGGAGCGCGTCGTTAGCCTCCTTGGCTTAACGACACGCTCCGTCACTTCAGAAACGCAGGGCTGCACCATATTTACAAGAATTTGGTGCAGCCCTGCATTTCCCCCTGTGCTACACTTAGCAGTGTAGCGCCAATGCAGGCACCCTTGCACTATGGTGCAAGGGTGTCTGCGTGCAGGAGAAGATTGTTTATCCTGCACATAAACAATCTTGAAATGTCGTTTTGTCACTGCACACATGGAAGTTACAAAATGTAATTTTTTTAAAAATATTGTTTATGTGCAGGAAGGTCACCTTCCTGAACATAAACAATCCGTGCCTTGGCACACATGGAAAAAGCAAAAACGAGGAGAAATATAGCATTTCTCCTCATTTTGCCAAGTTAAGACCAGGTTTTCCCTGGTCTTAATTTTGGCGCTGCCTCCTATTTACGCTGCCCTTGTAAATAGGGGCCAGCGTCAAAATCAATGGGTGTAACGGTGGAACCCCCACCGCAACACCCACTGCCCACCCCTTTCACGCTAAGCCTTGCGTGAAGGGGGCTTATTTACAAGGCAGCGTTAAGCCATGTTAAGTGGCTTAACGCTGCCTTGTAATAAGGCGAAGCTCCTATCGCCACGGGAACGTCGCAAAAAGTAACATTCCCATGGCGATAGGGGCTTGTAAATATGCCCCTAAAATCCTTAGTAATTCGAGTATTTGTTTTGTGTGCACACATGTTTCTTTTTTTCAAATTACTGTTTTAATGCTTGAAATTTAAATCATACAAATTGCTCGGGGGTCCCCGGCTTCTAGTGGTGACTCACTGGGGGTCCTCAGGAGTCAAAAGTTTGGGAACCACTGCCCTAGAGTTCTTAGTGATTGCATTATTATGTGTTGGCAGAGAAATGTCAGAATTTATCGTTTAGAGTCACGTAGGCCAGGAAAGAATGAAATACGGAATATATTCACATTAATTTTGGACACTGGTCCTTCAGTTGATTGTTAGCCGCTGCCTTGCACTGGCCCAGTTTCGTGATAGATGCTCCTAGGTCTCCTTCCATCGATCCGAAGGTGTTTCTTGATGTCCTTGGTACTTATTGGTACACGTAAAATACAGTAGACTAAACAGGCTAAATCTGGTTTTCTTGCGGTTTCAAATGTGATTACAAAAAAAACCCAAATTGTACTTGTCTAATTGGCTGTGGTGTCCATTACAGGTGCGCGGTTTGTACATTTTTAGGTCGAGCCTAGCGTTGCAGCGCATGCGCTGCTCACTCTGTGAGGCATATTGTAGTAGGGACAGATGTGGAAGTGCCGTCCATGCTAAATGCTGGCTTCCGATTGATAATGAGGCTTCTTAGTCACGCCTTGTTACCGCCCGGTCTCCTTTTGTGACTGCCCATCAGGACTGGATCTTTTACTTGCGGCGTTACACTGTCTCCATTAAGTCGGTAAGCACTTTTTTTTTTTCATTCGCGCAATGGCGACAGCTTGTTATGATGTGTCCTCCGGTGCTTTGCTAGACTGAGACGCACAGAGACTGGCTTCATGCATTGGAGATGAGCGCGTCACCTACAGATGTTTGCCACGCGACAGCTGAGACTGCGCGTAGGGTGACGAGCGACACCGTGGTCTACGAGGTGCAGCCTTGCATCCTGATAGAGCTCCAAAGGGGCCTCAGAATTATATTATCGTCATAAGGGATCAGCGAGGGGAAAAACATGATTGCCTTGCATAATGCGAATTAATGACCGCGCGCATGCCTGGCCACCACATTTTGCAGAGCTTGGACTTCTAACAGGATTAATTTCAATGAGGGTTCAGGAGGGGCAGATTGGTCATGTCCATCATTCAACAATTCATTGACCCCAATGCTTCCTCGGTGCCCCTCTCCCAAACATTAATGGAAGTGTGTATCTGGAATTCTGAACTCGGCACAATGACGATGAGAGATAAACTTGAAACAAAAAAACTGAAATTAAGACATAGACTGAAAATTTGTTCTATTGAGACGGTTCCCAATCGTGTGCTTTTCACTACAAATGTAAAAGCCACTTTTCCTTTGCGAGATGACCTCTGGTTCTGCTCAAGCACCCATCAATATGATTCCCTATTGAAGCATGGCGTCTACAGATGCAGCTTCTTGCCGAGTGCAGTGCCAGACAAATACAATCGAATGAAGAACAAGCATTTGCAATGCAATAGGTCTCGCATTTACGCGAGTTTGAGCTATTGGCATTGTAAATGAAAATGCTTTTTATTTATGTTTTGGTTTTTGAAACATAAATAAAACACATTGTCATTTACAATGCCAATAGCTTAAACTCGCGTAAATGCGAGACCTATTGCATTGCAAATGCTTGTTTTGTTGGGCCATTGGTGCTCTATTTATAAGCTGGTGGTTGAAATTGGGTGCTCAGTTCTCTACCAGGCAGTGCAACTTCCCTGCCCAGAGGTCTGCCAGCCAACAGTAGGCCCAATGCCCACACTCATATTTTCATTGAGCATACAGGGGCTACAGTAACACAGCCACTAACCATGCCATGCCTTGCTACTTGCTGTTTATCCGCATTGTAGGCCCCTCAGTCAGTCACTATAGATACCTATAACTGAAGGTCCTACCGTGTGGGCAGTGGAAATAAAGCAGAGGGCCTGATCTGGGTGAAGAGTGGGAGCTAGAGATTCAAAGTTGTGACATTACAGGGTGCATCTGTGGCATACTGCTGGTCCTAGCATAATACTGGTAATCCATAATTTATTGCAGGCATCCTTAACAGGATGGGGTCCATCCTGGAATGATGCTGACCATGGCAAAATAATGTTCATTCTGGCTATATCATTAGCATGCATGACTTGATGGAGATAGTTCTTGTCATATTGTTAGACGATTTACACGGTAAACAGCCATTACATCGAGTTTTTTACTTCGCGATACCATTACAACGCATGCATTACCACGCATGCGTTGTACATTGCAAAGTAAAAAAACTACGCATTTTTTTAGAACGCATGGTCATTTACTACGCATGCCTTTACAACGAATTTCGTTGTAAAGGTATGTATAGTAAATGACCATGCGTTCTAAAAAAAAATGTAGACGATCCACGTCGTTGTAAGGAAACAGAGGGTGTTCCGTTTCCTCATAATGACATGCACCGCCCCTCAGAGACGACGTGAAGCAGGAAGCAGGAGGAGAGAGGAACCACGAGGAGAGAGAGGTAAGGGGGATTGGGCATGGGGTGGGGGTTACTTTTTTAGAGTTTAGGGGGGTCAGGAGGGTCGTGCTGGGGGTAGTGTTTTAGGGTTTAGGGTAGTGTTGTGGTGTTTGTGTAGGGTAGTGTTTTTGGGTTTAGGGTAGTGTCGGGGGGTCGTGCAGGGTAGTGTTTGAGTGTAGGGACCGGACTGGGGGTCGGGGGGTCCTGCTGGGGGTAGTGTTTTAGGGTAGTGTTGTGGTGTTTGTGTAGTATAGGGCGTCGTGCTGGGGGTAGTGTTTTAGGGTTTAGGGTAGTGTTGTGTTTGTGTAGGGTAGTGTTTTAGGGTTTAGGGTAGTGTTGTGGTGTTTGTGTAGTGTAGGGGGTCGTGCTGGGGGTAGTGTTTTAGGGTTTAGGGTAGTGTTGTGGTGTATGTGTAGTGTAGGGTAGTTTTAGGGTTTAGGGTAGTGTCGGGGGTCGTGCAGGGTAGTGTTTGAGTGTAGGGTCCGGACTGGGGGTCGGGGGGTCGTGCTGGGGGTAGTGTTTTAGGGTTTAGGGTAGTGTTGTGGTGTTTGTGTAGTGTAGGGTAGTGTTTTAGGGTTTAGGGTAGTGTTGTGGTGTTTGTGTAGTGTAGGGGGTCGTGCTGGGGGTAGTGTTTTAGGGTTTAGGGTAGTGGTGTGGTGTATGTGTAGTGTAGGGTAGTGTCGGGGGGGGTCGTGCTGGGTAGTGTAAATGTAGTGAGAGGACTGTCACTTACCTTAGAAACTTTTACCACAACTATACCTTTACCACGCATGTTTTTGCGTTGTAATGGCATGCGTGGTAAAGGTATAGTCGTTGTAAAAGTTTGCTTTGTAATGGTATCTCGTTGTAATTGACAACGCGTACTAATACCCGCGTTGTAATGGTACGCGTTGTAGTGGTACTCGTAACGAGTGCTATTCGATTTACACCCCTAGTGTAATGCTGCCAATTTCTGGCATATTGTGGGCTTTTTTTTGCATTGTAATGTCCAAGCTTGGCTTAATGCTAGTAATTTATGGGCGGGCTATGGACATCCTTGTCAGTGTCATTCACTACCCTGACACTTGCCTTAGCATAATGATGGTAATTGGCATATTTTGGGTATCCTTTGCATTGTGATGCAGCCCAAGTATAATTGTGGCCCTAGTATAATGGCGGTCTGCAGTGGAATGGTGTGAGCATCTGTGGCATTAAGGAGTCATCATCATCAATAAACTTTCATCAATTAAGGAGTCGATCACTGGCATAACAGTAACCCAGATGTAATTGTGCCCATCCCCGACACATTATTCTTAATATATTTGTGTGCATTCCTGGTATAATGGTGGGTTTCCAGTTTTAAGATCGGCATCCCTGTCTTGGGGTGGCCTACTTTAACATGCAAATAAGAATCTGTCCTTGTGAGCACTTGACTAAAATAACAGACTATGCCCCAGAGGAGGGGCAAACTTAAGGGGTGGGATAGCCACAATTTGGGCAAGCAAATGGCTGTCTGGTAAGCGAAACCTAAACATGATTTGTACATTTTGCGACATGATGAAACGTGAATCTGCATGACCATTTTTTTTTACTGTCTCCAATACCTGTGGCTTTTAAGCCAATTGTTACAGAAATTGTGCTGAAAAAGGCCCTGTATACCAGAGTATTTCAGTATTGTCTTGAGGAGGGTGATAACCCCGGGGTCTTGAGGGGAGGGTCTCAGAGGCTTGTTTAACGCACCATGAATGAAAGTTTTGAAATATTTCATAAGTGCCCCTTCATAATCTATGGCATTTTAGCAAGTGTTTGGGGTGACAAGTGTGCCTCAAAATGCTTTCTCTTAGTGAATTCGAGGCTGTCAGTTGCTCCACACCATTTTCAAGGTTCAGAAACTCTGCTCTGTTTTGGCTCGCCATTCTCCATGGGACAGTGGTAGAGCCTGACATTAGGCAAGAGCCCGCATCGAGCCTTGCCTGATTTGCATTTTTCTATTTTAAAGCACAGGAATATCACCTTCCTTATTATCATTGTGAGGGCACTATTCTTGCAGAAGTGAAATCCACAGGCTACCCGATCAAGAATGTAAAAGTAACCCAAGCTTTGAAAGGAAACTTGTTTTACTGCGTCCAGCGGCTCGCGTGCATCCATCCTATCTTTTTCAGTGTTCGATGCACTTTTGTTACTTGTCCAGCGATTACTCACCATTTTGGGTAGGTTCATGCTGCACAATTGGATAAACATATGTTTCCTAAAAGTGCAGGGCTAAGATAAGAAGCCCTTTTGCCAGGTGCACTTACAGTGTCGCCAAGGAGCCTCTGGCTGCGGCCTGCTCCTCCGGATCTCTTAGGGAGACCGGTTTTCTCAGAGTATGTGGCTTGCGGCTGCGGAGCCTTTCTGGTGGCGTGTTTACACGTGTTGGGAGGGAGCCAGGTGTTTACCTTCCTGCGGCTGCTCGCTCCCGCCTCATGTCTTGTGGTGACGTTTGGGGGATGCAGGGCCAGTCTCCCCGAGGGGCTCATGCCTGTAGAAGGAGGCACGGCCCGCCAGCATGCCGCAGAAACAAATAACCAGGGAAGTGCTTGGGACGGCTCCATCTCGGCAACGACTCGGGAAAGATGGAACGGCACCAGACCGCATCTTACAGCCTTTGTGTAAACTGGCTTTTTAAACTGCTTTTATTTTTGACGCATCGTTTCGAATTCTGAGGCTGTGCTTTAAATAAACGCGTGGAGAGAGCTCCATTTGTTGAATATTATGGACTTGCCTGTGCTTTGCTTTGTGATGGTGGTTTGACAGCAGCAGAACGTAGAATATGTTTAAAAACAGAACGCATTACTGGTTTTACTAAGGCCGGGGGGGGGGGAGGGAGGGGGGTACGTTGAGGGTTTTTGTGTGTTACACAAACGCATAAGAATTTAAATAAAACTCAATCAAGATGTTTTTAACTAGCGTAAACTCGGAGATCTGCGTAGTATTAGAGAGCGTGTGATATTTTTGCAGCATAAATGTCGGGTCATTCGTTTTAGGCTGGAAGTACGCCGGTGTGAGTGAAGATGAAGAGACTATAACGTTCTTTTCATTCAGAGGATTGAGCTCCTGTGGAGTTCTGGTCCGTGCGGCTTCTGTTGCCTGTGCATGGGTAAGTTGCGCTGTTTAAGCTGCACGTGTTTTATGTTCGAGGAGAAGCCTGCCTGGGCTTTGACAGGTATGTGTGAAAGAAAACTTTCTGACGTGTGACGTGCGCACGCTTCTTGGGCGGGCGAGTGACTTGTGAAGTGCGACACCTGGAGATTAGTCTCCTCCGAGTGCTTCGTGGCCGGAAAAAAGAAGCCATGAGGTAATAAAGAGAAGTGACGCCTGTAGGCCGCGTGGTTTGCTGTAAAATGGAGTAGAGGCAGCGCTTTAAGTGGGCCAGGTCTCACTGGTGCTGAGCACCGGCAGTTTTTTTAAAGGGGGGGCTCGAAACGGGTCTCTATCAGGCTCTGTTTTGTGCCCTGGCACAGGTGGTCCGTTTTTCCCCAGGCTGCAGTGACAGCAGGCACATCGATGTGCTCGTGCTCACACTGCTCACTTCTCACTAGTGGAGAAGTTACGGCATGACGTCATGCCAGGTGAGTGTTGTAGAGGAAGGGAAATCCTTTAAAGAGTCATTTTTTCTCTGGATTTCCCTTCTCTTTTTGAAACTCAGGAGCAGCAACATTGTCGTGTTGTCACCAGGGCTTTAAGTGGAAGCTTTTTCAATATTACATACAAGCCATAGTTGATGCTTATTTATCTTATGCAACTAACAACCATTGACAAAGCCAATAGTGCTGACTTGTTGTAGGTATGATGTTACTTGTTGTGTCATATATCTGGATGAATGGACAGAAACAGCAAAATACAAGTCGGGCAGCACACTATGCTAAACACAGATTTTTGGCCTACGTGTTTTTAAGCCACACTCTAAATTACGTTGGCCTCGCACCTGTTAGAGATCCCCCAGTTTTTTCATCCCACGTAAAGCCCTGCGTGGAGGACGTTACAAACCTGGGTTAATGGAGCGGAACAAATCGGAATTGTGCTATAGAAGTTTCATCAGATCATGGTTGGGATCGGGCAGGGACGAATATGCCACGTTGCCTCGCATGTTTTTGTAACGCATGCCATTACAACGACCTCGTTGTAACAACGCATGCCATTACAACGCAAGTCGGAACAACAACTTGCTCTAGGGGGGGGGCGCTAGATGTTGGAATAGTATAATTTACTATTCCAACTCCAGTCTGTGCAACAACTTCTGACCCCTAGAGCAAGTCGTTATTCCGACTTGCGGAGTAATGGCATGCGTTGTAACAACGCAGTCGTTGTAACAACCGCGTTGTAATGGCATGCGGTGTTCCAGAACCATGGTAAATGATGTTTACCGGCAGGGACCACCCTGTTGTGCTATGTTAACAGATTTGTTTAGAGCAGTATTGCCATTAATATGGCCTCTGAACGCTCTTGGTTTCAGTAGTTTCGCATCCACTCAAATTTGTTTGTGTTCGAAAGGCATCATGAGTAGTGTAGTTGCAGTTTATATTTCATGCAGATGTTGGTGCATAGTATGGCTTTGAGAGTGCAGCAGGCTGTGTTTACCATTGTCAGTAACTGAAACTTGTATCTTATTTGTTTTTGGGATTTGGGTGTTTTTCAGTGGATGCATTTCTGAATGAGGCAGATGGTTTTATAGATTTGAGGCACCAGTACAGTGATCTCTGACTCTGAGGGTAGGTGATTGTGTCACAGAGTTTCTTCCTAGACGCTAGCATGGCTGCCCCTTTCTAGAGGATTTAGCAGGCTGACTTGGAGGACGTTTGTGAAGTCAGTTGAGGAGTTTATGGCGGCCTCACTGTGGCTGTTAAGAGTCGATAGACTCATTCACTTTATTACATTACTTTTGAAAACCTGGATCATTATATTGACCAGTTTATCTCCACCAAACCCAGGAGTAACCTTGAATGAAAATTCTCACTGTGAAAACAAAGGCTGTCAGATGCACCTGCTTCTCTCTATGATCATCTCTTAGCACCCCAGACAGTATATATTGTGTTGTAGGACTCTGCCACACTTCCTTGTGCTAGGGAATTGAATTCTGTCAGAATCCCCATGCCTTCTTCCATGACCAACCCTAGGCCAGTCGAGGAGTTCTTTTATATCAGTCCTTCCCCTCATTCCTTCTCTCTGTTTTGGATATTGTGATAATCAGTCTAACATACGCTGCAGCAACCACCAAAAAAGGATGGCTGTAGAATAGGTAAAGGGTCCTGCACTTTAAAACCTCAATGGTGCATCCTGCCCTCTTCCCTTTTAATCCTTTCTGCCCTATTCTTGGTATCCCACCGTTAACCCGGCCCAATGCCCTGGTTTCTCTAGCATAATAAGGTTCCTCCGGTAAGTATAATAGATCCATAAAACTGCAACAGTCTGCTACTTTGCCGTTTTATGAGTAGTGCAACGCAGAGGCTCATCAAAAAGCAGTCATCATACCCATGTGGTCAGTCTGCCTTTCTTTAGAAAAAAAATTGAACAAACAAAGGGGGAAAAAATCACATCCATCTGATGTCATACAGTAAGCAAGGTCTCTGGACCTTCGTCCAGGCTGATGCCCTAACCTACATGGACATTAATAATAAACTCTGATATGAAGTGGGGTAAGTGGCCACCACACAGTGGTTTAGGGCAGTGGAATATGTGCAGCAGACTTTTTTTTTTTTAATTAGGACAGGTCTGCGGTAAGGTTATCTCTTGTACCACAGGCTTCTTCCAGCCTACATCCACTGCTACTGGTTGGCCTTTTGAGAGATTAAAGGGCGTTGGGTGTTTGTAGGATGCAGGTAGTAGTAACAGCCACTGATTCATTCGGGACTGCAAGCGTCATGGATGAGGCTTTTGTACTGCAGGGTTGCATTTCGATGAGAGTATGGTAAAGAGACTGATGTTTTGTTTGGTGTTGAGGGTCATTAGCATTGAAGCGTTTGAATTTGAGGAAGCCCTATAGTCATTCTTGTTTTGATAGAGAATAGGAAGTTTCTGAACTCTGATGGAGATTGCTTCGCTTCATCAACTGCTTTTGGAGGGCATTACCAACATTTAATGAAGGTAAGTTTGTCTATGACCTTTGCAGAATCCAGAATGTATTAGCGAAGTGGATCATGGGAACCAAGATTCATTTATCTTTGTGTAGGTGCAATTTTTGATGGAAGATTCCAGTTTTCCTTAAGTCCTACTGTGAGAAATTGGGCCACTGGTTGAGGGTGGTGAAACCCTGCTCTAGCAGCAACCATAATCCTTGTCAGGGTGAGGCACAAGCAAACCCCAAATTGACCTGTGCTCAACCTTCTGGTAGCTTGGCACAGAGCAGTCAGGCTCAACTTAGTAATAAAGTGAAAACACGACACAAGAAAAATGGCACACCAATTTAGAAAAATAGAGTACATTTTAATAAATAAAATAAGACTGAAACAACAAAAATCCAATCAGTAGAACTGAAGATATGCAATTTTAAAGATTTTAGTGAAAATAGTGCCAATAGGCACAAACCGCGAACTGTGGATATCTGGTCACGCTAGACCGAGACAAAGTCACAAGTTCAGGCCAACCTCAATGGAGCGTGGGCTGGCTACAGGGGTCCATGTAGGCCAGCTGAACAGAAGTACCTTAAATCCGGGTTGCAGAGCGTGGTGAGGTCCCACGTCGAGGATGCTTTGTACAGCCGACGCAATACATTTGTTCCGAAGAGCTGCAAAGCTGCTATGCGAGGTCGGCGTTGAGAATCCTGTCTATAAAAGATTTGTGGTCCAAGGGCCTGAGTCGGGGAAGCTTCAACACTGCAGTGGTTCAGATGTAGGCTGCAAGGTTGACGCAGAGTCCTTGCGCTGAGAGAATCCTCGCAGCAGAGCCGATGCATTGTTTTTCCATGGGATTGCACCGTGCAGCAGAGGAGATGCATCGGTTCTGCTGGATCCACAGATGAGCTGGCAGAGCACCTTCGGCTCACTTCCAAGGTTCCAGAATTGGGGTGGCACCACTTGGCCGCGTAGGACTCGCAAATGGCAGAGTCCAGGTGCTGGGGTCAAGTTGTTGGAGCCTTCTGTCCTTGAGGCTCTAGTCAGGAGGCTAGCCAACTAGCCCATGGAGTCGCTCCAGGGTCCTGGATTCAACGGATGCATGTCCAGTCCTTCTGACCCAGGCAAGAGGACCTCAGACAGTAAGTCAGCACAGCAGGGCAGTAGTCCTTTAGAGCAGCAGCACAGCATAGTGGCAGTCCTTTCAGCAGTATAGCAGTCCTTCTTCCTGACAGAGTATCCACAGGTCCAGAAGTGTAGTTGGTGTCTGAGGTACAATATTTACATCTGGACCTTCCTTTGAAGTGGCAGAAGCTTCTAGAGGTTTCCTTTTGAAGTGTACATTTGTCTTGCCTTCCCTGGCTCGAGACTAACTACAGGGGGCATGCAGCCCTTTGGTTGATGGCAGGACACAGCCTATTCATGTGTAAGTAGGGCTGTGCCCAGCTCCACCCTCCCATCCTGCCAGTGATGGACCATCCAGGCACACCTATTGTGGGTGGCTGTCTAGGAAGAATACACACAGCCCAACTGCCAGCTATACTCAGTCATGTGATCCAGAGGCAGGTTGCTGGCTAGGGCAGGAAGATGCCAACTTTCTAAAAGTGGTGTTTTCAGAATTGTAATCTAAAATCTGACTTAACCATAAGAGAGGATTTTTCATTACAATTCCAAAGACACCAAGAGTTTTACACTACCAGTGCATGTAAAATGTTAAAGTACATTGTCCAACTTCTAAAATACACTGCAGCATGCCCTCAAGGCTGTCCAGGGCCTAACCTAGAGGTGACTTACATGTATTAAAAAGGAAGGTGTAGGCCTGGCAAAAGGCTTAATTTACAGGCCCTGGGACACAGATGGTGGTCTCATTCTAATCGGGACGTATAAGTAAGTTAAATGTGCTAAGTGGGTATAAGCCAAATATACCATGTTTTAAGGAGAGAGCAAAAGCAATGCTAGCAGTGGTAAAGTGTGCAGAGTACTAAGGCCAGCAAAAACAAAAATCAGCAAAACAGGAGGTTTAAAAGCAAAAAGTTAGGGTGAAAGCCACATCAAGGAAGCCAGGTCTCGCACCTACATAAACCTACAGTCATTTAACAATAGATATATTTACATTTATTAGTAGGCTTGCATAGGATGCCATGGATTTGTAGTTGCTATTGTTTTTTGTGAGGGTTTCAATACTTGTTTGAGACAACTAAGGGAATGTATTTTTTGTTTGCTTTGTGAACTGTTATAATTGAAAGTGCAAAATGCTAGACTAAGTGCAGTTGTGATGAGAGAATATAACAGAGGCTGGGCGTGTAATCAACAAAATTGGGTACTTGATTGAAGGGATGCTATTTTTTGTGTAGAAAACTCACTCTTGCACTACACCTGTTTTTGCAGAATGTATATATTTTCATAATGAAGGTGCACTAACTCAAGTTGTAGTGTGATGAGTGATTTACAGCATTTTTCATTTCTATTACTTCTATCAGTTGGCATAAACCACAATTGTGTTTAAGTAATTTTAAATTGGAGAGTTACAGAGAAAATAAGGGATGGACTGTTTGCCATCTTGCAGTTTTTTGCTCAGTAGTTAGATATCATATTTCCTGTATTGGTATCGGACAGTCTTACAAGATTGTGAGGCCCTCCTTGTCAGGTAAAACTCGACCCCAAACTTTACCTGTAACGTTCTTCTTCTTTACAGACCACCAACCAGTAATGGAACATTTCCAGATACCTTTCTAGACACAGTTTCAAACCTACATACCAAATATTCAAACCTATGCATCCTTGGTGATCTGAGCATATGGTTTAAGAAACCTAATATGCCCCACCACAGAACGATCCTCATGGGCCTAAACACACTCAACCTACAACAGTTCATTCACAGGTCTACACACATTGCAGGATACACCGTAGATGTCATTTTTTGCAACTTAGACCTAGTCACACTGCAAAGAATTACTACTGTCATGTGGTCAGACTACCACCTGGTTACTTTCCATCGCAAGACTGCACAACTCACCCAAGCAAAACTCAGCTTAACCTTAACAATAAATCGACCGACGAAAAAGCTGAATTTGGATGACCTAATTCCAAGCTTTCTTCCAATACAGATCTGGACATAATACACTAATTTCAAAAACTCCATGGATAGCTTATGATATATTAATTCCTTAGAAAACATCAAAACATAACATATGAAAAAAAGACCCATGGATGAATACAGATTTAAAAAAGATAAAACATCAAATTCCAAAACTTCAATGGGCGTGGCTAAAAAAAAAAACAACTTTCAAGACAAGATACGTCTACACCAACATAACAATACATGAATGATAAAAGTTGCTACTTACGCTGAATCCACAATGCAGAATGCCCCAATAAAGATTTTTTTTAAATACTCACTGAATTTAACAATCCAAAATGCACCGCAGGAAGCCATCCCATTTCTCAGGAATTTTGCCACAAACTGGCAACTCATTGCACAACCAAAGCAGGCATGTTTGATTCATATTTAACATACAAAAAAACACACCACCACTAACTCATTTCCAACAAACCCCTCCAAGGGAAGGTTAACACTGCCTCTGTGCTCCTTCAAAGTACTATCACCAACAGAATTTCAGGATCTTGTCAAAGCAAGCAGGTAAGCTGGTTGCCCCTATGACCCTTGTCCACCACAAATCTTCAAAAACATTCTTCTAACGACTTAAGCAGCCATCCAAATCAGAGCACTGGACAACAGCTTTTTAATGACACAAGTTTTTGACAGACGACTTGAAAAAGGCATACATACGTCTATTATTTAAGAAAACAAACTTGGACCCTCAAGACCCCAATAGTTAGAGACCTATGGCAAACCGATTTTTTCTAGGCAAACTTATAGAAAGGGCAGCCTTTGCCCAGATGTTATAGCTTATTGAAGAAAACTCCCTACCTTAGGACTTCCATTCAGGTTTTCTTACAAGAGGAAACACTTAATTAGCCCTAATTCACATCTGGGATGACCTTAAAAAAACTTTAGATCAAAATAGGGTTAATGCGCTACTTCTCTTGGGCCTTTTAAGTTGCCTTCAACACATTCTTGACACACTAATCCTAAGGCTCAAGGAAGTCACATAGAGGATATAGCTCTCACTTGGATCTTGTCTTACCTACACAACAGAACATGATCCCTATTGCTCCTTTCGCGTCAAAACCCTACAGACTCTATAATCCCACCCTCCATTTCAACTTCTAACTGAACTCCTTTCCAGAACCTATCAATGTTTTTGAGACATCTGTTATAACTACACAGACAACATACAGATATTTCTTAAATTGGAAAACCCCAAGGACATTGGAAACTCAAAAACCTTCAGTTGCCTCTGGGTTGTAGACCATTGTATAACATTGAGCCACCTCAAATTGAACATCTCCAAAACTGTATTACTCACCTGTGGCTACTGGAAAACGTAAGGCCCTCTCTGACCATCTAAGACTAACACCAAAAATATCCAAGGAGGTAAAAAAAACTTTGGAATTACCATAGACTTCAAGCTCACTGTGAATGCTCCATGGATAAGCTCTCCAGATCAAGCTTTATTACACTGAAAATGCTGCAACACATCTTCCTACACCTAGGATTCCCACACAATGTCCACGCAAGAATCTCTTTTCCTATCAAAAATAGATTCCGCTAATGGGCTATATCACTGTTCACCCATATCAACCTTGTCGGCTGCTTGATAGAATTCAGAACCCTGCTGCCAGAATACTCCTACATTTAAAGCCCATATCTCCCCTTCCTTGAAGCCCCTCCACTGCTACCATGCCAGAATGCTGGTTTGTATCACTCATGAGGCAGTAAACTCATGGAATGGGATGATTAACTCATGGAACCGGATCAAACTGGGCATGTTGAATCCAACCGTTGATGGATTATGGGCGGTTTGGTTCCTGGTCCAACTTCCGGAACCCGGTATTAACACTCCTAAGGTATTTAGGTCACCTGTAGAAACCAGAATTTAGCTTAATTGAGTGCAGCAGTGTAGTGAGGCAGACTTTGAGCCAGCCAAAACTGTAAGCCTAAATCAATTAGATGTGCATGATGAGAGATCTTAAAAAAACTCAGCAGCTACGGTTGAAACTACGAACCATGAGGAGCCCAAGTGGGTGCAGAGTGAAGCGACAGAGCTCCATCAGGTGTCTACTATGAGTAAAAAATGGGATGTTTCCAACTGGCCTAGTAAGGAAAAACAAGAAGAGGCTTAAAAAACGAAATAACAAAAGTGTCCCAAGGGGCCAGAAGTTGGATAATTTTCTCCAAAGGAAGGCACATTTAGACCCAGTTAAAGCTGTAACAACTGATAAGACTTAGAAATCCCTCACCCAATCTTATTGATAAAAAGGAGCAAGCAACTAAGTATCCTAAACGTGAACTCACAAGCTGAACATATTGACCAGCCTATGGCAAGCAAATCCACAGACTGCACAGATTTGTCTCTCAGTTATTCAAAACACACCTATGTGTATGGAGGAACAAAGCACTCGGACCGCTTCTAATAAGATTGGTCCAGTACAACCTAATGCTATGAATATGGGCCCTGTTAATGAGCACATTTTCATCAACACCACTTTAATAATACGCCATCACAGTGTAACCTACTGCGGAATAAAACATTTCTGGTATAGCTCGAGACCATCACAGCCTGAGACTGTATCAGTGGATGGTAACTCGTCCTGGATGAAGGTCACAGGGCATTATAAGGTGGGAAGGAATCTATTAGACTCTGAAGGCCATTAGACAAAATTCCTGAAGAATAAAACAGTCTCTGAATCAAAATCAGATCAGGTGACGAGATTCCATCGGGCCCATGAGAAAGAAGAACTTGAGATAGCCAAATTGAACATTTTCAAGGTGTCTGCATCATTAATTTCCCCAAATGTTTCACATCAAAGTATATTTTATCCTCAAAACTCCCCCCCCCTCAATTACATCAAGGCAGGACCCAGATAACAGTTCTAATACAATAAAAACAATGGGGAAAACACTCTAGACTCAGACCATCCTAGTCGGTATTGTGACAGAACCCAAGCTCAAATATATATCAAATCTTAACGCTTCTGACAAGGGAAACCTTTCCATCATCTTTGTCCCGCTTTACTGAAACAAAGGGCCCGTTGCATTTTAAACCGAAGGTCGTTTCTTCGGCTCCTCGCAGCTTCACCCACATTAGTGGTTGCCCTAATAATGGCACGGGGCATCAAATTATTATATGATACTGAGTGCAAGTATCCGCTTCCTCTTAGTAGTTCCAGCAATGAAATTATACAAATGTCTGATCAGAAAAGTGGCCTCATTAGGCCAGTTTTAAGAAGTTCTCAAGGTCACACATCAGTTTTCATCAGCTCAAACGACATTACAATTTCCTTCCATGACAAGGATGGTAGATTGTGTCAGGTAAAGCAGCAACCTGTGACTAACCCACGCCATAAAAACTAAAGAAACGATGCCCGGGTCTTGCTTCCTCGAACTTTGATTCCATCTCAGCTAAGTCAATAGCAGACAAAGAACGATACCTGGAAAGTGTCCAACAACCATAAAAATTATCGGAGACTATTGTCTTGGAACATAGTTGGGATCAATAAACTAAGAACGTCTCAGGAGCTGCCTGGAATTCTTAGTCGTAGATTTCGATAGAATCCAATTATATACTAGTGCTCAAACTATCCTGGGGTGGAAATAAACAATGTGTAATGTTTTTATATAATATGTATATTTACACCCCCAGACTGAATACGAAAATGCAACCCTCAAGATCAGCTTATTGGGCGCATCATGAAATTACAGAAGGAAATGGCGAACATGGATTTGATCCCAATGGGTGACCTAAACGAAATACGGAACCCTCAACGTATAATCCTGGGCCCTCTGAATAAGCTTTCCAATTTTTGGAACATTCCGTACATGGAAATAGCGCTCAAAACCACAGGTAAAAACTGTTTTGTGGAAGAAGATATTTAGTCTCCCAGTAATCAATCTAAACTGCAGAACCCTACCACGCATACCTACATCTCTTATCCACTCTGCTGAGGGCAAACATAATCTGATAGACTACACCTTTGTGTTGCTGCCACTTTTAGAAAAATTGCTCGGCGCGAAGAGAGCGACCGTCTGCCATAAACAACTGAATTTAACTGGTGCCCTTCATTAAGCAAACAGTTATATACCATTGCTGAAGAAGACCACATCAGCTACAGGAAAATAAGCTGGTATCCACATTGTATACAAAGTATCAGGATTGGATAAAAGCAAGAGGAAGTACAGAATTGGAATTCCTTTGCCAAATTCAGCCCATAAATAACACCTTACTTTCATTTACGACTTAGCCAACGAGTTAGCCAAAACCAAAGAAAACTTTTCAGCTGGAATGACACCTGTAGTTACCTGGATGATGAACTGTCTCCAGCTGAATGCTGGAAAAACTGAGATTATTCCGTTTGGCTACGCCCAACAATTATGGAACTCCGATTGGTGGCCCATGGAACTCTGCACAGTCCCTATGCCTAAACAGGTCATCAAGAACCTGTGAGTCTGTCTTGATCAATCTCTAATTATGAAAGAGCAGGTACGTTCAGTTACAGGCTCCTGCTTTCAAATGATGCGACCTTTGAAGAAAGCCTTCCCACTCCTGGGAAACATCGCTTACAACGCATGCGATACATCGCATACCATTACAACGCAAGTCGTTACAACCACTTGCTGTAGGGGGCAGAAGGTGTTGGATCTGTTGGATTTTCAATTCAACACCTTCCCTACTATTGCACACATTGGAGTTAGAATAGTAAATTATACCATACCAAACTCCAGCGCCCTCCCTACAGCAAGTCGTTGTAACAACTTGCGTTGTAATGGAATGCGATGTAACAACGCGTCGTCGTAACGACTTGCGTTGTAATGGCATGTGTAGAAAACGCATGCATTGTAACAAGTGCTATTCCCCGCTCCTTCCAAACACAGCGAGGAAAACTTTGGTGCAGGCTCTTGTTATTAGCCGTATGGACTATGGAAATGCCTTATTGGCCTCAGCTAATGAGACGCTGTTATCAAAACTATAGGTCATTCAGAATATGGCAGCCCGCCTCATTTGTAATCTCCCATCTGGGACTTCTTCGACTCCCCTTCTTCGGTCCTTGCACTGCTGAGGCGATTCACGTACCTTATAAATTACTATAAAAAAATAACAATTAGTGGACTCATGTTCCATTGAATTAAACCCTAATTAAAATAATCAAAATTGTTCTATCATCTTCAAAACCACCACATGTTATTCATCAACTTTTAGAAGGATGAAAAAACAATGTAACTTTCTGATACTTTACCAGGGATCGCTCCCAAGGAGCGTTCCATGAAATGAGCAAGTTCAGACCACTCTACTAAGTGGAGTGTTGGAAATAAAGAAAAGGAGGCCTTTAGTGCGAAATGATGGTATGACATTAGTGGTTTGGCCATGACACGCAACACAAAAATGTCCTGGGGTTCATCCAAAATCTGGACTAAATATCTCCAGTATCCAATACAATTGATGCTGCAAGCTCAATGATCTATCTGACAGATTTTTACTTTGATCCCAAAGTCAATTTACCCATGGAATGGTACACCTCCTGAGTTATCCATACTGTCAGTGAGTCACACCGGAGAGTGAATAATTGTGACTACAGGTGATAGCACTTCATGCCAGCAGATCAATGAGGAGATAATCATGGAGTCCTTAACTTAATCAAGATCAAATAGTGCACCAGGCCCAAATGGAGTTCCTGTGTCCGTTTTTAAATCAATTATCGAGAATAGGAACTTAGGAAGAAACCTCTGTCAACCTTTTACTGGCATGTTAAACTATACCCGAATCCTGGAGAGGGTCAATATTGCACTCCATACATAAAAAGTGTAGTGCAAGGGATCCTAAGAACTATACAACAATCACTTTTCTCAACAACAAAGCTAAATTATTTGCCAGGATCCTTCTCAAGGAATTAGAGGAATGGGTTAAAACAAAGCATATACTTTCCTTGCAGCAGACTGGTTCAGAAAGGGCTCCGAGATGTTGGATAACATTCTAACAATAAATCTAATGGCCAAAAATGCCCTGAGACAGGGATTTGCTCTAGTCGCCTGCATGACGTTCGACAGGGTAAATGGAGCTACCCTGTGGAAAAAAACTGCAATTTTGGTGAATGCTCCACACTGATACATGGGTGAGAATGAAGATTGGTTTGGGCAGGACGGTGACAAAAAGTCTATACAAAATGGGGTTTGAAGCAGGGTTGTGTGCTCGCACCCCTATTATTCAATCTCTGCACAGCAGATATTGTCTCAACTCTGTAAAAAAAAAAATAATATATATATATTTTTGCCTAAATTTTGTAAACATTCCTTCCCTTCAAAACGCAGATGATGCAGTGCTGCTGGACTGTACACTGATTGGTCTTCAAAGAGCTCTGACTTGCCTTCTTCGTTACAGCAAATGCAATGATCTCACCCTGAAACAAAACAAAAAACCGCCAAGATGAGATAGTATGGAAAAACAAACCCTGTAAATATGGCTGGAGAAGTGGCAGATAAATGGCGGATCAGTGTTACGCATATCAGTACCTGAATGTGTGGCAGGATGAGAAATTGACAAATTAATTAGCAGCAATCCAAGACAGAGCGAAGCATTTGCAACTCAGCCTGTGGGTTGTATTGTAATAACTGTATTTCTAAATGTTGCCGTGTATGACCTACATCTTGCTCACAAAACGCTTTCTTGACCTTTCACAAGATTGTCTCCTACGTGACCCTGTGTTGGTGCTCTGGGCCGGTTTCTACTGCACCCACGCATTTATCTCTGGAACTTGTATAGGCAACAGAACAGGTCTGTCCCTGCCAACGGCCTAACACCTGGCCAGGTCACGAAACCCTCCTCAGCTGCAAGGCATGAAAGCTGCCCCCAAACAGGAATATGTCCAGCGCACTCCTGAACTCCTGCATTCCTCGGAGTTTCCTTTGGCCCAACACCTGAAAATCTGCTTCACACACCTGAATTCCTGCATACCAACTGACTTTCTGTCATCCTCCTGCACCCGAGGGGAGTGTCTACATCCTATAAAACATGCTGCATGCCAAGGACATTTTGAACAGTCTCCTGACACCTACGCAATCCGTGGGTCTCGGACACTCTTCCATCTCTAGAGATTATCTTTTTGTTGTACTAAATAAATCTTTTGTTTCCTTGCTTCCAGAAGTGTGGTCTCCCTTTCTTTGGAATTACATTTGGCGCATCAACGTGGAACCCGTCAGAGACTCGGTGGCCCAGGCTTGACGACCCGGAGAGGAGGGAAATATCGGTAACTTAGGAGTGCACCTACGGAAAAGCAGATTCAAGTCCCCGTAGCCAACGTCGCCAGTATCTCCTTCCCTCAACGGTGTCCTCTACAAACAGTAGCCCCGGTCCTGACTGGGGATCCCTTCTTTGGTCCACCTGATTTGTTTTTGAAAAAGAAGAGACCCCGCTGGAAACAGGACACATCAGTATTCTGGTAAGGTCGTCTTGAGCGACATGTTTTTTCTATTCTGAACGTCATATTGAGCATGCCTTTGACTATTCTGGTTTTGGATTAATTATTCGGTCTTTGCAAACACCGAAGAGCAGGTAATGTGTTCTCAATTTTGAACAAAACTGCAGTCATAAGAGAATATCCTTGTTGATACCCATATCTTAAGACATGCCTGTCTCTAACAGATTAAGGAAATTATGTTGCTGTTTTTATGGCCAAGATACTCTCGAAGACAGTCAGCCGGCTCCTCCGGAAGGGACCCCTAATAAGGAAATGTACATAAAGTATGGTAATTCCGGCATTATTCACACAAAATCGTGGCGGAAATACACAAAATCAAATATAGAATTACAATGGCCAAAGTTTGGGTCATTTGAAATTCCGCAGATAACGTACCTAGAAGAACAACTTCACCGGCGGAAGGTTAGAGCAAGTATGTTTGATTCTTTCAGCCTTTGGAAGAAAGAAATACATGAGAGAATTAGGAAGGCCCAGGCTAAAGAAAATAACCAGAAAAAGAGAACACCCCAATCAGACATAGCAGCCCTTAAAGGGAAGGAAATAGAGCGGAATAAAGAGAGACATGACAGAGAATTTAGGTTAAATGTAACAGGTCAATATCCGGTACTACCAACTAAACAAGATGAAGAGGATACACTATTGTATTCAAGACCTCCTGCTTATCAACCACAATTGTTAATGCAACCGCCACAGCCTCCACCTGTCATTCCTAATGTACTCCCAAACCCGCAACATCAACCTGTTCAGCCATCTGAAGCAACTGCCCCAATTCCCCCGGTTAGCGAATCAGATTCCGTGCCTCTTACCGCTAACGAACCAGTGGTGAGATTAAAAATAAAAAAACAAAGAAGCGAGCCCCGTCTGCTGCAGATTCAGACTCCGAGTCAGAATCCCTGGTACTAGGTCATGAATCAGATACTAGTGAATATAGACAAAACCATCCCCCACGATTAAGAAGCCACGACAGGAAAAGAATAAATCTCAGAGCCCAGCAGCTAATATACAAAGGTGCCACCCCAGCAGATATACACAGTGCAACCAATGAGCAGATCAAAGTAGCAGGAAAGAACTATCTACTAGAGAGGATGGCTTATCACCTAATGGCTAAAAATGATGATACATATGTAGATACACCTACAGCATTTCGCAAACTCTATCGTTTGGTAGAAAGTGGTGGGTCAACAAAAGATGAAAGAGATACTTTATTGACAATGATTAAAACAGCTTTACATAAAGAAAGTCTTTCCAATGAGGTAGAACCTATTGAAAGGATACAGCAAATGCCTGTTAAAGAAGCAGCACCCGCTTTTGTCCCACCTCGGGGCGATGGGTCTAATGTTACTAACCCTAATGATCCCAATGCGTGTTCTAGATGGCTGTTTAATTTTGTATACACCCCCTGGACCAAAGCAGAAATGTTGCAACTGCGGAAGGACATCCCTGATATCCGAAAGAATCCCACAGGATTCTATGAAAGCGTCCAACAGGTTCTGAGTTCATATACACTGACTCTAACAGACATAATGCAGTTTTTTGGACTTATACTTCCAGCCGAACTGTGGAAACCCCTACGGTTTACAGATGACCAGGCAGCCCTTGGGGATACATGGGAAGAATTAGCACTCAAAGATACAAATAGGAAACCAGGCGAAAAGCCACACGAGCATATTTTAAAATTGCCCCAAAGATTGTTGACAAAATTGAAAACAATGGCACCTGAGAGGAAAATAGACTGGACATTACTTGCTGCCTGTAAACAGAACCAGGATGAGTCAGTCTCTGACTATTTCACAAGGCTGGGAAAAGCATACGCTGACTTCAGTGGTCAGGATGTGACCACTGAAACTGGCAGACATCTCTTAATTCAAACTTTTGTAAAGGGTCTGTTACCTTCAGTAGGGAACAGACTAACATCTAGTGAAAGTAGTTGGCCAGCGGCCACTCCGGCCACTATTCTGACTATGGCTCAATATTACGAGACACAGAATAAAACAGCGGAGGATGAGAAAGAGAACAAAAAGAAGAAATTAAAAGAACAAGTGTTGCTTAGTCAAATAGATACGCGTCGCACAAACAGCCATATGCCCAGACCAACGGTCTCATACCCCGAACCCAGACCATATACCTCAGATACCCCACGCCAACTACCCAGACTAGGCCCCCAACCTACTGACATCTGCGCTTATTGTAAAAAACCAGGACACTGGAAAGGTGATTGTAGGATTCTAGCAGCCAACATCGCTTCGGGGAAAACTCAACCCAGAACACATAATACCCAGACACGAGCTACACCACTTTACAGGGAGAATAGATTTGATAGAGGCCCAAGACAGCAGGAACTTCAAGCTACCATTCAGGACTATACCGTGGATGATCCTGAAACGTCATCCCTGTATTGGGCAGCATAGGACAGTCTAGGATGGGGGAAGGAACCAGTGGAAGTACCTGTAGATCAACAGGGACCATATGTTACAGCATCAGTTGCAGGGTCAGCGGGACCTTTTCTAATAGACACAGGAGCATCCCGTAGCACTCTAACCACACCACTGATTCCGAGGGCTCCTCCATCCGGCAAACTCATTACATCGACTGGATTCGATGGTCAGCCCTCTGTCAATTCCTTGTCCTACCCAACACCATTCTCAATGCAAGGTGAACAAATTTCAGCTACCTTTTTACTGTCTTCCCAATGCCCAGAGAACTTACTAGGCCTAGATCTGTTAAAACACTATAGAGCTACCATTCGGTGTTCACCGAATAACGTTCGGTTAATACTGTACGATAACAATGCTCCTTCTGCTCCTACCCAGCTTTTACAGTTATCACACATACAAGATGATTTGGCGACTATTTCCCCTGTCTATGGGCGACCTCAGACACGGATGTTGGATCCATCCAAATGCCTCCAGTGCATATCACCGTAACACCAGGAGCAACTCTGCCAAGGATCCCACAGTATAAAATATCTAAAGAGGGAGAGGTCGCCCTTCAAACCATTGTTCAGGACCTCATACTCGCTGGTGTAGTGGAACAGGTATCAGGAAATATCTGTAACAGTCCTATTCTTCCAGTTCTTAAACGTTCCCCTACAGGACAAAAGATATATAGATTTGTGATCGATCTGCGAGCTATTAACAAAATAGTGCAGCCTCAATTTCCTGTAGTTTCTGACATTACCACCATTCTCACCATGATCCCACCAACAGCTAGAGTATTCACAGTTATAGACCTTAAAAATGCATATTTCTCTATTCCTATACATAAGGATTCCCGTTTTCTCTTTGGATTTACATTATTGAATGTCTCATATAGATTCTGTAGAGCACCTCAAGGCTACACTGAAAGTCCCAGCATCTATGGCCAGGCTTTAAAAGCACAACTGGATCAGATCCAGCTTCCACAAGGAGTAGTATTAATTCAATACGTTGACGACATTCTTTTAGCAGCAGACACAACACAACTTGCCCGCAAAGCATCCATGATCACACTCCAGTTTCTTGCTACTAAGGGACACAAGGTCTCTAAAGACAAACTACAGTATTGTAAACGACAAGTGACCTACTTGGGTCACTTGTTGTCTGAGGAGGGACGCACTCTTACACCAGATAGGATTCAAACTATTCTGAATTTTCCAACTCCTGTCACCCAACGAGATGTCAGAGCACTCATAGGACTGACTTCCTTTTGTAGACAATGGGTCCCTAATTTCTCCCTCATCATTAAACCATTTCTTTCTCTAGTCACCAGAGATGTATCTGACCCCGTCCCCTGGACCACCCAACACACAGAAGCATTCACGACACTACGCCAGGCCCTGTGCTCTGCTCCCGTACTAGGTACTCCTGACTATCACAAACAATTTTTTCTTTTTGTACACGAGCGATCTGGATGCAGCCTCTCGCTCCTCTGTCAGACACATGGCACACACAAGCGACCATGTGCGTACTTTTCTGCAGTCCTGGACCCTGTTGCTTCTGCTTTGCCCACCTGTCTACGCGCTGTAGCGGCAACTGCAGTGGCGGTGCGACAGACGGAGGGCATTGTTTTGGGATCCCCCTGACGGTTTTTGTCCCACACTCAGTGGACATATTGCTCAACAAAACCAAGACACAACATCTCACCAGTGCCCGACTACATGGATATGAACTCACCCTTCTTAACCCGCATATCACAATACAACGATGTACCACCCTCAACCCAGCCACACTCTTACCCTTACCAACTACTGATCCCCTCACACAACCAGCCCACCATGACTGTGTATTCCATACTGAAGCTGAAACAAAAAGTCGGGTGGATCTGAAAGATACAGCTTTTCCAGAGGCAGAAGGCCATTTATGGGTGGATGGGTCATGTCTAAAAATACCGGACGGTACTACTTCCGCTGCCTATGCAGTCACTACAGCCCTTACAGTGATAGAAACAGCTAGAATTCTCCAGAAATCAGCCCAGGCAGCAGAAATAACAGCCCTTACACGAGCATGCATCCTTAGTACCAATATGTCAGTCAATATATATACCGACAGTCAATATGCCTTTGGCGTGGTACATAATTTTGCACTACTATGGAAAGAACGAGGTTTCCTCACCTCACATGGCACCCCTATTCAGCATGGCGACCTTATCAATGCCCTTTTGGAAGCAATCACTTTACCAACCAAACTGGCAGTAATCAAATGTGCAGCTCACAAAAAGGTGACAGATGAAGTAGGGCAAGGGAATGCCTTAGCAGATAAGATAGCAAGACAAACAGCATTGGGGGAAGTACCAGCTAGAGTATACGTCCTAAAGTCACAAGCTGAGAAATGGCATGACGCTAGACAGCAGATAATTGATATACAGCGTTCAGCCACTCCTGAAGAAAAGGCCCAGTGGGAAACAGAGGGAACAATGGATGAAGAGGGGTGCTGGAGGTCCCAAGATATGCTAAAATGGAAATTACCACAGGCTTACGTAATCCCCTTGCTCACTATGACTCACTTACCTGCACATATTGGTTCCCAGGCCATGTGTACCATGCTCAAGGAAGTATGGGATTACCACCGACTCCGCCCAGCAGCAGAGCGGTTTGTCAAACAGTGCCTCACATGTCTCAGACACAACATAGGTCAGGGAACTAAAGTCCCAATGGCAGGATTCGCCCTTCCTACTGCACCATTTGAAGTACTTCAGATGGACTATATACAGTTAAACAGAGTCAATCACTACAAATATGCATTGGTGGTAGTCTGTGCCTTTAGCAAATGGGTTGAGGCATACCCCACAAAGGATAACACTGCCATCACTACAGCTAAAGTCTTATTGAAAGAATTTTTCCCTAGATATGGCCTTTGTAGATTAATGCAAAGTGACAGGGGGTCCCATTTCATCGGACAGACAGTCAAGAACATCCTGGGAGGGCTTGGGGTCAAACAAAAATTTCATGCAGCATTCCACCCACAGGCAGCAGGGCTGGTGGAGAGGTACAATGGGATCCTTAAAGAAAAGTTGGCCAAAATAACAACAGAAACAGGACTGAATTGGGTCAATGCTCTTCCATTGGCACTACTATCTATTAGATCAGTCCCACATTCCAAATCCCATCTTACCCCATACGAGGTAGTTTTTGGCAGGCCCATGAATATCTGGAATGCACCCTCTCCAAAGTCCATTTCACACCTACCACAGGAAATATTGACTGATTATTTGTATGAACTTACTGAGACCCTGTCTTTAATCCATGAACAGGTGCGGGCCACTACTGAGGACAGATCCCAGGGTCCAGGCCATCACATCCTCCCTGGCGAATTCGTCCTGGTGAAAAACTTCGCCCGCACCCAATCCCTACAACCACGCTGGAAGGGGCCTCTGCAGGTACTCCTGGCCACAAGGACAGCCGTCAGAGTGGAGGGAAGAAAGTCGTGGGTACATGCGTCCCACTGCAGAAAAGTGGACCCCGTCACCAAAGAACAACTACAAACCCAGAAAGAAGTCTTAAGGCACGAAAAATCAGCATCACCACGCCTTGAGTCGGACACTGAGTTGGAACTTTGTGACGAAGGAACAGACGGATACTACCTCCGGTCCAAGGCTAAGCTAAAGAACAAGTCTAGCTCCAAGGCTGAAGAAAGCTAAAATGAGAACTTGTAGTACCCGGACAATAGTACTGTTTATCCTGACTGCCATTTTTGTCCTGTTCAGCGTAGTGTTCTGGATCTTCGAAGAAATAGTCCCCGCCAAACATACTGTATTACCCCAAGCAACAGTTCCACCAACGCCACCTGAACATTCTCATGTACCTTGGCCAGACACACATCTCAACAGACACTTGGAGTTTCATAATAATACTTTTATTCAAATGTTACACCAGTTTAATCAGGTTTCCAATGCGACAGACTGTTATGTTTGTGGACTCCTACCTCATGCAGTTCAGCACACTATCTCATTCTTGGTGTTTCCCGCCACTCCGGCCTACACTTGTGCTCTGATGTACAATCTGACGAACGTTTTTCCATCATGTTATGACAAAGGCAACCTTACAACATTCCAACCCTTTCTTTGGACTCTTCATAAAAAAACAATACTCTCTGCAATGCCTCTGACCCGCCACAAATGCACGCTATTATGTCCACCCCTATGCAGGACACCTGGGGTTACACTTTCTTTCCTACTCAAGAGAAAGAAGTTGCCATTTCAGTTACATCACGTCCTGGTACATTGTGTCTGCAAGGTCAAGGAACAATACCTATAGGAGCCAGTCTGTGCAATACTACCATAACCTACAACAACTTCACGCCATACCTCAGCCTTCCATCAGGACTGCACTTTGTATGTGGAAACAAAGCTTACACCTGGCTGCCTTCTGACTGGAGTGGCACATGCTATATTGCATTCCTGCTGCCACCCACATTTAACAGGAACAACTTGTACCACAGACAGAGGAGACGGGTACCAGATATAGACCAGACCGACACCAGCAACCAGCAACTCGGCGATGCCCTGAAGGGCCTTCTACCTTTTTGGGGTCCCATGTCCAACAGTCTCAACACCAGGCGACTCACCAGAGTCCTGGAAGCTACTGCCAACATCACTGCAGGAATACTGACCCAGCACACGGCCGAAATCGATGCTACACGGATGGTTTCTCTTCAGAATCGCATGGTGCTCGACGTCATCCTGGCAGATCGAGGAGGGGCCTGTCGCATCATCGGGGCTAGCTGCTGTGTGTATATTCCTGATTCATCGCCCTCCGTCTATGAAGCAATCTCCAAACTACACCGGATTGCCACCGAAATACAACCAGACAATGGGACCCCTTGGACCTGGACAACTGGCTTATGGAACATTCTGATCACCTGGGGATGGAAGATACTGGCGCTCCTCACGATCCCCTTGGGTACCATCTTCTTCTGTTGCCTGTGCGTCCATTGTGGCCCAGCACTCTGTTCTCTGTGTGCATCTACCTGCAGATCCACACCTATGACCAGTCAGACTGAAAACAGCAAAATACTATATCATCAGACATTTGAAGAACTCTGTAAAATTGACATTTACTAATGACGTTGCACACGGCAAGAGGAGGGACTGTAATAACTGTATTTCTAAATGTTGCCGTGTATGACCTACATCTTGCTCACAAAACGCTTTCTTGACCTTTCACAAGATTGTCTCCTACGTGACCCTGTGTTGGTGCTCTGGGCCGGTTTCTACTGCACCCACGCATTTATCTCTGGAACTTGTATAGGCAACAGAACAGGTCTGTCCCTGCCAACGGCCTAACACCTGGCCAGGTCACGAAACCCTCCTCAGCTGCAAGGCATGAAAGCTGCCCCCAAACAGGAATATGTCCAGCGCACTCCTGAACTCCTGCATTCCTCGGAGTTTCCTTTGGCCCAACACCTGAAAATCTGCTTCACACACCTGAATTCCTGCATACCAACTGACTTTCTGTCATCCTCCTGCACCCGAGGGGAGTGTCTACATCCTATAAAACATGCTGCATGCCAAGGACATTTTGAACAGTCTCCTGACACCTACGCAATCCGTGGGTCTCGGACACTCTTCCATCTCTAGAGATTATCTTTTTGTTGTACTAAATAAATCTTTTGTTTCCTTGCTTCCAGAAGTGTGGTCTCCCTTTCTTTGGAATTACAGTATCACAATCTGCACAGTCCAACTGGCTTCTCGATATTAGATCTATTTGGGCACTCACTTATGACTCACTAGCATATGGGGCAAAATTAAATTCTGGTCCCGGTAAAATCCTTTCCGAAGCCATTCAACTATTTTTTGACTCCTAGTAGTTCTCTCAACTCCACCTTTAATTTGGTTTGAAGAATCGGAGTACGACAGAAGATTTACAGTTTTTAAAGTACCTTTAAGGCTGAAGCTTTCAGACGCTGGGTCCATAAGGTACTACATTTGGAAGGAAATTAGCAAAAATGTTAAATTGCGCTCCCTGAATGGTTTTTCCTGTCGGCAGAGAATATTAATCTCATGGGACCTGAGGATTGTATGGCAAAATAAAACTTGCTACGGTGCCTTAAAAAACATCTCCGCGCTCAGTAATCTCTCATAGGGGCGGGACCCTACTCTTACCATCATAGTCTTCACCAACTGCCCAGTGTTACATGGGTTTGAGCCTGAAACATAAGAGCAGAGCCAAATTCATGAGGCTGAGATTTCTGTTGGTCTCACCAGCATCGCTGTAATATGGTCAATGCACGATCACGTCTCAGAAGTGCAAATGCTGCAGAGAATGCGGCTATTACGACGAGTCATTAGAACACAATATGCTTATGTCCCTACCTTCTCCAACTGGGAAAAAAACGTCTACGCTCTTTGTTTGTCAGACTTGGTGTACAAACAATCAAATGAGCACAGTTGGAGTGTCTGCAAGGTGTATACTGCCAATTTATTTGTCAGCTGAACAAATCTGGATCTGGCAGTCAGAGAGCTAGATAAAAGCAAAAGTCAGTTGCACTCCGCGGATTGTTGAGTGAGAAGCATTATTTTGCTGTGGCTAAGAGAAAAGCTTTAAATTGTCCTTTGTGGATAACTAGTTAACTTTTTTGCATTCACAAGTGACAGTTGGTTTTAGGTTCTGTGTTTCATACTACAAGTAATTAAAGTAACTAGTGGCTTTTCAGGAACAAGTATTAACAACACTACATTGGTACTTGTATATTCGTGACCGAGATTAATGGCACAAAGTGTGGTTACAGTACAAGGTATTCTTAATAATTAATGAGGTTATGGACAGTGTGACCATTAATCAATGCATATTCACTTAATTTCCTGATTCTTAGGAAACTTACTGTCAGTTTGGTTCTTTTTAGTAAGTATTTTTAATCAATTTCTGGAAGTGGCTATAAGTTTTAATTAGTTGAATTTTTAGGATTAATCTTTTTAACACTTGTGTAAACAGCTCTTCTGTTAGTCACCCCCAATATATATACTTTATGCAATTTTTATAAGGTAGTTTTTATGTCCGTCTCATTAATTAACAAATGAAATGAGCTGTTTTTCTCCGGACAAATGTCATCCGTAGGAAATAGCTTTTCAGAACAAGTTTTGCACAAATGTTGTATATTTTATGTAGCCTTATGTAAACAAATTGGTATGTTGACACAGCCCATTTTAATCTCCCTTTAGCAACTATTTAGTAGAATCTAAGGATTGGTTTCTTTAAAATAGTATTTCTGCCTTATAGTGAATTTATAGTCTTCTATGTCACCAAGATTACCCAATGTGTTCATATGATTTTATATCACTTTATAATGATTTTAATGAATCAAACAAAGTTTACTTATTTAGATCACAAAACTCACAACAATCTAAAGCAATGGGTTGAAGAAGACATTAAAGCAAGATATTTTTTTTAATTTGCTCCGATCTGTAAATGAGAATGCATTTATATTTATACCGTAGACATTTATATATCTCTGTGTATAGAGACATAATGGATTTGTACATATGTGTAGCTGTACGGGTCTGTATATTGTATAGGAATGAGCACCGTTGTGTATGTATATGTGAATGCATATATGTTTGTATGTGTGTGTATGTGTGTATATATATATATATATATATATATGCACACACACACACATACAAACATATATGCATTCACATATACATACACAACGGTGCCATTTCTATATATAAATGTGTGGTGTGTGTGTATGTGTATATATACACACACACACACATGCATTGGAACAAGTGGAACTGCAGGCAAGAGGCGGGGATCGGGAGCGAATTCTACGCCAAAAGGAGTCCCGACACATTTTGAATTTTCGAACTCTGACCCCGTGAGGGTTAAACCAGGACGAAGAATTACATTCACATCTGTGAAAAAGATTTCCTTTTAGAAAACACACTTGGACTTTTCTTGGTTTTTGTATTTTGTGATGTTTTCAGGAGAATTTCTGAAAAGGAGGCTTCCCTTTCTATGTTTTTAACTGTAAATGTTTAATTGTTATGTGATCGCAATGGTACTCCTTACCAAGGATGTAATGACTATATAACAAATAATTGGTCTTTTAGGCTCGTAAAGCATAAACAACATCAATCAGGGATTAATGTATTCGGTATATACAAGAGGAGTAGTCCCACTGGAGGGATATATAAATGTGAAAAAGGAAAAAGGAACGTAACACAGTTGTCATAAAATGACATAAGTAATGAGTATGGTTACAGTAGCTCAGTGGGCCCACTGGAGGGATGTATAATTGTGCAACTTAAAAGGATTTAAAAGGAATTAAATGCACATGCCACTAAATGAGGCATCCAACTAGGTCTATAGTAGCTCACGGTTAGCGAGGCAACCCAGAGTAGTGTTTGGAACAAGGGTTCGATCCTTGGGGTGGCCGTGTGAAATTTAAATCTAAAATTGTACATTATTTTGTGTTACAATATTTATCACTCTTTTTACTATGAATTTAATTTTGTCACACACATTTTTTCGGGGGTGGTGTTAAACGTTGATAATGTGAATGGTCAGTTATGAATTTAAATGGATGTTTATTATGAGCAAACTGTGGTAAAAGACCATTGGAATTAGTTTTGAAGGTAAATGAGAATTAATTAATGTAATGGAGGGCCATAATATATATAGGCATTGCGGAAACATTTTTAATTGTAAATAATGAGTGGTTTTGCAAAAAATACAGAATGTATAAATGATTGGAACTACAAATACCAGACTGCACTTGGGTCGATCATGGACAATGATGTCACATGGGTATATATGGCAGTAATGGTGATTGGCTCTGTGTTTTTTAATCCCGTGAACAAGATCTCGGCTGAGATCGAAACGCGTAGGGGTGTGCTGTCTTTCTATGATTAAATAAAGGCACCGTGGAACTGCTTTGGAGGCATTGGCATGATTATTACCTTATGACTATAATGGAACTGTGAGTGCGGAGAGGACTTCCTTTTGGGGAAAGTGTTTTGGCAATTGGTAACGGCTTGGTCCAGCCGTACTCAAACGCACCGCCGCAGATGCGCCCAAATGGTCAAACAATGGGACCATGCAGGAAATGATATATATATATATATATATATATATATATATATATATACATATATACACACACACACACACACACACACATATGCACAAATGAGGCTTCTATGTATATGGAAATGTATGTATATTTATGAATTATATGAATGTGTATCTAGATATTTAACTGTTTTTGTGTGCATCAGTTTGTGTGCATTAATATGATTGAGGCTTTGTATAGGGATGCACCTGCATGCATGTGTAGTGTATTCAGGCCATAAAAAAATCATAAACATGTTACTAAATCTGCTACTCTAGTGACTTAAATAATCTACTTGACCTAATTAGAATTCTCTTGACCTATAAACTGGTTTCAAATTATGTGATCCTTGGCAAATATTTTAATTCACTGAGCCACCATTTTCTTCTTTATCACGTATGAGAGCACCTACAAATGCACGAGTTCTGCATGGCTGCTGTACAAAAAAACACTTTTGTTTGATTTAATAGGCTAAACATTTGCTCCCTATATAATACATATCTAGCCACATATAGGATATGCATGACCTCTGACTTGCCTCTTAGTTCAATAACTCCATTGTCATCAGGGAGGGGGGAGGAATGTTTTTAAATCATGTTTAAAAACTATCACTTTTAATAAATGCATATCTAAAGCAAGAAGTGGTATGGTAGCACACTTATTTGCAATCAGCAGATTTTCCATTAAAATGGCCAATGCCATGTGGTTTTCTTGAAAAAGCTATATAGTGTGCAATGTTTGGAAATCGAGTTTCTGCAAATATTTGTTATTTGCACATCACCAAGTAAAGTGTTCTCATTTGTTTTGCTTCTAATCATATGTTGTTTGCATCACACTTCTGAATTACTAAACAAATGTTCTTTCGTAATTCCTGATATATTTTGAAATACTTGTACTATTCATTTTGCAAGCTGTTTAAATGTTGTGTGTTAGGAAAAAACCGAACATCTTAAAAACAGCGTTTTCTTTCACAATGATTGTCAGACCACTCACTTAACAAAAACCTCTAACTGTATAAAGAGAAAGAAAAGTAACCCCATTTTCCAGGATAAGATAAGCAACAATTAGTAAAAAGAAAAACAGACATTTGACCTCTGTCCTTGAACAGATTGCAAATGTGTCAAGATAAAAACAAGATTTAAAGGCTTCTTTATTGTTCATTCACTTTCTGAATGAACAGAACACCTGTTCCTTCCAGCTAAAGTTCATTGGCAAGCACCAACCAGTAGGTGCTAAAAATATCTTGACCTGATAAAATCTGACTTGCCATTGCAAGTGGGTGAATATATTTTTCGAGGCCTGTTGTATGTACACAGGTATATATGAAAATGTACGTGTTTGTGTGTAAATACATATATTTAAACAGATTAATAATATATGATGAGGAGAATGCATGAATGTTTATGATTTAGATTGGCAAGCAATGTCTGGGTATGTAAATATGGTTATGTACATGTAGCTGTATCTATGTTCTTGAGATTATTCATTGTATTAGGATATAACAATTATATATACAAAAAAGTAAAATAAACATGTATATGACAATACATATGTTTATGCATTACATATAGATGTATGTCATAGTATGTAGATTACAGATGCATGACATGAGTGTGTGTATGGGTTTATGCTTTTTTGTTGTATGAGAATACATGTATTTCAGAGTATTTAGAAATTATTTTACGGTAGGTACTGTACCTATGCACATGATTCTTATCCTTTCTTAAAGTGTATAACACTATATTCAGATATTAAATACCAAAAAAAAGAAGAGAAAAATATATTATGTCAAGGCATGTATATTCAGTCATGAATAAAATGTGTATGTCTGAGTATGTAGCTGCATTTGTCAATATAGATGAGATATATATAACAATTATCGTCTTGGTAAATCCAAGGAAGAGAGCGGCACTCCTAGAGCGAGGATTTCAACGGTGGTTTATTGAGAGAAATAAGCAAAAATGCGTTTCGGTTGTCAGCTTACAACCTTGCTCACGACAATGAGCGCCGTTTGCTTATATTGTATCACATGCAGTAAAGCCATCGAAACAAAGGAATGGTGGTATTGGCTCAGTACATAAAAGTCGCCATCTTTAAACATGTTCAATCATGATATTTCATTATTCAAAGATGCATCGTATCATGCACATAATTCAATGTCTACAATTCAAATAACCCTAAATTCATTCACAATGTAACATGATGCTGTAATACAAAACTAGTCGTTTTGTGGCCAAAAACTGGCGAGAAATTATAACAACCGCCATATTAAATACAATTAAATGGAAAAAAAGATTTTAGGAACATTTTGAATTGGACATTGTGTCCTCAAACATTTATACACTTTTGGCTCCTGAATTGTCTTATTTTTAATTGATACTTCTACCTGCACATTCCTCACCATTTAGCTATCCCCAGGTGCTAGGCTGGATCAGGAAGCTCCTGACATAGCTCTTCTATGCTGATGGGGGCCGCTGGCTCAACAGCTACTGATGTGCAAGCTGATCTCACTCACAATAAGGATGTGCAGCACAGGAGCAAGGAAATCTTGACACTTCCCTTTCTCCTACTCCTCCTCTTCCTCCTCCGTCACCCCCCTTCTCCCTCACCCTCCTTCCTCACCCTCCTTCCCCCCTCCTCCTCCTTCCTCCTCTTCGAGTTACAGCTAGAGCAGAATCACAGAACGAGACTCTTATGAGTATTGAGTTTCAAAGTATAGGGAAGGCGAGGAAAAGTGGAGGGTCTGCTCAAATGTAGGAGCGAGACAGGGATGCTTTGGATGGTGGTCTAGAGAGAATAATAGTAGTCCCTCTACACACTGTCAGAGTCACACCTAAAGGGGCCCCATAGATCAGTGACATGAGAGATGAAAACACCCTCAAAGCCTTTTAGCTAGCCAGAGACAATCTGCCCAAATGAAACATTTTGAAGCTTTAGCTACCAGAATCCATATATTTGTTGGAGAGTAAAACCTATAGTTTCCTTTTACACTTTGTCTTCGAGGCCCTAGCTCACCCCGCCATAATACTTCCCTGGACTATTTCTCTGATGGGTCACAATAAGTCTGTAGTGAGTGACACAAACGTCTCCAGTACAATAACCACATATCCTGCTTCCTTCTCTCTACCCTCTTCAGCTCAGTGATAGTATGTGGTTTTGTAATGCTCTTTAACTGCAGAAGTTCCCAAGTTTTTTTTTTTCTTTCTAACATGTTCTTCCCTCATTCATATTTCAATTTGTGGCATAGAAATTGAGACACATAGATCTGCAACACATCTTTAATGAGCACCAGTACAGGCCAACATTATAGAAAGGCAGACTAAACATGTTTCTCATAATAAAGTAAACACTACCTTTAACAACTGAAGCATAAAGCAACATATGTAGGGGTTCCAAGTATGTCGATGTATAGCAGAGCAGACCTCGCTCTTCGCTGCCTGCGGGTTCAGAGGCATTCAGACAGAGATGTGGCAGTTTGTCTTCAGAAAGTACACACCAGACTGTAGCGGTTAAGGGGTAGGTTGTTGTAGGAACACTTGCCTGGTGGGTTAGCTAGGACCGGTGGAGCTGGCCACACGGCTGGGTACAGAGTCTGAGCCCTGCTGAAACTACTTCTGTAACCAGGGCCAGAGACCGGGGAAAAGGAGCAGTCTGGTCAGTGGTTTTTACCTCCCCAGTAACGAAGATAGTGCATATTAATAATTCTAATCACTAATGTACATTTTGTATACAGATTGCTGCTGCATATGCACTATCCCATATAGGTCTTGTGCAGCAGAGTTTCTGTCAGCGTTTGGACAGTGTACAGATATGCACTCCTACAGATAAGCTGCATAAACTTATGTGTATTACGTGCTAATTGCCTTGTGCAAAATGAACCATCCTATATATAAAGGGCTGCGCCGTGTTACGGTGAACATGCTTTGCAAATTGTGCCACTGAACATATGCTTGCTTTCCAATTGCATCGTTCCGAGAATGTTTCAAGTGCAGAGCCGACAGTGCACACAGGAACTGGCTGCATAAGTCAGCACCGGGGTAGTTCTCACCTCTGTCTGCTGGATGCACTCAAATCTGATTTGAGATTAATATAAATTTGGTGGTCTAAAAAAGGAACGTTTAACAACTTAACATTTATCAAGATAGTGCTTGAAGACAGTCTTGCAGTTTCTGGGTGCTAAATGTAGTTGCTGCCAACATTATCTCACTCGGTGTTGCACGTTTTGGAACCTGAGTTGTGACCTGCAGACTGACGAACGTTTCTTAAGATGAGCATTAACTATCTACTGCTCATGCACCGCTGGTCTTGCTCTGAAATGTTTGACTGCCTCTAAGTACCTGAGGACAGCATGGAGAATGATGGAGAGGGCTCATGGTCGGTTCTGGATGGCGGAATCGCCTTTCAGAGGCTGTGACAAAAGGGTGTGACCGCTATGTGTTAGAGTATAGCAGCCCCAGACAGCTGCAAGCAGTACAATAACCCACCAAATAAACCTATTAGATTATGTAATCAGTTATAACCAACTGCAGAAGGTATCGTGTGCAAAGCAACTTCAAAGAGTTTTTAGGTTAATATCAGGGTCGGCACAGTCACTAGAATTTGTATTTGTTTATGTGCTGTTCTATTACGTAGCACAAAGAAGACCCAAATGGCTGGCTGAGTACTTTACATAAGAGCAGTTTACAGAAGATAGATTTTACATTAAGATTTAATACATAGACAATTACATAGTTCAAAGAGCAATCCGTATGCAAAAGAAAATTTAGATAGCGTTATTGCTGTAACAAGTTGATTAGTCAGAAGGTTCGTAATGGCCGAAGTGATTAAAGAAGATCTGACAGCACATTGATGTTACCAGTCCTTGTTTATTTCTCGCAGCCACTCCTTACAGTAGAATCCCATATTGACCAGCCTTCAAAGCCCTCTCTCTCCCAAATATGGCTGACCTACTCAAGTCGCTCAGAGCTACTTCTTATGGGGGTTTCTTAACATTGGCCTTCATCAAATCTCTCTAGGGATTCTTTCTTACCCCTCCTTCCCATTGTCAATGCCTCCCTCACCCAAGGCATCTTCGCAGAAGTTCCCAAGACTGGCCAAATCCTCCCATTCCTGAAGAAACCTACACTAAACCCTGATGACCTCGTCAACTATTGGCCTATCACTCACCTACCAATCATAGACAAGATAATTGAAAATGCAGTCTGTTTGATTCCAAGATCACATCAGTATTAACCATCTCCTGCAGGGCTATGAATCTGGCTTCAGATCATGCTGCAGCATGGAGACTGCCATCTTTCACAACTTAGACAATGCCCTCTTGTCTGCAGATGAAGATGACTCCTGTCTTATGATATTGCTGAACCTCTCAGCTGCCTTTGACACAGTGGATCATCTCACACTCATGCACACCCTCAAATCACGGGATTCACAGTCGGTGCTCTTTACTGGTTGTCCTCCTGCCTGTTCAATCAACACCAGTTTGTTCACGTGGGCAGCTCCAGGTTCTAAAAGATCCCTATTACATGCGAAGTCCCCTATGGTTCCATGCTGTCTCCTTTAAAAGGAGCAGCTTGATGCTCTACTCACAGATAACAGCATTAGGGTTAAGTAATATGCGACTGATAAACCACTCCATTTTAAAGTGTCCTATGCTTCAGCCAACCAACACCTCGATCACTGCTTGCACATCATTCAGACCTGAATGTCCAGCACCTGCCTGAAGCTCAACCCAACCAAGATAGAATTCCTATTATGTGCCAAGAACAACAAACAAGATACAGTATAAACCTGACTCAATGACATGAACCGTGGTGGTTTCGATCCCCAACTCTCACTGAATGCCAAATCACCTAGATTCACCCTGAACATCAACTTCTCCCTCAGGGATCAAACATATCGCCCAAAAAATAGAAGGCCTGGTATCAGCTTTGCTAAAGAAATTCAAACCATTTCTTCCAGAAAGCTACTTCAGAGCTGCTGTTCAAGCCCTTGTACTCTTGCATCTGGATGGTGGTAATACCCTACTCTATGGTCTCCCAGACTCCAGACTTTACACTAGCACCCCTTAGGGGCATCTTACACGGAGCAGCATGTCTAATCTAGAGCCTGAAGAAATAGGATCACATCACCTTCACCAAACTAAGAAGTGTAAAAAAGAAATAAAATCAGACAGAAGCCGTTTTCTATTCATGTGCAAGGGATCGGGAACGTCACCATAGCGATCAGGCCGCACCAACACTGCTCGAATTCAGGAAAGAGTTGACGACTCACCTCTTTAACCCCTTCTGGGCAGCCCCCACCCCTTCTGTGCTCATGACGGAATGGTTCCGTCATGAGCACAAGTGCAAGTGTGCTCATGACAGAACCATTCCGTCATGAGCACACTTGCAAAAAATCCCTCTGCTGTAAACAGCAGAGGGATTTTCCATTTATTTTTTTGCCTTGGGCTTCCCCAACCTCCCAAAGAATAGTTTTAGTTTTCTTTGCAATGACGATCGCGCGCATGCCGCACTGTCGTCATTACAACAAAAACTAAACTTAGTTACAGTTTCGGTGCTCGTGGGGCTATCTCGGCCCCCCGAACACCGAAACACATGGGAGAGGTATCGTTGGAAAGGGGAGAATCTCCCCTTTCCAATAGTACCACTCCCTAGTGGATCCCTGCTTGGGGATCGCCCTCCAGGGATCCACCCACTAACCACCAGGGAGGGGGGAGCGGCTCCTTGTGCAAGGGCCTTTGCTCCCCCCATTTAATTTTGCCCCAGACAGTCTTTCTGCCCCCCCTGGGGGGCAGATGGGGGCAGTAACCCTCGATCTGCCCCTCCAGGGAGGGGGGGCAGAAAGCACCCTAGACGCCAGGGATTTCTTTTTACTGGCCAGGGGTGGGGGCTGCCCAGAATGGGCATGCCAATGCCCCCACCCTGCCCCCCCCCCCAAAAGGCAAAAGACGTTCTGCCCCCCCCTGGGGGCAGATGGGGCAATAGCCCCTTCTCTGCCTCCCATGGGGTGGGGGGGGGGCAGAAAGCCCACTAGGCACCAAGGATTTGTTTTTCAAATTTCGTGGGTGGAGGCTGCCCCGAATGGGCATGCCAATGCCCCCCTCCCCCACCCCCCAAAAAAATGCCCCAGTCTTTCTGCCGCCCGCAGGAGGCAGATGGGGGCAGTGGCACCTGATCTGCTCCCCGGGGGGGCAGAAAGCCCACTAGGCACCAGGGATTATTTTCTTTTTATACGTAGGGGCTGCCCAAAATGTGCATGCAAATGCCCCCACCCCAAAACACAATTGCCACAGTCTTTCTGCCCCCCCCCCCGCCCCCGGGAGGCAGATGGAGGCAATAGCCCCTTATCTGCCCCTGGGGGGCAGAAAGCCCACTAGGCACCAGGGATAAAAACAAATTCAAAATTCAGGGGTGGGGGATGCCCAGAATGGGTATGCCAATGCCCCCACCCCCCAAAAAAGATGCCACAGTCTTTCTGCCCCCCCAGGAGGCAGAAGAGGGCAGTACTAGGCGCCAGCGATTATGCTGGCTTTTTTATACGCAGGGGTAGGGGCTGCCCAGAATGGCCATCCCAATGCCCCCACCCCACAAAAAATAGCACAGTCTTTCTGCCCCCCCTTGGGGGAACATCGGGTCAATAGCCCCCGATGCCCGCCCCCCTCTCCAGGGCGGCAGAAAGCCCACTGGGCACTGACTTTTTTTTGGAATGTGCCTACCTGTGGATTTTGGGTCCTAGCGCAGCCGGCACCCAAGGAAACCTAGCAAACCTATACATTTTGAGGTTTGCAGGGGATTCTTGGTAGGGAAATGTTGGGGGATCCACACAAGCCATACCTCCCAGGACTCCCCCAGGTCTCTAGTTTTCAGAAATGTGTGGGTTTGGTAGGTTTCCCTAGATGGACGCTGAGCCCGGGGCCAAAAACCCAGGTGGTTCCCCCCTCCCCGCAAAACCAGGTTGTTTTATGGTGGGTAATTTTGAAGTCTCCACAATACGTTTAGGGCCCTTGCCTGTTGCGGGTACTTGACCCACCCACACAAGTGAGGTACCATTTTTATCGGGAGACCTGGGGGAACCCTGGGTGGTTGGAAATTTGTGTCAGCCCGTGATCCTACAACTTTCCCACACAAACATTTGAGAAAAATGTGATTTTTTTCAGCAACATTTGAGGTTTGCAGGGGATTCTGGGTAGGGAAACGTTGGGGGAGCCACGCAAGCCATACCTCACTGGACTCCCCAGGGTGTCTAGTTTTCAGAAATGTGTGGGTTTGGTAGCTTTCACTAGATGGCCGCTGAGCCTGGGGCCAAAAACCCAGGTGCCCCCCCCCACCACACAAAACCAGGTCATTTTATGATAGGTCATTTTGAAGTCTCCACAATATGTTTAGGGCCCTTGCCTGTCGCGGGCACTACGCCTACACACACACACGTGAGGTAGCAGTTTTCTCTGAAGACTTTGGGGAATGCGGGGTGGGTGGAATTTTGTGGATCCACGCAGATTCGAGAACTTTCCATCACAGAACTGTGAGGAAAATTTGTTTTTGTTTTTTTACAAAGTTTGAGGTTTGCAAGGGATTCTGGGTAACAGAACCTGGTGAGAGCCAGACAAGTCACCCCATCCTGGATTACCCTCTGTCTAGTTTTCAAAAATGTATAGGTTTGCTAGGTTTCCCTAGGTGCCGGCAGAGCTAGGGTTCAAAATCTACAGATAGGCACTTTGCAAAAAAGGGGTCCGTTTTCACCGTAAAAATTGTGGTGTGTCCACTTTGCGTTTTGGGCCGTTTCCTGTCGCGGGTACTAGGCCTACCCACACAAGTGAGGTACCATTTTTCTCGGAAGAGTTTGAGGAATGCGGGGTGTGTGGAATTTTGTGGATCCACACAGATTCCAGAACTTTCCATCACAGAAAAACTGTTATTACCTATTGACTTTCAATCATTTCTGCCTCCCAAATGTAAGACAATGTGTAAAAACGAAGTACTTTAAAAAAATGTCCTATAATTCACATGCTAGTATGGGTACCCACAATTTTGGAGTTTTGCAAATAGCTACTGTTTCTAAAATATATATTTAGTTCCCATTTCAGAAATACATAGTTGCCTTACATACCAATTTTTCACTGTTTTTATTTTCCATTGCTATATACCCGGTACACAATACAAAAACGATTGCAAGACACTGCTCAGTTATTGGCTCTGGGTTCCTTGGGTTCTTACTGAAACTACAACTCCTATATATCCTCAAAACCAGAAGGGCCCAGCGGATGTAATGGTATATTGCTTTTAAATATCTGTCATACTTGGAAGAAGTTGCAGGTGAAAACGTTGGCACAAATGGCTGTTTTTTCCAACTCATTTTCAATTTTTCCTATTTTCAGCTATTAGTTTCTATAAAAAAACCTTGAAGGATCTACACAAATGACCCCTTGCTGAATTCAGAATTTTGTCTACTATTCTGAAATGTATAGCTTTCCAGGATCCACAATTGCTTTTATACCCATTTCTACCATTAACTGGAAGGAGGTTGAAAGCACAAAAAATAGCAAAAATAGGCTATGTCCCAGTAAAATGCCAAAACTGTGTAAAAAAAAAAAAATCTGGTTCTCTGACAAAAGTCTGTCAGTCCCTGAAAGCTGGGAAGATGGTGATTTCAGCACCACAAACCCTTTGTTGATATCATTACAAAAAAGCAGACTCTCTTCTGCAGCACTTTTTTCCCATTTTTTCCCCCAAAAACCAAAATTTAGCTGTATTTTGGCTAATTTCTTGGTCTCCTCCAGGGGAATCATCAAACCCTGGGTACCTTTTGTAAGAAAAGGACGCACATTTGGCATGGATACCTTATGTGGTCAAAAAGTTACAGGGGCCTAAGCGCGAACTACCCCAAATAGCCAAAAAACGGCTTAGCACAGGAGGGGAAAATGCCTAGCAGAGAAGGGGTTAAAGAACACATCACAATGTATTAACCAATTAACCGTCTACAGCTCTGCTTTCTCTCATATTACTAGCAGACATTCCGCTTGCCTTTGACCATGTGCGGGTCTCTGCTGCCTTTTGGGTGCTACAGAAATACTGGATACATTCATATATGTGTTGGAGCCACCAGATCACAATAGAATCATGATTTAGGGTCACGTGATCACCATACAATATTGTCACATGCTCATTTCACATACCATGGTATACACAGCAAGCAAATGGTCTGCGGAAATACAAAGGAATATAAACCATTTTATGAAAGCCCCAACTCAATATAAGGTATATTACTAAAGAGAATGGCTGCAGAAAAAGTGATTAGCACCCCACATTGTTCCCATGATTCTGCAAGGTCGTGCCAATGGCTGAATGTCTGTCTTCTAAAAATGTATAGCATAATAACATAGCAAGGCCTAATAACACGCACACTCCATGAGTAACAACAAGCTGGGCTACAAACAGTACACCTTATCTCTTGCTTGCCACAAGGGCTTCAAGTAACATGAAATAAAGGGGGTGGGCATTTTATATAAAGTTGCAAAGTGTACAGTAACACAGGGTTAACGTACAACTCTGTGGCACTAGTGGCTTAATTCTTCTCACCAGCACAGATTTGTTTAGAAACCCGTTGCATTCTGGGAGTTGTAGTCTTTGTTCTCTTCAGTAGATCTAGTTCATCTGATGTCAGGTTAAAAGGATTTGCGAAACGGAAGCCCAAGAGTAATTAGTTGAGTGCAAGGGACTGTGGAGTCATGTGATCATCCTATATTAATGAGACGGAGTCCTGTTATCACCAGTTAAAATTAATAGATGAAGTTATGTGATCACTGTACAATAATGATGAAGTCCTGTAACCGCCTTACAAAACAAGCATTTACAATGCAATAGGTCTCGCATTTTAGAAACTTTGACCTTTTGTTATTGTAAATGACAATACCTTTTATTATTGCAGGTTTTTTAAACACGTAAATAAAAGGCATTGTCATTTACAATGCCAATAGCTCAAAATCGTGCAAGTGCGAGACCTATTACATTGCAAATGATTGTTTTTAAAAGCCGTCCGGTGAGGGCGACGTGTCCGGGGTCGAGATCACATCACATATCATGAAAATCAGAAAAAAACAAAAAAATGATCATGTTCCAGCCGTCACGTCTGCTGCCGAAAACGTGTTTGATTTCATTTTAATTGGTATCGAAAGTCGATGTGTATTCGATTCATCTGTTCTGAAACGAGCCTTAAAAAGACAAATGGAAATAAAATAAGGAAACAAAACGTATTGTTTGTACAGCGCTTCCTGGCGCACTTCTCCAGTTTCTAACCGCTATAAATAACAGGTGTTTCTTTCATCCAACGTTATTGACCTCGGAAGCATGAAGGGCTATGCTAACCCGGCCAGGAGTGTAGCCCGCCATGGGCCCTGCGCCGCCGGGGGCCAATTCCTAAATTATATCAATGCGGCTCTTTCCAGAGCACTTGGATTTTAATTCTAGCCACGCGTGTTGCTCACGTGTTCTTTATTTGGGGGCAATAAAATCAAATCCATCCTTGTAAAATGTGAAAGTATTGATTTATACAGAATAACTCGTAGGCAGGTGAGCATGGGAGACCGGGAAGTGGAAGTAAACGTCCCCAGTAACATAGCAACTGTGCTAATAACACATATTCACACATTTATGACTGTTGTGCAAAGGTTATATTCGCGTTTATTGTTCCTGTACAGCAAGACAGAGGTGAGAAATAAACTCTTCCCGCTCACAGGGTGCAGATAAAAAGCCTCTTAACCCCTCGCACCCAGGCTGTGTTTAAATACCTTTTGTTAAAAAGAGCAGACACAAACAAAACCACCGCATAATTTGCAGAGATGTTGCGTCGGACTTGCTCTTTTTTTGACGCAGACAGATGCCATTTACAAAGAGCCATACATGTAGAGTGCCTGCATTAGGAGAAACGCATTAAAGAAAATAGTGCTTACAGACTAAATAAGACCTATCGTGTAACAGCCGAAGTAAAAGGGCCAGTCCTCATGGGAGGTTACAAATGAAGGCAAGGCGGTACAAAGGAGAGACTAACAAGCCTATTACTGAATCAGAAGCCAGCCTTTACAAAGGACATTGACACAAGCCAATGACAAATATGGGCGGAGAGTGGGCGGGGCTTCAAGTACATACTCCAATACAGCATGCCTCGCAGAGGAGTGCATTCGCTGCTCAGGCTCGACCTAAAAAGAGCTAATTTGCTTATGTAGAAAGTTTTAAAGATTAAAGTTTAGATCACGGTTTAGAGACCCTGCCTTCAGCCCCTCCATTTTTGGTCGTACCACTAGCTGGAGACTGCCAACTGCAGAGGCTAGACTTCACATCTTGCCAACTATCCCTGCTTCTCCAAACTTTCAATATGCCGGTTACTGACCCATGTCCCTCTAGCTTGCTCTTTGGTCCACACAGCTAGAATAAATATATGACCTAAATGTAGCATGCACGCCTTTTAATAAAACCTCACCAAACGGGCTATGCTGTCCACATTTCTAAGTAGAAATGGACTGCGGTGTCCTTAAAATAATGTTCCTTAAAATTGGTTCAAGCTTTGAATTGTCGAACTCTAGTTTTTAGAACTGCTCTTCTAAAAAAACAAACAAAACACACACAAAAAGAAACCCAAATCCTACAAAAATCAGGTATTTATGTAAAATGTGAAACGTTTCTATCAAATGTTGGGAAAACAGCCAAGTGGCTTGTGCGCCTCCTGCTGTGATCTGTGCGCAACCTGCCAATCAGGTTTATTTACTTATGTCTGTGGTTTACTACAGCGCTAGTCGCTCATGAGCTTGCTTGCCCGCCCCACCACTAAAAGTAGTTCTCCGAGTCTGGTTTAAGCTTGCGTCGCCCGAGAGCCACCTGTTGCTCACTTCTGCTTTCTTCTGTTAGCAGGAGCTGGGCGGAAGCAATCCAGGCAGGTCCTTCTGAAGCCATTCAAGCAAGTCCTTGTAAATAAGTGCCAACTCACCCGAGATACCAACTTGTATTCGTTTCAGATAGTGCAGAAGGATTGAGGCATTAGGACTAGTGTCTGGGGGCAGCGCTAAGAAACCACCGCTGTGCTCCACTGCTGTTCTATATACCTCCTAGCATTCGATCCACTGGTGCATCAGGTCACAAAGTTTGAGACAATTCTGTCATAAAACACCAATACCTACCTATATGTAGTCACAATGCATCCAACCCTTACTTAAAATGTAATGAACCTCACCATCAAAAAGATTGAAATGTATTGTTAACATCATCTAAAAGTTACCTAGCGCAGTAGTTGCATCTAAAAAATATTAGGGGTGGGCAGAGCCCGCGGAATTTGACTCAGCAGAATTCCGCTAAGTTACATAAAAAATCTGCAAGATTCCACGGAGTTCTGCCAAAGGGAGGAATTGGCACGTCGTGCTTCTCACACTGTGATTTAGCACCGGTAGCGCATTCCACACTGAAAACTCAGCGCGAACGGCACCATGTGGTGTGTCAGAGGACGCTGCAGCTCGAGTAGAGTTTCTACTTGAGCAGCAGCCTTCTGACCGCGACCGTTCTCGACCACCCCGTTAGAAAAATCTCACCAGATGCCCTCCTACCAAACGTAAATTGTGCTAGGGGACACCAAATCTCGCTTACGCTCGCCAACTTACCATTCTGGAGCTGTGCGCGAGAAAAAAGTCTGCCCCACAGCGATGGACGGATGCCAAAATTCCACCAATTCCACAGGTGGAATGGAATATTCCACCCACCCATAAAAAATACAAATTAGCTAAAAGATCAAGTGCAGACGATCTCATAAAAGTACGATATTTAAAAAAAGAGGTTTTAGTATTTTCCCCCCAGATATCCTTAAACAGCCAGTCAGTTTACATATTGTACTACACACAAGGCACTTTATCCTATGTGTGTTTATATCTGCACAATGTACTTCTCTGGGGAGATGGGGGTCCTGAATCTGGTATCTGTGTTTAATATGCACAATATTATAGCAGAGCACACCCATGTACGACCTTCCATTTATCCCCACGCTTAATTGCTACCGTATACCTCCTCTTTTGCACTTTTGACAAATTTGGCATATAAGCTTGGATGGTGTAACCATTAGACATAGTTAAATTGTTAATATTTTCTTTATTAGATACATTTGTGGCTGAAGTGCACTAAATTTTAATCTATCTGCCCAATGCAGATTTTTTATGGATTTTATGACATTGGCACATGAAATGTTTTTGCTGTGGTATGACAACTAATAATGTGTGGTTTTAATTTTCACTGTTCTTATTAATTTTATTATGCATGTTGTTTTATCTTTCATGGTTATACTTTTATATACCGACTAAAGATTTATCAAAGGACAAAGTCAGTTAAACGTGGGTTAAAGTGCATTTGGAATACAATAAACCAGGACAATACCCTTTATTCATATGTACCTCATCATGAAGTTCTGGCATCGAAAGATAACATTACAACTTAATCTAAACCTAAATACCTTTTATCACAAAAACGGATTAGGTACTTTATATAAATATTTACATATATCATCACTTCCAAACATTCCTACGGTGAGTGCTTTTAAAAATTTATGTAAGAGGTGCTCATTGTCACCTTTTTAAGACACTAGTTAAGCTGACTTTTTAATGCTGATTTTGAGGGTAAAGGCTACCATGAGACAATAGTACGTACCCCTCTCCTTATGCAGTTCTTTATGTATTTTAATCGTTTTCACTACGGACCATGCCCAGATTCTTTCACTAATTGCCTGCTGCAAACATATGTATATTTCATTTGTATTTTCTTCTTCTTATAACTTATTGAAATACCTATACACCAGCTAGACCAGACGGTAAGCGTTAATTCACAACAAATAGCCTGAATTATGACTCCTATTGGTAACTGTAGTATCTTTTTTTTAAATATTTCTCTTCAAAAATTCCCAAGAAACCTTTGTGTCTAGACATTTAATTATAGCGCCCATAGAACCATGGGAGGGATTTTGATGGCATAAGCAGTAGCAAAGGTGACAATGACTATCCCCTATAAATATAATTACATTTTAATAGTGCCCACACCGGAAGAGATGCTGTAATCTTTAGAGTTCTTAAGTGTTAATTCCAGCTCAGGTTCTTAGAAGAGAGCAGCCCTAAATATTTGTAAGTTGTAACTTCCTCAACTCTTTCCTTATTCACATTTATTATTTTCTGTTTTTTTTACTGAACACCATTATTCTGGTTTCTTCAATTTTCATACTCAAAAACATGATCAGTGGAATATTGTCGCAGTGCCTCTAGCTTCCTCTGAGGATCAGTTTCTGTATAATCAAATATAATTATATAATCAGCATATCTCACCCATTTTGGTTGGGGGCGGGAGGGAGCAGGATGATTAATGTAAAGACCAGAAAGAGCTGGCATAAGCTCATATCCTTATTGTAATCCATTTAATATCTCAATTGTATTGGAAAAGCATCCTGATGAATCGAATTCAGCTTGAGCCTAATTGGAGGTATGTGACAGCTGAATAAGTGATCATAAGGCAGATGACATTCACCAGAATGTTTTCCTAAGATGACCCCTATCCACTGTATTGAAAGCTGTGCGAAAGTCTACAAAACATCAGCATAATTCCTAATGAATTTTTATAGACTTTCGAACAATAGCCCAAAAGACAAAGCAGTAGTCAATAGTGGAATCCCCTTCATGAAACTCTGCCTGTTACCATAAGATTATTTACAACGATCCACTTTCGTGATATAACAAGAGTATTTTTGCAAGTATATTAGATACAGTGACAGTTAAACCTATTAATCTATAATCATTGAAGAGTTTTCATCTCCTTTTTTTAAAGATGGGTTTTAGAATAGCATCTTTCCAACAGGATGTGATTTCCACTATCTCTGCAAACCGTTGAAACATAGATGTCAAGATCCTAACCCACCAATTAACATTATTTTTTAATTATAACTGCTGGCGGGTTATCTGGTTCCTGCATCTCTACTAAATGTCAGGGATACAATAGCATTTCTAACTATAGGCTATGAAAACAATCTTTGGATTGGTTTTCTATACAACCAGCTTTATATGTAGCTGGTGCTTCTGAGTCTGGCACATGTGCAGAACGGTGCAGGGCATAGCACAGATACTGTAAACTTAAGGGACTGCCTTACTTGGAATGACAACAGTCATTGTCAGCCCAGCGTAAACCAGCCTACATACAGTATCCCCTATGGAGGGGTAAAGAGCTCAGTGAATGGAGCCCGGTGGAAGTTAATTGCTCATAGCAGAGGAAGCTAGCTGCCCCCAGCCTCTTCGGAGAGAATGCTGGAAGAATTTTATAGGGATCTGCATTGTTCTGCTTCTTTGTGTGCAACATCTCCAGTGCTCTTGGGCCCAGCATGTCTGAAGCTCTGGGGAGAAGCATGGGTAAGGTTCTTTGTAAATTCAGGTCTATTTGTTTGTGAGACATAATAGGCATTAAAACTTTACAATGGTAACAGCATAGGCCAGTCGTAAGTGCTATGGTAAAAACAAACCAGTAACAAGAATATCTGAAAGAGACAGTTATAGATTCCTTACCTTAGAATTACCCCCAGGCGTCAGACTGGATCCGGAGAATTTTTTCTTAGCAGTACCCCTGCGCATCAGTAGGTGGCGTCGGTCGACTCGCGTCCGTCGTCCGCGTCGTGGTCGCCGGCATGATGTTGCAGTGTCTACTTAGACGCCGCCCCTGCGCACTGACGTCAATTTCTTTTTTTTTTTCGTGCCATCCTAGCGCAGATCTGGAGAGAGCTACCCCTTTAGTCACTTTTTGACTAAAAATTTTCAACGTTTTGCCGACTGCTTTTTTGAGTTTTCGACTCTTGGTGCGCGAAGGCTGTCCCACTGTTGGACCGGGTTCAAGCCTTGCGAGGCCTGTCACAGGCTGATGTCTGTGACTGACCCGCACCTCGTGCCTTTGGTGTCTGGAGCGCGACCACTACCTGAAGTCGTGCTCAGACAGCCGGGCCATGAATCCAAAGTCTTTGCGGAGGCGATCCCAAAAGCTCTTGGAGGCCCGACGGTCGGCTCCGCGACGCTCCCGGTCTCGTGCGAGAGAAAGGTCTTGAGGCCCTCGCGGAGCCTTCACACCTCATCACACTCAAAGTCTTCAAAATCTTCAGGTAAGTCGAAGCACAAGAAGGTGGCGAAGAAGCACCGGTGCTCTTCGCCTTCTCCCTGTCGGTCGGCAGACGCGACGCAGGACCTGAAGCGTCGTCGCTCTAAGGTTCCGTCTCTGGTGCCTCCTTCAGGGACGACTCTGCGACTCCCCCCTTTTCCGGGAGCCGGAGCATCCCCTGCCCAACTGCGTAAGTTCTATGAGGCCCTCCACCTTGTCTCTGGGCAGCCAGACTCCGCCGGCGCGCCTTCGGAGCCTGCGGAGCTGGTCAGGGATCCTGGGCCTGCAATGCCAGCAGCTCTAGCCCCATTGCCGGAGGGCCCCCCGGGGACCCAGGCCTGGATCTGAACCGACGCCGGTCGATCTTACCCAACCATCCCCGGCGCCGACCGTGCCCCCGGTCGACGCCATCCCCATCCTCACCCCCCAGATGGACCGGACGTCGAAGGGTACTTTTGTTCTCCTGTTCATCCCTGGTGTTCCCTATCACCCAGAAGGTGGTGTTTAGAACTGGGAGGTGTCGCTGGACCCTTTAGCAGACCAGCTAGAAGAGCCGTACTGGAGAGAGGACCTGGGTAACACCACCAGTGGCCTAGACACTTCTCCCCTTGGCATGCTTTCTCCCCCTACCGTAGCTAAGGAGGAGGGAGCGTCCTACGCTGTGGTGGTGAGAAGCGCGGCCGAGGTCTTGGGCCTTGAGCTCCCTTCAATGGTGGTCAGGACTAACCTACTGACAGAGGTGCCTCAGCCTGCGGCATCCACTTCCGAACCCCTATTGCCCTTCAGTGAAGCCCTCACTGACGTCCTTCTGGGCACCTGGTCCAAGCCCAGCACAGGGGCTCCTGTGGGAAGGACGATCGCCCGCCGCCATCACCTGGCCCCGGGCGACCCAGTTTTCCTCACACAAAACCCATCCCCCGAGAGCTTGGTGGTCCAAGCCTCTTCTTCCAAGGGCGCATTCCCTTCTGCTCCCCCAGATAGGGAATCCAAGAAGCTGGATCACCTTGGGACTTGCAGGAGTGGAAGCAGACTGAACAGGTCAAGTCTCTTCTTATCATAACGATCGCTTGAGGGCGGTGTTGGCAAAATTACTGTTTATCTCGTCTCCAACCGGCTGGTGGAGCAAGTTTGAGATATCATTTCCTCAGACCTCAACCTCCTGGTGTAGGTCTACCAGCTCCTCACAATCGGAATCAATTCAAGATCCCAATCCACAGACTCAATAGGATCCCGGGCATTTATTCCTTGCGGCTGTCAACACTTGCTTCCCTACCCCCAGTCCTGATGAAGACCCGCCTCTGACGCATATTAAGCTGCGCTTCCACCCAGGGTCGAAACGTCGACGTTGCAGTCACACTAGTCCATGCAGCTTCCCTGACCCCATTATAAAGTCACACTTGGGTCGTGGGTTCATGCTTGTAGGAATGGACAGTTCAACATAACTGTTTTTTGTATTGTCGTATATGTTACCCATTTGTATAGTATATGTATAGCACTTTTTCACCTATCACCACAAGTCACCTTTGCTGCACTTCAATCACTTCATTGCTGTGTATTGTATTGCCTTATTGACAGCCATATGCATTGATATGTATACATAATATTCATACAATCCAATCGTCATTTTTTTAACCAAAAAATTGTTTTGTCTTTATGGTGTGTTCCATTTATCCCAATTTAGTTCTTGAAAAGTGTTGTTGAACCATTTTCTACATTTTTTACATTAAGTTTGTAATGTTTGCTATTGAAAATTAAAAATTCAGGATGTACTACACACATTGAACAAAGGAATTGTCACTCTCCGACAGAACCACTTCTATACATATCATACATACCCAGGTTCTGAGGGACACAGGGTTACCCCATTATTGCTAATGGATCACCTTGGGAAGCGCATGTTTTCTTCCTCCAGCTTAGCACTGCTGTCTGTGAATACCGCGTGCCTCTTGGGACTCTGTCGTGCAAGTGCTGCCTCAGTGCCCGGATGAAGCCCGGGCCGTTCTCTCCCAGGCAGTGGCGGATGGGAGGGACCCAGCCAAATTCACGCTAAGATGTGGACTGGATACCACCGACTCACTAGGCGGAACGATTGCCACGCCTGGTTGAGGACATCTGGCTTTTCGGGGGATGTCCAGTCTACCTAGATGGACATGCCTTTTGATGGCCGTTGCCTCTTTGGCGGCAAAGCAGACTTGGCGCTGGAACGCTTTAAACATTCTCGGGCTAAGGCCAGATCTTTGGGCCTCGCTGCACTTTCTCGTCCACTCTAGTCAGCTTTTCATCCCTTTTGTAGGTACGGAGGGGGCGCCCAGCCACATCCGGCCCAGTCTAGACACTGGTTCGCATAAGCTGCCCAGCCTCTGCGTTGCCTTGGACGTGGGACCCAGCGATCTCGCAGGTCTGAGAGCCAGCGGGTGGGCCAGTCCACCCTTTCCCCTCCTGCAGCAGCCTCCAAGCCTTCCTAGTCCGACCTTTCAGGACCATCAACGGCCAGTGGGTGGCAGGATTCGCCATCACCTCCCCCACTGACAATCCATCACGTCAGTCAGGTGGGTTTTGAAAATAGTCCGAAGAGACTACTCCCTCTCCTTCGAGAGTACCCCTACCTCCATCTTTCGATCGCATGCCAGAGGATCATTTAGCGCTTCTCCGCCAGGAAGTCTCAGCTCTCTTGGCCAAGGGGGCCATCGAGAGTGTCCCTGCACCAGAAGTAGGTTGTGGTTGCTATTTCCGCTAATTTCTGGTCCCCAAGAAGGATAAAGGCCTAAGTCCTATCCTAGTCTCGGGGCCTTCAACCGCTTCCTCCGCAAGGAGAAGTTCTAAATGCTCATGTTGTCTCAGGTCCTGTCCGCCCTCGACCCTGGAGACTGGATGGTGGTGCTGGACTTGCAGGACGCCTATTTTCATATCCCCGTCCTGCCAGCCCACAGACGCTACCTACGGTTCGTGGTAGGCCACGAGCATTTTCAGTTCACTGTGTTCCCCTTTGGCCTTACCAGTGCCCCTCGGGTGTTCACGAAGGTGATGGTCGCAGCTCATCTGCGCAGATCAGGGGTTCCAGTCTTCCCCTAACTCGACGACTGGCTGTTGAAGGCGGGCTCGCCCCAGACTGTCATCTCCAGACTGCGGTGGACCTCCTGCGTTCGCTGAGGTTCACTATCAACGTGCTGAAGTCTCACCTGACTCCCTCTCAGAAGCTCCCTTTCATCTGAACTGTTTTGGACACAGTGCAGTTTCGGGCATATCCTCCTGAGCAGGGAGTACGGGATATTCGGGCTATGATACCGATGTTTCAGCCTCTATCCTAGATTTAGGTTAGAATGACCCTGAGGCTGCTGGGCCTCATGGCCTCCTGCATCCTGCTGGTGGATCATGCCAGATGGCATATGCGGGCTCTGCAGTGGGACCTGTAGTTCCAGTGGGCGCAGCATCAGGGGAATCTTTCCGACTATGTCCAGATCTCAGAGGGAACTGCACAACAGCTGCAGTGGTGGTAAACAAACCCAGCTTGGGTCAGAGGCAGATCCCTCTCCTTTCCCCACCCGGACCTCACAGTAGTGACAGATGCGTCACTCCTGGGATGGGGCGGCCATCTGGGGGAGGCGGAGATCAGAGGAGTCTGGCCTCCGGCGGAGTCCGAGCTCCAGATCAACCTGTTGGAGCTCCGGGTGATCTGCCTGGCACTGAAAGCATGTCTTCCCTCTCTCATAGGGAAAGTGGTACTGGTGTTCACAGACAACACCACCGCCATGTGGTACTGCAACAAACAGGGCGGGTTGGGATTTTGGACCCTATGTCAAGAGGCTCTTCGCCTCTGGACATGGCTAGAACATTAGGGCATGTCCCTGGTGGTTCAACACCTGGCAGGTTCCCTGAATACCATGGCAGACGAACTCAGCCGAAAGTGCCTGGTAAATCACTAATGGTGTCTTCACTCAGAGGTGGTGCAAGGTCTCTTTCAGCGGTGGGGAGAGCCTTGGTTGGATCTGTTCGCCTCCAAAGAGTACGCGCAATGTCAGCAATTCTGCGCGTTTTGGAGTTTCCAAGGCGGCTGTTGCATGGTGACGCTTTTCGCCCCGAGTGGAGTTGCGGCCTCCTGTACGCCTTCCCGCCTGTACCACTTCTGCCCCGAGTGCTGAAGAAGATCAAGTGCGACTGGGCCCAAGTTATTCTTGTGGCTCCAGACTGGGCACGAAGAGCCTGGTACCCAGAGGTCTTGAGCATGGCCATCGATCCTCCAATCAGACTGCCCCTTCGGGAGGATCTTCTGTCGCAGCAGCAGGGGACGGTTCTTCCCCTGAACCTGTCTAGCCTCCACCTCCTTGCGTGGAGATTGAGCGGCGACAGTTGACAGCTTTTGACCTTCCACCCGAAGTCTGTAATGTCATCTTGGCAGCCAGGCGTCCCTCCATGAAAACGGTATACGCCTGTCGATGGAACAAGTTTGTGGCATGGTGCGCAGCAAAGGTTGTGGATCCCCTCTCTGCCCCTCTTTCACAGGTCTTTCTGTATCTACTTTCTTTAGCCTAGCAGGGCTCTGCCCTGGGCACTCTTAAAGGCTACCTTGCAGCTATTTCTGCTTTCCTTCGGCTACCAGATCTGCCATCCTTATTCAAGTCTCCTATTGTAAATAGATTCTTTAAGGGCATTATTCATCTCTTTCCTCCTTCTCCCTTCATAATTCCCTTAGTGGGACTTGAAATCCTCCTTCTCCCTTCATAATTCCCTAGTGGGACTTGAAACTTGTTTTAACTTATCTTATGTGTGCTCCCTTCGAGCCTCTTCACAACTGGCCTCTCAGGCTCCTCACTCTGAAAACTGCCTTCCTTGTTGCCAACACCTCTGCTCGCAGAGTGAGTGAGCTTCAAGCTCTATCTTCTAAGCCTCCTTTCTTCTCTGTGCATCCAGACAAAGTGGTTATTAGGACGAGGCCTTCGATCCTTCCTAAAGTAGTTTCACCATTTCACATTGGACAAACGATCACATTGCCCACCTTTTTTCCACGCCACACCGTTCCAAGGAGGAGGAGAGACTCCACCGTCTGGACCCTAACCGTGCGCTATCTTTCTACCTTGACCGCACGAAGGGCTTCCGGGTGGATGATCAACTCTTTGTTGGCTATGTAGGTGCCAAAAAAGGCCGGGCTGTTCAAAAGCGCGCCATCTCCCGATGGTTTGTCCTTTGCATAAAGATCTGCTACGCTTTAGAGAAAAAGGAACCTCCAGTGGGGCTACGTGCTCATTCCACTATAGCTACGGCAGCAACCACTGCATTGGCACGTGGAGTTCCACTTCTTGACATCTGTCAGGCAGCCACGTGGGCATTCTTGCACACTTTCACCAGACATTACTGCCTGGACAGCCAAGTCCAGAGGGACAGCTATATTGCCTGTTCAGTCCTCCAGGACTTTCTGGTGTGAACTTGGTTCGTAGACCGTCCTCCGGGGTTGGTATTGCTGGAGTATCTATTCTAAGGTAAGGAATCTATAGCTAACTGTCTCTTTCAGATAAACACGTTACTTACCTTAGGTAACAATGTATCTGTAAGAGACATATGTTAGTTATAAATTCCTTACCGCCCCACCCATCCTCCCTGCTCTGAGAACTGACTTCTTGGGATAGGGAATCCCTTGCAGGGCCCTAGTTGTTGCGCACCAGTGGTCAGTGTCTTTCATGCCTCTGCGCTTCTGGTGTAGAAAGTTGTGTCAGAACTGACAGCGCGCAGGGGAGGTGTCTAAGTAGACACTGCGTCGTCATCCTGGGGACCACGACGGCGGGCGCGGAGTCGACCTACACCACCCACCGACGAGCAGGGGTACTGCTAAGAAACAATTCTCTGGATCCAGTCTAACGCCTGGGGGTAATTCTAAGGTAAGGAATCTATAACTAACTTGTTGTGTTGTATTGTAATTGCATTTATATAGCGCTTACTACACCTGACGAGGCGTCAAAGCGATTTTTCGGCGAGCAGCATGCTACTCCTGAACCCATAAAGGATTAGTGTTGAATTAGTATAGTGAAATATGAAAGTAATTTGAGTGGTGGATATTAGTCAATTATTTGGATTGAGAAGGATAGCGGAGGGATAGAAGAGGTAACATTTTTTGCATTTATATAGCGCTTGTTACCCCTGATGGGGGGTGTATGTCTCCTACAGATACATTGTTACCAAAGGTAAGTAACTTGTTCATCAAAATAATTTTATTATATTCAAAATAATCATTATTCATCCAAAGGGTGGTACATCAGACACAAACCTTGCTACCATAAGGATGCACTTCAAGTGGAGAGGAGAAAGACCCCACTGAAAACTATGTATATTTTGGTCTGGAGCACACAGTAAAGTAACAACAAATTTCAGCAGTCGAACTCTTGGGTCCTATTTTATTACCAAGTGAAAATGGCAAAGTCAATACTTGAATGCAATCGAAGAGGCTATATGTTGTGCATTAACAAAGTCCATGCAAAAAATATAGTGTTCTGATACAATTTTAGAAAATAACAATAGCAACTAGTGATCCAATGGTGATGAAAGATTTTTTAATGCTGTTGATATTGTAGTGTAAAATGAGCAATTCGAGTTTCATAACCTGATGAGATTTGTCTTGACTTGTCACAAATTATTGGTGATGAAATGAAATATAGTTGACACTTGTTTCGTCAATCTGACTTTCTCAAGGCTGTAACAATATGTTCATAAAAAGTAAGAAAAATACAGACAAAGGTATTTACATAAAATCAATATGGGTAACAGGAAGGAGAGAGAAGTGTACAGATGTCACCTGTGTCATGCAGTCTTTAATATTACAGAGTCCCCAATGTCAAATTAGCACAAGTTAGTAAGAGTACCAGTGAAATCATAACTATTGTGACTATTGGAAACGCAGGTCACTAAATAGCGGAGAACCAGAGTGCTAAGTCTATGATCACAACGATGGGACCATCCAAACAAGTGAAAAAATGTCAGTAACAAACATATGCCATGCATTATCAATTAATGTTTCTTCCATCTCCTTTATTTTCAGTGTCCATACATCTTCCTTGATATTATTGAGATTCGACTTCCCATTGCTTTCTTATGATGCAGAATTTTGACTCACATATTTGATATTTGTTACTATCTCAGCCATATCAATTATCATTGGGATATTGAATGTGAGTGGATGAATGCAATTTTCTTCTCTTTTTAGCTCTTTGCCCTTTAACTAGCTTTTGTAGTTGATGCAAAGTTTATGAACTATATCTTTTGAAGATTTTCTGCCCCATTTCTTATTTTTTTTCCAGGATCTGCCTGTATTTACCTTTAGGATTATTACAGTTCTATATCATTGCAGCAACGGTAATTATTGATATTGGTACTTATTGACATTTTTTCTCTAACAACACTCATTTGGATGGTTTCATCATAGAGAGTGTAGACTTGGCCCTCTCTTTGCTTTTCGGCTTTTGAGTGACCTGTACACTGCTTTAAAGTCTTGGTACTATTTTATACATGCCAACTTGTCACAACAATTATGATTTCACTGATACTCCAACTAACTTTTTAATGCTAATTTCGAACTGGCGACTCTGTGATATTAATGATTGCATGACGTGGGCGACGTTTATTTGTACACTTGGCTCCTCTTTTTGGCTCATAAATACCTTTGTCTGTATTTTTTTCAATTTTTATCAGCATAGTGTTACAGCCTTGATAAAGTTTTAGTGACGAAACACGTGTCCACTGTTTTTCCCTTTGTCACAAATACTTTGCAACTATTTAAGACAAATCTCATCCGGCCATGTATTTGGAATTACTCATTGTTACACTACAATATCTATAGCATAAAAAATCTGTCATCGTCATTCTATCACTAGTTGTTCTTATTTTTTTAATTGCATCCAAACACTATACTGTTGTATGGACTTTGTTATTGCATTATAAAGCATATAATAAATTGCTTCTCACCAATACAGGATTGGCGATGTCCCTTTCGCTTGGTAAGAAAATGTGACCTAACGGTTGGACTGTACTTGTTTGTAACTCTTATTTTACTGTGTTTTCCATATTAGATATAGATTAAAACGTATTGCCCTCGAGGAAAATCAACCTGTCTAGGGCATCGGGCGGGCGAAATCCCTTATCCCTGGATAGGATTCTGAGTCTTCCTAGTCCCTTCAGTGTATTGACCTGGGCCACTGCGTCTCCATGCAAAAGTGGTATTTCACCCCTGATTTTGTGTGCCCAAAGTATTTGGTATAAAGATTACTTTCAAGTGTCCAGTACCACTCTACTTGTTCGGGGATGTCTTTGAAGGGGTTTACCTCTGTATAAGTAGTATATTGGTGGGATATTGTCTAGGGCCCACAGTTCTACTTTGTATCCAGGTCCTCATTTGGACTATGTATCTAATCATTGAGTATTTGCAGATAATCTGCTCAGTGGTATGTTAAGGGGTCAGCCATGGTCAGACTGCTGTCATACGTAGATTTATAGCATTTAGTCATAGCGACTCTTCGTCAACCACCCTGGCATATAAAGGACCTCAGTTGGAACTGAGGGTTCTTAAAGAGTCAGGGGAGCTTAATAGAGTCTATAAATTAGAACGGAAATTAGTTAACATAATATGCTAAATGTACTATAAAAGTGTAAAATGTAATGTTAAACTGACACACATTTAAAATGTGCTAAATTGCAATAGGCAGTCCTTGTTAATGATGCAGGCCATTGAAAGGCGATGAAACGAGCTTTTCCTAGCTAGAAGGGAACTCGATATTGCTAAAATGTGCACAACGTGATTTAGAAGCCTGACCCTAGAATGCTATGCTTAGAGATGCTGTCATAACTGAAGAACTTTTCAGTTTAACAAAATGTATTACTTTATTAAGCAACATTATATTCTTGAATTACATTTTTATGTTTCATATAACGTTTGAATAGAATAATTTGTGCATTTAAACAATAATGATAGATTCATAGCTTGAAAGAATGTATTACCTAACAGTAATTTTTGTCTTTTAGTTAGTAGTTCATTGTTCTGCAGTGATACAAGTAGAGGTATAGGTCAATGGATGCTTATGGCCTGTGGGAACTATACTTGATGTATGCAAGACTGTCTGTAGCTAACCATACGATAAGAAGTTTAATCCGCATGTATTTCCGTGGGAAGAAGGAGCTGAACCTGCTTACCAGAGAACTCTGTCTCATGATTGACTGGTGAAGGAAGAAGCCTGCTACAATGTTTGACATGTTTTCTTGACTTTTCTATTAGTGTGTGTTTCTAGGTAGTTAAGGAGGAACCCGGCTTTTACCTTTTTCCCTGGCCGAACACAAGACGGTTGTGGCTACTGCTGTTGTGGTTCCCTTAGACTCTGGTCCAGTCAGTCTGATGTTATTGAGATATTTTAGAACATCATCTGTGTTCAGGGATATTTTACATATCATCGTGTTAGGTGGGATTTTTGAGTCCGCCCTCAAAAATCCCCTCCTGTGGGGCTGAAGCCTGACCCATGATAGCTTGTTTTTTCAAATATGAAGATAGGGGATTGCAATCCTTAAACTGGCTCGAAAGAAAGCACGATCCAAAATGAGATGCATCACATCATACTCTTCATTGACTATACTATGCACAAACAGAAACAAAAGGGTCTTTCGAAGAAGTTAATAAAACATGCATGCAGTGACTATACGAAATATCTATCAGTCACGCACCCTCTTCCCTGAGATGCCATGGTAAGCACAGGAGTAGGTGGAAGAAACACAAGAATTACAGCCTGAGAGGTGCTCCTCCCAGGCACATGGCATTCAGGCATTGAGTAGGCATCACCCTCTGAGGGAGCAGTACACGGGTCGATGGAACAGACACCACTCCATATCAACAAACAAGAGGATCCATCCAGAACCAAAATTAAAAGTTGCAGCGGACTCCTTACCCTCGATACGAACGTTCAACATGCATGCAGACAATCTGTATGAAGAAAGAACACTCTTACGAAAAGATTTAGAACAATTGAGAGATAAACCTCTTGCAAAAAAACCCACACAACTATGCAATTTGGGACGATAGACCCCAGAGGACTGACTTATTTGATGACAGCTGGGTGGGACAGCAGACCTGTGTTCTACTAGTGTAACTACTTTTGAGGTGCCGCAACATATGACAGAAAGTTCTAAACAGCGCTGGTTGCTCCTACACTCTTCTTCATGCCAACCCTCCATATTTGTTTAGTTTCTTGTTAGGCATTACTTTATGAGCGATATAACTTTCGCATGATATTTTCCAGGAAGACTGGCTGTTGGTCCAAACTTGCAATTGATTCTTCATTTAGGGCCATATGTCTCAAAGGGCTTTACTCATTCTGTGTCAGTGGGAAACTGTTTTAGTACATATACCCCTTAGAAAAGTATGAGAATTATCGGAAGGGGGGAGTTCATAGGTTACTCAGTTTGTAGTGTTCATATGGCAGGCCAACATGTCTTTATCATGGGTGTTTCATCCCACCAACCCTGAATGACAATAACCCTGACACAACTTTTAGATGTCTAATAGTGAATGCGAATGATCCCCTTTAAGTCCAGAGAAGTGAACTTTAAAAGAAAAGCCAAAGAGTATGTTGCAGGAGAGACACCTTATGGGTAACAAATGTGGATGCCTTGGTACCATACTACTCCTTACCATGCAGGCTTTTCCAGGACATCCAGAATGGTGGCAAAACGAATCAACTGATAAGTTCCCTTAACTGTCAACCATACATGAACAGATAAAAAGGAGGGAGAGCAGTATGGCATCAGGTATGTTATAGAATGCACAAATCACATTACTCACTGATATCTCTGTTTGCCTGAAGGGAACGGGGGGCTTTTACTGACTTGTTTTAAATTTGTATTGTACTTTGCTGTTTTACTCGGAGTGTGTTAAACTCCTTTTATTGTATTTTGCTGTTTCTATTTGGAGTGTTAAACTCCTTTTATTTTCTTCACGCACTTTACAACAACGTGGCGGCCATTTTTGTGCGCCATGCGTTCGGGCGGTTAGCGCTCTAGTCTTTTGCCACCCAGCCATTTGAGTATTTAATGGCCACGGGACGGACGCGCAGTGGACGCGCGCAGCGGGCGCGTTGATGCGCCGACGGCGCGCCGAAGGCAAGCCTGTCTGCGCCCGTCCGCGCCCGATCGGGACCAGGGGCCATGACCGCTGGATCAATTAAGAGGGACACTCATAGCTACTCCCTATCCCAGTTAAAGGAACTTAAGAGTGTGCCGCTTTCTGACTGTACGCTATTCAATCCTGAATCTATGGCCTCAAGCTGTCCCTGCTGCGGGTTTGTGCCTAAGTCAGGCGAAGTTCATAATCTAGCGATTATTCCTCCATCGGCCGCCAAAACTCAGGGAAATCTTCCCGTGAACTACTGCAAGGCAGTGGAGGAAAAGTACTCTTTTTTCAACCTAAACTGCCGCTCACTTTCGAAGCATAAGCTAGATATTTTTGACCTTTTGACTAATGAGCAACCAGATGCCATCTTCCTTACCGAAACTTGGCTTCACGGAAGCTCTGGCCCTGACATAGCAATTGCTTTGCCCCCTAATTATGCTATTGTCAGAAGAGACCGAGAATTAAAATAGGGGGAGGTGTAGCTATTATTTTCAAAAATTCTTACACCTGCAAATTTGGCACGTTACCCTTCCAGGGTTGTGAGGCCGCTTTATTTAGACTCATTTTAACCCCCCAATTTACATTTTCAGGAATTTTGCTTTATCGTCCACCTGGGCCTGCGGGGGCCTGGGCTGCGTCTCTTCCGGATCAAGTTATCCCATACCTTGTGGACGTCGCTAATTTTACCATACTGGGCGATTTAAACTTGCACTTTGAAAATTTAACCTGTGTAACCAGTGCTGCACTTATTTCAGATTTTGCTGCGGTGAATATGCTGCTTTGCAATTCGGGGCCTACACATGTTGCTGGCCATCTACTTGACCCCATTTTTTCTAATATGCACAATATTTGCTGCTCCCCAGCTTTGCCTGTACTATGGTCCGATCATTTCCTAGTTGGCTTCCAAATTTCAAAAGATTCATTTGACCCGTCTCCCACGGTCTCCGGCCTTGCAGCTAAATCTAGGAATTGGGGAAAATTGAACGCTGATGTGTTCAACAATATGCTATCTAGAACTGTCCCTACAGTCGGCCTTTCATTGGCAGACAATGTTGTTGCTATTCAAAGTTGGATTTCCAACTCTGTTGAGGCTTGCCTCCCACCATCTGCCAAAAAGGCAAATAATCACCGCCCACCTGCCCCCTGGTTTTCAGAGGAACTTAAAATAGAGAAAAGTAAATGTAAAACGTTAGAGAGGCATTGGAGAAAGGCTTATGCGCCTGAGGCTAAATTAACATATAAAAAGGCTTTAAGGGACTATCACTCACTTTGCAAGGCTGCACACGTAGATTATGTGGCCTCAACGGTGTCTAGAGCACAGAATAATCCCAAGCAACTATTCAAGCTTGTAAAAATTTGTCAGGTGCCGATTGCCTACCTGCTTCTCCTGATCGCTTCACAATGTGAGGAGCTCGCCAGATTTTTCTTGAGTAAAGTCGAAAAAATATATGGCTCATTCCAGGACTATACGTCGAATAATGCCTCACAGCAATCTGGGAATTCCCATTATCTTACTACCAATGGGACCTTACAGGCAGACCTGTTCCTCGAACACACTGACAAAGTTGACGTCTGGGCACCCTTAGAAATTAACTCCTTTAGGCGGATACTGGACAGCCTGAAATCTGGCTCTCCCAAAGATCCCATTCCCATCACTGGGCTTTAGAAATTTGAGCAATCCTCCCTGATGTTGATCATGGAGCTGCTTAATGCCTCTTTAAAAGAGGCAATTGTTCCATCTATCTGGAAGCACGCAATGGTTTTACCATTGCTGAAGAAGGCCACTGCTGACCCCACGCAACTATGTAATTTTAGGCCCATTTCTCTTCTTCCTGCTTCTTCCAAAATTTTGGAAAAGCACTTCAATCTCCAATTGATATCATTTGTGAACTCCCAAAATTTTCTTCATGGTTCACAGTCGGGCTTCAGAGCTGGTTTTTCTACTGAAACCGCCTTGCTTGGGGTTACGGAAATGGTGCGTCATCAAGTTGACCCGGGAGGCACTGTGGCACTTATACTTTTAGACCTAAGTGCCGCTTTTGACACGGTTTCGCATACTGTGTTATTGCAGGCTCTCCAATCATTGGGGGTGACCGACAGGGCACTGAATTGGCTTGTAGACTTCCTGACGAACCGTACGTTTCAGGTTTTCTCGCCGGCAGCTTGCTCCGAGATCCACAACTCACCTTATGGGGTTCCCCAGGGCTCAATCCTCAGCCCTTTTTTATTTAACATCTATGTTAGGCCAATGGCGAGGATTGCGGAGGAAGCTGGGTTGTCCCTCTTTTCGTACGACGATGACACCCAGATTGTCTTCTCCCTTTCTGCTGATAGGGCGTCCAAATCCTCCCTACTTCAGGCCGGTTTGAGGAATATAGCAGGCTGGATGCATACCAACCTGTTAAAACTCAACGGCGATAAAACGGAAGTGCTGATTGTGGGCAGGAATAAAGATCTGTGGGGCCCCCAGCATTGGCCCACTGAAATGGGTCCTCTACCTCAGCCGAAACATCAGGTCCAAAATTTGGGCATCTTAATTGACGACCAATTATCCATGAAGCAGCAAGCAGTGAGTAGCCTCGACTTGCTTCACAATCCTCAGATGGCTTAAGAAAATCTTATGGATGTTGCCCCCGTCTACCCAACGTACCGTGGTCCAGGCTCTTATCACCTCTAGACTGGACTAAGTAACATTCTGTACTTGGGTGCCACTAAGGATGTGTTGCGCAAACTTCAGTTAGCACAGAATGCTGCAGCGAGGCTGCTTTGTAAGATTCCTAAAACTGCTTCCATCTCTGGGTCGCTTCGAGACCTCCACTGGCTCAGGATTGAGAACCGTATTAAATTTAAAGCTCTGAGTCTTATGTTTAAGGTAAAATCTGGTAAGGCGCCACGCTATCTGAAGACTCTAGTTCACCCTTATGTACCATCTCGAGTGCTCCGCTCTGCCACTCAGGCCAAGTTTACTGTTCCTAGGACGAGATTAGTACGTATGGGCGGTCGCTCTTTCTCGTGCCTGGGTCCTTCTTTATGGAACGCCCTTCCTATAGGTCTCCGCAATGAACTTTCTTATGAGAATTTTCGGAGGGGTTTAAAAACTTGTCTTTTTAACATGTAGATCTCTTCCTTTGCTCTTGGCTCTTTTCAGGTGGCGCTGGGAAACCCTAGGGTAGCTGTGCGCCTTACAAAATCAAAATAACAATAACAATAACTCACAATATTTGCAAATCCCCCTGTTATGCTGTTCTCTTAATTAAATTAGCAGAGCCCTATTGGAGGTCCTATAGGGCCTGACAATAATTGTACGAGATTTAAATGGCCAATTGAATCATGTATTATTATGTAAAAAATAGAGCTAGGCTCCCGCTGTTGACCTCTCCAACCTGACTGTATGTCAGACTTTTCCAGCACAATGGTACGGACGTAGCGTTCTTCACCGAAACCTGGAACAACACCACCTCGGGACCGGCCATCGCCATCCCCCAAGGATACAAGATCTCCAGGAAGGACCGCCCCACCCGCCCAGGAGGAGGAATCGCCATCGTCCACAAATCCAGCCTCCGCCTGAGCACACTCCCTCACGAGCCCAAAGAACTGATGGAACACCTTCACTTCAAGATACTGGCCAGCCCCACCGCCACCCTCCGAGGAACCCTCATCTACCGACCCCCTGGACCCCGCTGACCCTTCGCTAACTCCATCACGGACATTATCTCCCCGCAGGCCATCGCATCCATCAACTACACCCTGCTGGGAGACCTCAACTTCCACCTCGACAACCAACTGGACCCCAACACCACATCCCTCCTGGACAACCTCCACAACATTGGACTGCACCAGATCGTGACCGAGCCCACGCACTCAGCAGGACACACCCTCGACCCCCTCTTCACTACAGGAAACTCCATCACCTTCAGCCACACCACCGAACTCCCATGGACCAACCATCGTTGCGTCCACTTCACCTTCAGAACACCCACCATCCACAGACACCAGCACCTGCTTCCACGAAGAAACTGGACCAAAATCACCGACGACCAGCTCACCTCCTCACTCAACAACTCCACCCCAACCATCGCGGAAAACGACGACCCGAACACCGCAGCCCGAACCCTGCATAGATGGATCTCGGACAGCACCAACACCATAGCTCCCCTCAAGAAAAACAACAATACCCGCGCCAAGAAAGCCAGATGGTTTACCACCGAACTTCGAGAGTCCAGAAGAACATGCCGCCGCCTCGAAAAGGCCTGGAGGAACACCAAATCCACAGAAGCCCACGACAACTTCAGAGCCGCCACCAACGCCCACCATCAACTCATCAGAGAAACGAGGAAAAAGCGATTGAAGACAGAATCTCCACCCACGCGCACAACAGCAAGGAACTCTTCAGCATCATCAAGGAGTTCGCCCAACCCACTAGCGAGTCTACCGACATCCCTCCCTCACAAGACCTCTGCGACAAACTCAGCACCTTTTTCCACCACAAAATCAAGAGCATCTACGACAACTTCGACGAAGACAACCAACACACTGAACCCTCACCAACCACCCCCGACAACCAGTGATTGACGACTGGACAGCCCTCACCACCGAAGACACACTGAAGACAATGAAGTCAATCCACTCAGGGGCCCCCACGGACCCCTGCCCCACCACATCTTCAACAGAGCCGCCGACACCATCGCACCCATGCTCTGCCACACAATCAACCGCTCCCTGGCGACCGCCTCGTTCCCCGACGACTGGAAACACGCCGAGGTCAACCCCCTCCTAAAGAAACCCTCAGCGGACCCCACCGACCTCAAAAACTACAGACCCATCTCCCTGCTCCCGTTCCCAGCGAAAGTCATCGAGAAAGCCATCAACAGCCAACTCGCCACATTCATTGAAGAACACAACATCCTCGACTCCTCCCAATCCGGCTTCAGAAAAAACCACAGTACGGAAACCGCCCTCCTCGCCGCAACAGACGACATCCGCACCCTACTGGACAAAGGAGAAACAGTAGCCCTCATCCTCCTCGACCTATCAGCGGCGTTCGACACAGTCTCCCACCGCACCCTAATACGCAGACTCCACGACGCAGGAATCCAGGACAAGGCCCTCGACTGGATCCGCTCCTTCCTCTCCGGCAGGACGCAGCGGGTCAGACTCCCCCCTTTCCTCTCGGACCCCACACCTACAACCTGCGGAGTCCCCCAGGGCTCCTCCCTCAGCCCGACACTCTTCAACGTCTACATGGCTCCACTCGCCCCCATCGTGAGAACCTACGGACTCAACCTCGTGTCATACGCAGACGACACCCAGCTCATCCTCTCCCTATCCAACTAGCCCAACACCGCCAGACGCAACTTTCGAGAAGGCATGGAAGCCGTCGCCAAATGGATGAAAAACAGCTGCCTACAACTAAACACCAACAAAACAGAAGTACTCATCATGGGCTCAAACCCCGATGCCTGGAGCGACACCTGGTGGCCCCCCGCCCTCGGAAACCCGCCAACCCCCACGGACCACGCACGCAACCTGGGAATCATCCTGGACTCCGAGCTCAAAATGGACCGCCAGATCAACTCTGTCTCGTCTTCCTGCTTCCACACCCTCCGCCTCCTTCGTAAGACCTTCAAATGGATCCCCCTCGAACACCGAAAGACCGTCACTCACGCCCTGGTCACCAGCAGACTCGACTACGGCAACGCACTCTACGCCGGAATAAACAAAAACCTCACCCGCAAGCTACAGAACATCCAGAACGCCGCCGCAAGACTGGTCCTCAACCTGCCAAAACACTGCCACATCTCCCAGCACCTGCGCACACTCCACTGGCTCCCTGTCGAGGCGAGAATCACCTTCAAGATGCTCACCCATGCACACAAGGCCCTCCATGGCACCGGACCAGCATACCTGAACAGCCGACTCAAATTCCACGCACCCCAAAGGACCCTACGATCAGCCCAGCTCTCCTACGCTGCCGTCCCCCGCACCAGAAAGACCAGATCGGGAGGCCGCTCCTTCTCCTTCCTCGCGGCCAAAGCATTGAACGCCCTTCCGCTCCACCTCAGACAGACAACATCGCTCCCCATCTTCGCAAGAAACCTCAAAACCTGGCTCTTCGACAGACCCCCTCCTTGATGGATGGAACCTGCACCCCCCTCCCCCCCCACCGCCTTGAGACCCTTACGGGTGAGTAGTCGCGCTTTAACAAACCCCTGATGGATTGATTGATCAGGGCCACAAGTCCCTGGGGTGTCTATCAGTTCTTCCTCTGGGAGGGCTGACCACCTTTCAAGAGGGGCTTAGAAGCACTCGAGGGAGAAAGACCTCAGATTATGAAGGACTTTGAATGCATGGACCAAGCTATAGATCTTAGTGGCCCGTTGTCTAATAAACCGGATTGGCCCCAAGAATCTTTGTAGCTTCGGTTACTGCAGTTACCTCCCCAAGCAACTCCCCTCGTGATAGTGCTGAAAGGAGTTCTCTATTCCGAAGCAGGATATGAAGAAGGACCAATATCAACAGTTGAATTAAGTGGTGCATTGGGTGAACGTCACGTTGTGGGGGTGCAGGTCTGTTGCACAGCCATGCCATCCATGTTTGGAGAGTATTTTTGCTGGGAAACTCCCCAAAAATGGATAGTAATGATTGCATTGTGATCAGTTTCAAAGACAAGGAGGTGCTAAATACATGATGCCCAAGCTTAACTTCTCTGGGCTACCGCCATAATCAATGGACGCAGTTCTGCTGGGTTTCTTCTATAGGCCACCAAGCAGAAAGTGTACAGCCCCGATGTTCCTTCCTCATTCCGTGCCCACTTCCAATAGATTTTTTGCCCATCACACACCTGGATCAGTTGGACTGACTCCCTGCTCGAGCTCCCTACCCTAGTCAACATTTATCTTCAAATGTGAGCAGTAAGGTGGAAAGGCCCAGTGTTGTCGTAACAGATTGTGGCTGGAGTCTTCTCTCTTGGAACATCACAGGAGCACGTTTAGAGACTCCGAACCCTGATTGGATCAATTTTATAAAATGAGCGGATATTTTCTGTTGCCAGGAAACATGGATGACTGTGGACTTTCATATAGACGGATATTATGCCTTTTTTTAACTGGCCCTTGCCTCCCCAGCAGGAAGGGCAAAGGGTGGCCTTGCAACTTTTCTATCAGTTCAAATCCCATCGTCTAAAGTTACGAAGGTTTGATCCTCCTCCTTTTTCCTGGTAACTTTGTTAACCTTCCTAACTAAGTATGACATCTTGTTTGTACATTTTTATTATAACAATTTTTATCAGCATTCCCCTGTTGCCATAATGAAATTTGACAAGTTCCTGGATTCCTTTTTTTTGGTAGCCAAACGAAAGACAGTTGTAAGACTGGGCGATTTTAACATCTTACTATGTTGTCACAGTCGGGAAAGGGTATGCGGTCTCACAAACCAAAAATAGGAAAACCTCACCCATTTTAAGCATGCACCTTATGGAGAGGCTTTAAACCCCCTAATTTCGAAGCACAATCTCATTTTAGCAGCGGGATGGCTGCCAAAGAGAAAAGTAAACGCCCAACCTTTATGGGTAACGCTAGAGGGAGTACTATAGATTTTATCTTTGTCATCTGAGTTCGTTTTTTGCCTCTCTGATTTTAACATCATAGCAAAGTGTACGAGTGATCATAAGCCCCTTATGTTAGTATTTAATCATCAATTAATAAAACCCTCAAAGAACTCCAAGAAAAAGGGCATTACAATTAATGCTTTTAATAGTGCAATTGTGTCCCAGAATATGGGTCCTGTTCTAAATTGCCTGACGGAAAATTTAGCGGCCCATTCCATCCTACAGTGTTTTGGTACTATATGAAGGCCCATGTCAGATAAATTGACCTCAAGGAAATTACTGGTTTAGGGACCCCCACATAGATGGTTTAAGTCAGCTTGTACCATGGCGTGTAAACAGTTAAAGGCAACATTAACAAAACAACCACAGTCACTACTAGATGTTAGAGCTGCAAGATGATCATATAAATGTATCGTGAAGGAGAAAAAGAGAATGACCCAAGGTAAAGCTTGGGAGGACCTCGCAGAAGCAGTTAGGTTGAGACATAACAATGCATTCTGGGAAGATAGTTAACCACCCGAATTATTTTTTTTAGTAGAGCATGATGCCGCGAGGGTTGAAGTGTTAATCCCAGCTGATTTATGGGTGGCGAAGTTTTCAGAAATGGTCTGGTCTGGGCCAAGTTGATTATTGGCCATTACTTTAGTAAATGACTTTAACCTGCCTGATACAGGTTCACAGGCCCCATCCTTAGTAATAGAAATCAAGGAAGTAGTTAACGCTATTGGGAAATGCGCCCTGACAGTGTCCCGGCAGATATCTTTAAAACCAATATCGACCTTTGGATACCACTGCTAACTCATGTATTTAGGAGCGCGGTGAGGGGCAAATACCCGACTCCTGGAGGACAGCTTAATTATCCTGGTTGATAAAAAAGGGGACAGGTTCCTATTTTCATGCTATAAACCAATCTCGCTCACAGATTCTAGCATGACGATTTTAGGTAGAGTGCTTTTGTCCCTCATGGAATCATGGGCCTCGGAAAATAAGATCATGTCCAACGTGCAATTTGACTTTTAACCAGGTATTGGGATAATAGACCAGCGCCTTAACTTTTACATGATAACAAGGAAATATGTGATGACCAAAAAAGGAACCCTGCATCTGGCGTTCATTGACTTGTCCAGCACTTTCAATTTGGTGAATCGCTCCAAACTTTGGGCCCCGATGGAAAGTATGGGGGTCGAGCGGAACTCCTTACCTTAATTAAACACTTACATCAGAATTTTACTGTCAGGGTTCGTTATGGCTTGCAGGGTGAAACCACATCCCAAATCATATCTACATGGGGAGTGAGACAGGGCTGTATCTTGGCTCCTTTCCTTTTTTTGTCCTTTATATAAATGGGATCTCTAACTTTTTATCCGAGGTTGGAAAGGACAACCCACAAATTGGTAGGCAACCCATTCCAATCCTGCTGTGCGCGGTGATGCCATATTGATTGCTTGCACAGTAAATGGTCTACAGATTTTATTGGACTCTTTCTCCTCATATATGGAAGTACTCGATCTGAAAGTTAACCATTCTAAATCATTTAAAATGACTTGTGGACCCAGTAACACAAGATCAAAATGCTTTATGATCGAGAATACTCCTCTCGAGACGGATCATTTTTGGTTCCTCTTTTAAATGGAATTCGCTTTTAGCTTCTAGGGCACATCAATTTAGTAGGGACATAGAGGCAATATTTAGTTTTGCCCGTAGGCTGGGACAGAAACCAATTAGAGAGATGATCAATTTGTATAAAAGTAAGTGTATGTCTGCAGGCCTTTATTGAGCGGGTTTGTGGGAGTATATAAATGCTTCAATTCTACAGTGGGTAGAAAACCGTTTCATATGGATGTTACTTGCGATGCCCGCGGGGACCGCCAGTCTTAATTTGTCTTGAGGAATTAGGGCTACCTTATTTGGAGGATCAGATGGGCCTTTCACCACTTCTATTTTGGGTTAAGAACTGGGGAAATCTGGAGGCCTCCTTGGTGAGATCCTCTGTCTTGGATTGCTTATCATTGGATGGGGTTGCTCAGATTCCATGGATTGCATTCCTAAAGAAATCTTTTGAGGTAATAGGATTAAAAGAACTGTTTGATAATCCTCATGTGATATCCGTAAAAAGTAAAGAGTAAGTCAAACAACATTTCCTCAAGTATTGTCTGGACCAGAGGCAGCGGAGGGCTCAATCGCTGATGTTGTTTGTTAGATATATGACGGTATCAGCTACCAATAACTTAGAACCTTACCTATCCTGGATTTTGAACCCCCACCCACCGTTGCTACCTAACATTGGTCAGACTTAGTTTAATACACTTTAATGTTGCGTTTCCTCTACAATGTCGTATGATCTACCTTTACGTCACTGTAATACTGCTGCTAAGCAAAGCACTTGTTACTTTATATTGTTTTGCCCTCTATGTGCAGAACCCAGGAGCGCATTTTTGATACCTGTTTTACAAAGATCAAAATTGAGAGCACACCAGGAAGGCCTGTTGTTTTTACAGAACCTAGGCACTTTAGAGATTTGCCTCGCAGTGTTACATTTTAGTAGAAGGGCATTATCCATTAGAAACGGGCATTAGCCATTAGAAACGGGTATGAGCTTCTCTTTCTTTGATTTTATTACTTACTTTATTATGCGGCTTTGCTGTACTATGAACTGTGTACTATAAATATTAACTGGAAAGTTTTATTTATTTATTACATGAGCTATTCCTTGTAGGATTCCGTTACTGACTTTATTACTGTGCCACTTTGCTGTGTTAGGAACTGTGCACTTTAATATTTTAACTGGAATGCTGTACTTATCACACGCGTTATATTAACTTTTATGGCTTTTGCCAAATAAAGATTTGTTTGACTTGTCATCAAAATCGACTTTTAAATTGTTGACTACATTAAATATTGTCGCGGTAATAGTGTGTCTTTTATTCGCTCCTACAATTCCAAAAATTTTGAATTTCAAAAGTTGTTTTTATTGCATGCATTCTTTAATTTACCTAACTTTACTGTAATAATCCCTTAGTACCAATAACACTTCCCATTCCTGAACCCATTAAGCCCTGAACTTCTTACTTACCTCTTAGTATCCCTTAACGATTCCTATCCCTGAATCTATAAACCAAACTCATAAGTACCCTTTAACGTTGCCCATCCCTGAACCCTAAAAACCCTGTATTACTGAGCCCTAAAAATACCTTACTACTCGTTTCCTCTACCTTTCCCTACAAACCGAAAACCATTCCTTAAAGCTACCTTTTGCCATGTAAGGCACAACATTTTTCGTTTAAAAATAAAATTTGTATATTTTTGTAGCCCCCACTTTTTAGGTCTCGACCTAGCGACGCAGCGCGAAGCGCTGTCGCTAGCGAGACTTATTGTCGTTGACTTGCTTCGGAAGGGAGACAGGAGATGTGCACGCGCAGGCCGGACTGGAAATGTGAACACGCACGTCCAGGCACGCGATGTGCACATCTCCTGTCCCCCTTCCGTCCTCTCCAGCCGCATTGCACGCACTCCCCAGCTGTCTTTGCACCCCCTCCAGTGTCAGTCAGCCATGCGCCTGCCACCCCCCCACCTTACCGTTGTTCCGCCATGCTTCACGCGATGCCCTGCAGCGTGTCCCTAGAGCTCACAGGGTGATCGGTGTACCTCGCAGCCAATGCGGTCGCCGTCACGCTGGTCTTTGCTGGCGATCTCCAGACAGCAAATGTGCACGCTTACGGCGCGTTCTGATGTGCACTTGCCCGGACAGCTGATGTGCACGCTCACGGCGTGTCTGTGTTCTATGGAGACATTTGCGTGCCGACTCTCCAAGATGGCAGCTTGTTTTAAACTTTGCAGACTGCATGCTTGAACTAAATCTGAGCACACAGGACGCTTCCCACCACCGCAGAGGGACACAATGCTACCTTACAGCGTCTGCTTGGAAAATATTTTATCATCCGTCCCCTTTTCTCCGTGCCGGAGGTCCTCGTAGTATACTGCCAGCAGGGAACGGAGATGGTGGGCTGCTAACCATGGCTGTTGGGCTTTCCTCCTCCGGTCAGGGCCGTAGCATCCTGGCTGACAGCGGGGAGACACAATGCGCTGAAACCCGGTGTCCCATTCCATGCTGGGTGGACAGTCCAGCTGCAAGAAGTGGGGTAAGGGAACAACGCCGCTGGCAGAGTTGGAGAAACTTTTACACTGCATTGTTTCCTGACTTCTCGGTGTAGGGATTCATTTTGTCAAACCCTGCTGATTGGTTGTGAGACACAGGAGAATGTATTGTGTCTGTTGTGTGTGGAACAAGTGTTCCTTAGGCATTTTGCCGTACTGCTGTTGTCTGAGGTGGGCCATCTCTGGTCTCTCTTTCCAGTGGGAAATGGACACACCCACCACCATGCTGTGTTGTAGTGTCAACACCGTCCACTGTCGAGGGCTCCCTGAAGGGTCCTTGCTGTCTACAACCCTATCACAAGGGCACCCTCTGGATAGACGCATCTAATTACACCCTTTCTAGAATAGTGCACATCCGTCATGCCCTGCTTGCGCAGTGGCGGCTACCATAAATAAACAAGCATTTGCAATGCAATAGGTCTCGCATTTACGCGAGTTTGAGCTATTGGCATTGTAAATGACAATGCCTTTTATTTATGTTTTAAAAACGAAAACAAAAATAAAAGGCATTGTTATTTGCAATGTCAATAGCTCAAACTCGCGTAAATGCGAGACCTATTGCATTGCAAATGCTTGTTTCATTCGGTTATCAGTAGAGAAAAACTTTGACACAACGCTTTTCAGTCAACTTTTTTCCCCCATGATGTTTTTACTGTAAACCGTTAGAACTTGCTAATGAATGCTCAGAAACATAAGTTGCTTAGGGGAAATATAAATATACAAGGATTCCTATTAATCACAACTGTTACAGCATCACGTTTCTACCAAATTAGTAAGAAATGTGTATTAAATAGAGCCATAGAAAGTTGCTTGGCTTTGGGAGGGAGGTGGGCAAGCCAAACAGAAACCCATTTTTTGTGTGTGTAAAAGGCCGCTTTATTGAAACAGGTGCATATCACAATTTATCAACACTGGCAACTGCCTTCCAAAACTAAAACCTCACTATACATGAGTTACCTGACCCCCTGTTCCCCCCCACCCCTAAGATCCCCACATCAAATCCCCCACCCTGCCGAATACAAAATAACATTACATAACAACCATTTTACCCAATCTTACACAATATTGCATTTCCAAATCCTGTCCTCCAATGACCCCAACCCCTACCTGCCTTTGTGCAACTGTAACTAACAAACATCTAGTCTAAACTTAGCCTACCTGGTTACCCTTTCCCTGCCCCTGCTCACAAACTACCAACACTTAACTAAAAACTTCAGCCAATCTTGGCCAACTTTCAACAACCCCGCCACCCAGGAAAAGGCGGGAGAGTAGGCGGAAACGCCGCCTCCCCATTTTCCTGCCCCCCCTGCCCCTAGGTATGACCCCCCCCCAGCGCCGCTGCACATTTTACATCCTGGCCAGGACCTCCCTGATCCCCAGTAGGTACAAAACCATGCCCATCCTTGATAAATGAACTCCATCTTCCCTGATAAACCCGGTGTATCATTTAAGGCCCCTATGGGCAGTCCTAAAGAACCCCAGCTGCCTCCAAAAACGCCCCATGCCAGTGCTGAGTTTCCTCCGGGCCCTGTCCACTGCCCCCGGATTACCCGCTTCTCCCCATACCCTACGTGGAACCAATTCTGTCCAAGGGACAGCACAACCCGACCACTGCTGCTTTAGCGCAACCAAATCCCGCTTCATGCTCCTCATTAAAGTCAAAGCAGTTTCCTTAACCGTGTCATTGTCCCCCAAATGTATTACCAAGACGTCGGGGCACCTACCAGCCACCAAGACGCCATTCAAAACCTGTAACCACTCCTTCCATTGCATGCCCCCTCTGCCCCTCCAATAAACTTTGAACAAATCTTTAATAAAGCCTAAATGTCCCCCAACATCACTGTCGCGGGCCTGGACCTGTGCCCACTGTACAAAGGAAAGTCCTACAATCCAGATAGTCATCTCCCTGGCTAGGGGACCCATCACTGAACCTGAAACGAGAAAAAGAAATGAGCAGGAGAAACACCAGGACCGCGCTACATCCTCCCGACGCGCTGCTCCCATAGCGCTGGTAGCAGTTCGTGACCCTAGAAAGTCCTAGATCAATCAACTCTAGAATGAACTGAAGCACCGCCTCCCCTCGAATCGCCGGTGAGTCCCGCCACCTAGTACCAGAGAGCAAAAATTCCTTTCATGTTGTTCTGTACGCAGTCCTCCTGCATTGGGCAAGGGACCCTAAAACCAGCTGCAACATCCCGTGTTGCCACATACCACCAATGCTGCGGAATGCGGGTCGGTGCCCTGTCTACGTTCTATCTAGCCCACGGAATCTCCCCCACTATGAATGAGACAAAGCATCCGCTATGTCATTGTCCGCTCCTGGCACATGCCCTGCTCGAAAGGCCATATCATGACATACACCATCCAGAACAGACACCATCATTAACTTCAAAACTTTTTCATCTCAGGCAGACTGGCGGTTCCCCATTTCAACCACTGCCATGTTGTCAATTCTGAAAGTCACCTTCCTATGTGCCAACTGTGCGCTCCATAGTGTGGCCGCCCCCACCAGCGGGAAGAATCCTAAAATTGCTATACTCCTACCCCCCCAAGCCCAATCCGTCGGCCACTGTTCGGCACCATTACCCATGCCAGTAAAGGCCAAAGCCCTTCCTACCTGCGGCCTCGGAAAAGATCTGGACCTCCCCTACCATGTCACCCTCCAGCATCTGTGGAATCTCATAGAAATTCTGCAGGACAACTGCCACATTCGCAAGACTTCCCTCACACCCGCAGGCAGCCGCACGTGATGATGGGGAGGTCTCTGTCCAGCTAGCGCCCTACCCAGTCGCCTGCAAACTGTCCGCCCTACAATCACCACTCTACAAGTAAAGTTGAGGTGACCCAACAGCACCTGCATCTCTTACACCGTGACCTTGCTTATCGACAACATTGTCGCCAGCAGCCCCAACATTTGCTGCTTTTTGTCCTCCGGGAGGCGTGCCTCCACCAATTGCGAATCCAACTCAATGCCCAAAAAAGGAGAGAGAGCCGTGCAGGGCCCCCTAGTCTTTCCTGGTGCCAACGGCACCCCCAAGTTCCCTCATGATCTCATTGAGACTGTCCAGCCCTTCTGGCAGTCCGTGGAGTCTGAGGTGCCCCCAACGAAAAACTCATCCAGGTAGTGCGTTACTCCTCGGTGACCCGTCCGTTCCGATGCCCACCATAGACGGAACGTGCTGAAACATTAAAAAAATGTGCAAGACATAGAACAACCCATCGGCAATGCCTTGTCAATGACCAAAAATTGGACAGGGCCGTGCAGGGCCCCATAGTCTTTTCTGGTGCCAACTGCACCCCAAGTTCCCTCATGATCTCATAGAAACTGTCCAGCCCTTCTGGCCGTCCGTGGAGTCTGAGGTGCCCACAAAGAAAAAGTCATCCAGGTAGTGTGTTACTCCTTGGTGACCCGTCCGTTCCGAGACCCACCATTGACGGAACGCGCTGAAACATTCAAAAAAGTGCGCAAGACATAGAACAACCCATCGGCAATGCCTTGTCCACGCACCATTTACCATTGAAATGGATGCCCAGAAGATCCCCATCATCCGGGTGGACTGGAAGCAACCGGAAAGCTGACTTTATGTCGCACTTTGCCATCATCGCCGTTGTGCCCGTGGTCACTACCAGTGACATGGCCACGTCAACTGATGAATAAGACACAGTAGCCTTACTTTCTTCGATGAAACGTTCACCGAACCACCTTCCGGCCACGACAAATGTTATATCAAAATGAACTGCCCTTGCTCTTTTTCCGGCACCACTCCTATGGGTGACCCAAACAAATTTCTTCAGTGGCCCATCCACAAAGGGTCCCGCCATGCGGCCCTCATGCACTTCTTTATCACACCATCAAATTTTTCAGTGGCCAATCCTCAAAGGGGTCCCGCCATGCGGCCCTCACGCACCTCTGTAACCAATTTTACTTGTACTACTTCTGTATGTGCTTTTGCTGCTTGTAAACTGTCTGCCCTCCTTCTCATCCTAGGACCCCCTACCCCCATCTAAAGCCCTCTTGAAAGCCAGCCCGCAAGCATTCTGCAGCCTCCCGGTTACCATAATCCCGTAGGGCTGCGATCAAGTTATCCGGTCTAACTGGAGTACGAGCCCTTTGGCCCAGGCCCCTTAGCTCCTCGCCCGCCCGTGAAGGGCTGTTGCTGCTGTCCCTCGTTCTAAAAACCCCCCTGACTGCCACTGATGGTTTCCCTGTTGCTGCCCCTGCCCGCCCCCGAAGCAATGAACCAAGGCGTGTCTGCCTCCGCAATTCGAGCAGTCATGCCGAAATCTGCAGTACTCCCGTGAGCACACTCCCCTGTGAAAATCCCAGCAGGGTCCCTTCGTTCCCGTCTGTCCTACCCCTCCCCGGGTGGGGCCCCCCTGAAAGGGCCGATACACTAGCGGTAGGCCGCTTGCCGTGAAGATAGTTTTCCCTCCTCCGGACAACCCCAACGTATGTTGCCATAAGTCCATATCCAATTCATCCCATTTTGCCTCCGTGTCCCACGCCATGTGTGCTCCAAATTCCTCATCGTATTGTGCCCATGCATATCCACCCCCTGTAATCTGGGCCTTCCTGATCACGCCCATGTACTTGAACATGGCCACGCACCCCTCTGGGTACTTCTTGCAGTACCCCGTGGCATATATCAAAACGCCGCTGTCCAATTCTCGAATGTGAGCGGCACTTTCGGCCTCTTGGCCAATTCGTACTCTTCCTCTTTTGATCCCACTTTTGCCCTGACTTCTCTGTGCAGCAGCTTAAGCATCTCCACATAGTCACCCTTCCAGATCTGCTCCTTCGTTGCCAGCATTAAGTGCGCGCCCACAGGCTTAGACACCCCCACATAAGGCAAGCGCTTGATTTTCAACTCCTTACCCTCCAATTTATTCTCGGACTCCCCTGTCTTTATTGTCACCGTCTTTGTCCGTCGCCCTGTCTGCTGTGTCCCCTGACGCCTTACCCGCGTCCTTCGCCTTACCTGCGTCATCCGTGGTCACACCCATGTCCAGCACATACTTTCCTCTCCGCAACCTACCCCCCTCTTCCTCCCCCTTTTCTCCCCCTCCCACACACCCTGACACCATTAGCGGTCGCAGTCATCCATCACGTTTACCTGGTTCTAATGACACCGCCCGTCGTCCGTTCATCCGCCTTGCACGTGGGGCCGACCGCTCGTCCTACCGCAATGTCCGACCCGTGGGCTCCGCCGAGTGTCGTGACACCTGTAACACACTACACACAGCATTACTCAGCCCCCCCGTGCCCTCATCCCCGCAGTCCCTCACCCCGCCTTCCTCCATGCTGTCTTCGTCATAATCCAATTCCACCAGCTCCCCAAAACTCCAGGCTTTCTCCGCCGGAGGTGCAGACTGCACCCTTCTATCACCACACAAATGTCTTTCGTTGTAGCTCCCCCTTCCACGATGTCCCCCGGACCGTCTAGGCCCAGTGGGTGTTGGGGCCGGCGAGCCCGCCTTGGGCCTGCTTATGCCAGCCGCGATCCCATGCCGGTACTGGGCACGCCGCGCGAGGCTCCACCCTCCCTTCTCCTCGGCGCCATTGAGCCGCTCCCAGCTCTGCCAAGTCTGGCGCCCCCTGTTGCTCCCTCTGCCTGCAAGAAAACGGGATGGTCTGGTGTGCTGGGCCTACCCCTCCCATCCCAGCTCCTCTTCCTGCCTGCCCCTAACGAGCCGGCCGCCCGCGCCCGCTCTACCACCCCAGGTCCCCCGCTTCCTGTAATAACGTGGGTAAAACTGGTTTTAAAGTGCTTTGAGTTGAAATCTTCAGCAGATGCTTTTTAGGTGTCCAACCACTCATTGTCCTTTTAACAGGGGTTTGTTAGTGGACTAGAAACAGTGTTGAAATGCACTAACGTGGTCATTGTTATCCGTGAAGGTTTGAGCAACGCTTAAAAGGCGCAATTTATCATCCTTTTCATGTATTGGCTCCAAGGATATATAGCTCCACCCACCCCAGTGCTTGGTGGTAATCCCGCCTGCAATGGTTGCCCTGTTAGCGGACCCCTCCCACCCCCAATATCCTGTCTATTTGCCCCCTGTGGCTTGCTGTATCTCTGGGTCTAAAACCCCTGCCACCTCATACAGCAAGTCTTACTTTCTCGACGTCGCTGATGTATCCACCCGGTCGCCCATCTGCAGTACCATAGCAGTGTTAAATGCCAGTACTCCGGCTGGACTCGGCCCGGGGCTACCCCGGAAACCTAGTAGGCCTCCCAATGCTAGCAAAAAGAGATGAGAGGTTTAAGAAAACAAAAGTCGAGGACCTATCGTCCGTTTTAACCAAGGACATTTTAAGGCACTGGGCTCCTAGAAACGGCACCGCACTGTGCTCTTAACCAGCCCCTTGCTCCCCTTCCTAATGCTCCTTCTGCCCACCCCCGCCCTCACCATATGGCATTCGCGGGGCCACTCTCCTCGCACACGGGCGGCCCCGCTCCCCCCACCCAGCCACTGGAGATATGCGGGACTCGCTCCTTTGGCGGGTCCCGCTTCCCTGACTCACCGCCCACGTCGGACCATTCCCGCTATCCCCCCGCACCGAAAGCAGCAAGGGGCGTGCTCTCGTCACTCGCGTGGCCCCCCACACTCACCTGCCCTTTCCGTGTCTTCCGGACGGGCGAGCAGCAACCAGTGCGGCCGCTACCCCCGCTGACGCGCGCCTCACCGGGCGCGCGCCAGAGGCCTCCAGCCTTAGCATATCCCGGCGGCCGGCCCGCCTCGCTAAGAAGGCGGACCGCTTCCGAAACGCGGTAGTCTTCAGCCGTCATTCCAATAAAATCACTAATAAGTATGCAACCGATGCAGGCCTAACAACACCACCTGCCCTACCCTAACTGAGGAAAAAGTTAAAAACCCTGCAGCGCTCCCAGCCACCAGGTCACCAAACCTAAAATGGTGGCTGGGAGAGGGCGAAACAAGTCCTTAAAACCTTTGGGCTATCTTCTAAAATTGGGCTACAATTGGGCTATTCCCAATGTAGCCCAACAACCCCTAAAATTGGCCGCTATTCGGCACGCCCCACCCCCTCCCAATCTGCCCGGGGGGCAGACCTCACTGGGTTCGGCTGCCCCCCAAACCCCCCATCTCATTGGTATAACTGGGTATAATTTCCTGACTAGAAAGGAAACGTTAGAACAATAGATGTGGGAGGTATTACCACAACAAAGTCCTTCCCTAATGTCTGGCTATTAACAGGAATCGGCAGCTGTCTGCCAAGTGACAGTGTTATATAATCATTGCCAAGTGAAGTTGTCATTGACTTGAATCTTTTTACATGGGAGATAATCCTACAACGGTAAGAAAACACCCACTGGAAGGAAATAACTCTACTGTGCAGCACAGTAGAACGTCACTTTCTTTAGTGATGCAGATAATAAATGGATTGAATCAAAGGCGTATGTATTTCTCTTGCAAAGGTTGATCCCTCTTTTCCAAAACTTGAATGGGAACATGCCTTTTTCCCAGCAGGATGCAACTAATCCCATCTCATGTTCCCCTAAATGATCAGAGATCTCCAAAGAAAGAACTGTCTGTGCGGTATTTGGTGCTACAAAAACAAAGTTCCTAAGAGTAAAATTGTGACCAAGTTAACTATTAAAAGCTTTAATGTCCATTGACATCCAGATCCCTAATTGTAAATGTGGCCTACGCACCTTGTATTCCCAGGGTGGTTCACATCCACATGCTAACCAGGCCCAGCACTGCTTGACACCTGATACTAATGAAATGAAGTACATTCAGAGTGCTCGGTCTATAGGCAGCATTAAATATCAATTCAAAAGATGAATAGAAAATGTCCTATTACTTACTGGTAATCTTCATTACTCCAGGTCCCGTTCTCCTCGTCCCCTTCATACAACAAGTGAGATAATCTATCTCACCGACAGAAAAAAGAAAAGAAGGAATGCTGGTACACCCCTCCACCCCCCCCCACCCCTACTGGGAGTACATAACCGTACTCTCACCAGCATTCCTCCTGTTCTTTTTTCTGTCTTACGACAGTCTGAAGGGGACCAGGGGCCTGGAGGCTCCTGGGGCTTACCTGCTGCTGGGCAGCGGTTGTCTGCTGGTCCTTTCTGGTCTCCCCCCCTTACCCCCCACCCCCCCCCCTCTGCCGGGCTTGGGGGGAGTCCTGTTGTCGCCTCGGCGGTCTCAAGATGCTGCCTCACTGTCCTGGTGGTTTGGCTGTGGTGTTCCTCCCGCCGGGGCTTGGCCGCGCCTCCCAGGTTGCCTGGCACGTCGGGGGCGCGGCTGTTCCTGCTCCGTTTCTCCGGCTGTGTGCGGCGGCCCTCGGGTGGCTGGGGCGCTTCCTGCCAGAGTTTGCCTGACTTCCTGGGTTTGGGGCAGGAAGTCAGGCGCTGGTTTCTTTGCGGCTGGCGGCGGTGGCGTGGGGCGCTTGCCGGCCCTCCCGTGAGTACCGCATAGCGTTTTTTTTCTTTATTACTGTTCTTGTGTGCATGCTCTGCGCTCATTCAAGGCTGAATAGGATGAATAGAAAATGGTACAATACATTTAAAAAATAGTCCAGCAGCTGGATCCATGGTGTCCAGTGAGGTCCTCCTGGGTGGTACTGCACGGTTCCAGCCTGGCACAGTACCAAAACATTAAAACCCAAAAAATAAGTTATACGGGCCTGGTCATAGACTAGACCCTGCGGCGAGCTGCCATTGTGCAGGCTATATGCCGTGCGCAATGAGGGTTGGTTGCCTGTAGTGGGCTGGATGCAGGGCCAACCTTCCGCTGCGCATGGCTGAAGGCCGTGTGCAGTGAGTGGTTTGTCCGCAGGTAGGTTTGGCCACTTGTAGGTGGTTGGGTTCAGTCCCTGGCCAAGGACCCTGCTGCCAGTTCGCTACTCCTCACAACCAGAGGCTGTGCACTGTGGGGGTGTTGGCCACCCCCAGGAAGTAGGGTGCAGGCCTGGCCTGCTGGTGGCCTGCGCCCAACCTCCCCACAGACAGTCAAATAGCAGTGTGGCAGTTTGGCCTCTTTTGGGGAATTGGGCGCAGATTGCAAGGGGAAGTTAGACATATGCTCAATTTAGACTGAACTTAAAAATTTACTAAAGAAACCATACCAAAGGTTTAAGTGATGTTATAGATGGGTATGGTAATAAGATCTTAACAAGTGTATGCTAAATTTAAATTATGATAGAAAAACACAGTAATTCACTGAACAAACCAAAATTTATATTGCCATTATAGTTATGGTATGGTATAAAGATATTAACAGATGTTAAAAAAAACCATAGAAATTCACCGAAAAAGCAAAGAAAGATTAAAGTGACATTATCATTAAGTGCTGAACTGAGATACGAACTAAGGTTTCAAAACCACTGAAATTCCCAGGTTACAGTTTCATGAACTTACTCCAACTTACGATTTCACTTATTACATCTCTCATAACATGTAAAATGACATAATTGGAATGATGCTATGCCCCTCTCCTCCATCCCCCCAGAGAATAGACCAGCCAGCACATTGGAAGGATAATATGCGCCTCTCCTCCACCCCCCGGAGAATAGACCAGCGTACCATTCTCCCGGTCCAACACTCTTTTCCTCAGGAGTCTGAACTGTCTTCACCCTGTACCTGTCAGTGCCCAGACCCTGCTGTTGGGGGATGTTAGTCCAGGTCTCTGTGATCTCGCCATGGGCCCCAGGCCGCACAGTTGGGGGGGATGTTAGTCCAGGTCTCTGTGATCTCGCCATGGGCCCCAGGCTTTGTCAAATTTCGTCGGGCATCCGTGGGCCTCTTACATGACTTCTCACCCTGATTACCCCAGTTCAGGTTAGGCGCCCAGCGTTTAATTGTGGGAATGTCCTTGCTGCCCCTAAAGATGGACTATGTGCCTTCTGGCTGCCATGAGGGCTATGTTACACCACAGCAGAGCATGTTTTGGTATTGTCTGGTCCCCCCCAAATTCCCAGCATGGCCAGCGCCAGACCCAGCGAGATAGTCTCCCCCGTGTCCTCCATCAACCCATCCCCCACCTGGTCCCAGTATCATTGAAGCCACTGGCAGCCCCAGAGTGTGTGCATTAGCGTGCCTAGCTGGCCACATCCCCTCAAGCACGCATCTGTATCTATCCTCCCCATGCGGTATAATGGGCCCTGTGTAGGATTTTTAACTGGACCAGTGTAGGATTTTTAACTGGACCAGGCAAAATCCCGCCCTTATCGCCACCTCCCTCGGTTGCCTGAAGGCCTCTCCCCAGTCCTTGTCCTGTAGCACACCCCAATCTCTCTCCCACCACTCCTCCAATGAGGACAGTAGGGGCTGATTATTCTTCAGGAGAGTACTATAGATCTAGGATACTGCATGTCTGTGAAGCAGAGCCGCCAATATTCTGTGTTCTATGGGAGTCTTGTCCGCGTCCTGTCTCCACAGCTTGTCATGGCATGTTTCAGCTGGAGGTACCAATAGCGTTGTGTTTCTTACAACTCCTCTTGGGTCTGGAGATCTTCAAATGGGAGGAGCCCACTGCTCCCCCAGACATCCCCTAGCTCTGAAATACCTACCATGTCCAAAGGTTGCCGTCCTTCTTGGTGCTGCAGGTCTACCTAAAATTACACCATTGATGACATCATCCAAATATTGTGACTGTGCTATAGGGGTTGTGGACTTGAAGTAATTCAAAAAGCGAAACCTGAGCCCAATTTTATACCACCAAGCAATTGATAATAGAGATAACCTTTGGCAACATGCAGGATACATAGTACTTCTGTCATCTTGCCCACATTTGATGGATGCTACTGTCCAGCCGTGTTCGTGCCCTCCAGGAGTGCCTTTATAGAATGTTGCCGTGGAAACTGCACCCTTATTTTGTCTCCTCACCTCATCTAATTATCCTACTGATTCCTAGTAAAAATTGCATTGGCAGTCACACTACCTGTCATCCTTAGGCTGCAAGAGGGCTTATAATCCACAGGCTACTGTGGTCAAATTGAGTTGGATGCAAGGGAGGATCCCCTGGGTTATCTTTGAAAATGACAATGGTGTGGATTTAGTTAAAAATGTATAAATAGAATTTGCAACAGCACCTTATGTTTTACATTGTGTGCTGTATGTGACTTAGAACAATACGCTTTTATTCTACTTCTCATAATATACAGCAAAAAAACTATTTCAAATCAAGGAAACATGGTTATGGTATATGTATCTTCACCTGAGTTTAGGTATGAACACTCAGGATGTGACACCAACTATAATCACTGTAACCTACTCGAGAGATACTGCAAGAAGATAAGGCAGCATTCATTTCATATCCAACCAATGTATGAGTGAGTAGATGTATCAATTTACTCTGCCTTATATGGTTCCTGGGCTTTCCAATTATCCTTGTGTCTAGAAATTAATGCAATATTCCTCTTCCTGTCTGTGCAAAAAGCTGTCCTTCAGCCACTTGCTATTCAGTGGTGGAGGATCTTTTAACCAATCTAATGTATTCTGTTCTCTCTACTCTCTCCTCTTCATACAATTTTGTTTCTCTTCCAGGGGATCCTCATCGATAGTCATAAGCACTGAATATTCCCGACCATGCGCGGGGACCCCGGGAAATATATAAAAATTATATATGAAAACATATATATATACACAGCTCTATATAGGGAAACATCCTGAACAACGACTCCGGAACAACGAGTTCCGGAGACGCGCAAGCCGAACAATGACTTGCCCGAACAACGACTCCGCCTTAACCACGCATGTGCGTGGTTAAGGCTGAGTCGGTCTAGTGTTCGGGCTGGGCGTAGTCGGAAGAGCTTTGCAGAGGAACAGGGAAGAGGGGTTAATTGTGGGGGTCATCGTTATTATTTTAAGGGAGGGGGAAATTACTTATATGGGGGTAGTGTTCGTTTATTAAGGGATGTGGGTGATCATGTATGTTTTTAGGGTGCGTGGGTGAACGTGTATATAATTAAGGTGGGGGGAATTAGTTATTAGGGTTTGTGGGAGATCGTGTATAATAGAGTAGGTGAATTCGTATATAGAGGGCCGGGGGGGTTTGGGGTTAGTTTTTAGGGGTTGGAGGTTAGTTTATAGGGGGTGTGGGTGAACGGGTTTGTTTTAAGGGTGTGTAGGAAATCGTGATTAATTTTAGGGTGGGGGGAATTAGTTTATAAGGGGTGGGGGTTTTGGGGACTAGTTTGAATTTTTTTTTTTTTAACACGCATTCCTTTACAACGAATAATCGTGGTAAAGGAATGCGTGGTAAAAAAAATCGTGGTTTAGACGAGGTCGTGGTTGCGACCTCGTTGTTAGGGAAGTCGTGGTTCGGGACGTCGTAGTTCCAACATAAAACCCTCTCTATATATATATATGTATATATATATGTATATATATATATATATATATATATATATACATTTTTTGTAGAAAACACAAACAATGCAGCGTTACATACACCAACTTTAAGGCTAAACAATGCTGTGAAATGTAGACTTTGCACATATATAAACAAACCAGGAAGACCAAAAGGCACTTGAACTGCTTTTAATGAACAGCAGAAAAGTAGTACTGTAAGAAGAGACAGGCATTGTTAGCCCATAGGCTGCATTGTAACAGAGATAACATAGCAAATGAAAGCAAATGCAGAGCATCAAAAAACTGGCACCGTGCCTTTAAGGCAGCCATGACCCCTAGCTTCCCATCATGCCTCAGGGGTGACAGTTAGGTCAGTTGTTCTTTCCGGCTCCTTCAGTCAGGACCCTGGTTAATCAGCTCCTCAGATTTTTGACTTTTCCGTCAGAAATTGTATTCCTTTTTTATCAGCTAAATCTTTATACTTCGACATTTTACACCTGTTGAAGTATTTCTTTACCTTTTTTCTTCAAGAGTTTGGCGTTTTTTTACCTGAAATGCCTTCCCTGTTTGATCCCTGCCCTTCCTGTGGCAAGAAGAAGGCCAAAACAGACTCCCACTCTGTCTGTATCCTTTGCCTTCCGGAGTCTCATGATCCTGAGACTTGTCAACACTGTCAGTCTTTGTCAAGACGGACTCTCAAGGAAAGGGAAAGGATTTGCCTTTATGGACTCTCTGAAAAAGGTAAAGCTTCCACCGCTAGAGGCCGGTCTCCTGTGAGGCAGAAGAAGAAGAGACCTAGATCTTCTTCCAAAAACAAGGTAACAGCCTGCTTTTCATCGGCGTCGGGCTCGGCGCTGAGAATGCCTCCACCAGCGAAGAAAACGTCAGCGACACTCCCATCGACGGCGGGCTCGCCATCGAGAGAACATTGGTCATCGTCGAAATCTTCCAGACATGGAGGTATGTCAACGACGGACCCTCCGCCACCTGGGCGACGGTCGGCGTCGAGGAGTCGTTCTCCGTTGGTGCGGGACCGCCCAACGTCGAGGCACTGATCGCCGTCTTTACGGCGATCGACGTCGAAGCACAGTCCTCCGTTGCCGTCAACAAGGCAGTCAACGTCGAGGCCTAGAACATCAACAACGTCGAAGGATTCGACGGCGAAGCGGATCCCTCCGTCGCAGCCATTAAGACGCTCGACGTCTAGGTCAAGATCTTCAGCGACGAGAAAAGACTCGGCGTCGAGAAAGACTCCTCCGTTGCAGCCTACAAGACGGCGCTCAACGTCAAGGCCAAGATCGACGGCGTCGAGAGGTTCGACGTCGAAGGTTTTCGCCAACACCTTCTCCACGTTCGACGTCGAGACATGGTACGTTGTTTGGTACCCCTCCTCCAACATCAAAGCGCAAGTCTACGATGACGGAACGTCGGTCGACGTCGAACCACGCACAACCGACGCCAAGGCAGAAATCGCCATCATTGGACTCACAGGTCTTAGTGGCGCACATTCGATCGACGTCAAGACATTCATTGTCCTCCACGAAGATCCTCTTCACATCGTCATAGGAGACGAAGATCACCCTCCTGGTCTTCTTCCTCAACTCATTCCTCCAAGAGGGATTATTCTCAAACTCTGACGGACAGTCCACCCTCCAGAGCTTCTCCTGTTGACGACATCAACACCTTTCATGATGTCCTTTCTAGAGGGGCACAAAAGTTGAATATAGAAATGTTTACACCTCAGACATCTTCATCTATTATTTTTGAAACTCTGCATCAGAGATCCGCATCAAGACCTTTGCTGCCATTAGTTCCTGGTCTTCTGCAACCTGTCATGGATGTATTCCTTACTCCTGGGACAGTCAAAACAGCCCCAGCAAGGATCTTAAAGTAGTACAAACCTGCAGAACAAGATCTCCTTTTTCTCAGGTCAGATCCTCCACCAGGTTCTGTGATAATTGCGGCTGCTAAGAAGTCCCATGCAGTGGCTTCATCTTCCACAGTCCCTCTGGATAAAGAGAGCAGAGCCCAGGACTCTTGGGGTAGAAAGGTTTGCGGCTCTGCAGCAGCATCTTTGAAAGTTTCAAGTGCTTCGGCTCTGTTGGGCCGTTATGATAGAGCGTTATGGGACTCTCTGGAACGCTTCAAAGAAAAGCTATCCAAAGAAGACCGCCAAGACTTTGGAGAGATTCTCCAGGAGGGGGCCCTCGTGGCCAACCAACTGATCAGTGCGGCTGCGGATGGGGCATCCTTAGCTGTCATTCATATTCGCATGGGGTATGCGCGAAAAAGATCCTCCTGGCTACGGCTTACAGCATTAAAACCGGAGGCTCAACAACGCATCCTGAACCTTCTTTTTACCGGAAATTCACTGTTCGGCTCTCACACTGACGAGGAGATGGCCCGCATGAAGTCTGAACTATACACTCTCAAAGCTGTCGGTTTGGAGAAAAAGAAAGAGTTACAGGCCTTACGACCGTAGGTCTTGCCATCAGAGGGTTCAAACCCCTCAATGGTCCCAAAGGCAGTACCATCAGAACAAACCTCACTATCAAGGACGTCGCCCTTCTAGAGGTAGAGGAACGTCCCGACAGTCTTCTTCAACTACCAAGAACACCGGAAAACAATGAGGGTTCACTTCCTCCGTCGCCGTCACCCACTCCAGTGGGAGGAAGTATCTCCTGTCATGTAAAAGAGTGACGCGAAATAACAAACGATCAATGGGTGCTAAATATACTGATGAATGGCTATGTACTACGTTTTCGTGCCCCGCCCAAAAGTACGTTCCGCCAGTGAAACCAACAGTTCACCAGCTGCCACTCTTGCGTCGAGAGGTGTCTACTCTACAACAAAAATTGGCCATAGAAAAAGTTCCCCCATCACAGCAAGAAGGTGTATACTCCAGGTATTTTCTCGTAAAGAAGAAGGGTCTAGAAGAGAAGTTCCCATTCTCGATCTACGTCTCCTAAACAAAAATATCCAAAAAGAAAAGTTTTGCATGCTGGCGCTCCATCAAATATACCCACATCTTCAAAAAAGGGATTGGATGTGCTCGATAGACCTCCAAGACGCGTACTTCTATGTCCCAATTACACCACGGCACAGAAAGTTTCTACGCTTCATAGTAGGCACAAAGCATTATCAGTACAGAGTCCTACCGTTCGGCCTGAAACCTGCACCTCGAGTGTTCAAAAAATGCATGGCAGTGGTAGCCGCGGCTTTACGTAGTCAAGGTCTGTTCGTCTACTCATATCTCAACGACTGGCTTCTGAAGGGCTCCTCTCCTCAAATGGTAAAAGACCACTATCAAATATGCCTGAACTTACTACAGCGCCTCGGCCTTCATGTAAATATGGAGAAATCAATCCATCAACCCACTCAAAGGATACACTATCTAGTGGCTACCCTGGGCTCCAGTGTAGGAAAAGTGTTTCCTTCGGAGGAGAGACTACTATCTATCCAACAGCAGTGCAATCTCCTTCTTCAAGTCCATCAACCCTCAGTTCGTCAAGTCGCTTCACTTCTGGGTTCGATGGCATCCTGCATTTTCCTGGTTCCCAACTCCAGGCTGAGAATGAGGCCTCTTCAATAGAACTTGGAGGACAAATGGGACCAGACGTCGGCACGATGAGAAGACAGGATTCTTCTTTCCCAGGCTGCGAAGGCTTCCATTCTCTGGTGGACTCACCGGAGAAATCTCTTGGTGGGAGTACCTTTCCATCAAACTCCCCCGACACATTCCCTGATCACGGATGCTTCACTTAAGGGCTGGGGAGTGCACATGGGTCTTCTACAGACGCAGGGCAGGTGGTCGATCAAAGAACAATCGTATCATATAAATATGCTAGAACTAAGGGCAGTACATCTAGCCCTCAAGGCGTTCTACCCATCGATACAATCCAAATCGATATTGGTACAAACGGACAACACGACCACCATGTACTACCTAAACAAACAAGGGGGGACTCGCTCTCGCCCTCTGTCCCTGGAGGCTCAGGCGATTTGGCATTGGCTCCTGGCCAGACAGCTCTCTATCACAGCAGTCCATCTGCCAGGGGAACAAAATTCACAGGCGGATTCTCTGAGCCGCCACTTCGAAGACATACCCTGAAACCGGTCCCAGGATGCTTGTTTCCGGTCCAGGGAGGACCTGGCCTGGCAGTTCGGTCTGGACTGTTCCCATGGGGCACAGGGTCAAGACTGATTTGCATATGGCTGGGTCCAAACTGGGGTGGCGTAGTGGGCAAAAGAACGATGGATTTAACCCATATCTTTTGACTGGGGGAGAATGTTTGCATTGTCAGCATTCCGTCCATCATTTGTTTGCTGTAACACTTTTCGCCCTAAGTGGGATGGGTATGCCCAGACGTGGGTCCCCTTGCTCACTGTGCCACTGGATTCAAGCTAGCCTGGCTGAAGAAGGGTGACATACCCTGAAACCGGTCCCAGAATGCTTGTTTCCGGTCCAGGGAGGACCTGGTCTGGCAGTTCGGTCTGGACTGTTCCCATGGGGCACAGGGTCAAGACTGATTTGCATATGGCTGGGTCCAAACTGGGGTGGCGTAGTGGGCAAAAGAACGATGGATTTAACCCAGATCTTTTGACTGGGGGAGAATGTTTGCATTGTCAGCATTCCGTCCATCATTTGTTTGCTGTAACACTTTTCGCCCTAAGTGGGATGGGTATGCCCAGACGTGGGTCCCTTGCTCACTGTGCAACTGGATTCAAGCTAGCCTGGCTGAAGAAGGGTGACATACCCTGAAACCGGTCCCAGGATGCTTGTTTCCGGTCCAGGGAGGACCTGGCCTGGCAGTTCGGTCTGGACTGTTCCCATGGGGCACAGGGTCAAGACTGATTTGCATATGGCTGGGTCCAAACTGGGGTTGCGTAGTGGGCAAAAGAACGATGGATTTAACCCAGATCTTTTGACTGGGGGAGAATGTTTGCATTGTCAGCATTCCGTCCATCATTTGTTTGCTGTAACACACTTCGAAGATCAGCAAGACTGGGTATTAAACGACGAAGTGGTGGCAGACATTTTTCTACGATGGGGTCATCCAACCAACGACCTCTTCGCGGACGAGTCAAACAAAAAATGCCACGCCTTCGCGTCGGGGTTTTGCCGACCAGGATCAATAGGGAATTCCCTTTTGATCGACTGGTCAGGAACCTTTGTGTACGCTTTTCCGCATCCTCCTCTCATCCCGAAGGTGATAGCCAAACTCGCACGCTCCAGGATGAGAATGATTCTGATAGCACCAGACTGGCCACGGCAGTGGTGGTACCCGGACCTGCTGCACCTCTCAGAGTGCCCACACAGGAGGCTTCCGTGCAGACCGGACCTTCTGTCCAAAATGAACGGCAAGATTCATCATCCCAACCTTCCCTCGCTGAGCTTGGCAGCATGGCTCCTGGGGTCCTCCAGTACGGTCATTTAAATCTCCCTCAGGACTGTATGAACATTTTGAGGGAATCCAAAAGACCTTCCACGAGACATTCATATTCCTTTAAGTGGAAAAGAATTTATCTGTGGTGCATACGAAATGGTTTTCAACCTACTAAATCTCAAGAGGAGGTAATTTTACCTTATCTCCTTAATTTGGCTAACTCGGGTTTAAAATTTAATTCCATTAAGGTACATTTGGCTGCCATTACAGCCTACAGAAAGGCTCCAAATCAGCCCTCTTTATTTCAGCGCCAGGTGGTAAAGGATTTCCTTCAGGGTTTAAAGAAGGTTTTTCCGCCTGTTAGACCTCCCTCTCCTCCTTGGGGGTTGAACCTGGTTCTTTCCAAACTGATGGGTGCCCCTTTCGAACCTATTCATAAGGCGACCCTCCAACATCTCACATGGAAAACCGCCTTTTTGGTAGCGATTACTTCAGCTCGCAGAGTAAGCGAGATTCAGGCACTCTCTTCCAAAGAACCGTACACGGTTTTTCATCACAACAGAGTGGTGTTAAGGACCCACCCCTCCTTCCTTCCGAAGGTGGTGTCGGACTTCCATGTCAATATCGCTGCCTTCCTTTTTTCACCAATCCTTCTACACCAGCAGAAAGATCTCTTCATTCCCTTGATCTCAAGAGAGTTTTAAAATTCTACTTGGATAAGTCCAAAACCATCAGAAAGTCGGACCAGTTATTTTTAAACTATGGTTCTATCAGGACAGGTTTCCCAGCCTCCAAGCGCTCTATTTCCAGATGGATAGTGTCTTGCATCAAGCTGGCATATCAATTGGCAAATAAACCCCTTCTGGTTTCACCCAAGGCACATTCCACTAGGGGAAAGGCAGCTACAGTGGCATTTTTGCACAATGTTCCATTGCCTGAGATCTGCAAAGCAGCCACTTGGAAATCAGTACATACTTTCACGAGACACTATTGTCTTGATTCTGTTTCTAGAGCAGATACTCAAGTGGGCAAGCCTCCTTGAGAAATCTATTTCTATGTTAACTCGCTCTAAATGTATTTCTTTCAATGTTACTGCGTTTTTTTTATAATGCTCATTTGCTCGCAGGAAGAGGGGATGGGCTTGCTAAAGGATCCGGGTGAATTCAGCAAGCATCCGTAGACACACACCGAGCAGTTGTGGTCTGGGACAATGTAAAGAATTCCTTCGAGTCTCCACCAGCCGGTTGGAGACTGAATTATTAAATAAACGCCGCCAGCTTCGCGGTCGTTATGAAGGGGAGCGGGGGACGTGACTTCCTCTGGTGGAGGAATCCTTTACTATTCATTCTATAGGAATCCTCATCGATTAATTTCGGCTGTCAACCATTGCTCACTTATCCTTTGTCCTGATGAAGACCAGCCCTTGACGCATGTTAAGCTGCGCTAGTCCCTGGGGTCGAAGCGTCGACATTGCAGTCACGCTAGTCTACGCAGTTGCACAGGCCCCAACACAAAGTCATTATTGGGTCGTGTATTCATGCATTGAAAACATTGGCCAGTATTACATTACTATTGTTGCGCCTAAGTGTTGCCTATTTGTATAATATATGTATAGCACATTTTTCACATATCACCACAAAGTCACTTTTTGCACTTTAATCACTGTATCACCCTACTGTGTATTGTTTTATTGACAGCTATGTTCAGTAATTTATGTACAATACAAAACATTTTTTTGACTAAAAAATAATTGTCCTTGTGGTGTGTTAAAACAGTACAGTTTGGTTCTCCAGTAGGGACGTTGAACCTTACATTACAATCATAGTTACTTCACAAAAAATCAAATGTTGTGAATACAGTGATTTTACTTGTACAAAGCAATTGCCACCTTCCCGACAGAACCACTTCTTTATATATCATACATACCCAGGTTCTGAGGGACACAGGGTTACCCCATTTCTTTAAATGGCATAATCCTTCAAGGCGCCCCGCAGCGCGGGTCGCGCATTCGTCTGTTTCACTGCCTGTTCGCCAGACCGCACAGGGCACTTTCCCCACTGTCCCTGTTCCAGGCTCAGCGCACGGTGCACTTTACCAGCTCCTCACCTGGTGTTGTATTCCGCTTTAGGTGTCCGTATATAGGTTTTCCTGAAACATGTCCTTATATAGGCACAATTCGCATTGCCCATAAATAGGCATAAGATCCCAGTCCTTATTTAGGCATTAGCCATGCTATCCAAATACAGGCATGGTCACTTACATCCGTCCACCCTAACGTCACAATGAGTTCTTAGAAACCAGACCCTTAAGCTCTTGGGAGTTCTCCAAGAACTCATTTATTATGCATGAACCGCTATACCTTAAGGGTTCATTCCTGACGTCTTCCTCTGCCCGACTTTACGTCAATGCTAACATTCCAAGGCACCTACCAGGTATAAATATACCTTCCCTTGCCCAAGCAAGTAGGAGGAGACCTCGACTTTAGAGGAGCCCGTGTCCCGGCCTGACGCACTGACAAGAGACGCTGTCATCCCTGCTCGCAGAGAATCCAGCTTCCAGTGTTCTGACTCCCTTCGCAGGGTGTTAGAGTTCGAGAACCGGAAGGAGATTCCCACCTCTCTCATTCTCAAGGTATGGAGCGGACTAGAACCTAGAGGGACTCTTGGCATACTACTCTTGACATACTAGACTATAGTATACCATACTATAGAATACTTCACCTACTTTTTACCTTGCCCTACACCTAGATCAGGTTAGGTACACTGGGGTAGAACTAGCTTAGAGAAGCATTGTATGAGTACTCGCATTTTTAGCTCATGTTATTTATGTATGTGAATATATGTATCCTGGCTAAAAGATAATGCTAGCGCAGTATTATTTATTTCTACTGCTTACGCTGTACATTATATATCTTGCATACTGTCTTGTGATCATAACAGCTCATATCTCTTACACGAGAAACAAGACTGTTCAATAAATCCTTTTTATTGAAACGCCTGTCTATTCTTTGTGTAACTCTGAAGAAACTAAGCATGCACGATTAGCTGAGTGAAACTGTTATCTATTGTTTCCACGATTCTGAGAGTGTTCCGATTCTAAAGGGAAACAAAGTTGTCATGTTTATGCGGTTGCCAGAAACTACTCCCTTCTTGTTTACAAGGAGTTTCTAGTGGCCTCTGAGTTAGCTGGCACAAAGTAATTAAGTTTAATATACTCGATAGGGACATACTGACCTCAGTCCTATGTCAAACCTATAGGGTATATTATTCCAATGCGCAGAGCCTATTTGGGAAATAGGAACTACACTACATGGCGCCCAACGGTTTGGTAAGGCACTAATTTAACGCTAGATACTGAGTAACTCAGTCGTGCTTTTCTCTCAGAGACCCCTACTCACATACTCCATAAGACGTCTGGAGTGGGTAGAGTTAAATATCCGCCAAAGCTAAATAGGACAAAAAACATATAGATTAGCTGTTTGGTTTGTTCAACGTTGAAGGATACAGTGTTCCAAAATATTGTGCACCTTATCTTTTGTTTCCTTGAAACTTGTACTACATTTTTCAAAAAACAAATGTCCGAACACGGGGACAATGGCACAGAGAACGGTGTAAATACGGCTGACCCAGTCGTAACAGCTTTTAACTTTACTGGTTTAAATGAAGCCGATGAGGGTGTTATAAACATCCCTCCAAACTTAAGGAGAGCCATCACTCTAAAACTTATAAAACACGGCCTATCACCAAGAGGTGGTAGAGCAGTTTTCGTGATAGAGGCACACGAATTCTTTCAGACAGAGGTATTCTATTCATGGATAGTATTCCCAGAATCAAATCCAGTAACAAGAGTGTTTCACTTCTTTAAAGAAGATGAACCACCAGAGGAATATATTCCTTTCGAGGATATTGAAATTCCACTCGCATACCAGGAGCATCATCTCTGGTTTAAAGGCGCCCTAAAACATCACAAAAACATTACCAGGCTCGGTCCACTAGGTAGACCAAGAGCAACATGGCCGATTCTAGCCGGCTACACACCTCATCCTGACATCGATGTAATGTCAGACGAGGAATTACTTACTCAACTACAAGAGTTAATAAAAATTTACAGACAATTAGTCCAGTATGTCATGCAGACTTTCACAGTCCAACCACCAATGACCATTCCAAATCAAACCCCTCAACAGGGGTATACACTAAAAATTACTCCACAGACTTTATACGGAGTCATGGGTAAAATGCCCACAAAACGTGTGCAAATTCCATTCTGGATAGCTCAAAAAATAACTCAAATCGAAGCAGTATTTCCAAATACTAGCCCTTATGAGAAACACAGAATCCTAACAATTTGTTTACCAATGGGGATCACACCACAAGTGGAAGATTGCACCACTTGGGGCGCAGTCTTTGCTGCCATCTATACTAAAACACATGGTGTTCCGTCAATTGCAGTAATACCAGATGTCCTGAAACAAATTCAAAACGAATACGGGGCAGAACCTGCTCTGAATTTAGGTATGAAATTACTGAAAAACTTCGACCAGGTCTCAACAATAATATTATCTAATATTAAAGGGGAGGCAGCATCAGTGGCGATCCGCCAACGCTTAAGGGAATTTGATGTAACAGAACATCAACATGAACTACCCAGAATAATAGAACAATCGTATGCAGAATTAGGCAGAGATAGTTTGAGTGGAAAACCTTTGAAGCCAAAACTATCTGAAAGTCCTGAGAAGGACTCTATTAAACAAAGTCCTACATCTTCTAAAAAGAAGTGGGAAACTAATAAACAAAATTCAAAAGAGACACGTTCTCAATCCCGAGGTAGGTCTCCTCAAAAGGAGCCCTCTGAAAGGAGGTATAACCTCCGGAATAGGGATAATTTAAGAAAACCTGACAGGTATCAAGATACTGATACACGTTCCTCTCGTACCTTTCAGATATCATCACAGACATCGGAAAGAAGAGGACGGTCAAACATAGAGAAGAACGCGTGAAATCCAAAGACGATAAACCCGTTCAGAAAAATAAATCAAAACTTCAATTCACAAAAAAGAAGGTAGCAGGTCTGAAGATCAGACATGCCGAGAATACTGAGAACACAGCTCAAGAACGGAGAATGGGCTCAGACAATGCTGAACAGTGCAGCAGAAGTCACAATAGCTGGCCAGAACCTGAAGGAACTTCTGGAGACAGTGGACTTGAATGAATACATCACAGTAGAGACTGTAGACACCAGGGTTAGTATTCCACAAAAGTTATATGAAATAACACTCCGAATGGAGGGAGACATACCAAGAAAAGTGAAAATACTCTTTTGGGAGAAACTTTCAAGGAGTTATGATATACTTCTAGCAGAAAAAGACTGGCCACCACAATTTGTCAGGGAGTGCCCACATGGTGAGGACCTTATTATGCCTGCCTTCTCCAACCATATTCCAATTCACCTAAAATATACTTATGCCAGGAAATGGGCAGTTGCCCAGGCCCCAGCATTATATAAAAATCATGTAGGATGGGATGAGGACTCCCCTCACCACAAAATACAGCTAAAAAATGAACCTACTGCACAAAGGCAGTACCCAATAAAGCAAGAAGCTAAAAAACAGGTCAGGGAGATCTTAGATCAACTTGAATACCAAGGGGTGATTGAAACATGCACCTCCTCAATGAACAATCCTATGTTTCCTGTATCCAAACCAGACAATACATATCGTCTAGTTTTGGATTACAGACACTTGAACACTTGTTCAAAAACATTTGCAGTGCAAAATGCACATAGTACAGCATTAATGAATAACATTGTGCGTAAAAAATATAAAACCACATTAGACATTTCAAATGGTTTCTTTTGTCAAAACATAGCACCTGAAAGCAGGTACTTAACAGCTTTCTCAATAATGGGGACCCAGCGTCAATTTTGTAGACTCCCACAAGGGTTCAAAAACAGCCCGGGGTTATTCTCAGCAAGACTAACAGAGTTACTACAAATTTATGATAATGAGGCATTGTCATATGTCGATGACATCTATCTGACAGACGATGACCTAGATAGGCACTTGAACAGGGTGAGTACAATTATATTGGGCTTCGCCTCTGAGGGCTATAAATTCAACTTTAAAAAATCTAGAATTGCCCATCTCAATGTCCTTTTACTAGGATATGGGCTTTCAAGTGAAGGCAAGAGCCTGGCAGCTAACTTTTTAGAAAAGTGCGCGCTGCTCCAACCTCCAAAAACGCAGAAAAACTTACAATCCATCTTGGGTTTTCTACATTTTGGAAGAACTTACATTCTAAATTACGCAGAAAGGGTTAAACCGCTCTACGAATTAATCAAACCTGATTTTTCAATCAAACATTGGACACGGGAACACACAGAAATCCTGCGTTCACTCCAAGCTAACATGTTAGCAACAAATCACTTACAAACACGCGTAAGTCAACGCAATTTAGTGATCCGAATAATTTCGGGTCAATGCGGATTCACCTACTTAACATTTAATGAGGGTGAAAAAGTACCAATAGCATACAAATCACATTTGTATACACAAGCAGAAATGCGCTTCACTTCAACAGAAAAAATACTGACAGCAGTTCAAACCGCTGTAGCAAAAGAAAGAGCTCTAGCCCAAGGGAAACGCATTATTGTCGTAACTCCAGTACCAGCCTTAGAGGCGGTTACAAAAGCGAGCATTCCAAATGCAAAAGCTTTACATCCTAGATGGATACAATGGGTTAATTCTCTTGCTGCAACAGATGTTGAATATGTTTTTGATCCCGATCTAAAAACACAAGCGTTCCTGCAATATGAACATGAATGTCCTCTGCCCACTGAGATTCTGCCTCTCGATCAGTACGAATTTATAATTTACACTGACGGATCCGCACAACCCGCTACACGGAGTAAGGAAGCTTACAGTGCAGCGTGCGCAATCGTTAAAGGTCGCATGCAAGATGGTAACTTCAGACCAATGGTCACTAAAACTCAATCTCTAGGAGATTGTACAGCTCAGCGAGCTGAACTACAAGCATTCAAGCTGGCACTTGAAAGTACAGACTGCGAATTCCCCACACTCCATAGTGTGCGATTTTTTTTTTTACTGTGTTCAGTCGTATAATGAATATATACAGAATTGGCTTGAAAACGGGTTCAAAGATGCAAAAGGTGGCACAATAAAGCATAAAACGAATTGGGAACAAGTAGTTCAGTTAAAAAACGAACTACCAAAGGCTCACGTAATACACACGCTGAGTCATCAACGTGATGGCGGTCACGTTGCAGGGAATTTATTGGCTGACGAAGCCGCAAAGGGGGCTGTTCAGACTGCTTCCGTAGCTGCGATCACTCGTTCAAAAACGAGAATAGACAGTGAGATATTGTTGGCTGTCAATGCTTCAAGCAAAGGCAGTGGTGCAGCGTTACCAAAGAAATTTCCACTCAAGTACTCTTATGTAATTGATGCGAACAACGTTCCTTTTGCTCGAATCCCTGGAGTGGGGGATAGGGTAATACCAAACATGGAACTTAGAGCAGCTTTGATTTATGAAGCACATCTGGGGGAAGGTCTGTCACATCAAGGGATCTCTAAAACAATATTAACATTAAAAGAGATGTACTGGTGGCCCGGAATGAATACACAGATTCTCATCTTCATCGATGACTGCATAGACTGCAATAGACAGCGTGGTACAGAAAGCCATCAGACACCAGACTACGAAGTAGCCTGCTCAGTACAGACACCATTGTTAGACAGCATTAGACTATCTACGCACAGGCTTCCCTTTGGACAAATGCAATCCCACAAATACTAAGTCAAGGTTCCTATGGATATGGCCTCAGCGCTCGGCTGACGCTCGAACTGTTATAAAAGATTTGCGAGTCTTTATCGGCACATATGCAATTGGCACACTACATTCTGACCAGGGCCCTTCGTTTAGCTCTCGGGCTTACAAAGAAGCCATGGCCAGTTTGGGTGTAGCATTGCGGTACTCCTCTCCGTTTCATCCTGAGGGAAATTCTGTTGTGGAAAGGAAATCCGGGACATAAAGCAGTCTATAACAGCTAGAGTATTAGGTTCGGGTGATGGGTGGGTCAAACATCTTAATGGGGTCCAACGCTCATTAAATAATTTGCCAAGAAGTTCTCTAGGGGGGGTCACTCCATATGAGGTCCTATTTGGGACAAGAATGTGGGTTCCTGATCTCGAATGTAAAGGCACAGTGGTGGAAAATAAACCCTTTGTTATCAAAGATCGTTTGGCTGTTTTACAGGATCTAAATGAACTAAGATCGAAACAAAGCAACGTGTTCCTGAAGCCAACCACCACTGGGGAAAAACCGGCACTCCCAGCACGGCCTGTCTGGATTCCAAAAGTTGGGGATCTAGTCAGAGAGAATATTGCGGACAAGAAGGAATTTGGACCTTCTTACAGACAACCAGTACCTGTCCTAGCCGTCCACGGAACAAGAACAGTACTTCTGCCGCCCCTTGCTGGAAAAAAGGAGAAAAGATTTGTCAATCGACCTCATCAAACCACAGTATGTGGCCAATACTAAATAGTAGGCCTCGTGGACACCGACCTAGTAGCAGATGCACTCCTCTCGCTACTATCCAAGAGGTTCAGACTGAAAGACTCATAACAATCGAATTCAGCAGTAACAGATGATGGACTAAGCAACAATGCTATGGAACTCGTCCCTCTTGAAACTCAAGTAACAGTTTGTCCGGATACACCTGTCTACACCAACGTAACACGTGATCAACTGGTTCCATCGATTTCAACAAATACTGATGCAATTCCAACAATTGACAGAACTGCTTCTGGCTATTTCATTAACTTTGATACGTTTTCTGAGGATCCGAGTGAACCTGAAACGACGCCAGCATTAAAAACTTTCAAACAACAAGTACAAGACCTTTTTCATTTCCTGAAAGAGACTTATCTGGTTTCACCATGAATTGAACTATGGATTATTTCTGGAATATTTTTCTTTCTGACCTGACCTTGACTGGTAGGTTGCTCCCCCACCACACAGCTCCGTCTGTGTGCCCTGCTGCTGCCCCTGATTGTGCTCGTTTTTCCTTTCTGTGCCCCCTTGCTGCCCCTGATTGTGCTCGTTTTTTTCTCCTTTCTGTGCCCCCTTGCTGCCCCTGATTGTGCTCGTTTTTCCTTTCTGTGCCCCCCTTGCTGCCCCTGATTGTGCTCGTTTTTCCTTTGTGCCCCCCTTGCTGCCCCTGATTGTGCTCGTTTTTCCTTTCTGTGCCCCCTTGCTGCCCCTGATTGTGCTCGTTTTTTTCTCCTTTCTGTGCCCCCTTGCTGCCCCTGATTGTGCTAGTTTTTTCTCCTTTCTGTGCCCCCTTGCTGCCCCTGATTGTGCTCGTTTTTCCTTTCTGTGCCCCCCTTGCTGCCCCTGATTGTGCTCGTTTTTCCTTTGTGTGCCCCCTTGCTGCCCCTGATTGTGCTCGTTTTTCCTTTCTGTGCCCCCCTTGCTGCCCCTGATTGTGCTCGTTTTTCCTTTCTGTGCCCCTTGCTGCCCCTGATTGTGCTCGTTTTTTCTCCTTTCTGTGCCCCCTTGCTGCCCCTGATTGTGCTCGCTTTTCCTTTCTGTGCCCCCCTTGCTGCCCCTGATTGTGCTCGTTTATCCTTTCTGTGCCCCCCTTGCTGCCCCTGATTGTGCTCGCTTTTCCTTTCTGTGCCCCCTTGCTGCCCCTGATTGTGCTCGCTTTTTTCTCCTTTCTGTGCCCCCTTGCTGCCCCTGATTGTGCTCGTTTTTCTCCTTTCTGTGCCCCCTTGCTGCCCCTGATTGTGCTCGTTTTTTTCTCCTTTCTGTGCCCCCTTGCTGCCCCTGATTGTGCTCGTTTTTCCTTTCTGTGCCCCCCTTGCTGCCCCTGATTGTGCTCGTTTTTCCTTTCTGTGCCCCCTTGCTGCCCCTGATTGTGCTCGTTTTTCCTTTCTGTGCCCCCCTTGCTGCCCCTGATTGTGCTCGTTTTTCCTTTCTGTGCCCCCTTGCTGCCCCTGATTGTGCTCGTTTTTCTCCTTTCTGTGCCCCCTTGCTGCCCCTGATTGTGCTCGTTTTTCCTTTCTGTGCCCCCCTTGCTGCCCCTGATTGTGCTCGTTTTTCCTTTCTGTGCCCCCCTTGCTGCCCCTGATTGTGCTCGTTTTTCCTTTCTGTGCCCCCCTTGCTGCCCCTGATTGTGCTCGTTTTTCTCCTTTCTGTGCCCCCTTGCTGCCCCTGATTGTGCTCGTTTTTTTCTCCTTTCTGTGCCCCCTTGCTGCCCCTGATTGTGCTCGTTTTTTCTCCTTTCTGTGCCCCCTTGATGCCCTGATTGTGCTCGTTTTCCCTTCTGTGCCTGTTTCCCGCCGCTGCGCCCTGCGGCCCCGCCCCTCACTGCCCATTCGCTGCCCCATTCCCTGCTCCTCCCTCCCACCTCCCCATTTATGGTGGCCGCTGCGTGGTGAAGAGAGCGACCCCTGACCTTGACTGGTAGGTCGCTCCCCACCACACAGCTCCGTCTGTGTGCCCTGCTGCTGCCCCTGATTGTGCTCGTTTTTCCTTTCTGTGCCCCCTTGCTGCCCCTGATTGTGCTCGTTTTTCCTTTCTGTGCCCCCCTTGCTGCCCCTGATTGTGCTCGTTTTTCCTTTCTGTGCCCCCTTGCTGCCCCTGATTGTGCTCGTTTTTTCTCCTTTCTGTGCCCCCTTGCTGCCCCTGATTGTGCTCGTTTTTTCTCCTTTCTGTGCCCCCTTGCTGCCCCTGATTGTGCTAGTTTTTTTCTCCTTTCTGTGCCCCCTTGATGCCCTGATTGTGCTCGTTTGCCCTTCTGTGCCTGTTTCCCGCCGCTGCGCCCCTGCGGCCTTGCCCCCTCACTGCCCATTCGCTGCCCCATTCCCTGCTCCTCCCTCCCACCTCCCCATTTATGGCGGCCGCTGCGCAGCCGCGCCGCTGGCGCGCCGATGGCGCGCCTAAGGCAAGCCCGTCTGCGCCCGTCCGCGCCGTGACCGCGGCCAGCGCCAGACCCCCTGGTCCGGGCATCCCCCGCGCCCGCCGCATCAACAGACGCCGATACGACGCCAGCACCCTCCACGCACTGAACCCCGGAAAAGATCACGCCTGCTACCAGGCCACCCCGAAGCGCACCCAAGGGCCCTTCACCTGCCGGAACTGCAGCTTCGCCAGCACCCGCCCCGCCAAACCACCGCCCAGGAAAGAACCCAACTACCTCAGATGCATCCTCCTCAACACCCGCTCCGCCCGCAAACACGCCATCGAACTCTGGGACCTTCTCGACTCAACCTCCCCAGACGTCGCATTCCTGACGGAGACCTGGCTGAATCCCGCTTCAGCCCCCGACATCGCCATTGCCATCCCGGACGGATACAAGATCACCCGCAGGGACCGCACCAACTGAGTCGGAGGAGGCATCGCCATCGTCCACAGGAACACCCTCAGAGTCTCAACCAACACCGACGACACCCTCCGCACCGCCGAACACATGCACTTCCAGATCCACACCGATCCCAACACCACCCTCAGAGGAACCCTCATCTACAGACCCCCGGACCCCGACCACAGTTCAGCGATTCCATCGCTGACTTCGTCAGCACACACGCCATCGCCTCCACGGACTACATCCTCCTCGGGGACCTGAACTTCCACCTCGAGAACAACAAGGACACCAACTCCACCACCCTGATCGACAACCTCGCCACCCTCGGACTCAGACAGCTCGTGACTACACCCACCCACGCCGCCGGCCACACGCTAGACTCCATCTTTTCTGCAAGCCCACACGTCTCCTTCAACCACACCTCCGAACCCCACTGGACTGACCACCACTGCATCCACTTCACCTACAGGAAGCCCACCACGCACCACCGCACCGAACAAATGCCTCGCCGCTGCTGGAGCAGAGTCACGGAAGACCAGCTAACCACAACCCTCGCCCTGAGCCCACCCGCCGAACCCTCCGACACCGCCGCAACCTCAGACATTGGATCGACGACTGCGCCAACACCCTCTCCCCGCTCAAGAATCTGCCCAACAGCCACACCAGCAAGAAAGCCACCTGGTTCACCGAAGACCTCCAGGCCTCCAAACGAACATGCCGAAAACTGGAGAAGATCTGGCTCCACGAACGGACAGCGGACAGCTACGCCGCCCACAAGAGCGCCACCCGCAGTCACCATCACCTCATCAGATCCGCCAAAAGGGCATCACTCAAAGACCGCCTAGACAACAACGCACACAACAGCAAAGAGCTCTTCAACATCGTGAAGGAACTCTCCAACCCCAGCTCCAACACCAACGACATCCAGCCGTCGCGAGACCTGTGCGACTCACTGGCCACCTTCTTCCACCGCAAAATCGCCGACATCCACGACAGCTTCAACACCACGACCGCCCCGGCAACCACCGAGACCACTGCCCCCACAACCACCAACCGCCTGCTCTCCTGGACCAACATCAACGACGAGGACACCAGCGAGATCATGAACACCATCCACTCCGGTTCACCGCTAGACCAGTGCCCTCACCACATCTTCAACAAAGCCAGTACAGCCATCGCGCCCCATCTCCGGAAAATAATCAACATCTCCTTCGAGACAGCAACCTTCCCGGAAAGCTGGAAGCACGCCGAGATCACCGCCTTACTCAAGAAACCCAAGGCAGACCCCAAGGACCTCAAGAACTTCCGACCCATCTCTCTGCTCCCGTTTCCCGCGAAGGTCACCGAGAAAATCGTCAACAAACAACTGACCCGCTACCTCGAGGAGAACAACATCCTGGACCCTTCCCAGTCCGGCTTCCGCAGCAACCACAGCACCGAAACCGCCCTCATCGCCGCCACCGATGACATCAGGACCCTGCTAGACAACGGAGAAACAGCAACCCTCATCCTCCTGGACCTATCAGCCGCCTTCGACACGGTCTGCCACCACACACTACGAACACGCCTTCACGACGCCGGGATCCAAGAGAAGGCCCTGGACTGGACCACATCCTTCCTTTCCGGCAGAACACAAAGCGTCCGCCTCGCCCCCTTCCGATCCAAGGCCACCAAGATCATCTGCGGCGTACCCCAAGGCTCCTCCCTCAGCCCAACGCTGTTCAACATCTACATGGCACCCCTCGCCCACGTCGCCCGACAGCACAACCTCAACATCATCTCCTACGCCGACGACACCCAGCTGATCCTCTCCCTCACCAAAGACCCTCACACCGCCAAAGCCCACCTCCACGAAGGAATGAAGGCCGTCGCCGAATGGATGAGGACCAGCCGCCTGAAGCTGAACTCGGACAAGACGGAGGTCCTCATCCTTGGTTCCAACCCTTCAGCCTGGGACGACTCCTGGTGGCCAACATCACTGGGAACAGCCCCGCCACCCACCGACCACGTACGCAACCTAGGGGTCATCCTCAACCCCACCCTCTCCATGACTAAGCAGGTCAACGCCGTTTCCTCATCCTGCTTCAACATCCTCCGAATGCTCCGCAGGATCTTCAAGTGGATCCCCACCGAAACAAGAAAAACAGTCACCCAGGCCCTCGTCACCAGCAGGCTGGACTACGGAAACGCCCTCTACGCAGGAACGACGGCTAAGCTCCTGAGACGGCTGCAACGCATCCAGAACGCCTCTGCACGTCTTATCCTCGACATCCCCCGACGCAGCCACATCACACCCCACCTGAGAGACCTGCACTGGCTCCCTGTCAACAAGAGGATAACCTTCAAGCTCCTCACCCACGCACACAAAGCACTCCACAACTCCGGACCAGCCTACCTCAACAGACGACTCAGCTTCTACACCCCCACCCGCCAGCTCCGCTCGACCAGCCTCGCCCTCGCCACAGTCCCCCGCATCCGGAAAACGACCGCCGGCGGCAGATCCTTCTCCCACCTCGCCGCCAAGACCTGGAACACCCTCCCCACCAACCTCCGACAGACCCAAGACCTACTGGCCTTCAGAAGACTCCTCAAGACCTGGCTCTTCGATCAGTAGCAGCACCACCCCCCACTTCCCCCAGCGCCTTGAGACCCTCGCGGGTATGTAGTGCGCTTTATAAGTGACATGATTGATTGATTGATTGATTGATTTCTGCTTTGGCTAGCTTTGGTTATGACTATCAGCGTGCTTATAAATGGCAGATACAGCCATATGGACACTGAAAGTAAAAATGTGAACTTACTTTTGAAACCACACAAATCATCCCATCGTGAAGCTAGAGACTTGTCAGCAGTGAACATCACAGCCGTTCCTATACAGGATGGTATAGTGTGGGACAAAATCGATTTCGATATCTTCGGCCCTACGGAACTTTTGAACATTCCACATTTATTTAAAATTTCACTAAGTGATTTTATTACCGCCAGTACCTATTCTGATGATTGGGACTTTGAGACTGTAAATGATATGATGTCTGATCTAGAAAGGTCTGCTGCATTCTCTAACAATGAATACTTAGAGGGTTCATCAGACTATGAACAGCTTTATTGTTACAACCACTATGGTCATCATTTCTTGCATAAATCTGCAACACCTAGAAATGTGTTTGTTTAACCAATGGGAACATTTTCCTACACCACCAAAGGGTAGTTCGAAAACGTTTGCTAAAAAGTTTCCCTATTTTTCAGGGTACAATACATCTGATCTAGAAACGTTTTACTATAAAAATGTAAACAAAACAGGACAGAAAATTATGTTACCTAATACAAAACAGATTTACTCTGCAGCCTTTATTACCCAACTGTCTAGACATGGATTTGACTTTTGGAAAGACACAATAGACACGAAATCTGTCTGGGGTTCTAAAGATTGGCAAGTACAGGGGATAGAAGCTTTGTTTAGAGCATGTATCATCCCTCAGCAAATAATGTTTTGAATGACACTGTGCAACAAACGTCTTGCCTTGGTTTAGCTAAGATCAAAGACATGAAAACACCTTCTGTACCAACACCTGCAAGTAATAACACTACATAGGGAGCGGTCACAGTAGACACAATACTACAAAACAGAACAGATCCTGATTGGAAAAAATGGTTACTCTGGCCCACAGACACAAACATCTGTCAAGAAAGATTCCTGAATAGAATACAGGGCTTTACTATCCATAGGCCAGACCCACGATATGTTCAAAGACAACATCCGGGGGTAGTAACAACATACAGTGTAGGAAAATTGTGCCTCGACTGGCTACAAATATCTACACTTAAGGATGTGAAACAACACTTATCTTTACTTAAAGAAGACGCAGACCTTAGGGAATTCTTGCTAGGACCAAGAAAACCGCGTCAAAAACGTTTCATATATGCCGGCATTTATGCTGCTTATAATGAAGTATGGAAGGTTTCACAGGCAAAGGCCGCAGAACGAATACGTGAACTTGATCGTATTAACTTAGAGAAAACTCTCTCTTTGGTCGACAATGGGTTAACAACTTTGACATCCAGAATTTATTCATTGGACAACATTGTATCCTCTGCTATTGACATACTGGAACAAGATTTAGCCATGTTACAACAAGGCCAATCTCGGTTACGTTCTATTAAGTTATTAGGCTGGACGCTGCAATCTTTGCGTGCGGGCTATGTGCCTTGGCGTTTTATCAACACGTCGTCTCTGTTTGCAGAATACAATCTAACAGATAAACAGATCGAACTGGCACAAAGGGGAGCAAAGTATACAGTGCTGAGCATTGAAAAACTGGAAAAATTACCATTTATGGTAGCAGAAAAACCAGCTACAGAATGGCTTATCCATGGCAAAATCACTCTGCCTGTCACTACTTTTCAGTTTCAGTATTGCCTCAAACAAATGCAAGCAGGCAAATATGAAAGGTTGGGTAAAGAATACATTAAGACATCCTGGGATTTACCTTACGAATACAGATGTTGGAGTGGGGATCGTGAAGTGTTTCTAAGCGGTACACACTTTGAAAATGCACTAAGCGGTTCACTCATATGTCAGGACATTTCTTTACACGGGGCTTGTAATGGCTCTGTGGCAAACTTGTCCTGCCACCAGCAGGTTACACCAGCTACTGTGATTAATCCAACGTTTAGCCAACTTTCTAACGGGAGTTACCTCATGTTGAATGATCAGAGTTGCTGTGGCATGTTGCCAGGCATCCCATATCTGGTAACGATCGACTCCAGGGCTACTTGTTGTATGCAAGTATTGTTCCCCCCAATAGACACAGTCAGGGAGTCGCCTCTATGGCCTTCATTGAATGTTTCTTTTATACGTTTTGATACTTTAAGCAGAATGAAAGCCATGCTTTTGCAACAGACCGTGCCTTTGACCTCGGCCAAAGAAATCTATGATTTACAAATTGCAAGGACCTCAGCTGAGATACAGGCTTTAATTCGTACAAACTGCCCTATACATTTCGTGGAAATTATGGGACGTATCTTCAACATGTCTGATACGAGCGGGATTGTACATGTTTTTAAGACCATCTGCTCAGGACAGTTAACACCTTTTCAGACAGTCCTCGGAATCATCCCAAACTTCGCACATCCAGTGTTTGGTGGTGTGCCATTAATTCTAGCACTTGTTGCAGGAATCCTGTTCCTATTCCTACTATTACGCTATGGCAAGCCTATCCACCAACATCACTCCGAGCGATGTGGAGAAAGCTCTCCTAGAACGGAAGTGCCGTGAGCGCATAGTCCAGCTTTTGGGCATACCTCGTCTACGGGAACTTAATACAACATGGTTTCTGTCATTTAGACCAATATGGCAAGATTGCATCTTACCTGTTCTACGCTGCCTGCTTTGCGGTGAAGAATGCGTGCTAGACACCTGTCTAACACTCCCATCAGTCATGCCAACGGATATCGATACTCTGCTGCACCCGATAACGGCCCATGCTCTGTGTTGTCCCCAGAGGCTACCAATCCTGATGACGGCATTCCTTGAGATCTCACAGACGCTTCCTGCTGCTGCTGAGGTACGAGATGGATCAACAGGCACACAGGTAACAACGGACGCGAACATTGCTGCGGCATCCTATGCTGAAGGCGATGCTTCACATCTCTGCGCAGTTAACCTTGTGAACGAGGTATTCCGCCTGTCACAGACATCGGTAGACGATCTTTTGTCTACAGAAATAGATGATTTCATGTTTACACCAGACCCATACACTGACTTTGATTCGGCTCACAGTGTACCAGGGAAGCAATGAAATTTGGCCTCCATCTTTTCAAAACAGAACAAAACTTGGAACTCTTCCTAAAAATTGACTTTTTTTTTCTCTCTCTACTTTTGAAAATACATGGCAATTCAATCTGCTTACAGTAGAACTATTCATATAGAACGGACTTCTTTGAATACTTCCAGGGACACATTGTCACCTTATTTACCACAATGTCATTTAGTACCATGATATGCAATGGCTTTGATTTTTGAAAACTTGTCAACCATTTCATCATATGTATATATTTCTGTTTATTCATTCATGTTGCATTTATTTCCAATATATGCTTAGAATGAAAAAATGCTTTATAATGTACAGTACCTATTGCATTACATGTTTAGCAACAGTTTCTTTTAAAAACGTTTTTTAATATGCTTTTAGAAATGTTTTTAGCAACATGTGGTACTCAGTTTAATGTTTAGCATTTAGTACCATCGTTCATTCGAAAGTGGAGTGGGTGTTGTATTCCGCATTAGGTGTCCGTATATAGGTTTTCCTGAAACATGTCCTTATATAGGCACAATTCGCATTGCCCATATATAGGCATAAGATCCCAGTCCTTATTTAGGCATTAGCCATGCTATCCAAATACAGGCATGGTCACTTACATCCGTCCACCCTAACATCACAACAAGTTCTTAGAAACCAGACCCATAAGCTCTTGGGAGTTCCCCTAGTACAGGATTATTGATTTCTCCAAGAACTCATTTATTATGCATGAACCGCTATACCTTAAGGGTTCATTCCTGACGTCTTCCTCTGCCCGACTTTACGTCAATGCTAACATTCCAAGGCACCTACCAGGTATAAATATACCTTCCCTTGCCCAAGCAAGTAGGAGGAGACCTCGACTTTAGAGGAGCCTGTGTCCCGGCCTGACGCACTGACAAGAGACGCTGTCATCCCTGCTCGCAGAGAATCCAGCTTCCAGTGTTCTGACTCCCTTCGCAGGGTGTTAGAGTTCGAGAACCGGTAGGAGATTCCCACCTCTCTCATTCTCAAGGTATGGAGCGGACTAGAACCTAGAGGGACTCTTGGCATACTACTCTTGGCATACTAGACTATAGTATACCATACTATAGAATACTTCACCTACTTCTTACCTTGCCCTACACCTAGATCAGGTTAGGTACACTGGGGTAGAACTAGCTTAGAGAAGCATCGTATGAGTACTCGCATTTTTAGCTCATGTTATTTATGTATATGAATATATGTATCATAGCTAAAAGATAATGCTAGCGCAGTATTATTTATTTCTACTGCTTACGCTGTATATTATATATCTTGCATACTGTCTTGTGATCATAACAGCTCATATCTCTTACACGAGAAACAAGACTGTTCAATAAATCCTTTTTATTGAAACGCCCGTCTATTCTTTCTGTGTAACTCTCAAGAAACTAAGCATGCACGATTAGCTGAGTGAAACTGTTATCTATTGTTTCCATGATTCTGAGAGTGTTCCGATTCTAAAGGGAAACAAAGTTGTCATGTTTATGCGGTTGCTAGAAACTACTCCCTTCTTGTTTACAAGGAGTATATAGTGGCATCTGAGTTAGCTGGCACAAAGTAATTAAGTTTACTATACTCGATAGGGACATACTGACCTCAATCCTATGTCAAACCTATAGGGTATATTATTCCAATGCGCAGAGCCTATTAGTGAAATAGGAACTACACTACACTGGTTCCTGGCTGGAGAAGGGAGGGGCCACGCAGCAGCACCGGAAGCAGAGCGCAGGAGCACTACATAATCCTTCAAGGCGCCCCGCAGCGCGGGTCGCGCATTCTTCTGTTTCACTGCCTGTTCGCCAGACGGCACAGAGCACTTTCCCCACTGTCCCTGCCCCAGGCTCAGCGCACGGAGCACTTTACCAGCTCCTCACCTGGTTCCTGGCTGGAGAAGGGAGGGGCCACGCAGCAGCACCGGAAGCAGAGCGCAGGAGCGCTACATAATCCTTCAAGGCGCCCCGCAGCACAGATCGCGCGCGGGGTGTGCCCGGCCCGGGCCAAGACGGGCCCGTCTTAGCCCGTCATAGGCCGGTAGAGGCTGGGCTGGGCCCAAGCTTTTGGTTTTGTTCAGCGGGGTGCTGTGACTCGTTGACAGAACTATTCCATCAGCGTGGGTGAGTTCCTCACGTCACTTTGTGTTTTTGTCCATCTCCACATACACTTTCCTTGAGACTGGGTTCTTTTCTTCGCTGATTCCAACATCTTTGCATTTACTACAGAGGTGGGACTGTAATTTACAACTTGACTGAAGGTGTCATCCAGTCCACTGATTGATTACCCGTGATAAACGTCACAAGGTCGAGAACATACTTTACGTATTGTTAAGAGACTGAGACTGAAAAAGGAATATAACTGTAACTCTTGCTTTGCCTATATAGAGTTAGTACGTTAAAATGGGCAAGAGGAAAGCTACAACCCCCAGTCTAAAACACAGCCCAAGCCGGGGGGGGGGGGAATCTTGTTTAACTTTGCTGAATTACCATAGAACAGCAGATTATCTCTGTCGAAAAGGCCACAAACCCGGAAAAAACAGGCCCCGTATCAGGTTTAACTACTGATGAGGTTGCACAGGATTTATGTACCCCTCCACCAGAAGCACCCAGTAGTAAGTCAATAGTAAATGGCTGCATACTGAATGTGTCTGAGCACATTTCAGTAAGCGACCAGGAGAGCGATACCCAACCGCCAACAAAGCGCCCAAGAAACCCAGACACCCTCCCCAATATAACAGAGGAACTACTACCAAACCTAAGAGCGTTACCCCCTAAACCTCGTAAAAAGGCACTTAAAAAGGATAAAATTCACCCTATACACAAACTAGGTAATAAGCAAAAAAAATTCTATCTAGTGTTGATTCGTGTACTCGCAGCGATTTCTCTAACTTAAATGCCAAATTGGACGCATTAGATATCAATCTTAGAGACACTTTACCCAACCTAACTAGTAGAGTCGGAGTGTTGGAAGACTTACTAAATAGATGTCTAAATAATCGCCAGTTAAATCCCACAAAACCGGCCATTATTGGTAACATAGGTCTGGATAAACCAGAAGGCAATAGTCGGACACATACTCGTTCTGCTTGTACGGCACCTATTAATCAAATAAATTCAGGGGAGGCTATTTGCAACAAGGACCAAAATATATGGACTGCTAAACCTCCTACTCTCTATCCCTCAATAACCGTAGCACCCGCTAGGTCACTGTATACCTATACGTCTTCAGATAACATGATAGCCCCGGTGATTGAGAGTAAAAACCCGGGAGCGTACTCTCTGGCGTTGAGAGTTTACACATTCCTCCGAGTAGACATGAGTCCGAAATGACCTCCTTGGATTTATCTCCAGCTGTAACCCGGTATACTGTAGTGCTAGCTAATGTGCCTAGGCTATCCTCTGGGGTGACGGAGTCATGGGAGACTTTGAAAAACAAGTCCCTATTCTGGCTGGGAGCTAAAACGGGCTTAACTGAGAAGCTCTTCGCTGAATTCAAAATGGCTAGAAGAGTAAGCTGGATAGGTAGAGGACATAAGAACCTCTATGGAGACTGTGTGGTACTGACCTTTAAAACCCCGCAGATTGCACAAATGATATTGAGTAGAGCAGGCAATTATTCTATCTCATTGCAAGGTATTAATTTAGTCCCCCTGGGATACTTTTACCAGCCTGCTAATAATACCCACATCAAAGCATTTAGCGGCCCCCACAAAGTTAATCAAAGTTCTCTGTATAACGTTCCAGTTCATAATCGATTTGACATACTCCCAAACTTAGAGGAGGTAGATTGACTACCATCAGCAGGCACTAGGTCTGACGAGTTAAGGGAAAAAATACAGATCTCCACATAAGTAACACACTTAGACATTCAGCCCTTAGAACCATCAAGTGCCTCAAATAACAATCAACCTGCTTTATCTGAATTGTTATCGACCTGTAGGGTCCTTGACACTTTAATCGCGCCTGATGGCACTGAGACAGATAACAATAACCCTCCATCTTCAGCCCCATCTGATGTTTCCAAATTATCTCTCAATGGTGCCAAGATAGAGACGAATAAAGGACATAAGAAGAAAGATCAGCGCCATGTAATGTTTTGGAATGTTGCAGGTCTAAAAACTAAGGTGAACAACCAGGTATGGTCAGAATTTGTCGGGAAATTTGACATAGTTAGGCTCCAGGAAACATGGGTGGAAGAGTCTATCTACATCAATGGTTACAAAACCTATCCTGCGGCAGCAGTTACATCGTCCCACGGAAGGTCAAAGGGGGTCTATCTACTTATGTTTCAAATTGTTTGTTTGATTATAAGTAAAATTGTATTGAATGTCACAGATGGGTATTTCTAACTTATTACCATTGATGTCGACAAATCACTCTGTATTGCCTTATTGAACTTTTATAATAATGTTCCCCATGAACTGAATGAGGGGGTACTGAGAAGAATAAGTTATCATCTACCAAGTCTACAGGCCTCCACAACAAAGGGACCTATTTATTAACTGGGGAGGGGACTTTAATTCAGCTTTATGTCAACACGCTGATAGAGGTGTCTGTGGTATCTCGATTGATGAAGACATTAGTCTTTTACACTTCCCACACACAATCTATGGGGATCTATTAAATGAAATTATTTTTACTGTCGATCTAGGATTTGCTAATAATCTATGTTCACCACCTATTTCTTTTAGCCCTACTTTTAATGGCCGTGGTACGTTTTCAACCATAGATTTTATCTTATTGTCAAGTAGACATTCTTCTAGAGTCCATGATTTTTGTACCCACGCGATCCCCCTGAGTGATAATTTCCCATTGAGTGCAAGTTTATCAATACATAGAAACGTAATAAACTCAAGCAAAAGCTCAACTCACATTGTTGAGAATATAACCTTGAATAGGTTAAATGGGTATTCGCTCCGTTGGGTAAACGTGGACCCTGACGAGTTTACTAAAAAGGCTGTGGTAAATTGTAATGACGCCTTTCTTGCTTGCCTTGACGAGACAACTTCTCATAATGATATCATAAAAGGTTTCTCTAAAATATCAGATCACATTAAAAAAGCGCTTTTTGTGAAGACCAAAAAAAAAGTTACTAAAAGAATAGGGTGGTTTGATTCTAAATGCACTAAGGCCTACTCAAAACTTAAACATATTTTACACAATTTAGTTAAAAACCGAGAAGATATTAAAGAGGCCAGAAGGGAATATAGGTGTGCATTAAAAGAACGGAAACACGCACTAAAAGAAGAAGCTTGGCGTGCCCTGCACATAGCCTCTAAGACCAGAGATACTTCAGCTTTTTGGAAGGCAGTTAATGCCCCCTTTCTGGTTAAGAGAGATACAGCATCGATAGAGATAGCTATTAGCGAGACTGAATGGGTGGAACATTACTCCAAACTGTACAATAAACCACTTTGTGATGTATTTGGAGAATATGGCATAGTCAACGTGCCAGAATTACTGCGAAGTAGCAACCAAATTGATATAAATTTCTACCTTGCTGAGGTTAATTAGGCTATCATGTCAAGTATGGGAGGGAAGGCCCCTGGACCTGACGGTATCCCCGTGGATCTTTTTAAATCTAACATCCTGCTATGGGGACCGCTTTTAACGCAAGTAATGAATGCATGTTTTGCGACCTGTTTTTTGCCAACCTGGTCTGAATCGATTCTGGTGCCGATTTTCAAAAAAGGTGACTGGGAGAATCCAGCGTGCTATAGACCAATTTCGCTGCTGGATTCTACGGTCAAAGTTGTGGGCAGAGTCATTTTAACTAGATTGCAGGACTGGGCCGAGGACCATTCGATTGTTAGTGATGTACAATATGGCTTTCGTAAGGGTTTGGGTACCGTGGAACAGGGTCTTAATCGAACTATTCTTCTAGGCAAGTACACCAAGGCAAAAAGGGGCAGGTTGTACCTGGCATTCGTCGATTTAACCACGGCTTTTGACTGCGTTATTCACGATAAGCTATGGAAGATTTTAGAGGGAATGGGGGTGGAAAAGTCGCTTTTATTATTTCTGAGGCGACTTTACTCCGAGGCGAAGGCAAGAGTCCGTTATGGGGTTGGGGGGAGTGCACAAAATTATTTAGTATAATGAGAGGAGTAAGGCAAGATTGTGTCCTGGCACCCTTCCTCTTTACACTTTATATAAACGATCTAGGACGCATTCTGGCGGAAGAGTGCCAGGACCTACCGTTAGTTGGTAAACGCCCCATACCCGCACTTCTGTACGCGGATGATGCGGTCCTTATGGCTCGTACTCCGCTGGGCCTCCAACGGGTAGTTACTAGCTTTGTTACGTTTATGTCTGACCCGGGTCTTACTGTTAATACCTCAAAAACATTTGTAATGAAGTGCGGGGCAGGCAGTAATAAAAGCAGAGACTTCTATATAGATACTAGAAGGATTGAATGTTCAAAAACATTTTCTTACTTAGGGATTTTGTCTGACCGAATGGGTACCTGGACAGAGGCAGTTAAAGCCAGGAGATTATTATTCACAAGGGCACTGGCAGCCCTATCAAACTTTAGTAGAAAATTGGGCAGACGGCCACCGGTAGAACTGCTGCAAATATACAAAGCAAAGTGTGCATCAATTGCCACTTACGGTGCCGGCATCTGGGGTAACCCTGGGCGGAGTTCGCGGAGTTGCACTACGCGGAACACCGCAAAGTGCATAAAAAACTCAGTCGCACTACGCAGAGCTCCGCGAGCGGCGGAGTATGATAGAAAAATGCCGTTCGCGGTGATTACACAGTGCCGGATGCTTGTCCGCACTGTGCAATCATTGCGAACGGCACCATGCACAGCGCAAGCTTTCCTTTTCTGCCGCTTGGGTAGATTTTTACTCAAGCGGCAGCTTTCTCAAGGCGATCGGGCAGTTTCTCAACGCGAGCGGTCGCGAGCATACGTTTTTTGGAACTCCGCGATCTCCGTGGAGTGCAGAAAACTCCGCAAACTCCGCGAGCGGAGCGGAGTTCACCGCCCAGGCCTAATCTGGGGCCACGCTGATGTTAACTCTTTACAGATTGCTGAGAATACCTTTCTTAGGTTTTTGTTGGCCGTCCCAGACAGCACTTCCACCTACATTTGTCATACAGAATTGGGTATGCCATATTTAGCGGACACTATAAAAATCCAGCCGGTCCTACTGTGGCACAGGATCTGGACCACTGAGGAAACGTTATTTAATCGCCAAATCTTGAATGATAGCAGGGGGTTAGATGGGGCCATGCATATTAGATGGTTAAATTATATAAAAATATTTACATGCAATCTTGGCCATCCAGATTAATTATAATGACCCCAACACCATGAGTACAGTCACCAGGAAAGACCTTAAAAGTAGTTGCCAGCGTCTGTTGGAAGCAAACAGAAATACCACCGAAATGATAAAATCAACTGTACAGGCGCACCATCTTACTTTTAATTTCATTCAATATTCAATCGTATATAAAGATCATCCCAGGCGACTAGGACAGTTTCCTGTTAACCCACTTTAGATTAGGCATTATACATAGAACAATTAGTTTTCCCGAATTGAATGACTGGTCCAGATTGATGTGTAAGTGCCCGTGCAATGATTCATCGCCACAGTCGTCATTGCATGTACTGTTCTTTTGTAAATTTTATTCTGCCCAGAGAAGGAGGTGGATCCTTCCAATTTTAAGATCACTCGGTCTTAGACAATGTCGCCCTGCACTTTTGGTCCTACAATCTCTAGAGAATGAATTTGTTATTACTTCCATTATTGTGTTTTAAAATTTTTTTTTTTAAATGTAGGAAAACCATTATGATGCGAGACCCTTTGAGCGTGACTAAGCGAATGGACTACTGTTTTTGCACAAAATTAGTTTCTGAGTCTGTATACCTCACAATTTTAAAAAAACCACAAAAAATCCTATTTTATGAACTGACAATCATGATGTATTTTTATGTGCTTTTATGATTCTCTTAATTAAGAAATCGAATAAAGCTTTATTGATTTGATTTGATTACTTCTGCATCTTGCAACACTTTGTGTATATTGGCTCCAAACTGGATTGAAGAGTCCTCATTGAACTCAATGTTGTTGTTTGTCTCGTAGTTGTCTAAATACTTCAGCACTGTGAGCTGATTGAGATATCACAACCAATGTTCTCACTTTTGTCAGTTGTTAAGAATTCTACGTGCAAGTTTATTTTTGGTACTAAGATTACATTGTCTAATGCAAACATCTATTATATTTTTATGTCAGAATGTTTTAGTACCAAAATGTAAAAAATATTGAGGTTTTTGCAATTTGCCTCTAAATTACTTGTATTTTAATTCCTTATTTGGTGATTTATCTGGCAAATCTGCAAAAACACAATGAATTTTAATTGCCTCATAACTATGTAATATTCTATAGTAGCCCTAAAAAAAAATTCCCTGTACAATTGTACTACCTTTTCTTAAGTTTACTGTTCCCCATCGGATATTTCAAAGCAGCCAGTTTTCAATTTTTACGATTTCTACAGCTAAATACAGAGAGAAAATCACCTGTTTCTCTCTCTGTTTATTTCTAAATGTGGAAAAAGGAAAGTAAGTCTTCTTTTGAGTTATTTTCAATGCTGTGGATCATGACTGCTGGTCAATGGTTGTGCAGACTGACAGACCGGGAAGTTAAACATTGAAGATGTTTTCTAATGAAGCTTTATACAGTTGTGGATGTACATGTTTTTATACTACAATGCTTATGTTTCCATGAAAGCATATTGCATATGATTGATACATTGTGTGTATTTATGTGTATATATATATATATATATTTCTCCTTATATAGCACTGGCTCTTGTTCCTCTTCACATTTTTGCCCTTCCCCTAGGGCATAGCTCATTTACCATCCTTTTGACTGGATTATGTGTACCATTTCAAAGCTCACATTCAAGAAATTATTTTTTACTTTTTAATTCTGCATTCTTTGAGGGTGCACATGTTTCTTTCACTTTCTCCCTTGTTCGGCTTCGCAACTCAAATACCTGCACCACCCTTGTGTTCTGTGTTGCTCTACACCCCTTCTAGCTTGTCTGTAAAAGCCCGGAAAAGACACGTTTTTGCCAGGATATGGCTAAAGTGCAGCCTTTAAGGGTGGTTTTTGTTTTATCCCATACATTACACATATTGCATGAAAGCATAGGTCTTAGCATGCCAAGGCTTCTATGGTACTGGGAGTGGGGCCAATCGACCTTGCACGCAATCTGCTGGTGTTTGAGGCAGAAGATAAACTTAGTGTGACTGAAAAGGAGAAGAAGCCTCCCCCTGAGGCCCATAAACCTGCTCCATGAGAAAGGCTAAGTGAAGAAAAGACCAGCATACCTAAGTGAATATGTGCCAAGATGCCAGTCACTCCTGTAAATGCTTGGAAGCACCTAGTAGGTTGTATGAGGCTTAATAAAGCGAAGGCTTCCTGCATAAAAGGTTGACACATATCATGAGGATGGGAAGGAAGCAAGCAAACCTAGAGAAAAAACACTATCAGAACATGCACCATTGAGGGCAGAACTTTCAAATTAATTTGAATAGCATTCAGATAACACCGAAAATTGCACTATTCCTTCTTTTACTCGCTCCTGCTTCCTTTTGGTCTGGGGCTTATGGTGAAAGGAGTGTGTTATTGCCTAAGCCCTTGCACACCCACTTCCCAAATAAGGATGCATACTGGAAACCTCAGTCAGAAACCATCTAATTTAGTAGACTGCAGATACAAAAAATGTCTCATATGAAAAAATTGTATTTTTGGTGTAGCGCAGACACGCTTCAACTTCCTGGCTCAGCTCAACAGCCTGTGATTCTGTGCAAATGACTTCATTTTCCATGGTCTAAAAAGTAAAACAAATGTATAAGGTAGTCTGGTTCTCTAATGCCCTTTGTATTGGTCAGGTTTGTGTTGTAAAAAGAAACTGTCAAAAAGTCAGACGTTTTTGCAGGTCCTAGGTCAAAAAATCAGTGTGAGACCTGATATAGGATGAGCACCTGTTTCTTGGAAGCAACCAAAAAAATATCCTCCAGGGAAAGGGAAATCACTACATCTCCAGTATCTGGCAACCTTATCATTATAAATATTGCAGGAGCCCCAAATTCGTCAGCTGTATGATTGTAAAGTATGCCCCACTTCGCAACCTACGGTCAGCCCATTCTCAATTTTTGACTACCCCTGCCATTAAACTCAAACGTCAGGGTGGGTGTAGGTTCTCCTTCCTCGCCCCTAAATTCTGGAACTCCCTAACACTGGCAATCCGGATGTGCGACAACCTGCTGGGGTTCAGAAAGGCGCTTAAGACCTGGTTGTTCGAGCAAGCTTACGCATAGTCCATGGCGCCGCAACACTGTTCAAGATTAGCGCCATGAAACCTTCTGGTGACCGTGCGCTTTAGAAGTTCCTACTAACATAACATAACATAACATACATTTTCCACCATCAGTCAAGGCCCAGAATAAAATGCAACTCCTAGCAATAATGTCCCCTCTCTTGACAGCATTGTATAGGACCATATGCATCTTATTCATCAAGCTCTGATACTGACATAGCGAAAAATATGATTTGGAGAAGGGACTGTGTGGAAAATATCCTACTGACCCTGGATGTACACGATTAGATCTTTCAAGATTTCAAGATACAAAATCAGCACACCTGACCTGACTTCTCCTCTCTGGCTGGAGACATTGTGACGTCAGAGCTCTGACGTTATTTCTTTGTAATATGTGACTGGGTGTGCTGCAAGTCACCGATAATAAAGAAATTAGAGACTGGCTTTTATACAGGGATTGCAGAAACCCATCTATTATAAACTTATTCTGTGTGTCTCATTATCTTTTCAGTACTGTATCTTACAGATGTACCTGATGACATGATCCTCTCCCAGGAGACAAAATGGGTAAATAGCAAAAGCTGAAAGCAATATCCAGAAAAAAACATCAGCTACAGCGTTATGCCTATTTACTTGATCTTTTAGATCAATTCTTGGCTGCTTTGATATATTTTATTTGGCTTTCAAAATATAGCAGAATCCTATAGGAATAATAGTTTTTATGAGGCATATGTGTAAAAGTGTTTAACATGGTTAGAAGTTTAAGTGCAGCGACCCAGTTAACAAAATATTTTCTAATCTAAATGGTAAATCACATCAGAACTAACGTTGCTCATATAATGAGCACGCTATTTATTTAGGAGAATAATTTGTAGAAATGTATGCGCACCTTCTCCTTATGTCTACAACTCTTTCTGCACTTCTTTTCTGACTGTTTCAGTCTCTCACACACACTCTCTCGCTGGGTCTCGGTCTCCCTCCTCCACGCCCTATCTATTCATCTGATCCTCTCTCTTTCCTACCCTGATCTTTTTCTCTTCCTTTGTCTGTCACTTTACACAGTCCTTCGGAATCTTCCTACTTCTAGACTGATCATTCATATATGTAACTAATATCCACCTCAATCGTGCAGAATTATTTATTAGCCGTATATTTCCAATTTTTACCTATATTCCTCCAGCTATGTAGTACAAGATGGCATGTCCTATATTCCACCTCTGTCATCTCTATCATATGTTTCATTAGTTCGATCTATAAATTGTTGAAATTCACTGAATTATTGTTCAAGGCATATGTGGCTGTAGATACACATGCTGTGCGTAATCCTGCCATCTAGTGTTGGGCCCAGATGTGTGCAAGTTGTTTTTATTCAAAGAAGTCTTGTCTAGTCACGAGGTACGGTGACTCCACCTAATGATGATAATGCGCATGGGCATCATCTCCATTGTTAGATTGTTTTCTTTCTGCTGTTGGGTTCGGATGTGGGTGACTGAGCTACAGTAGTTGAGGTGATTTCTCCATGGCCTTCTCGGTTCCTCTCCCTTCCTTGGTATTGTTTGCTATCACGTACCACTTTCTTGCATCGACTCGAGGTGTTTCTTTGTCCGGGTTGGGAATTGAGACAACTTCTATGCCCCTGTTGGGGCCTTGCCCTTCGTAGTCTCCCCTGTTCGTTTTCTCCACAACTAGCATGTTTCGCCTGTGATGGAGCAGAGGCCATTCCGATACTGTCCTCAGTGTCATGCCAAATACCCCACGGCCGATCTACAACAGGTCTGCAACCTCTGCCTCTCTCCTTAGCATGACGAGGCCTCCTGCCACTCCTTCCGCTCGAAGAAAACTCTTCGATACTGTCAGGCTCAACGCCTCAAAATGTTGTGAAAAAGATGCAATGACACCCTGGACCTCTTGACATCCAGAACCTTGTGGATGAGCACCAGCTGCAACTGTTGACTACGAGTAGAGGTCTTCTTGCCTGAACTTAGTTCTGGTTCTGACCTGGAGATTGAAGACCTGCCGCCCGCTCAACAGGCTGTGAGTACGAACAAACCCTCCTACCCTACCCACTTGACACTACTCGCGCTCCAAGCAGCCCCCGCCCATCAGCCAGGCATCCAGTCTCAAACCCCAAAGACCGGCTACTGGTCTGTCACCGAGCCATGGTCGGCACAGAACACCTGCTTCAGTCCTGGCGCCTAGCCTCGACTCTGGCGCCAAAGAAAATCTTGAAGCCCACACGCTCTGTGCCTGCTGCTATATTGAAACACCATTCGGAGCCAAAACCTTTGACGTCAAAAGCCCTGCTCAGCTCTGATGACCTACGCGCCTGCACCAAAATCCTTTGCTTTGAAACAGACGTTTTCCTTTGGCATCGTCAAACCTGTTCTTCAGAGGCTGCAGGATGAACCCGATGCCTGCCAGCGTCACATCCTGATTCATACCCACACTGGCTCAATTCTCCTCCAGTCATCGACATTGATTGCAGATGGATCAAAGCGGAAGCTCAGCTATGAGGAAACTTCGATCTTCCGCCACGGTCCAAGCACCGGAAGAGACATGACAAATCCACTAGCCCTCCGCAATTGTCTCAACAACCTACACTCCTCCCTGCCTGCAACCACTCCTTCACCACACCCTGCTGACCCACTTTCTTCCACTTCCAGGAGCCACCACACTGTGGATTCTGGGAATACAGCCCAAGGAACCCATGGGACTCATGTGGCATGCCCCCACAGGATAATCCCTGGGACATGCATGAAATAGATCCTCCAGGAGACACAGACACTGACTTTCTTCTTCCAGTCACCTCTCTTAGATGTGTTCGGGAGCTGCAGGCTTTGACATTGGAGGAACCTTTCTTTCAGGTCCACAGAGATAGGCGTGTCCTTCCTACTAATCAATAATTAGTTCCTTCCTAAGGTGGTTTCTCCCTTCCACCTTAACCAGTACATAGACCTCCCAGTTTTCTTTCTTCAACCACATGAGTATGAAGAACGGGCTCTTCATACTCTGGCGGTTAAGTGAGCCCTAATGTATTATGTAGATGGAACAAAACCTTTTCGCAAGACTCAACAACTCTTTGTTGCCTTCTCAAAACCGCAAAAGGGTGACCTTCGCCTAACCACAGAGCCCACTCTAACTGGAAAAAGGTGCCTCTATGGCCTTCTTAGGGAACATTCCCATAGCTGACTTCTGCTACGTGGTCTGCATCACACACTTCCACAAAACACTATTAGCTCACCAACAAGTTAATGTTGGCCAGGCTGTACTGAAGTACACTTTTTTCAATCCTCTGCAGCATCCTCAGGCTAGCCACTGCTTATAGGAGCACTGCTTTACAGTCTATGCACAGCATGTGTATCTACAGTCACACATGACTCGAATTAAAAATGTTACCCTGTAAGCATTTGTTCGTGGCATGTAGTGCTGTAGATTCATATACGCCTCCCCTCCTCCCCAGAAGCCTTTTGATGTTGCAGATGTTCCTTCCTTTACTGCTTTCTCATGGTCATCTCTCTTTCTGTATCGCTACGCCCCATTTTTATCTTCACCCGCTGTGCGGAAAGCAATCTAACAATTGAGCCGATGCCCATATGCCTCACTAGCAATAGGTGGAGTCACCGTACCTCGTGACTGGAGAAGTCATATTCGAAGAAAAACAACTTGCACACATCCGGACCCAACACTAGATGGCAAGAGTATACACAGCATGTGCATCTACAGCACTACATGCCACAAACAGATGCTTACAGGGTAAGTAACATTTTCCTTTCTTTCCTATGCATAGATTTCTCCTTAGCCGACCAGCATGACAAGCTGTTTAATCTGTGTCTTTGTAAAGTTTTGTATTCCTTAACACTCATGTTTACAATTTTTAAAATTAAACTCCTAATTGAAAAAAAATCTTCATTGCATATTGATGGACCTTTGAGACCTTCGTGATTATAGTGTCTTCCATAATTGGCGTTCTCTGAAAATTGCAAAAATGAAGAAAACATTGTGAACCAGTGGTTCCTAAAACTAGGGCCTGATTTACAGTTTTGACAGATGGGTACTCTGTTACACATGTGAAGGATATTTCGTGCACCTTATTGCAAGTGCATTACGTCCGACGGCCCGTGTAGTAGGGCAGACGGGAGATCCATCACGTTTGTGATGGAGTACCTGTCCATCAAACTCTAAATCAGGCCCTAAGAAATAGTCAGAGCACAGGCTAATATTTAGTTTTATGGTAGAGTGATTTTCAAACAAATGAATACTTGACTAATAGTAAAAGCTGTGTTAAAGATCTTCAACCCAAGATGTGGGTTTAGCACGAGATGTTGAATTAGAGGGCATTCATTGCTACTTAAATAAAATTGATCAAGAAGTAGATTGATTTGATGTTCAAAAGATTTGGCATACAATTGTGAAACCATACAAGCACGTGCAGCTTCATTGGTCACAAGTCATTCCGAAATGGAAATCTACCATAAACATTTGCACTTTTTGCTGGCAAATATTCTTATTATTTTAATGTCTGCTGTATGATGGTTCCTTGTGGGGATGCTGCTGTTCGGATACTTGTTTGTGTGTCCATCTGGATATAGCCTCTTATATTTTTAAGCTGATCTCGTCTTAACATTATGGTTAACTGCCTCTTCATAAGTGTTCAGCTTTGAACCGTCACCATGTGTCGGCGTGAAATCTCCCAGCCTGTTATTTTGAGTGAATGAATGTTGTATCTAATAGTACCACTTGATTTGTTGATGCATTCCAAGTGCAAATCCGAATTTAAAGTATATCCCACTCAAACATGCTCACACCTAAGCAATTTTAATTAACAACTCTCTTTTATTCCTGGCAGGCTTTTGGAAATGCAAAGACTGCGCACAACAACAACTCAAGTCGCTTTGGCAAGTTTATCCAGGTGAATTACCAAGAGATGGGAACTGTGCGAGGGTAAGTTCAATTAGACCACATGAGCTCTTGATCTGGAAATAGCTTACATTTTGAATTTTTTAATGGAATTTGGTTGTCATCTTTGATTGTTGTTACTCTCAAGTTATATCAGAAGTTTATAACTAATAAAACCAGGGTTAGGAGGCAGTGGTATATAGTGAGAAAGGCAGTAATGAGATGTTTTCTTCCATTGGATCAATATTTGCTTTAATTTTCTTGCTCATCTGAATCAATTTACTCATTTTGAAGAGCCAGAAATTTTATGTAAATATTGATCTTTTTGGAGAAAACAGTAGCATAATGACACAAAAGTCTATTGAAGCCCCAGAATAAACACGACTTGTTTACATACAGTACACGTTGGTCAAACGTCCTGAAATGTGATACTGAATACTGTTTTTATATGCATTAAAGTGCCGGGGGGGAGGGGGGGAGGAGATTCAAGTCCTCCAAGAGAATTACTTTAAGAATAATGGAGTATAAAATCGCCATAAGGCTGAAAAGCGCCATTCGCAATTCATTTTGGCTGATAAAGGCGCGTGATATGTCAAATTAAATTGCGAGTAGTTAACATTTTTTAGTAAGACTGTAGAGTAGGTGACATATGGAATTTTGGCACAGCATGAACGTTATTAGATACAGAAAATGAGTACATTGAAGCACGTACAATTAAAGGATAAGCTGAATTTGAAATGTTACGTTTAGTATAGGAAAACTATAATTGATATTATAAGTTGATCAGAAAGCATATTTCAAACAGGAAAGAAATGGACTGGGGTCAAGTATTATAGTTGTAGTAATGGTGGAACCACGAGGATAGCGGTATTGCTGGACAATTAGCTCGAACTATGGATGCACAGGACTGAGCAGTTATTAAAGAAAGATCAGTATTTGTTAACATTTATGGTGATAATGTGAAAAAGATTTTATCAATTTATGATAATGTATATTTTGTTCCTATATACTGGAGTACATTTATATTTTTGTGCTGATGAAAAATTAGACAACACGAAATGCATGGAGAGTGAGAGAAACATCAACTCTTAGATTAATGAATAATCTTTAAATGTAAACATATTGTTATTGAACAAAGCAAAGTATTACGAAGGTTTTAGATGACAGAATTTTAACTTTATTAAGACCTATGTTCGTGCAACAAGTGCACAGCTAAGTGTAACAACGTCTCTGTAGGTTCCCTTATTACCCACAGGCTGACTATAACCTGGAAATGCTGCAAGAAACTCTGACTGTTGGAGTAAAACATGTTTGTCTTATGTAAATACTGTAGTGTATACATCAACTGGTGCAAAAAAAAAAGAAAAGTGTCAAATATGGTTAGTGGTCTTGCCTCTTCAGTCCCCTACCTCTGTGTAATTGGATTTTTAAGCAACCCCGTACTGGCTACATAGATGAGCACTTAAAAACGCTGTCAATTTCATGTTTTGGTAATAAGATAGTGAATAGGATAATCCTGGCAGTATTTGAATTTTAGGTAATTGGAACTCTTTTAGAGCAGTGTTGTACGGAAAATGAATCTATAAAAATAAATTAAATGTTATAGAGCTCAAAGCACAACGAGTCTAGAATCCCGTGACTCTCCTCTTTAGGGACCACATTGTCGCAGTTTAATGTATTTTGGCAGTATCAAAATGAAGGTTTTATTTCGGGCACCTGAGTACCAAATAAAAGTAGCTGTTTTTGATGCTGCAGACAACACTTCGGAGCCTTAAAAGGACTCTGGTTTCCTTAATTTAGATGAGTTGATTTGTTCTGCTCATGAGTGAAGGAACGTACACATCTGCATTTTTTACCGCATGTGAGCTCAGGATGCATGTTTTCTCTCCTTTAATCTGTGACATCCTTTCCACGTTGCAAACAATTATTTCTACTGCAAACATGTTTACTTTTTTTAATCCTAGAATTCACTTGAAAAATGTGATTGATTAAAACCTTATCTGGTATACAATGCAAATTTAAAAAAAATAGGGAATACCTGGTATGTTTTACATTACATAAAACTATACTATGTTGCAACATTTTCAAACTGAGTCTATTTATGCATAAATCCATTTGCCATCACATTGCCTATTGTTTTATTACAATTTATTCATGAAAGGTAAAAAAAAAATGTTACCATTACTTCTTTGATTATCTACTTACCTGTCTATCAATGTATCATGTATAACAGGTAACCATGTAATATGGTCTAGTAATGCCATCAGAGTTCTGGTAACATGTTCTTTCTTACCTGTCAACAATTGGCAGTGGTGAGGGCCGGTGGACTTATTTGGTTCTGTGGCTGCAGCATTTACATAAGGGATAAAGTACCCCTGCCTTACATTGTAAGGATATTGCAAGTCACAGATGAGTTGCATAACCATACAGCAGAATGAATCCAAAGGCTGAGTTTCTTTATAAGGTTATGGAACTCTGAGGTGACTTGCAGTATCCTTATCATATAATACATGGTCACACCATCACCTTCCCACAAACAACTTAAAACCTTGCCGCGTAGCTCTTTAATATGAAAGAGAAAGCATGTTTGCAAACATGAAGATTAAAAATAAAACCTCAAGTACAAAATTAAACACATCAAAAACCTGTTAGTTATTTGTTGCAAACAGATATTAGAAACCGTTCAATATAAGTAAGGTTAAAAAGAAAACTGCACTAACTCGAATGTATAGAAATATACAGAAAGTATCTTTTCTCTAATTATCTAAGGAGTGCAAAAAAGAAACATGTTTTCTCTGCTTGTCATTGTAAATGGGGCGGGTGGAACTCATGGAGTTTCACTCTGCTGATTTGTGCGGAGTTACATGTAAACTCGACTGAGCAGGAAAACGGCACGTCGCGCTGCTTGCACAGATTTTTAACGCTGGGAGCTTGTGCTGCGCTACAAAATCAGCTCAAACGGCACCACGTGGCACTCCAAAGGGCGCTGCTTCTTTGCTGCCGCTCGAGTAGTTTTTCTACTTGAGTGCCGTCTTTCTCACCATGAACGGTGGCGACCAACTGCTTTGAGAAAATCTCACGGTTTGACCACCTAGTGCCCGAAAATCACGCTAGAGGATGCCAATTCGCGCTCACTAACTTACTATTGGCAAGCCACGCGCACGAAAAACCTCAGCCAGGCGGCGGTTGGCAGATTTTGCCCTGAACTCTGCATTACATGCGTAATGCAGAGTGACCAAAACACTGCCAACACCGCCTAATTGTAAGCAAAAAAAAAAAGTAGAGTAGCAGAAGAAAAGCAATGCTCGTTTACATTGCTTTAAACAGCTGCTTCAGTTATGCTCCGTGACCTGACGTGCCTTTCACCTCGGCTGCTGGCTCCGGCAGCATGCATTGTGATGTCAGAATTCTACTGTAGTAACTTATAATAGTCAAGTACTGACATCTTTTCTTTATAATCAGCAACTAGGCACGTGACAAGTAGCCGATTATAAAGAAATTGGAGACTGCCTTTTGTACAGGGATTACTGAATCCCATGTATTATAGCATAATTATGAATTTACTGCATTTGCCACATAATTTGCAAGATTTCATAAAAATCCTAATTTTAATCAGTGATCATTGTTCTATGAAATTTGAAGAAAACTGATTTTTCAAGATGACTACACCCCAAAAAAATGTAATTTCCATCCCTGACTTCTGGTTACAAACCACTTTGCCTTGTTGTTTGTTGTCACCAGAACCCTTGATGTCAATATTGGACCATATTACATGGTTATGCTTTATGTATGTGTGAGTGTATAGATATAGATATAGATATATAGATATATATATATATATATATATATATATATATATTTCCCAACAGTATTCCTTTACAGAACGATTCCACACGCACTCACTGGCAATTGCTGTAAACTTTCTTGATTTTATTTAAGGCAGCAAATTTTATCCGACAATTACAACCCAACGCGTTTCAGTCTGCCCTCAGACCTTTCTCACGGGTAGCCGTCTGAGGGCAGACTGAAACGCGTTGGGTTGTAATTGTCGGATAAAATTTGCTGCCTTAAATAAAATCAAGAAAGTTTACAGCAATTGCCAGTGAGTGCGTGTGGAATCGTTCTGTAAAGGAATACTGTTGGGAAATTCATAACGGCTGGGCTCCGCCGTCTCCACAACGCACCGTCATGAGAGCGCCGGATGCCGAAAATTGAGCCTCGACGTGGATTTTTTTATATATATATATATATATATATATATCTTCACCAAGAATTCCCTGCATTCAGAGACGCACTCCTCCAGTTGATGAGCTTCACAGCCATTTATTAGCAAGGAACAGGATTACAGCTCCGACTTTCCATGTCCATTGCCTTACGCGTTTCAGAGCATTCATGCTCTTTCTTCAGAGGCCATTTAAAATCACAACAGTTCTTTGGAATCCCACAGTTCCCTGCGTGCTTAATTGATTTTAAGGCTTCCGGTGTGCCCGTCTTGATAGAATTAATTACGATGCACGCCGGAACTTGTAGTTTGAATTTCCATGATAATTTTGGACCTCCAGTGGTCGTGTGCATTTTAAATCATCCACCACCCATTAATGTTAATGAGATGCTGCGTGGTCATCTGGATGCTGGGAACACTGCGGCACTTATTTTGCTTGATCTAAGTGCCGCCTTTGACAAGGTGTCCCATTCCGTGTTATTGAAAGCTTTGCGCTGTTTGGGTGTTGAAGGTCCAGCCCATGATTGGCTTTGTGATTTCTTGACCAATCGTACTTTCCAGGTTTTTTCCTCTGATGCTGCTTCAAAAAACTCTTTCTTCACCTTATGGAGTCCCTCAGGGGTCCATTTTGAGCCCATTATTGTTTAACATCTATGTTAAGCCTTTAGCAACTATTGCTGAAGAAGCTGGGCTGTCGATTTTTTCCTATGCCGACGATACTCAATTAATTTTTTCATTGTCGGCGGATAGGACTTCTAAGATATCATCCCTTCAAATAGGTCTGAGGAACATTGCAGGTTGGATGCAAGCTAATTTACTACAACTGAACTGTGAAAAAACTGAGGTTCTAATTCTGGGTAAGAATAAGGACCTTTGGGGGCCTCAGCACTGGCCGTCTGAAATGGGAATTTTCCCTCAACCTGCCAGCCAAGTCCGCAATCTGGGGGTCATTATTGACGATCAACTGTCTATGAAGCAGCAAGTAGTGAAGGTGGCATCTACCTGCTTTACCATCCTTAAATGGCTCAGGAAAATTCTTTGGATGTTGCCCAACTCTACTCAACGTACGGTAGTCCAGGCCCTTATTACATCTAGGCTGGACTACGGCAACATCCTGTACCTGGGCGCAAATAAGGATGTAACACGTAGATTGCAGGTAGTGCAAAACGCAGCGGCAAGAATGCTCTGCCAGCTCCCTAGAAGGACCTCTGTTTCAAGTTCGCTCTGTGATCTTCATTGGCTCAGGGTGGAGAAGAGTGTGAAATTCAAAGCCCTGTGTTACATGTTTAAAGTTAAGTCTGGCACTGCCCCCCAATATTTAAAGGCCATTGTCCAACCCTATATACCATCACGTTCTCTTCGCTCTTCTACTCAGGTGAAGTTTTCAGTTCCAAGGATCAGACTGTCTCGTATGGGCGGACGGTCCTTTTCTTATCTGGGTCCTCAGTTGTGGAATTCTCTTCCTCTATCTCTTAGGAACGAAAACATCCTTAGCAATTTTCGCAAACATTTAAAAACTTGGTTGTTTAACCAATAATTCGTGGGTAATTCTTTTTAATTAGATCCTGCAACTTTTTTGCTTTCTCCTATCTCTGTCAAGCGGCGCCGGGAAACCTTTGTGGTAGCTGTGCGCCTTATAAGATCAAATAACAATAACAACAATAACAATGTTACAAGGGATCATCTGCCGTGAACTACTCGGGCTGTGAGGACGGCGCAGCTGATGTTTTGTATTGCGGAACAGGCTTACAGTCCTGAGGCCCACTGGAGGGCAGTAATTGGCCCATAAAATGATTTAAAATGCACACGACCACTGGAGGTCCAAAATGTTTTCCCCATTCATTTTCCTATAGGAACTTTATACACTGTTACAGCCCATACCACGGCACGGATTTACACCAAATTTGGCAGGAATCTAGATCTTGGTCCAGAAAGAGTGCATTTTGTTTGGGGTGTAAATCCGTTTCGTAATTTTTGAACAACTAATGCTCAAAAACTTGTATTTCTAGGGACGTGAAGCCTCCGGGGATCCCGTTAAATCTCCAGCTGAGATCAGATTGGCTGCCACCACCTCATCCAGGAAGTGAGGACAGCCATTTTAGGATTCTGAACTTAGTCCTGGATGAAAAATTTCCTAGCTATCGTAACGGAAAGTTTCAATTCTATTAAGGACTTGGAGGCGAGGGTTATGCCTTCTTTCTTCACTTTTATTTAACAGCAGCCATCACAACTTTAAAGACAGAGCTACTTTTCCCATGAAACCTTGGGATAAGTGTAGTACAAAAACATCCAATAGGAACAGAGTGAGTGACCAATCAGAGTGCAACCAGTCCAACATAGTCCCTCTTCACTGGCCCCTTGTCCTCTTTCGTCGCGCGGAGCCAGCCATAGGATCACCTTCATGCATCCTGTTTATTTGCATCAGATCCTGCAAAGACAAGGATCATTGTCACCACCAAGGTCTTTGACCACAAAAGCCTATGGGGAGAAGAACAGCAAAGAGCGAAGCAATACTGTGCAATCAAGACCAACGTTTAATAGTCAATTGTAAATGCAAGAATTACTTACTTCAATACGGGGAGGGCGATCTCCATGAAGGAATCCCTAGGGTGGGATAATTCTCGCCTCCGAGTCCTTAATAGAATTGAAACTTTTCGTTACAATAGGTAGGACATTTTTCATTCTATGTCAAGACTGGAGGCGAGGATTATGCTAGTTCAAAGCTTGATCACTACGAGGTGAGCCATGTTAAGCATTGGCTTGAAATAGAACCTTTTAAAGGTTGAGTCCGAAGACCAGTCTGCCGTGTTGAGGATATCCTCCAAACGGGTGCCCAAGCCAAATGCTTTTGAAGCCATAGCACCTCTGGCTGAGTGTGCTCCAAAAATCCGAAGATCAATACCAGCTTCCTGCATTACCCATCTAACCCACCTAGCTATAGTGGGGGAAGAGACCGCCTTAAAAGGTTTACGGAGTGCAATAAGCAGCTGTTGCTCCCCGGGAGGACGAACCTCCTTGGTCATTTCCTCATATGCTTTCAGGCATCGCACCACGCACAGTTTGGGAGAGTCTGGGAATTCTGTGTAAGAAATGACTCTTGTGTGACACTTTGTCCTTCTGTGGAGAGCGAAAGTTACCCCGGTCGTGGAAAAAATTCTGCCCGTTATGTCTAACGCCCTCACATCAAAAACCCGGCGGCATGATATGAGACACAGCAACATAGCCAATTTGGCTGACAATTCCTTCCTAGACAAAAAACAATTAGGTTGCCAAGAAAGGAAAAGATTAAGGACCTGGTTGACGTCCCAGAGAGCAGAGTAGCGAGGTTCTGGAGGAAGAGAGAGTCTGATGCCTCGTAGTAATCTGCATATTAAGGGGTGTTCTCCCACCGCTGTGCCATTGATCGGGGTATGCCCAGCTGAGTTGGCCGACCGGAAGGTGTTAATCGATCTGTGAGCCAAACCCTTATGAGCTAAATGGGCTAGAAAATTAAGTATGTGGACTACATCTGCATCCTAGGGATTGAGGTCCCTTCGCATACACCAACCGGAACATCTGTCCCATGCGGATTTATACCTCTTGACAGTACTGTCTGCCCACGCTCTGAACATGAGGATCTCAGCCTTTTTTGAAAGGCCCGGGACCTCCCAACGTCTCCGGTAATCCGCCACGCCATGAGCCACAAAGAATTCTCTTAAATCAGAGGATGAGGAACCTGGTCGGCACTCTTGAGAAGAGTCGGAAACTGGGGGAGTAGGATTGGAGAATCCCAAGAAAGTTCCAGAAGAACTGTAAACCAAACTTGCGACCTCCACAGGGAGGTGACCAGAACCACTTCCGCCCCTTGTCTCCTGACGTGTGCTGTCACCCTTGTGATCATCGCAAAGGGTGGGAACGCGTACCCTTTCCCCCGACTCCAGTCCTGAAGAAACGCATCTGTGGCCACCACTAAAGGGTCTGGTCTCCAGCTGAAGAAGCGGGGAAGTTGGCGGTCCAATCTCGAGGCAAACGGGTCCACCGAAAAAGGACCCCACTGGGTGTTCAGAGTCGCAAACACTTCCGGATCGAGTTTCCAAAGACCGGAATCCTTGAAATTGCGGGATTGGAAGTCCGCTACTTGGTTCTCGCGGCCCGGCAAGTACTCCGCTGTGACCGACACCTGATGGTCCAGGCAATACTGCCAAAATCCGGCCGCCAGGTCCGAGAGGGCCTTGGATCGTGTGCCCCCTAAGTGATTGATATAGCGGACCGCAGAAATATTGTCCATCTTCAGGAGGACACATGACTGAATAGACTCTCTTGTCCAACAACGAATTGCGAACGAACCTGCTAGAAGTTCTAAACAATTTATATGTAACCGTCGCTCTTCTTGAGACCACAAGCCTCCTGTAGAGAGGGCGTCGCACCTGGCCCCCCAGCCTGTCCTGCTGGCGTCGGACTCTATAATCAAATCTGGTGTGGACCCGAAGATTGCCCAGCCATTCCAGGCCTCCATGTGGACAAGCCACCATTAGATTTCCTCCTGAGTCTCCTCGGACAGTGAGACACCTTGTGAGAGTAGGGGTAACCTTTGCGTAGGTGGGACGCTTTTAGACGTTGTAGGGCCCGGTAGTGGAGGGGACCCGGGAAGATGGCCTGTATCAATGCAGAGAGGAGACCCACTACTCGAGCTATCTGTCTGAGAGGTACTTGGTCCTTGGACAGAGTACGCCTTAACTCGTGTCGAATTTTCGCTACTTTCCTGGATGGAAGACTTAGAGTAGAGGACATGGAGTCTATCACGAAACCTAGAAACGTCACCTTCTGAGAAGGAGATAGGAGAGACTTCTTCTCGTTGATCATGAAGCCTAGACTCTGCAACAAATTCACTGCCAGCCGGAGGTGAGAAAGTAATTGACGAGGACATGAGTCCATAAGAAGTAAATCGTCTAGATTTACCATCATTCGTATACCTCGAGCCCTGAGATGCTCCACCACTGGTTTGTGCACCTTGGTGAAGCACCACGGAGCTGAGACTGGAACCACCAAGTAGGCATCCTTGAGGTCCAAGCGGACCATCCAATCTAGGGGTCTCAACACATCCCTGAGGAGATGGATCACTTCCATTTTGAAATGGCGGTAGACTACCCATTCGTTGAACTCGCTTAAGTTTATCACAGGTCTTTGACCGCCATCGGTCTTGTCGACCAGAAAAATATTGCTGATGAAACCTCGCGGGTGGGAGAAGGCGGGAAGAATGGCGCCCTTGGAGAGAAGGGACGCGACTTCTTGGTCCACCAGAGCAGCATCCTGTTGGGAGAATTGGATGAGGCGAGGATGCACCCGCTGGAAGGGTTCCCCGAAAAACTCTATGTGGAATCCTTGAATAGTTTGAAGGACCCACGCATCTCCTGTGATGGAAGCCCACACCCGGAAAAAACTCGCCAGCCGCCCCCCTACTTTTAAGTGGGAAGAAGGAAGTACACTCACCGGGGCTTGAAGAAGTTTCTGCTCCTCGGTAACCTCTGCCCTTGCCACGACGTCCTCTCGGGGGTAAAACTTTCCGAACCTGGTTTGGTCCTGGTACTGTCTGGGGCCTTGTCCTTTCTGTTGGTATTGGTTGGAGCCACGGCCGGTCGAGCGGCCCCTACCTCGACCGGCCCCGCGGAAAACCCGAGGGAACACCCTCTTGATCGTCGTCTGTGCCTTGTCAAGGGAAGTGAAGGTACTAACAAACTTCCCTAGCTTTTTTACTAATGGCTCACCAAAGAGCCCTCCCTGTGTGACTGCTCCTGCTTCGGAATCTGCCAAATCCCCCAATTTAGGGTCCACTTTTATGAGAAGAGAGCGGCAACGCTCTGTTGACAGGGCACAATTTGCATTGCCCAAAAAAATGATAGCTCTCTGGGCCCACCCCGAAAGGGTCTCCGGAGAGATAAGGGCACCTGAGACTTTGGCTTCCTCAGCCATGTCGAGGATTTTTGTGAGGGGCCCCAGGAGTTTGTCCTGGCATGCTCGCCATGATCTATCAATACCCGTCTTAGGGTCCTTCATAAATTTCTGCAAAAAAGTGGCCATACGAGGGCCAATTTCCGGTGTAAGGACCACCTTTCCCTCTAATAAGGGACGAGGAGATTCGGCACAGAGGCAGTTACGTGCTACCTTCTCTAGTGGTTTGCGGATGCGACCTGCCACGTAGCACGTGACCTTGTCGGCCGGGGCCCATTCAGATGACAGGGGATGTATTATGTCCTCAGGGTCTAACATATCTGACATGTCTTGGGGAGTGTTGGAGGGCCGAGAAGGGCCAGGCTGGTTGTCAGGATCCCCTGAACCCTGGGGGGGGGGAGGGGGAAGGAGAAGGAATGCTAGGTGGTAAACCTACATCTCCTACCGGTAAAGCGGGTTGAGGTGCAAGAAAGGCTTGACGGAGACTGTCAAAGGCTTTTCAAATCCACCCCTGCCTCACGGGTACGTTTTTGCAGGGGGACCCGCTGAGTCTTGTAGCGTAGGGGCAGTTCCTAAGGAATTTAAGGGAGGAGTGGGGGCCGTAGGCGGTGGAGTTAAATTAGCAAACTCCTGGCCAATCTGGCACGAGAGTCTCTTCTAAGAGGGTCATAGCCTCCTCAACTGCCCGATATATTGAGGCGTCCACCGCGTCATAAAAATCATCATCCCATGGGATGTCGGCCATAGGGTCCTTCACCCCCTGGGAATCATCCTCGTGGTCCATAGTATTTATTAGTTATAGGACTAGTGAGGAAAGGATGAACAGTGAAAGTCTGGGTGGCAGACTAGCAGCCCTCATCCAAGTGGCCACTTATTGGGGGGACTGGGTGGCAGTCCGTAAATATATAGATGCGAAAGGCTTTGCAAGAGTTTTAATGGGTCCAAGCCCTGGGACACTTGTCTGGTCACAGTTGAGGTAAAGGCCGGCCTGGGTACGTGTCCCAAGAGGCCACTTAGGACCAAAATACAGACCCCAAAGGCGTAGGAACTGTGGAATACTGACTCTGCAGCTCACAGTTTCCCCAGAGCTGCAGAGCGCAAGAGAAATCCGATCGGCCTGAAACTGACACAAGGCTCGATCGTTACAGACCCGTCCGGGCGTCTCCCTCAGGCTGGCAGGTCAAACGGGCACAGCGCGCTGACTGAAATTCCTCTGAGAGGAATTTTAAACGAACGCGCCGCGCTCGATCCGCCTCCCGCGCCCTCTAGTGGCGGGAGGCCAACTGTGCACCAGGACAGGGACGCGTAAGAGCGGTGATCTCTCTCGCGTCCCGAAGCTGCCAAAAGAATACTGGGGGAAAACACTCCACAAGATGCAGCGAAAGTGGCAGAGCCGCTAATGAAAAAAGGAAAATAACAGTAGATGAAGCAAAAACGAATACCAGAAGGAAAAGTGCCGACGAGCCAAAACGCCTCCCCGAGCAGCAGCGTTTGGGATCAGTAACGATCCAAAAAACATCAAATTACAATAAACGACAACAATATTGCATGCAAATAGGTGCTAAAACAACATAAACCAGAGAAATGGCATTAGGTACTTTTCTTGGCTGCGCAGCAGCGAAGAAAGAGGACAAGGGGCCAGTGAAGAGGGACTATGTTGGACTGGTTGCACTCTGATTGGTCACTCATTCTGTTCCTATTGGATGTTTTTTTGTACTACATTTATCCCAAGGTTTCATGGGAAAAGTAGTTCTGTCTTTAAAGTTGTGATGGCTGCTGTTAAATAAAAGTGAAGAAAGAAGGCATAACCCTCGCCTCTAGTCATGACATAGAATTTGAAATAAGAGTTAAAGAAAACGTAAACCGGCAGGGTAGGGATACCCTGATTCCCTAGGCCTGGGGCCAAAAACCTTTTAAGTTTGCCTCATATTCACAGAGCATCCGCATTGGGGGGTGGGGGTGATAGAGGAGTTTATTTTTAGGTGAGGGCAGCACGCGGCCCCCCTTCTCAGGCGAATTTCGGCCCCAGGGGCCCCATGCCCTAGGGCCTGGCATATTTGTAAGGGGGGCACGCGGCCCCCCTCCCCAAGCCTCTAAAGGCCCCTATCCCGGGAACCCCAGGCCCTGGGACTGCGAAACTAAGGCAGGGGGCCGAGTTATAGTTGCGTTAAAGCTTGATTTCTAGTTACTTGGGATAACTATAGCTGGTGAATTTTATATATATCACACTCGAAATCCCTCCGTTCAAGAAGCAGATTGGGGGACACCACGCTGTATCCAAGACTTCATTTATTTAAGAGCAGCATAACGCGTTTCAGCTAGTGTGCCTTTGTCAAATGCTTATGGTCTCTGGGCTCATTAGTTCACATTCTTTAAACTTGCTGCCTCACTCCGATTGGCGGGAGCACAGCTGACCACACTTACAGCTTCTACTGGACTACATTTCCCATCATACCTCTTCTCATCCTCGAGAAATGTCTTTCTTCAAGCCCAGACAAGTGTCATCATGGTAAGTACGGGCTGTCCATCGTAAACATAGTCGGCTCATTAATATTCACGGTGTTGCCCTTGGAGATCACTTCCCAAATATAATTTGTCTCTTCGACTTCTACATCCTGCCGAATTGAGACACACCCGGAGGCCCTGTTGCAGTGGACTGTGTCTCATCATGCAGTCACGGTCTGTTGATAACAGCAGGTTACCGTCTCCTTCGGCTGCGGTGGTTCAGAGGTTTTCAATAACTTGAAATCAAAACCTCCACATTGCCACAGCTACCTCTGAACACTTCAGGACGGGTCCCCTGGCGCGTCCGTGGCTCCACGCAAATATCACACTTGAAATCCCTGCGTTCAAGAAGCAGATTGGGGGACACAGCGGAGTATCCAAGACTTCATTTATTTAAGAGCAGCATAACGCGTGTGTATGTGTGTATGTATATATATATATATATATATATATCTTTTGTTGCTTTATTATTGTTGTAGTTCATCCACATTGTTAATAAGCAGAGTATTGATTAAGGAAAATGTTAAAACGAAGAATGATGCGCAGGCCAGTCTCGTAGGAAAGGTAATAGATTTATTCTTAAGATCACGTCTTGGTTACAGGTTACAGGAAGTTAGTCTGATCCATAAAAGTGCCCCACCAGGAGCAGCCTCCTCGCTGCTCAGCCCTTCCACACCAACTGATTCTCCCTTCAATACAAACACACTCAACATTCTATATGACCTCATCATAGGCTGAGCAGCCAGGCAGAGAACCTCTGTAGGGAGAGTGCATTGGGTAATTAGTACATTACAACACATCTCCCCCTTATAATGATCGAAAACATTCAAAATGTATGAAGGTGATAAAACACACATCTCAGCAAAGGAGGATGCATTAACAACAAAATAATTATACATCACCCCCCTTCTATAGTGATCATAAACAATCAAATGCATAAAACATACAAATGACAGCAAAGGAGGATGCATAAAACAAAATCATTATACACATCTCCCCCCTTATAATGATCATAAACAACAAGGAATGCAAGGTAAAGAAATACATTCTTAAAAACAGTGGATGCTATCCACCATAACTCACACAACACTGCGGGTAAAATACCCACACCACACGGAGTATCCATTGCGCCATAAACTAAGGCACAAGAGTGCGGCAGAACAGGGATCTACAACCCTCAAATGCAAATACTAGTGTCAGGATAGGTCTACCTCAAAGAAGAGGAAAAAAAAAAAACTCTACCCATACCAAAACAGGGTAATTATAACCCAACCAAATTCAGGGTAACCTTAAACCCCAAGCAAAACCAGGGTAACCTTAATCCCGAAACACACTCAAAACACTCTATGGGTATATTTAAACCCAAGGCAAATCCAGGGTATCCTTAAACCCATGACACTCTCGCAACATACTATGGGTATCCTTAAACCCATGACAATCCAGGGTATCCTTGAACCCGAGACATACTGGCCAAAACATGAAATTTAGAAAATCTAGCACAGATGCGCACAGTCATGACACTTCCGCAACATACTATGGGTATCCTTAGACCCATGATAATCCAGGGTATCCTTGAACCCGAGACATACTGGCCAAAACATGAAATTCAGAAAATCTAAGACAGATGCGCCCAGTCATGACACTCTCGCAACATACTATGGGTATCCTTAAACCCACGACAATCCAGGGAATCCTTTAAACCCAAAACACACTCGAAACAAAAGTAATTTACCAACTTCCTCAGACGTCAGTGTAGACAGAATTCTTTAAGCAGTTATAATAAACCCCACAACCTTGTACTAAGGCGAAAGACCTAAGATCGCATAGCATCGCATTGCATCACATAAATGTACCACAGTCACAGAAATATTAAAACACAAAATAGGCGCAAAAATAGCATTAAGAAACAACCACAACACATGCAGACCGGTGAGCGATCTCTCACCCGACGCCTTGACACGAAGAGAAAACCTTTTCAAAAGCTGCATGTAACTATCGCCTTCCAATTTGCTGTTGCACAGTAATTTCATCCTAGTTAGTGTCTCTGCATAGCGTCCGAAAAAAAAATACATCTCCATGGATGGCTTCCCAACAACTGTGCCGAAAGTAGAGTGAAAAACAAGGTCTATAAGGTTCTGCCAACCTACCGATTTACAGAGGACTTTCACATACTGCAACCCACACTTCTCAGCGTAACTCAGTGCTGCTGATGTTGCAGACTCGGGCACAGTGCAGACTATGTCTGCTTCCACTGGTGTCTCAATTGCCAACTGCCGCCTACACCTCCGTCTGCCAACTGCTGCCCACATCTCCGTTTTGCCAAATACCAATAAGAGTACCTGAATTTGTTGTTCCCACTCGACGAAATGTCCACAGCTTTATCGGCACAGGAAAACGATGCGTGGTTGGCGAAACCGGAAAGCAAGTAGATCTGAAACGCTGCGTGACACCAATCCCAAAATGGCGGCACACAGCATACGCTGCACCGGGTGGCTCTCGGCACGTTAGTGCTGTGATCGCCATAGAAGCAGCTAAACAGGGAAAGACGTCAGAATGGCCACAGAGCTGCTCCTCGCGACGATCAAAGAAGGTAAGTCTGACAGTTGAACTGCGCTGAGCGAAAAGCAACGTGAAATCCAAATTCACCACACAATACTAGAGCAGATGTCCCATAGTGGCGCATGAAACTTTAAAAAGTGTGCCTCAAGTCATTAACACATCAAACCAGGAGACCTCCACCCCCACACGGGCTACAGGCTCAGAGGCATCACCAGCAACTACATCTCCAAATCAGTGCCACAGCTCAACAGGGGTGTCGATTTGGTAGGGTAGCAGTTGGAACTCATCGCAGAAAATAGGAACAGATTATCCAAGGCAGGATGACAGCAATCTCCACAGGAATAACAGCAGGAACTGGTAGGGCCAGGCTAGGGCTGACCGTTCACAGGTGGTGAGGAATGTCAGGAACTTCTGTTAGTCTAGTTACTCATTTGGGGAACACTCACCCAAGTTCAGCAAGCACTGGCACATCCACGATGGGGCCGACCGGTCTTTGGTCACTGGTGGGGCTTCAGGACTGCCAGCTTGCTTCTTCCAAATGCGCTTCTTCAGTTTCAAGGTACCAGTCCATTCAAGGTAGTTCACGTAGGTTCTTTCAAATCATCGCCAGTGTTAAAACGAAGAATGATGCGCAGGCCAGTCTCGTAGGAAAGGTAATAGATTTATTCTTAAGATCACGTCTTGGTTACAGGTTACAGGAAGTTAGTCTGATCCATAAAAGTGCCCCACCAGGAGCAGCCTCCTCGCTGCTCAGCCCTTCCACACCAACTGATTCTCCCTTCAATACAAACACACTCAACATTCTATATGACCTCATCATAGGCTGAGCAGCCAGGCAGAGAACCTCTGTAGGGAGAGTGCATTGGGTAATTAGTACATTACAACAGAAAACATTTATTATTGGCGCTTAGTGTTTTCTTTTCAGAGATCAAAGATAGGTGGGATGAACATTTTTAGTGCTTTGGTCCGTGCCACTCCTGCCGTAGGTCTACAAGCCACCCAGATTGACCGAGTCCTTTGTAAGTGCTAAATTCAGTATGGATACAGCTTCAGAGATCTTCTGTCTACTTTTTATCCACCACTACTCTCTAGGTCATATTACCTAACTTGAAAGACAGACATTCATAGCCTATGTAAGTCCCCCCCCCCTCCAGTGGAACTTTGGAATCTAATAGGAGACCACATCTAGCAGAGGTAAGGTGAACAGAGCCCTTCCTAAGTCTTGGCCAATTCGCATCTTGACTACATATAACAAACTACAGACAGTCAGTAAGAGAGAGGCTTCTAGGCTCCATCCTGAAGAAGCTACCATTGACCGATTAGGCCGCTTGGTTTCAAGCAGGCAACTTTGCTTATTTAATGAGCACTAAAATTGAACTAGTTAGGCTATATTGGACAGCAGATTTGGCCTCCTTAGCTCAAACCCCCATCTGGAATTAAGAATTTAACCCCTATAGCTGGCACCAAAACTACACTGATAAAACTGATTTATGGTCAATGTGGAACTGCCGATTTGGCACTAGATTGCACTTTTGTTTGTGTGTCTGAGCTCGTTTCATTCCACAGTTTCCAACCTAAACCTAGATCTAGTGCCGCAAAACAGGGGCCCACCACAACCCAGCTGTTCATATTTATTTTCTGTCTGGTGTACACATTTCGGTCACACGTGTTTATGATGCCTGACAGCAGCTTGCATAAGATACGTGTCAAGAATTTCAGATCTGGGAGATTATTCTGCACAGTTGGATTTTCTATAGTTAGTGTATTTCTCAATTCCTCTGCAGTTTGATGCAGGTAGTGAATGTGTCTCTGCCATTAAATGTTATAGAAGTTGATAATTTCATAGTTATGAAGTCGATGGATTGTTGTCTGGGATCCTTGGGTCCTTGACAGAGATTGCACAGAGAGAATAACCTTGACCGGAAGGATGTGATTCACTTGCAGGTTATTCAGAAGTCAAGCAGCAGATTTGTTGAAAAAAGATGGTAGTTTAATGGATCGGAGAAACTGCTTCTGCTTTGCCATGCTGATGACTTGGTGCATTTACTAATTCTATAATTGGGTTGGTATGACCATTGTCGAAGGAAGGAAATGAGGGATCTAACCCAACATCATCCACAGCTTTATAAAAATAGAGGCCAGGATATCATTAGGATGCAAAAGACCATTTCCAGTGTAGGAATTCTATGCACCCTAGAAGCAGTAGGCACCACCTGTTGGCCGGATAAAACCAGCTTATTGCTGTCTAGACATACATGTGTTCAGATATCTGTGAAAGGAATCCCAATTGCACTTGCTTAGCATGCTGTGTGATGGGAAGCATTTAATCCACCTTTTGATGAAGTTCTGGAAGAGGTTAAAAAGACAGTCCCACATAAGGCAGGGGGTGTTGCTCCTTAGGTGAAAGTACTGACAGTCCCACATAAGGCAGGGCGTGTTGCTCCTTAGGTGAGAGTACTGACAGTCCCAAATAAGGCAGGGCGTGTTGCTCCTTAGGTGAGAGTACTTGGTGTTGACTGTTACATTCGATTCAGCAAATCGCTAGGTGTGACTCTGGACAGAAACCTAAAGATGCAGAAGCATATCAGCACCTCCAGAAAAGGAGCACATTTCCACATGAACACCCTGCGAAAACTGAAACCCTTCCTGCCAGCAAATGACTTCAAACAAGCAGTTCAAGCCCTAGTAATCCCAAGAGTGGAATATGGGGCTTCTCGGGAATGGCTCCCAGGATATGGAAGGCTTTGCCCACCGAAACAAGGCTGAACCCTTCCACTGCCTCCTTCAAAAAAGAAGTGAAAGCAATTCTCATGGCTAAATTCACGTGAACTACTTACTTATTACTGTTATTTTAATTACTAGTATGTATCATTGAGCACCTTATATCTGAATCCCCTATATTTGTACTTTACTAGGCTTATACTTGCTTCCAACATCTGACATGTAAAGCGCTCTGATGCCCGCAAGGGTCTTCTTCGCGCTATATAAAACCTTCAAATAAATAAATAAATACATGATTGTGCTTTGGTTTCCCAGTGATGGCCTTGTGTTGTCAGTGCCCTTCCCACCCCCAAGCGCCCCACTCTGGTGTGGATGTGGTACGTATATGTTTAGGTGGCTGTGAATAGTGCTTCTCTTCTCCTCACAATGTTCTAATTGTAATATAAATATTGGGGTTGTTTTTGCTGCTGAGCTTTTCACTATGTAATGTTGTTTCTGGCATGAGTTGTTTTAATGTTAAGTGCACTGTTGTGATGTGTTTCCTTAACAAATACATTTGAGCAAGTACGTTTAGCAGAATAGGGGATAATAAGTGCAGTCGTAGAACTTCCTCATACCCAAGAACGATGGTGTCCTATTCTTGGTCTTTGCATTTTAACCACTAACTAACTATTGCCAATTATGCCAGGTGACTTGTAGTGCCACAACTCAGACCTCCAGCTCTGCTTGTCTTGAGCAAGCTTCTCTACGGTGCTCCAGCTACATTTCAGGGTCTTTAGTTCTGTTTTCACAGTTCAGCTCCAGGTGTTCTTTGGCCTCATTTCAGATGTTAGTTGAGCTAAATTTCTTGTGTCATACATAGTCTGTACGTTCCCGAATGCAATTCTGATCTTGTAATTTGCACTCAGAACTTCTGTCATTCTGCTAGTAGTTTCCTTGTGCCTGTGATTACCATCAATTTAGCATTTCTCCTGAAGAGGCTCTGGAAGTTCCTTGTGTCCAGAAGATTTTGTGGTTCTTGCTGCTGTTTTCTTAACAAATATTTTTCTATCGGACATGGTTGTTAACCTTGTGCCCAACTCCCCCCTTCCCCCCCCCCCCAACCAAGAGAATGAGTGGATCACGCTCTCTACCCTTTGACCTGTCTGGATTTGGGTGACCCTGCCAGGAGACTAAGCACCAGCTGGCGTAGAAGTCCAGGTCCCTGAGACACGCAAGCCCCTTGATCAGTTCAAGGTGGCGATCATCTGAGGGGATTTTAAACCAGTATATTGGAACTATTTGCTACCAGATGGCATTGCTTAAAGTTGTCCCTGTACTACAAGTAGATAATTTCGTGACATCACTAATCTTATAGTGTTCCTCTTTTACATCTAAGGACAATTCTCTTTAATCGTATTGTAAGACCTGTGGTAGGTGACGACTATTATCAGTTCAGCATTCTTGCATTTGGGCTAAAACATGGGCTAGTCAGCATTGAAATGTCCACTCATCTGTTCAAGAAGTAACTAGCTCATTTTAACTTGTCCATCCAACAGGAAGGCAGAATCTTATATCCCAAGCAATAGTCATTCAACCTAGTGATTTGGCTACTGAAATCTTAAAATGTGGTTTCTCAGTTACCACAGAAATGTATGGAGTTTCTATGAGAAGTCAGCAGCAAAGTGGAAACGATTTGCAAACTACTACATCACATTCATTTTTGTATTCACTCCCCTTGCTTCAGTGTTGGACATTATAAAGAAAAAACTTGTAATTTTGGGGAAAAAAGCCTCCTAATGTTGGTACATTTTATCAGTCATTCGTACCTTCACAAGATAATGAATTGACAAATCAATTGGACGAAGCGAGAGCTACTTAAAAACACCAGGTAAGCGGGGGGCGTTAGTGAGCCCGAGGCAAGATGGTCGCACTGTAGTGAGGCTCTGCCAGTCGGGCTAACAATCCGTCATAAATCTGCGGACCCGTCGCACATCGACTTGCAAAAATGACAGCACTACCTTAAGAATTTGCAGAGGAATCTCCCGGTGTATGTAGGTGCCGTGCTGTAACGGTGGAGTGCCGGATTCGGGACGTTGAACTGCTGCCCGCGGGTACACTGGCACACAAGATGGCGGACCGACTGAGCTGAGCTGCAGCTCGGCGCGGGGACATATTCCGGGCCTTTCTCCCGCAACGGAGACTTTGCTGCTGCAGCGGCTCCATAGGCTGGAGTTGGCTGATCAACATTTGCGGCTGCTGAACTGGATCGCATAGCCGCGGTGAGGTGCGGAGACGCGGCGGGGAAGACCGTGACGCGCGACCGCTGTGAGCTGAGCGGACGGCCTGCAGACGACCCATTCTGGTGAGCTGCATGTGGGACCCCCAATCGCGAGTGCGGTGGCCAGACGGTCTAACACATCTGCCGCTTGCAGTGAGGGGCTGCGGCCGAACACCGTCAGTCCCGCTATTATCTGAGGCCTGTGAAAAACTAGCGCGGCGGGACGCCTGGCCGCGAGTGCGAGATTGGCATCCGGCGGTGCGCGCAGGTGGAACCCGCGCTGTTCACGTGTGCTGCGGGGAAACGAGCTGCCCCTGAGAGACTGACATGACAAGCCAAGAGCCCTGATACCCCAAGTACCTGCGGGGGAGGGGTGCATCGGCAGCGGGTGCGCTTGTTAACTCCTGGGTGGTGGCACACGTGTGCCAGGACCTGACGCTGGCGACAACATAGTGGCGCTGGAGCGCACCCGAGCACAGCGGCGAGAGGCATCTTTACTACGTGCATGATCCAACTTGGAATAGCGCTGTGTTAACACGACGGCCTGGGTGCTGGGCCTCGGTCGTGGGGAGGGGGATGGGGACCATTGCACTGCGGGGTGAAGACACGTGGCCGCAGCGCATTGCGCTTGAAGTATATCCACTACAGCCCCTCACACCGGCGCAGCTCTGCTGGGGCGCCCCATGGTCTCGGGGCAGATACTCTGAGGGAGACACCGGCGGTGCACTGCCAAGAACTGACAAGGCGGTAGCTCACATCCGCCTAACTCCGGAGGCATCGTACTGCGGCGGCCCCTGACATCGGCAAGGTATACCAGTGCAGCGGATCGTGGGGCGGCGTCCCCGTTGAGGCAAGCCAGTCGAACACAGAGGTCTGCTCTGGAGTGGGGTGCCTGGGCCTTCCAAGCTACCTACCGACATGGGTAAGACCGACAAACAGCAAACTAAACTGTCCTTTGACGCTCGTCGGTCGTCCCGCCCGACAGGCATGCACTCCGACACGGAGCTGGAGCAGCCGCAACCACAGCCCTCCTCCTTGGAGGTCACACTCGAGGCTATCCAACAGAGCCTACAAGCCATCAATGGCAAGATTGACGGACTGTCCATACGGATGGACAAAATGCAGGCCACGCTGGATAAGCAAGGTGAAAGACTCACAACGGCTGAGCAACGAATATCAGCGGTGGAGGATGAATCACATGCCACGACGGGTCAATGCCGAGAAATGGAGAAGCTTCTGGAGATCATCAGAGCTAAATCAGAAGACTTGGAGGCGCGCTCTCGGAGGTGCAATCTGCGAATAACCGGGGTACCCGAGAGTACGAACACGGGTCGCCTTGAGGACTATGTGGAGGCAATGCTAAGAGAACTTTTTGGTGCAGAGAACCTTTCGCAGGTGCTTATCGTGGAGCGTGCGCACAGATCGTTGGCGCCCAAGCCGCCTCCAGGAGCTTCACCACGCCCTATTGTCGCAAAGATTCTAAACTATAGAGATCGTGACTCGGTCCTCCGACTGGCACGGGAGAAGCAGAACACGTGTTATCAGGGTAACGTGGTATCCTTTTTCCCTGACTTCACTATTGTAGTGCAAACGGCCCGTAGGGAATATACTGAGGTGAAGAAGAAGCTACGGGCCCTAGAGATACCGTACACAATGCTGTACCCGGCCCGGCTGAAGATCACGGTGGACGGCAAGGCAAAGGTGTTCCAGTCTCCGAGGGCAGCTCAGGACTTCATCAGGCAGATTTCATCACAACGGAAAGCCACCAAGAGCGGCACATCTCTGACTCACTCAGCGAGATCGGACACGGAAGACTAAAGATCGTCATCCGCCTCATGGGATTGTGGAACGGTGGCTGTGCGAAGGCGGGGTCGCCTCCCTTGGCTGTTGTCTACTGACAGGTGGGACTCTTATGCTGGAGAGGTGTGAAAACAGTGAGATACGCCTGTGGGAACAGGGGGCTTGCCTCTGCGACTGTAAGTGTTTTAGCCATGGCCCCCCTGGGCAATATGGGAGGGTCTGGTGGGCTATGCACATAGTGCCTCTGAGAGCGCTCTGGACAATGCTCTACCCAACTGTGATGCCTTCTAATGTTTAAAGAGTATATCTCAGGACTGGAAGGGGGGGGGTGTGGCCACTCAATTCTGCTACATGACATGTCTTCTTTCTCTCCGCTGATGGGAGGTCATGACTGTTGTCCATAGAAATGTTATATAGGCTGATATTGCTTACAGGTGAATTAGCAACTCAGGACATGTCACCTTACATCTCTACAATGAGAGATGTTCTCCACGAGGCGTGTTCTGTGCGCACACCGGGACACTGAGCAGTAGTTATGCGAGGCCTCGGCTGTACTGCAGGGTAGAACATACGAAGGGACTGGTTTTGCGCATGTCCAGAGTATATATATATATAGAACTGTGCTATATATACATTGTTGTGGAGAATCCCACATCAGGGATCAAATTTACAGATGATGTGTAAATGTCAAGGGGGTCTATTACTGCTGTTGGGTGGAAATTGATTAAATGTCGCTACATACATGTGCACGATGGGTTCATGGTCATCATGCCCGACCACGCCTGCTTGCAGGTGGGGAAGGGCTCCTGGATGTCCCCCATGTGGGTATTACCCAAGTTGGTTTCTTGTTTGTTGCTAAGGTTATTGGGGACATGTCTTTGGCGTGATTGGGATGCTGAAGTGGGTGGGGGTGAGGGGGGGTTGGTTTCTCTGTTTTTAAAGTGTGACGCAATAGGTACAGCAGGAACATCTGTTTTGGAAATGCATGGTGAGCGCGACAGTGCACGTGCAACATTACCGACTCGCAACAATTGGGGATGACAGACAGTGATATGCGTCTGATGACTTGGAACGTCAGGGGACTGAATAATCCCCCAAAAATTAGACAGGTGTTTGCCTATCTGGACAGACACCACGTCCAGTTGGCTCTTTTACAGGAGACGCACCTGACACGGGTGGGGGAGGGTCGAGGAGGAGGCAGGTGGGCAATGGTAAAAGCGGCCGCCTCCTATTCTAGCTATGCTAGAGGGGTGATGATTTTGGTTAAAAAAGGAACACCATTCAAGCTATTATCGACAGACTCGGACCACCTAGAGCGATTCACACTGGTGCGGGGGAACCTGGTGGGCACGGTCCTTACGATTATAAACACATATGGCCCTAATATCGATGATCCCGATTTCTTCCACAGCCTCAAAACTAAATTATTTCAAACACAATCCGATCTAGTGCTATGGGGGAGTGACATGAATACATACCTAGATCCAGATGCTGACAGAAGCGCAGACACGCCCTGGCAGGGGAAACGGTCAAGTTTCACATGAGGGACATCTGGAGAGAGAGATATCCGAATGCGAGGGAGGGTACATATATATCGGCAGTACACAAATCATGGTCCCGACTAGATTATTGGATCCTCTCGGAGTCTTTGACATCTTGGGTGTCTGGTGTCGGGCATATGCCCCGAACACTTTTTGATCACTCTCCGGTAATGTTAGATATCAACATTCCCACCAGACATCATCAGCCATTCCAGTGGCGCTTACAACCATCTTCCTTATGGGTTCCGATCTTTCGGGAAGGGGTCCATCAAGCCATAGAACTGTTCTTCGAGGAGAATGTCGGTACCGTTGAAAGCGCAGGTACGCTTTGGGAAGCCTTCAAGGCGACAATGCGAGGGACCTGTATCGGCCTCCAGGCCGGGGTTCTAAAGGCCCTTCGCTCGCGTATGAAACTCCTCGAGGGTGAGATAGGGCGCCATGAAAGGGAATACGATCGGACGTTGCACGCACATGCGTTGGCGGAGATTAGGCCGCTAATAACTGAATATAATGAGACAGCTGAGCAAGAAATATGGCATATGTCTTGGCGTTGGAGGGCTCGTTCGTATAGTGAAGGTGGGCGCTCGGGCAGTACACTAGCAGCAAAACTCAAGGGGGGGGGGGGAGGTCTCGGGCATATGTCACCGAAGTAGTGGGGACAGATGGGACAATACATCATCAATTCCCAGATATCTTGGACTGCTTCAGAGACTACTATGCCTCGCCTTATGGACCAGGGGATGATGCAGACAATGAGGAAATATGAGTTTTTTTGAGGAGATCGCTTTGGTCTGGCTATCTGATGCTCATCGGGAGTACCTAATACAACCAATCACAGTAGAGGATGTAAAGGATGCCATTCGGTCGCTACCATCTAGTAAGGCTGCTGGCCTCGATGGACTGCCTGGGGAATTTTATAAGGAATATGCTGATCTTTTTGCCCCGCATCTGGTAAATATGTATGGCGAAGCGCATGAGACCGGCGTGCTCCCACCCACACTCCGAGAAGCGCTAATTGTCACGTTGCTGAAACCCGGGAAACGGGCAGATAGCTGCGAGTCGTACCGTCCCCTATCGTTGCTGAATATTGACACTAAAATAATCGCCAAAATTATTGCCACTAAACTACGCCCTCTATTGCCGTCATGGTGTTACCGGATCAATCGGGTTTAGTGCCCTCTCGTTCCACGTCTCACAATTTGCGCACGCTATTCGCGGTCTTGCACCATCTAGAGCCGGAGTGCAGAGCGGCGGCTGTGTTTCTGGACACCGCTAAGGCTTTTGATTCGGTCAGGTGGGGCTATATGTTTGCCACATTACGTAGGATGGGTCTGCCACTCCCATTTCTCAGATGGATAGAAGTCCTCTACACGGCACCGACAGCGAGGGTGCATATTAATAACTGTCACTCGCAACCCTTTCAAATTAATAAGGGGAACAGACAGGGCTGCCCGCTGTCCCCCATCCTTTTTGCCATCGTGATGGAACCGCTGGCTTGTGTCGTAAGACAGCGGTATGCGAAGGCAGCTTTGCAGTTTAGCCAGCGCCCCTTGATCATCTCCATGTATGCCGATGACATGGTGTTATATATCCGTGACCCAGAGGAGAACTTGCATGCTCTCATTCGGGCGTACCGGAGATATGAACATCTCTCTGGGCTCCGAATCAACTGGGGGAAGTCCTCTATTTTCCCCCTCACGCCGAACACAGCGCAGTTCCCGATGGAGTATCCTTTAGAATGGACGACGGAGCCAGTGAGGTACCTCGGGGTATGGGTGCACTCGGACCCAGTGACAGTATTGAAAGAGAACTATGGTAAGGCTTTGTCTGCCACGGAGGACCAAATGACTAGATGGTTGGGGTTGCCCCTCTCTCTAGCTGACAGAATAGCAGTCATAAAAATGGTCATTCTCCCCCGGTTTCTGTACATGTTCACCAATGCCCTATCAAATTAACGAAGGTCTTCTTCACTCAACTCCGCTCGATATTATTGCGCTTGATCTGGGCGACTAAGGCCCCCAGATGTAGCTGGGGAACGCTGACCAGGCCGTATTCGCAGGGAGGATTCGCGGCCCCTGATTTATATTTTTATTACTTATGTGCGCAAGCCCAATTTGCTCATTATTGGTTCTTTCCTCCTCCGTTCCTTCCGCATGTGGCGGTAGAGGCTGATGATATGGCCCCTGATCCTTTGGTGGCCCTTATGTCAAAGACAAAGCTCACCCACCCGTTCAGGGACATGTGTCCTGCGGATTGCACAGCGCGAGCATGGCCGGCGATGATGAGGTGCGCAGGCGGACAGCTTGTGTATGCTCCGGCTCTTCCAATAGCGCACCATCCTGATCGCTCAGTTACTCAAGAAAAACGAACGCTGGACACGCTCACAAAAATGGGCCTGGTTACAATGGGGGACGTCTATCCAGAGGGCAACTTTATCCTGATGGCAGAATTAAAAGATAATCACGGATCTGCCCCAATGTCAGTCTTTGCGTATTATAGGCTGCAGGAAGCCCTAAAAGTTTTTAACGACAAACACCCTGCTGCACCAGACACATTAGCCCCTCTACAGACATTACTATCCGGGCCATCACGAGGGAGATTGGTTACACAGCTGTATAATACCCTGCAAGCTGATACTGCACCCGCTTCCAGCCCGACACGGGTGCGCTGGGAGCGGCCTATAGGTGAGACGCTGGACGAGAAAGATTGGGACCTCTGCTGTGACATGACCAGGCGCCTTACAGCCAACTGTAATCTGCGCATCATACACTTTAAATACCTCCAACAAATAAATTACACGCCACTTCAGCTTCACAGGTATGGGTTGTGGGAGGTAGATAGTTGTAAACTGTGTGGGACACGTGAGGCTGATTTTCGCCATCTGGCGTGGGATTGTGTTATGGTGTATGACTTCTGGTTGTTGGTTACGCAAGCTTTAACAAACATGGTGATGGAGACAGTGGACTGCTCGCTCAGGATCTGCTTGCTAGGGCTGGTGAAGGGTCTGAAACCCCAAAACAGACGGCTGGTCTTGATAGCCCTCTTACTGGCAAAATGGAAAGTGGCTCAAACATGGGACGGCAAACGGGCGCTGCAATTCAAAGACTGGATTAAGGCCCTTGGGTTCTGCAGAGATCAGCTAGCGTGTTACGCGGAGGAGCTTCCTGCCCCCTCCCGGCCCAAAGATATCTGGTCACCTCTGACCGCCTATTTGCTGTCTAGTCCTCAAGATGCGACAGGAGTTCTGGATCCACATGAGTGATGTTGACATGTACTGTATGATAAGGTGGTCTGCTATGTAAACTGACTGTACGATGCACTAACTAATATACTGTGCACATGTTGTCTCACTGGGGGAGCGGGGGTTCTCTGTTTTTGCACTATTGTCATATATCTTTGTGAAATGCAAAAAAAAAAAAAAACACCAGGTAAGCGGATACTGAGAACAGTTTTTGCTGGTGTCCAGAGTCTGTGCAATATGTTGGCATTGTAGTGAATAGGGACCTAAAATTACTATAATAGCTGAATGAAAAATTTCCTAGCTATTGTAAAAGAAAGTTTCAATTCTATTAAGGACTCGGAGGTGAGGATTTGACTGTTCCTTCTCCACTTTAGTTTCACCAGCAGCCATTAGGAACACAGAACAGCTACATTTCCCATGAGTCCTCAGGAAATGAAACAACAATTTTTGAACATCAACAATGTCCAATAGGAGTACATGACCTCCAATGACTTCCCCCGAGAATGCTCTATCCTCCTCTTTCTTCCTGCTAACACAGCCGGTAATTGTCCATTTCACTCCTGTTTAGCCGAGTCTGTCCCTGTAACACAAAGCGACGATGTGAAAACTTAACCACACCTGCCTTGCTCAGCAAATCTCCAAACATCACAAGATAACATGAGAATAAAGGAAACCATGGCAAGCATTGGTTGATAGTTAACAACAGATGAAAACTTTACTTACATCAGTACGAAGATGCATCGGGAGGGGGTTCCCATACCAGGGTGGGCTAATCCTCGCCTCCGAGTCCTTAATAGAATTGAAACTTTCCTTTACGATAGCTAGGAAATTTGCATTCTATGTCAGGACCGAAGGCTCTGATTAGGCTAGTTTAAGGCTTGTCCACCACCACGGAAGCCAGGTTCGCCACAGGCTTAAAATAGAACTTTTTAAATTAGAGTCCGCTGCGCGCTCAGGCAGAACTCCTTGGATGCCATCGCCCTTTTACCGAGTGGGCTCCAAAATGGGAAGTTTCTATCCCTGCCTCCTGCATGACCCAACTAACCCATCTAGCTATAGTTGGGGAGGAGACCGCCTTGTGCGGTTCAGTAATGGCAATGAATAACTGCTTGACTCCCTTTGGGCAAAGTTTGTCGGTCAATACTTCATAAGCCTTGAGCGCTCGTACCACACACAGCTTTGGGACATCCTGGGAAGGCCGGATATGATACTAACCTCGAATTACATTTTGTCCTTCTTGATATATGAAAAGTGACCCCCTCTGGGGTACCCACTCTACCTGTCAGAGCCAGCGCTCTTACATCCAAGATCCTGTGACATGAAATCAAGCAGAGGAGGGTTGCCAGCTTTGCAGACATCTGTTACTTTGACAGATATTTATTAGTATAGGTAACAAAACCACCAATCCCAAGGCAATGAACCCTAACGAGATCTCCAGTTTAGACAGATATTTCCCAGCAACACTTTAACCGATGCTCTCGATGGAACTTTTGACGATGCCCCCTGGGCGGAAACCTTAACTTGTCTTTATTTACCGCGGTGCCCGAGAAACCTTGGCTGATGCCCGGTGGAGCTGTCCTATGCAGCTACAGAGGAGTTTGGCTCTGGTTCACCCCTCGGCCGGCACCTACCCAGCCGGACATCGGACATTGTTTTCCTCGCCTCCCCGTTGTGTTTACTACCTGCATTCCTTACCCCGGTTTACCTTTTCCCCCCTCTATCTTTTCACTTCCCATAAGACGTGTGTACGCGCTAATAACGCACATTATGGTGTAATCTCATGTTTCTTTTCTCCTATGTCTATACTTGGCTATGTAATTTTGGAACCTGTAACTCGCTGATCCTCATGTAAAGCTCTCTGATACCTCCGGGTCTAGCCAGCGCTATATAAAACTTTGCAAATAAATAAATAGAAGGCCATGACCGAAAGAGGTTGAGGACCTTGTTCACATCCCAAAGGGTGAAGTACCTTGGCTCCGGGGGAGTGGAGAGGCAAATAACAGTGGATGCTCTCCTACTGGATGACCATCCACCGGGACATGCCCTGCCAAGATGGCCAACCTGAACGTGTTAATTGACCTATAAGCCAGGCCTTCCTTAGCCAACGAGGCCAAGAAATTCAAGATATGGACAACTGAGGCCCCCATCGGATCCACTTGTCTATGACACCAACTCCCCCATCTTGTCCAGGCGGAGCAGTATCTCTTATTGGTGCTTTCGGCCCACAACTTGGCGAGTAGGGAGGCAGCTTCTGAAGAAAGCCCTGGCACTTTCCAGCGTTCCCTGTAATCCGCCATACCATAAGATGCAGAGCACCCGGTAGAAGCAGGTGATGAGGGTTCCTGTGTGGATCCTGAAGTAGACCCTGAAAAAGGGGTAGACGGATTGGAAAATCCCAAGAAAGTTCCATCAGAACTGGAAACCAAGCTTGAGATCTCCAAACAGGTGTTATCACCACTAGATCCGCCTGCTACCTCCGAACTTGGGCAGCATAATCATCGCAAAGGGGGGGAAATTGTAACCCTTCTCCGTGCTCCAATGCTGGAGAAACCATCCACTGCCGCCGCCCCCGGGCGCCAGCTGCAGTACCTCTCCAGTTGGTTGTCCAGACGAGAGGCAAAGAGGTCGATCGTAAAGGGACCCCAACGAGCCTAAAGCTCCCGGAACACCTTCGGGTGTAATTTCCACAGACTTGTGTCGTGCCAGTGGCGCTAATGCCAATCCGCAACCTGATTGGAGGAACCCGGGATGTGTTCCGCCGATAGTGAGAACTGGTGGTTTAGACAGTATTCCCAGAGTTCCCGGGCCAGATACGACAAAACTTTCGACCTCGTCCCACCTTGGCTGTTGACGTACTGGACCGCTGCAATGTTGTCCATCTTCAAAAGGACACAGCACTGCATCTTGTCCTTGGTCCAACACTTCAGTGCAAAGGACCCTGCCATCAGCTCCAGACAATTTATGTGAAACTGTCGTTCTTCTGAGGACCATCTTCCTCCTGTGGATACGTCAATGCATCGAGCCCCCCAGCCTGCGCTGCTGGCGTCTGACTCGATTACCATATCGGGCTGCGAACCAAAGATGGCGCGACCCTTCCATGCTTCCATATGGGAGATCTACCATCGCAACTCGGTCTTCGCCTCCTCAGAGAGAGGAACAAACTAAGAGTATGTTAGCCCCTTGCGTAGGAGCGAGCTCTTGAGTCGCTGCAACTCCCTGTAGTGCAGAGGCCCAGGAAGATGGCCTGTATTGAGGAAGAGAGGAGGTCCACCACTCTGACCAGGTGACGAAGGGAACCCGAGGTCTTGGCTAAGGCTCGCTTGAGTTTGTGCCTGATTTTGAAAAGCTGGCAAGAGGGAAGACTCAAGGTGGCCTCTACCGAGTCCACCATGAAGCTCAGAAACTGAACCTTCTGAGAGGCAGCAAGCATGGACTTCGATTCGTTGATCACAAAACCCAACGATTCTAAAAGGCCAATCGTTAGTTGGAGGTGGGACATCAACTGCTGAGGGCATTGATTCATCAGGAGGATGTCGTCTAAGTAAATTATTAACCTGATCTCCGAAGCTCTCAGGTGTTGCACCACCGGCCTCATTATCTTGGTGAAGCACCAGGGAGCAGAGGATAGACCGAAAGGCAGGGGTGAAAATTCGAATATCTGCGACCTCCATTGAAACTGAAGAAAACTCCGGTGAGGGGGAAATATCGGGATCGTCAGATAAGCATCCTTGAGTTCCAGGCGGACCATCCAATCGTGACTCTGCAGAAGATCCCTGAGGAGGTGAATTCCCTTCATTTTGAAGTGGCAATAGATTAACCACCCGTTGAACTCTCTGAGGTTTATTACTAGTCGGTGGGCCCCATCCCGCTTTTCCACCAAGAAAACGTTGGTGAGGAAACCTCGGGGATGAAGGGTCGAAGACACGATTGCTCTTTTTGCCAAAAGGTAGGAGACTTCCCTATCTACTAAAGCCATCTTCTCCGGGGAAAATACAAGAGTGGTCTGGATAGGGCAATCGTAGAACTCAATTTGAAACCCCCTGATTTTCTGCAGAACCCAGGCGTCCGAGGTCAGGCCTGCCCAGTTGTGTAAAAAGAGTTGCAACCTGCCCCCAATTCTTATATCCACTGAGTTCTGAACCCTTATCTTGTTGGGCGCTGAAAGAGCCGTTGCCTCTTCCTTTACCCCCTCGCTGTCTTGGGTATGAGTGTGTGGGGTAGAAATTCCCAAACTTCGCTGGGTCCTGCCACTGTCCTCTGCGGGATTCCGTGTCTCGGTTGGGGGCTTGGTGGTAAGCCCGGCTGGTCGAGCACACCCTGCCACGACCGTCCCTGCCAAAAACACGGGGTGTAAAGATACTTTTAATGGAGGTTTGAGCCTTGTCCAAAGAGTTGAAAGTATTAACGAATTTTCCCAACTCTTTCACGAAGGGGTCCCCGAAGAGGTTGCCTTTCACGATGAGTCCTGCCTCCGAAGTGGCGAGCTTGCCCAGCTTCGGATCTATCTTTATTAAGAGGGAGCGCCGTTTTTCCGCCGAAATAGCGGAGTTCGCGTTTCCCAGGAAGATAATTGCCCTCTGGGCCCAACTAGACAGAGCTTCGGGAAAGATGAGGGCTCCGGAAGATTTTGCGTCCTCCCCCATGTCAAGAATCTTAGCTAGTGGGTAGGCCACATCCAACAGTTTGTCTTGGCAGGAACGCCAAGAGCGATCAACTGCTTTCTTGGGATCACGTACAAATTTAGCCAGGAAGGTGGACATCTCGGTGTCTATTTCCGGCGTGAGTGACACTTTTCCCTCCAACACCGGTCTAGGGCATTCAGCGCAGAGGCAGCTCCTCACTTCCTTGTCCAGCGGTTTCCTAAGCCTAGCGGCAATATAAGACGCCAGCTTAGGGGCGGGAGTCCATTCCGCTGACCTGGGGTGCAGCAAGTAGTCAAGGTTCAACATGTCGCCCAACTCTTGGGGTTCTGTCCCAGGACCAGCCGCCACCAGGTGCCAAGGCCTGCCAGAATCTCCATGCCCATCCGAGGTCTGGAGCGAGTCATCCGGGTCCCCTGTGGGGGAGGGAACAGGATCCCCAGAGGGCCCCCCCAGACCCTCCGATGAAGGGGCGTGGTTGGATAGGTTCTGAGAGTCCATAAAGGATTTCTTTAGGCGTGCGAATGCGTTGGCGTCCACACCTGACTCCTCTGTGCACTTGCGCTCTGAGGCGGAGGTGGAAGGCTGCCCTGGAGGTAGAGGGTCTAGGACCCCTGAACGATCTTCCCTCTGCCTGAGGGGTTTTAGGCATTGAGCCTGGAGTTGGAGGATTTTCCTCTCCAAGGGCGCCACCACCTGTGTAACCGCCTTGAGAATAGATGTGTCCATTACTTGGCAAAAGTTGTCATCAATGGGGAGGTAGGCTATCTCTTCTTCCTCCTCATAGTAATCCTCAAAGTCTTCCATGACTGCAGCTCAGCCAAGTGTTGCTGCTTAGGTGATGGTAGATAGGGGATGTCCCCCAATAGTCGCCCAAAGGTTACTACAAATGGTCACCCAGGGGTTAATATTGTGAAGAGCTCAAGGTCCGGGACCCCTGCTCCCTGCTGCTAACGAGGGTATTGGGCCGGTCCCTAATTAACGAAGATCTTACCCGCTATGCGGGTGTTCTGCTCCAGGCAGGGGGCTCTGTAAAGGCTCGCTCCCAATTTTCCGTATCTGTCCTCCCCCGAGTTTTTTCAGTGCACGTGGAGCAGCAAAGAAAGAGGAGGATAGAGCGTCCTCAAGGGAAGTCATTGCAGGTCCTGCACTCTGATTGGACATTGTTTATGTTGAAAAAATTGTTTCATTTCCGAGGACTCATGGGAAATGTAGTTCTGTGCTCCTAATGGCTGCTAGTGAAAATAAAGTGGAGAAAGAACAGCCTAATCCGAACCTCCGGTCCTGACATAAAATTATAGGACAGCCTTAGAGCACCTACAGAATTAAGTTCTACAATGGAACAGGTTGCCCTTAAACATGTTTGTTAGGATATTTTGATAGATATCGATGCCTTATCCACGTTTCTTTTTAATTTCTGAAAATTCCTATTCCTTTAACAGTTTTTTTTCAAAAAGTGTTGGTTACTGTTAATTCTAGTGTGGTTTGGGAAGCAGGCTTGGATAACCTGGAGCATATTAGTCCTGCCATATGATAGAGGAGACTTGTTACTGGGTCTGGACCCCAGGCACAATATACTTCTTATTGGTTCATGACCGCCATTAGACCCGCTGCATGTGGGTTTGGAGGAGCAATTGGCATGTTCACATGCAGTAGAATCTTGTATCACTACCCCACTCCAAGAGAGAAGACTATAGAAACCTGGAGGCAGTTGCTGGTGGCATGGCATATACTGGCTAGATTACCATTTTCCCATCTCTTGTGGTTTTGAAAGGGAGAGAGACTAAACATTACATTTGAGGTTTCCTTTCAAAAACTGCTGACAAAATGAATCTATATACTTTTGGGGAATGGTTTCCAGAAGGAAAATTTCTCTTGCTCAGATCCTTTAGAGACAGAGGACCCTACAATTCACTAGGCCTGTTTCTCTACTACAGGGTGATGCAGATTGTAAAGTATTTTACGAAGAAATATCATTCACTACAGGATGATATTAAGGTGCTAAAACATACTATCTGGCCCCATCGTACTAGTTTTTAATATAAACGCCAAATCCGTTTCCAAGACACTGAGCATCGTGAAGGCAAAACTACATCGGAAACATGCTCTCAACATTGAAATTGCACACAAACATTGACACTGTTTGCTCACACATGAAAGAGGTTGCATTGTGCTTCAGATTTAAATTGATACATTTTAATCATGATATATACTTCTTAATGCAAATTCCTCACCTTAATAGTATCCCTGAATCAATCCAAATAATTTGGATGCACTGCGTTAGGGATTCTGTTCCACCCCGTAAAGGATGGAGCAGAATCACCTACAAGTGCCACCCTTACTTGCTAAGGTTTGTTTCTTTCTTTATGCTCCTAACAATGCCAGTTTTCCAGTGACTTTCAAAACATTACAGACTGTGTGGCGGGGACAATGTCTTCTGAAAATAACAGGATTCAAGTAGTGCCGTGACTGCAGGAAGAAGATATCGGTCATGGACCCGATCAACATGTGCCTTTGGGGTTTAGGCTCTGGTCACAACTCAAAGTTGTGTAATAAATGTGCCCTTATACACCGAAGGCAATCTGGGATTGGCAGGTGAAACTCTACATCACTGATCATAAAAAGATGTTGTGGTCAAAATATAGATCCTACTCCTACTTCAAGTAGCAGAGCTATTCTCGATCCCTTTCAGGCAGTCAGTCTTGCGCAGTGTCCTGTTCCCACAAAGTCTTCTGATAAGATGCCGCATAAGAGCAAGAAGGCAGAGTGGACTTGACCCTATCATGTCACTTGAAATCAGGGGCGAAGGCTCGAGGGCTTCAATCTAAGGGTCGTAGCCCACAAGCGTCTTCCGACTCATATCCAGTCCCACAGTTTCAAGCAAGCATGCTATAAATTATAGCTTCAAATATGCTGTGCAGCAGGTTTATCTTGATTCTTCGGGCTCGCTCTGGTGCACCTTCTTGACCACATAAAGCTGTGATGGATTCCAGTTAGACTTTCGCTGGTGGGCCCTCCATTGGTGATAACTGACTCCATGGGAACTGTGCCCTTTCTGGCTGTAGTTCATGCTTCCAATCTGGCCCCAGGGTCCACACCAGCCCTTTCTGTGCTGCACTGAAAGACTTCACTGTATCTGGTGGTGACGAAGAGGCAGACAACCTGCTCCCTCCTCACGAACTGATGGGCTAGATTCACAAAATGCCCAGTGACTGAGCTAAACTCTCCACTTGTGCCGCCAACAAAATAAAGTGCGTCTTTCGAAGTGGTTGTGCAAAGGGCAGCAGAAGGGCTTGATTTACAGTTGCCTGCTCTTGGAACCAAGGAATAATTATTAATTGAGATCCTTCAGCCTGGTCCAACTTCTTCTGAGTCACTATGCAATTCAATGAGGCTCTTAAAGACACCCTTATGGGCCCCTTGGCCAAAGAGATGCTTGGGTCATCTGGTTACTTGACCTGTTGCCTTTCAGACCAGACTTCCAAATAGAGCCTAAACAGAAAGATTGTTCTCTTTGCCCAGTGTAGCCTTAAGATCCTAGAAAGCGATGGGCCTTCTGGCTTATACACCCAAGCTTAATGGGATATGGCCTGCAAAATCTTGCCGCTCACACAGAAGGCCTCAGGGCCTTGCTGGCTCAAATGCTACATGATGGCCAAGATGTGGCAAATATTTCTTTTCTGCTGGTTTGTATGCCACAGACTGTGTGGGCAGAGCTACTGGCACAAGAGAAGTGCTTAAAAGGCAAGCCCGGATGTGGGCAACCAGATTTTCAGGGATGTCATATTGTCCCTTATGGGAATGCCTTTTGACAGCTCTATATTGTGTGGGGAGAAGGCTGATTTGGCATTCAAATTATTAGCTCAGTTGAGCCAAGGCACCATTCTTGTTACTCTTGTCTCCCGTTATGCAGTTCCATCAACAGTACAGGAAGTTTAGAAGTTATTTCAGTGTCCGCCTCCGCAACCTGTGCAGCAGGCCAGGTGCTTTTGAGGCTGAGGTCGTGGCTGTAGCCATGCACAGCAGCGGGGACAGCTCCCCCTCTACCTACTTTCCCCACTGCTGCAGCAGTTGCCAAGCTGCTTTAACTTGCCCTAAAGGACCAATTCTTTGAAAGAAGAAGACCGGCTCCATTTTCTTCCTGGCTGGAGAACAATCACATCAGCCTGAAGGGTTTTACAAATCATTCCAGGGGGGGGGGGGGGAAACATACCCTTTTTCCTCCTTGCCAAGTTCTCCCTCCACATCAGAATGACAGTCAGCGAGACATTCCTCAATCTTGCTGCAAGAAGTTGACCTTCTGCTGGCCAAGTTTGCCATCGAGCGGGTGCCATCTTGTGAGAGTGGAGAAGGGTGCCATGTGTACTATTTTCTCATACCAAAGAAGGGTGGCGACCCCAGGCCTATACTAGACCTTCTTCCACTGAATGCAGAAAGACAAATTCAAGGTGCTCACCCTGTCCCAGATTCTTTTTGCTCTGAAGCCAGGAGTCTGGATAGTGTCGCTGGACATGAAAGATATGTATTTTCATATACCCATCCTGAAGTCCCACAGGCTATATTTGCTCTTCACAGTGTCACAACACTTCCAAATTGCTGTGCTCCCCTTCCGCCTCACCTTGGACTTATGAGTGTTACGAAAAGTGATGGAATGGGCCGCTGCTCACCTTCTAATGTCGTAAGTGCATGTGTTTCCTCACCTCAGCAACTGGCAGCTGAAGACAGGCTCGCCCCAGTCAGTTTTAGACTACTTCTGAATGACTGCTAAACTTCTGACATCTTTGGTTTTCAGTCAATGAGCCCGAAGTCCCACCTGTGCTCTACGTAGAGAATTCTCTTTGTTGGACCTATCCTAGACACTGTAACATTCAAGGACTTTCCACTGCTGCAGCGATTCAGGGACATTTAGGATATGATCCTGATGTTTTAGGCTCATTCCTGGGTCTTGATGAGGACTGCTCAGACTTCTTGGACATGCTCCTCATCCTGAATACCAGATGGCATATGTACATATGTGGGCTCTGCAATGTAATCTCAGGTTTCAAGGAGGAAAGCATCTGGGCTGCTTCTCTCACTCCATCTAGATTTTAGAGGAGATGGCTGATCTCCTGTGACAAAGACCAACCTGACCTGCGGCAGGCCGCTCTCCCTTCCCCACTCAGATTTCTTGATTGTGGCAAACCCTATAACTTCTGGCCTGGGGGCAGTCTCCTGCGAGAGATATAAATAGGAGGCCTCTGGTTCCCTCGAAAAAGCTGAAGTGGCTGGACAAGCAGAAAATCTTTCTGGTAGCCAAAGCCAAGTATTTTACCAGGTCTTTGAATGCCAGAGCAGACAAACTCAGTAAGCGTTTGCTGGTTGATCATAAGTGGCATATCCACCCGAGATGACAAGGGGCGTCTTCGACCAGTGGGGTATGCCCTGGTTAGATCAATGGAGAGAGAACAAAGTGTTAACTCTACTGTGCACAGGTGTTTGCTGTAAAAAAGTCACTAGGAGTTGCATTCTGACTGTGATGGGGCATGTGTCCCCTGTATATATTCCTGCCCCAACATCTATGGAAAGTCACGACAGACCGTGCTCAACCCATCTCAATAGCCCCACCCTGGGCCAGAAGAGTATGGTACGCAGAGCTCTTGAGCATGAGCATTTATCTGCCGGCCTGACCACTACTTAGGGAGGATCTCCTGTCTCAGAAACAGGGAAGCTTTCTGCACTATAATCTCCACAACCTACTCCTCCATGTGTGGAGATTGAGCAGCAGCAGTCAAGTGTTCTAGCTGCTGATCATAGTAGTGCATATTATTGTTACAGTCCGACACCCTTTGACAAAGTCCATCTACTCTGGGAAAAGTTTTTCCTCTGTGTTGGTCATCATACTGACTTTCAGATGTGTTGTTTGTTTTATCGTTGTTGCAACAAAGCATTGCATGGCACAATTAAGGTTCATCTGTTGGCCTTTCAGCATTCATTGTTTACCTAATCAACCATTTGTATTTAAATCACCTGTTGTGATGCACTTTATCAAGGGTCTGACATGTTTCCCCGAGGCGAACGTCATGCCAAATTGGCACTTGTTTATTTTTTTGATATGCCTGCCATTTGAGCTGATGCACAGCTGCTTACTGCGACTGAGGCTCAAAACTGTGTTGCTAATTGTCGTCACCACTGTGCATGAGAGAGCTGAAGTTACTCTTGGTGCAACTGCCGTAAACCACCACCTTTCTGGACAAGTTAGTGCTGAGTCCTCGGGTGGTCTTCGTGCCCAAATTTGTGATGCCTTTCTACGTTGGCCAATCCATCATTCTGCCAGCGTTTTTCACTCTACCTCCTCCTTCAAAGGAAGAGGAGAGGCTCCACTCAACCCTGAAAGAGCGTTGAGGTTTTACATTGACTGCACAAGAGACTATTGTGCAGATGGCCACTTCTATGTAGGATTTTCTGGAGAAAAGGAAGTGAAGGTAGTGCAGAAAAGGATCTTTTCAGAATGAGTAGTCGTGAGCATCAAGATCTGCTGACCAAGAAGCAATACCCTGATGGCTTGCGGGCTCTTTCCACCAGGATCAATCTTGATTCAACGGCATTGGCAAGGGGGTTGCTGGTTCTGGACATCTGCCAGGCTGCGATGTGTGCATCAACGCACATGTTCATGAAACTCTACTGCCTTGACAACCAAGTGCAATAGGAGAGCCATTTTTTGGTTTCACCTAGGCAACGCATGTGCTGTCTTTACAATACTTTTATTTACATAGTGGGCTTACAACAATCAACCCATAGCTTACTATTTGTTAGCTTCAGCGTCGCTCTTGTTTGCTTCGCTCCTGTATGTCACTGCATGCAGCGCCACATGCTGTTCTTGTGTTTTGTCCTCCTCTGGAGCATAGATCAAATACTTGTGTCCATCCACTGCTCCTATTTTTGGAGCTACTTTTTTCTTTGTGCTCAAGCACTTCATATGAGTGCTTGCGTTGCCAGTCTGTCTCCCATATCCCCATCCATGTAGTTTCTATACCTTTGCACCTGCCCTTCTGCAATGTTGCTTCTTTTCCCTTCCACCCCCCTACCCTGGACTCTACTCCACTGCACTCTACAGCACTTTACTCTAGGCCACACTGTGCCACCGCACTTTACACTATTCTACTCTGCAGCACTCTACTCTATGCCACTGCATTTTATACCACTCTACTCTGCAGCTCTCTATGCCACTACACTCGACTCTGCATCACTCTATGCTTTCTACTCTGCACCACTCTACTCTGTGCCACTGCACTCTACGCCGCTCTATGCCTCTGCACTCTACCCCACTGCACTATACTGTGCACCACGCTACTCTACTCTGCACCCGATGCCACTGCACTCTATTCCACTCTACTGTGCACCACTCCACTCTATGCCACTGCGCTCTACCCCACTCTACTCTGCACCACTTTACACCACTGCACTGTACACCACTGGACTCTAATGCCAATGGACACTACACCATGGCACTCTACGCCACATCACTCTACCCCACTGCCCTCTATGCCCTTGCCCACTACGCCACTACACTCTACTTTGCATCACTCTACTCTATGCCACTGCACTCTACTATGCCCCACTCTACTCTGCCCAGCTCTACTCCACTGCACAATATGCTCCTGCAGTGTAAACCGCTCTACTGTATGCCACTGCCCTCTATTCCACTTCACTCTACTTTGCACCACTCTATGCTACTGCAGGCTACTCTCCCCACTCTACTCTGCCCAGTTCTACGCCACTGCACTCTACACTACTCTATGCCTCTACACTTTACACCACTGCACTCTACCCGAGTGCACTATACGCCATTCTGCTACACTGAACACTACTCTATTCTACACCACTCCACGCCCCCACTCTGCGCCACTCTATGCCACTCCGCTCTATTCTACGCCACTCTATTCTACGCCGCTCTACTCTGCGCCACTTTACTTTGTGTCCCTCTACTCTGCGCCACCCTATGCCACTCTACTCCGTGCCGCTCTCCTCCGTGCCGCTCTCCTCCGTGCCGCTCTCCTCCGTGCCGCTCTACTCCGTGCCGCTCTACTCCGTGCCGCTCCACTCCGTGCCGCTCCACTCCGTGCCGCTCCACTCCGTGCCGCTCCACTCCGTGCCGCTCCACTGCGTGCCGCTCCACTGCGTGCCGCTCCACTCTGCGCCGCTCCACTCTGCGCCGCTCCACTCTGCGCCGCTCCACTCTGCGCCGCTCCACTCTGCGCCGCTCCACTCTGCGCCGCTCCACTCTGCGCCGCTCCACTCTGCGCCGCTCCACTCTGCGCCGCTCCACTCTACGCCGCTCCACTCTACGCCGCTCCACTCTACGCCGCTCCACGCCGCTCCACTCTACGTCGCTCCACTCTACGCCGCTCCACTCTACTCTGCGCCGCTCCACTCTGCGCCGCTCCACTCTACTCTGCGCCGCTCCACTCTACTCTGCGCCGCTCCACTCCACTCTACTCTGCGCCGCTCCACTCCACGCCGCTCCACTCCACGCCGCTCCACTCCACTCTGCGCCGCTCCACTCCACTCTGCGCCGCTCCACTCTCCGCTCCATGCCGCTCCACTCTGCGCCGCTCCACTCTGCGCCGCTCCACTCTGCGCCGCTCCACTCTGCGCCGCTCCACTCTGCGCCGCCCCACTCTGCGCCGCCCCACTCTGCGCCGCCCCACTCTGCGCCGCCCCACTCTGCGCCGCCCCACTCTGCGCCGCTCTATTCGACGCCGCTCTATTCGGCGCCGCTCTACTCTGCACCACTCCACTCTGCACCACTCTACTCCACTAAAAGACTTTAGCAAAGCCAATAGCTTTTGCGTAGGAAAAATCTATTGGCTTTGCCAATGCTTTTTGTTTCTCCTTGGTCCTGCAAGACTTTCTTTTCTGAGTCCAACGCCCAAACCCCACTTCTTTGGGAGATGCTGCTGTGGTACCGATTCTTAAGGTGAGGAATCTACTGTTATAAGTATCCATTAGAAGAACAAGTAACTTCTATTCATTAACAGTCTTTCTGGTGAATACTCAGATTCCCCAATGTGCCCTCCCACCTCCCCGTTCTGTGGTGAGAACTCCTGAACTTCTTAATAAGGTTCCAAGTTAGGTTTTGGCACACTGTTGCCGACAATTCACAAAAAGAAGAAATATTACGAAACTGACAGCGCACAAGGATGGGGCTTATATTCAGCTTTATTCCGTTACTTCCGGGGCAGAACTGAGTCGCATGACCCTACCTGTCATTGCGCAGGAGCACTGCTGAGGAAATTCTTTGGATCCAGTCTGGCTAGTCAGTCTTCTGTTTAAATCGAATCAATCTCTGAGGCAAGCTCTTGGTGTGGAGGGATTCCTGCAGTTTTCCTGCGCCTGTCATGGGCATGCCCTCAGTGCAGGGATTCAGGAGGGATGTCTTTGAGACACTATCTGATATTGAAACAAGTTCCTATGGAAGTCCTTTACTCCAACAACAAACTGTACTGCATGCCACAGTGCCAGCTTTGTACAGCTCACGGAACAGCTCCACTCCCATTTAGAAGTTGTCCACATAAAGGTTATAACCTTTGTGAAGGAGTGGCTGGACAAGCTCCCATACAATCTTCCCCATGGCTCCTAGCGTGGGAGGGCAAACTACAGGGTTTAGAGTGGAGTCCTTCCCTGTATACACTCTCTAGCCGTACACATACCCAGTAGAGCTCTAACACAGCATGTACAACTTGATGCCATAATGAGCTCTTTTGCTCGCAGTCTACTGCCTGAACAGTAGCAGCCCTTTGTAAAGGATCAAGGAGTCATCAATCGCTATATTCTTTCCAGGGTTACAAATCTCTAAAAAACTGGCAGAGAAATGTTCCTTGACAGGGCGAATTTTCAACAACCTGTCATGGTCTGGATGGTCCTGAGGCAATGCAGCAGAATTGTCATTGAAATAGCAAAAACTGATCTCTGCTGATGTTTGGTGAGAAGATGGGTGTTACCCAAACTGTGCGAGTAGACCAGGTGAACTGCAAACTTGGTTTGTGCACTAACCCCATTTTGAGCGTAAGGCCCAAAAATACCTTCAACTCCTCTAGTGAAGTGGGAGCCCACTGGCGTGCCCTAGAATGAGGCCCTTTAGTGCCTCCCCTGTTCCCTCAGAAATTGTTTGGCACACACTTTTTTTTGCTGCACTATTTGTTCAAGGAAGTCAACATCCAAAAAGAGATGGACAAAGTCAATTGGCAAAAAATTGGCTATATAGACTTTACATCCAGCGTTGCCAGTGAACAGCGAAATTTGGGACTGAACTAAATTGGGAGGCTGCCAAGAGAGCACTTAATCTGTGCTTACCGTTGCATGTGCCTGCTCTCCAGGTTGGTCTACCCTGCTATGGTCGCTCCGCTGCACAGACTGTGCTAGCGAAGGGACAGCATGACTGCCTTCATCATGTCCCTCAGAATCGTTGGAAGATGAGTTGTCAGATGGAACTTCGCCGACTGAAAAATCACTGAGATGCTTTCTTAGTATTTGCTGTCTCAGTCTCTGATCCTGCCTCAATGCTATCCTCCATAACTAGAGTTAGGGCCTGGACAGCAGTCATCCACCGAGACGCCATCTCTGCTGACTGGCTAAAACCTTTCTTCTAAGAAACTGTCCTACGTAGAAGGCAGAAATATTGTTCAAAATCAGTTGTTGGTTGTCCAGTGTGGCTTTTTTTTTTTTTTTTTTTTAAATGTGTATTTTCCCATGGGGGGAGCAAAAGCCCCATCAGAGGAAAACACAGATTTGTATAAAAGAAAAAAAAGAGCCCCAAGGGGGTCGACCCATGTCCTCGGGGCCGACCCCACGTACATTTATTATATATTTTTTGGGAAATGTGTGTTTTCTCCTTAGGGGAGGGGGCGGCACGGGGCACGATTGATCCACCCCGCCAAACCCCCCCTCCTCCACCCTCCCCCCCACACACATACAGGAAAACACACTAAAGAAATATGAGTCGAAGGTATGTCAGAAGGGCTGACCTCCTGATGATTTCACTTTATTAATTTTTGAAAAATGTTTTTACTACCCAAGGGGTGCAATTGCGCCCCCCCCCCCCTTCCAAGGGGAAAAACTGTTTTTTATTTACTTTCTGTCCTCAAGGGGAGTCAGTCCAGTCACCACGAGGGCTTCCCCCCTAAACAATTTCATTTTTTTTGTGTGTAATTTTAATTTATTTTTTCTTACTTTTCCCTGGGGGCGCGGACGTGAAACCACACATTAAAATTATTTGTGCACCTAAAGGGGGCTGCCCATTCACCATGAGGCCCCCCCCCTCGAAATGGTACTTAAATGCTACTCCCTGGTGGTCTAGTGGATTTTGCTGGCTGGGGTTACTAGCGCCAGGACACCGTATGGTTGCAGTTGCGCTCTACAAATGGAATCAATGATAATAATAATTTGACTTTTAGAGCATCTTTTTGCAAGTCATTTTCATATTGTTGTCTTGTCTTAATTGTGATTCACATGACTCCATATCAGAAACCTGAGTTTTATGCGTAGGATACGGAATGGAGATTCAAATAGAACACAGTGAGAGGCTGAAGGTGGGCCGGAGTGCTTGTGAGTCTGGGATTGAAAGTTGCTTTTATGGCTAATATCCTTCTAATTAAGATAGCAAAGCAGCTGTATGGAGCTCTTCACAAACACATTCTTTGGAAAAATATACAGGGAAAAATTTGAAGTTGGTTCCTAAAAAGTTATTAACATCCAACTTTCATGGACTTCAATTAATCAAAATACAGAAATTGACATTACAAGATCTTTTCTCTGTGATAACACAGGAAATGACATAATGGCCTTTGAAACCTCCCACACCCCCAGTAATGCAAATGGCATGCATGGCTGTTGGCCTGGTATCATCACAGGAAGTGATGCTATACTTTGTGGTTGAAAAATCTCTAGCAGGTACAAATGAAATACTCTATAAACATACGTTATTCAAATCCTAATGAAAACGGTTCTACATACAAAGCCATTAGCAGACCGTATCTTCAGAAACAGAGGTTATGTAATGCTGCATGGGTTTAGAACCTTTTTAAACAGTGTGCAGCATTGTAGTACATTATACTGTAACAGTGCACTGAGTGGGCTTGAGTTGAAGTGGTGGTAGTTTTCAAGGAAGAAAATTCATGCCCACTGCCCTAATGACAATGCTATTGGTGAACCAACAGTAGATTAAGTTGTCATGTGTACCCTGTGTGTGGGCCTGGTTGTTATAGATGGGGGAGTATTAAAGACTACTTTTTATACTGAAGAGGTATCTGCACGGCAAATACTTTGAAATTCTAATTTCAAGGTGTTCTCAAATGTGATAAAAGAAAAAGAAGCACAGTGTTGAAAGGTAATTGCTTAGCATAGTTTCATGTTGTGTATTTTGGCACATTAAGTAAGACTGATATGTGCGTAAAGTGCTGCTATTGCACGTGTACTGCATAGCGCAGCCCTCCAACCTCCCAGCATCACATTTATAAGTTATCTATTCTCATTTTTGAGCCAAGAAAGTGTCATTTGAACCTGTGCCTCGTATGACTTGTAAAATTCGATTGACTGGGAGCCCGAGCTCGCAAACAAAGTTAGAAGGGTAGCAAAAGGTTGCCTATGGGTTGCAGTTTGGCCCCTGGTGACCCTCATTTGATGTCCATAGTCACCCTCATGGAACACAAGAGGTGATTTAGTTGGTAGCAGAGATGTATTTGGATGTGAGATAAGGTTTGGATGAAAGATGTAATTGGTTGCATTAGGTGGCAAAGATGTAGGGTTGGTGTAACTGGGGGAAAGATTGGGAAGGGGTAGAAGGATGCAGGAGTAGCATACAGTAGAGTTGTGGTAGGGGTTGTGAGAAGGGTTGCTAGTAATAGAATTGTAATAGAACGGAGTAGGCGAGGTGAGAATGAGTGAGGCGAGACTGGATGCAGTTAGCTGTGGTAGCAGAGAGTGAATCTAGGTCCTGGGGTGCACAGGAGAGTAAGCAGAAGGATGGGGAGAGGAGTGTCTTGTGAGTTTAGATGCATGTTTGCTGCAATTGGAGAGGAGGATAAATAAAAAATACTGTTGTAGTCTGTTGGGGAGGTGTGCACTGTGTGTTGTATCTGGAAAGGGAGGGAGATTAAACCCAATATCAGCTATTCCACCAAGCAAGGGAAAGGGATGCAATATCCAAGAGAGACAGCCCTCTCCCTGTTGTAAAAGAGATGGCTTACCTGTTGTGAAGGAGGTGAATTGTAGTGCAGTGGGCCCCTCACACCCATGAACCAGGGGCCACTGCACTTTAGATATCTGTGCATCAGGGGCCTAGACATCAGACCACTTTAAAAACAAGCATTTCTTGTGGGCTCACTGGGGCACAAGAAGAGAGCCAGCCCTGGGGATGGGATCCCTGGGGCTTTTCGTGTCTCGGGGAGGTGCGGTGTGCACACCCCCTACTTAAAAAATATATATATATTTGCTCTTGGGAATGGGGTCCCAGTGCTGGTAAAGGCTCGGGGAGGGGGACGTGCACCTCACTCCCCTTTAAAATTAAGACGACCCAGGGGGCATGGGGACCCCAGGGTCTGAAAAGTCTCAGGAAAGGGGGTAACACATACCCCTCCCCTTTAAAATTAATACGGCCCAGGGGGAAGGTATCCCCATGCCCTGCCAAAGCTTAGAGGAAGGGGGCCGCACGCCCCCTCTCCATTTCTTATATTTCTGCCCCTGCGGATGGGCTCCCTTGAGCCCCGTAGAGGCTTGGAAAGGGGTCCGTACTTCCTCCTCCCCCTTTTTATTTTTTATTTTTACACTTCATGCCTTGGGGATGGGGGTAAGGATTTGTGGGGTGGGGGGGGGGGGGAGATGGATGTCATTTAAAAGTTTGTATATATATATCTCTATATATATATATATATATATCTCTATATATATATATATATATATATCTCTATATATATATATATATCTCTATATATATATATATCTATATATATATATATCTATATATATATATATATATATATATATATATATCTATATATATATATATATATATATATATAAAAAACGAATGGAGGATATATATCCTCCAAACGTTTTCTCAGGACCCCCCACAGTCCAAGGCCAAGGGGAGAACGGAAAGCAGCACAGCCAGGTATCTGCAGCTCGGTGAGTTTATTTCATTTCATTAAGCACAGCATGACAACCAAAGTGTACAACAGATATATATATATCGGCTGCCATTTCCCACCTGTGACCAGGCCCTACAGCAGCCAGCCCACCATGTGACCAGGTCCTTCACCCAACCCTCCCGTGGGCAGCCAGACCCTTTTTTTATTTGTATTTTTTCTTCTAGTCGAGGGGGTTAGGGTACCTGTACCGAGCCCTCTTGGACCTTATTTATTTATTTATTTTCCTCTGTAAAAAGTAAAGTTAAAACCATGGGAGTAGTTTTTGGCAAAAGTATGGCGACTGATGGCCAGCGTAATTCTGCAGTAGCTATCTCTAATTATCATCCAAATACAGGGAGTGTAACCCCTAAAAGTACCAGTCAACCAATATAAGTTCTCTTCAAAAGAAAATAGGCCCAAACTACTTAATACTCATCATCAATAAACTTTATTCGGTTTTAACAATAAAACCATAAAAGTTACACAAAAACATTAAAAATATATAAGTCAAATCTCCTTAAACTGGTAAAAAAGTCAGATTAAAATCATACTCCCCAAGTGCAATTCAAAATGTAAAGTGCAGTGTGCAATAAATACATATGTACAGTCCACAAGAATATTAAAAACTGCAACCCCCAGGAGCATTTGTATAAATTATGCACGTTATATAAGTACAAACATAGGAATATACATTCGAACAATAAAAATGCATTGATAAAATAACAAGTTAAACATCCATAAAGGATCGCGATTTAACACAAGCTTTTAAATAGCCAAGTGTGAAAAACAGTGACTCCGTTGACAACATCTGTAGGTGCAAAAGTGCGGGGCGAACCTGTCTAAAATTCAATCGTTTTAAATAAGGGACCAAAAAAATCCTACGAGGAACTTCATAAAATCCACAAACAAACATAAAGTGCAACAAATCCTGCGGAGACTCACCGTCGCAGCCGCAGGATAGTGACGCACTTGCCCTCTTATGGTCTTTTGGTCTAACCAACAGGAGATGGTATAGATTCATCCTGAACCTTGTTAAAAGATATTTCTCATGAGAAGACAAACACCCCATAAGGTAGGGTTCAGTTGACAGGGTGGTTTTCGTTAATATAAAATTGCGTACACTGGGTTTCAGCAACTCCTTCGCTTCTCTTTCCATCCTCCACAAACTCATAAAAGCTATTCTGCTTGATACGACATCCTGCTTAACTATGCATTCTGGTTTGCTATACAGGTCGCCGCGCCCTATCCCTTTAAAACTCTTTTGAATATAATTTAGCCAAGGGATACATGAGGCTTGTTCTAACAGCATACACTCTCTTAATAATAAATGGTTAAAAGACAGATCTGGATTCAACCAGCATTTCAACCAAAAAATCAATGGACGTAATGCAAGGATGTCACTAATATAGGGACCCCAGTTCTTCATGCACAGCTAAATTAGAGGTCCCCTGAGGGACGCACAGAAGGCGTTTTAAAAATTATTTTCCACCACTTGCAGAGAATCTGCAACTGTGTATCCCCATATCTCACTTCCATAAGTGGCAATGGAAAGACTTTTAGCCTTATAAACTTGTAACATGGCCCCAGTTGGTTTTTTCCCTATTCTTGATGAAAATTTAAAAATGGCCGCGTTGGCCCGAACCACTTCCCCCTTCTTCTTCTCAATTTGGGGTCCCCATTTTAATTTGTTATCAATAAGAACCCCCAAATATGAGAAAACATTCGTAAGAGGGACCACTGTTGAGTCAATTGCAAATTTAAAGGGCTTCACAGGTTGCTTACCTATTCTCAGCACATAGGACTTGGAATTGTTAATTGACAGGTCCCGTTTACCCATGTACCCCGCAAAAGCCTTTAAAAGAGACCCCCCACAGTCCAAGGCCAAGGGGAGAACGGAAAGCAGCACAGCCAGGTATCTGCAGCTCGGTGAGTTTATTTCATTTCATTAAGCACAGCATGACAACCAAAGTGTACAACAGATATATATATATCGGCTGCCATTTCCCACCTGTGACCAGGCCCTACAGCAGCCAGCCCACCATGTGACCAGGTCCTTCACCCAACCCTCCCGTGGGCAGCCAGCCCCTTTTTTTATTTGTATTTTTTCTTCTAGTCGAGGGGGTTAGGGTACCTGTACCGAGCCCTCTTGGACCTTATTTATTTTCCTCTGTAAAAAGTAAAGTTAAAACCATGGGAGTAGTTTTTGGCAAAAGTATGGCGACTGATGGCCAGCGTAATTCTGCAGTAGCTATCTCTAATTATCATCCAAATACAGGGAGCGTAACCCCTAAAAGTACCAGTCAACCAATATAAGTTCTCTTCAAAAGAAAATAGGCCCAAACTACTTAATACTCGATCTTGTTCTCAAAATATTCCACCTACTCTGTGCATTGCAACTTACATTTCTGTGGTTGTTTATCAAAATACAACATTTATTATACAAAAAGATTATGAAATGTACAGTGTTTTTATATTAAATCTCACAAGAAAAATTATAGCTTGAGTATTAAAACTCCTATCTCCTTAATATTAATTATAACAATTTATATTAGCAGACTTTTGTTGCAGCGCTTTAGTGGAACTATGGGCCTACCCTATTTTCTTCAGGACATCCTATTATACACGAATTTCATAGGTACAGATTCAAAGAACAAACTGTTAAAAACAAAAATACTACAGAAATAGCATTATTATACACAGGATAACTATAACCAATAACATTATTTTTTTTTATTAACCATAAAACATATGCTTCAGTAGAAAACAGCATGATATACATGGTAGGTGGTTTATTGTAAACAGATACATAGCTACGGTCATTTTGCACAGTCCCGCTAGCCCCGCGTTTCCCCTCGGGAGGTCAGTGATGCCAACCAATAACATTATTAAGCTATAATTAGACGACCAACCTCTGAGAGGTTGCCCTCTATGATACTTATTAAATCTTATTCATTTGCTCTGTGTCATATACTTATGTCATAGATTTAGCAATACTTTATCTTTTAACATTGTATATTTATTCCACTGAACACATCACCATTTAATTATGGTCAACCCTATTAATGTGTACTCACTAATTGCCATCATACTCTAGCTCTTATTAAGAGAACGTGTTGACATGAGTGGGCTGTCCTTTTATTTTTAAGGACTAATATCTCACTCCTTATTTTTGTATCATGAACTTCACTGCTCAATTAGTAGTTAATACCTCCATATATTCTTAATGAGTTGGACCAACCACTTACCACCTCGGTTGGGGCTCTTTTAACCAAACGCATGCCTCTCCAAACTGGTGCGAGTCTCTAGCGCGGGAATCATTTTAAAGTATTACAATTCAGAATTTTTTCTAACACTTCACTACACCCTTACACACTTTATTTGTTCACTGTGTGTATGTGTGTGTGTTAGTTCATGCTACCAAAGACCCCTTTCATATTGAGCCACTCTCCTACAATTTTCTGTTGTTGCTCTTTTGTCTAAAAAGAAAAAAGAAAAACAAACGCCAAATCCAGAGGCGCTGCACTTCGGGTTAATCAGTCACATGAATTAAGGAGGAGAAACATTAAAATGACCACCTCCTCTACAATTGCATTTTCAACCAGTTTTATGTCAAAATACATATATCCAAACTTGGATACTGTTATATGGTCTTGTCTTTGCATGCCTCAAATTCCAGTATTGAGTGGTATTCTGCCCTATGTGTATATATATTACAGTCCACTATTCTTTCTTCCTTTTTTAATATATGATGCTTCTTAATAATGGAACAGCGGGTTGTGAGTCGCTTAAATATAACCTACATGTAACCAAATCAATTGCATTTGTTAGGGCTTCCATCAATTATTTTTACCTCATTATTCACCAGGATGTCAAATAATCTACATGATCTTACCAATCCAGTAAGAAGTCCACTGTTCACGATAGTACTGTTAACATTATTTAATTCCTCAATATCCGTACTCGCAAGGCTACACCTTTGCTTTAGAGAACAGCACATTTCATACTTAATCTTATTATTCGCTCTATCCTACTTGCTGCCCCGATTCTCATTTCGAGTTTGATGTCCGCTTACTGAGTACCATGGGACTCCTCATACCGCAGATGAGCCATATTTCAAGAGGTCGTCCCATAGCCAGCATTTTTCTTGCCTCAGCCCCCCTCAAAGTATACATTCGCACATTGGAGCAAATTTGGCTTCCATCACAGTCCCTCTTATTTGGAGGTAGTAGTCTTTATTGAAACTGAAAACCTTGTTAGTGAGGAAGGGGTTTAGGTTATCCAGGAAATGGGGTAATTTGGTTGCTTTTTTGACTGTTTAAATTCCATAGTCCTATCTGATAGAAGTATAAGGGCTCAGCATCAGTGGTAACTAAGATGTAGTCAATCCGTCATTCAGTATAATCAGTTTGTCTAGAATGTCCTTGGTGTCCTTGATATATAATGGGAGGATTTTCATCAATGACTGTAGGTGCTGATCAACCATCAGATGCTGCCCTATCTAAAGGTCTACCCTATAGCTGCAAACATCGCCCCCCATATGGGCGCTATCAACAGGTCTATGTGGAGTCCTGTACTTTTGGTGCGTTTGCATCACACCTGCACTCTTTCCATTCCAGACTCTTCTGTAGGGCAGCATCCTATGCCGGTGTCACAGCTGCTGTGTGAATTCTGGGGTTTCGCCTGGTGCCTTTACTTCTACACAGACACACATCTCGGTGTGTTCATATTGTCAACTTGGTTGTCAGTCTTGTCTTGTGCCCAATCCATTGTGTTCATATTGTCAACTTGGTTGTCAGTCTTGTCTTTTGCCCAATCCATTGGGTCTATGTCAGTGATGTGACTGCTCTTGCAGACTTGCAGGGTCATGTATGTGTTTTGTGTTATTCTTGCTGCTTTTGAAGTGTACTGTAACAGCCAAATGCCTATAAACGACTTCAAATCATGAGACTGCCCTTGACAGTCTGTGTTCTCCAATTACTGCTCTTCCTAACCTGTGGGAAAATTAATCTTTCTTTTTCTCCTTTTTCCAGCGCTTATGTTGAGAAATATCTTCTGGAGAAGTCGAGGCTTGTTTATCAGGAACACAACGAGAGGTAAATGTTTAAAACTTAAATCCACCATAATCATGTCTTGTATTAGCAACCAGAAGAGGCTTGAGTTGAGACGGCTGCAGCAGAAAGGTCAGGACAACGAAGCGTGCAGCTAGAGGAAGTTGGACAAGGGACTATTGTAAGATCCTTGAAGCAGCTGAAAGGATCACGCAAAGTAAGGCAGGTTGAGGAGTATAAATCCAGGTTTATTTCTCAGCAAGAAGAAGCCCATCCAGGTCCCCAGCCAGTCAAAGGTAACAGCTCACTTCACATTTGAATCAACACATTCTATAACCTGGGAAACCAACACCCAGTATGGAATCTTAGGTAACCATCACATCATGACATCAGAAGAAGGGTAGGCCTAAGATGCCACAACTATGAAGGTTGTTAGAGAGAGAGACTGCGCGAGAGCAAACCCATAGGACACTGCAGAGGGGACTGCAAGTGAGGGAGGCAGAGGGGGGACTAAATTCGGAGGAAGCATCTTTAAGTGACTAGAGAGGTGAGAGCCGTAGTGCAGAGAATAGGGAGGGGAGTGCATAATCACACAGACCACTAGAGCAAACCAGAGAAAGAGCTGCCTTAACTGAGTGAGAACTGAGTGAGATCAGACAATATATTATAGTTACAATGCGTTTTCACGGACCAAGCAGTCAGAAGAAGCCAGAGAAGAAACTGCAGCAACAAAGACCATTAAGGGGAGCCTGGAAAGGGACTGCAACAACACAGAGACCTGCCAGTTGAGGCTGTTTAAGTGCTGGACCATCACCAAGGGTGTAGCAGACTAGACCTAGATAAAGGGACACGAGCGGTAGGTACCTTGTGCATGGCCAAATGGCCTGCATTGACACATCATGGACGGCCACAGTATCTGCATTGAGATCGTGTCATTTTCGAGGGCCCCATCTAAAATGATCGCCAGCAGACTGGCCTACTTTGCGGTCCCTTAAAGAATCTGTTTGCTAGAGTTATGCTGCTCCTTTTGTTTTGCTAAATCAAACCTTTAAATGTGTCAGAATAGCATCTTTTTGTGACTGAAGCTGGGAGAAACCAGCGCTGTTTCGTCAGCTTTCTGTCACTGTGTTTCCCAGCAGAATGAGAACACTTGTATTTTGTTTGGCTAAGAGAAGGAAATGACTCAAGGCCATTTTGCGGTTGGCCTAAAAGGGGAAGCTGGATTCAACAAAGACTAATTACTACTCTAAAACATTTTTATGTATTTATATACAAAATTATATGTATGCCTGATTTGCAGTGACATATTAGATATATGTATTTGTGTGTGCACATATGTGTGTGTTTATATATACATATATATAGATATATGCATGTGTGCCATGTATGCAATGCCATTGTTAAGTGACCAGCTTTGCCTCACAAGAGATTAGCCGGTCACTCAACAATGGCATTGCATTGCATCGGCATATGGTTTATGCTATGACTTTTTCATGTACATGCTTTACCAAAAGATTTTTAATCAAAACCAGGATGCAACGAGTTTTTAATTTGTGAAGTAAGTTAAAATTAAATCGGAGGCATTGTTATTATGAGGAGGGTTGCTTCTTGGCTAAATTCACGTGAACTACTTACTTATTACTGTTATTTTAATTACTAGTATGTATCATTGAGCACCTTATATCTGAATCACCTATATTTGTACTTCACTAGGCTTATACTTGCTTCCAACATCTGACATGTAAAGCGCTCTGATACCCGCAAGGGTCTTGTTCGCGCTATATAAAACCTTCAAATAAATAAATAAATAAAATAGTAGCTGTAATATGCAATCTCTGAGGCAGTAAATCGTGTTAATCTCATGCCAGTTTTGCACTACTGAGATAGCAAACTGCAATTTGACATTTGCGGGTTAGTTAGAAAATACTTTATTAAAGGAAAGTTAAGATTCTTTACTCGGAAAAGAAAAATACTTTGAAATTCTACTTAAAATCTTCAGTTGAAGGGGTGTTATGGTAACAAATCAAAACGAAAAGAACACTGAAACTTTCCAGTTACCGTCAGCAGCACTGCCGTAAGTTCCCCGATTGCACTGCTCATGACCTGTGGACATGATGCCACTGATGGTCTAAAAAATATTGCAGGTGAGATGACATATTACATCAGTACTGAAGGGAGCGATGACTGGCTTTGCACAAGCTCTAAGTTAAGTGTGTAAATTGCAGAGTCCAGGGCTCAGGGTTCACATGTACAGATCTAGGCAGACCAGGTCCTGAACTTGAGTCCTGCATGCGACACCAAAAGTTCATAGGTTATGATCTCCAGCCATACCCAATTTGTACAAACATCATGTGATCTGTTAGCTATTGATTGTTATTGTGTTACAACAACACCTTGGCTTTTACTTATTCCCACTTGTGGTGCACAATGCTGTATATTGATGACCAAAAATATATGCTTACGCTTCTTGATACAGAGATTTCTGCAACTAATATTGTGCACGCATGTGTACTTACACAAAGTCAATCCATATTCCCTTTTTCAAATGCACATCCTTTCCTTTTTTCTTTGAGGAGTGTTATCTTGTACTTACTTTTCTTGTACTTGGCATTCCTTACCACAGGACTACTGCTGTACCGCTTCTTTAGATTTTGTGCTCTTTCTTTTTTCTCTTTTCTTCTTCGACCTGGACAGCTTGTGCCACCTAGCTAATGGTTCAAACTATGTGCGAAGCGCCACATGCAGTTTGTGCAGCTGACCCGCATTTCTTCTCGGTGTCGTACCATGTGAACTAGGGTCTGGCACATATCTATGTTCTGCATGTGACCATTGAGATGAGTTCTTCCAAGATGTTATGGGGCGCATCTAGGGCTTCAGGATGCCTCTTTATGTAGTCACACCTAAGCATCAGGAACTTGATCCACTACTGAGTATTTATTCATCTGCTGATAAAGCAAGGCACCATATATTAGGATATTACCACTGGCACTTGGAAGTCATCCTTTCTGGCCAAACTCTGTATGCTAATAATTTCAAGAAAGATACGAGCACCGAGATTGACTGTCTTTGCATGGTCATTATGCCACTTGCTCCACCTTAATCCTTTTGTCAAGGCCGAGAGTAAAAGCTTCCTCTGCCCAGGAGCTGCACACCCTTCAGGAACAAAAATGCTGCTGCTTCTTTAGACTAATTTGTGCCACCTAATAGAGTTTGACTCTCTCGGAGTGTGGGTGTTCTACCCAGAATTTGCATTGTGGAATCATGCCTTCCTCTCCTATGCTCAGTTACACTGGTATGTTAATTTAGGCTGTTGAGCTCCTAGCTGCATTTCAGGGAACAAAAGTCTCAATCCTACTTGGCGACTAAAAGTGAGAGGTTGGGTGTTAGGAAGCTGCTATTGTGAGTTCATCTAGATTCCTCTTGTATAGTCTTGAAACGCCAGACAACCCCTCAAGTATTCATGGCTCTCTCAGTGCAGAAACTAGTTGAAATGGAGACAGCTGCTGCATTAGTGAACAGAAGTCCTCACAAGAAAATGCTAGAGTTTACACCGTAGTGAGGTCTCAGTACCAGCTTGAAACTCACCAATATGCAGGTACCATAGGAAAACACACATACAACAATTGGTGCTAGCATGAACTGCATTCACCCTGCTGGCCTGCTTAAGACAGGTTTGCACAACTAATATTGTACATGTGTGTGTACTTCCACAAAGTCAACCCTATTTCCCTTGTTCAGTTCCAGATGGAAGAAGACATCCTTCTCTGATTTGGTTTCATATAGTGAGGAGTGTGCAGTCCAGAATCCTTCATGAGATCCAGGGTGATGACTATGCTTTTGGGTCTTTCTCAATTGCAACTAAATAAACCAGATCATGCAGAAGGTTGTGCATCCTCCGAAGTCTAAAGCTAGTGTGCCAGTGAAATCCCTGTATGCCTTTTAAGTACCAATGTGAAGGAGATGGATTTGACATTGGCCATTGGTCTGTTGAAGCATTTGCTCATATAGAAGCCTCTGGTCCCGAAACAAATGCAGCAATTTTTAAACCAACCCATCTTCGAGACCACAATTTCCACATCTCCAGTCACCCCAGATGTTGTGTTTCTGGAGATTTCTAAATGGGAAGAACCTTGTCAAGGCACATTAATAAAAAGGCCAAATGTTATGAATTATATACTTTTCAGTCTTTCAAGAAAAAATTCCTTTTTTATTGCTAGGTTTAGGCCAACACCTGTTCCCTTGCCTCAGCCTTACAGTCCAAGAGGAAATTTGTTATGGGAAACCACAGACCTCACCAGAGACTAATAATTTCTGATGACTTTCTGTGACGAAAACGAGGGCGTGAGAAGCTCGATACCCTTCCCCTCCACTCACGCATCACAAGATGCATTTATTCTTTCTCCGCAGGCTCCCTGAGACATCTGTCCCTTTAAGATTCCTGAAACGCTCCAGGAAGGGGGAAGACGTGACCCCTGGCCTCTGGTGAAAGAGCCTTTTACTTCCTGGCTGGCTAATGTGAAGGAGGAGCCGACTTTGAAAGAAGAATACCGCAGTGACGACAGAACAGCCTTACGACGAGAGAAGGTGAATTTGATACCAGAGGCAAGCAACAGAGTATTCAGAGGGACGCAAGACGCTCTTGTCCAACAAATCTGATAGAGACATCTAGCCGCAGATTCCGTAACTTAGAATATCCCCAGGCGTCAGACTGGATCCGGAAAATTTTGCGCAGCAGTACCTCTGCGCGCCGGGGGGCGGCGCCGCCTGGCTCCGCCCGGACGTCGTCCCCGGACATGACGTCAGTGGAGCCATATAGGACCCTCTCGGCGCGCTGACGTCAGTTTCCTTCTTTTCCGCGTTCCAACGCGGATCCGGGATTCAGCTGTTCCTCTGGCCTGTTTTTCTTCAGGCCCTTTTTCGACGTCCTTTGGCATCGTGAAACAGTGTGCGATGCCTTCGGGCTTTAAATTGTGCGAGACTTGTTCGTGCCAGATGTCGGCGTCGGACCCGCACGCCATTTACATGTGGTGTCTTGGGTCGCACCACGACTCCGTGGAGTGTGCCGCATGCCGGCAGATGCGCCCAAAGTCCCTACGGGAGCGCCGGATGAAGCTCTTGGCCGCCCGGATATCCCACACGGCGTCTCCCCAACGTTCTCCGGTTGGTTCTTCTCTCCGCGTCCGCTCCCGGAGTCGCTCCCGCGAACGTTGCTCGTCTACAGGTAAGTCAAAGCACAAGTCACGGAAGTCGAAGTCCTCGCTTCCTCGTGACGATGGGGGCCATGGTTCCCGTTCCCTCACGGAGCCGTGCCCCCCGAGTCGGCCTCCATTTACCCGCCCTTTCCGGGTACTGGTGCGACTCGGGCCCCAGATGGAACCTACTACAAGGCTCTGCACTCCATCTTCGGGTCACCTCCTCTCCCTGGCGTGCCTTCGGGTCCCACAGTGGAGGTAGGCATTCAGGTCCGATCTCCGCCGGCGGGTTCGCCCTCGGCGCCGGCCGAGTGCCTCGACTCCGGCGTCGTGCCGGCATCGGGTCCCAACCCCGATGGGCGTTCCAGCCCCACGCCGTGCCATTCTACCTTGTCTCCGCATAGCCCCTGGCGGCTCCCTGCGTCGACAGCGGCACCGGCGGCACCATGCCTGTCGCCTCCTGGTCATCAGGCTCTTTCTCCGCACCTCTCGGTGGTGGGGACGTCGCCGCCGGCTCGTCCAGCCGGGTCGCCCCTCGTGGAGGTCGGCGTCGGTTCGACGCCATTTCGGCGTCGTTCGGCATCGGAGCGGCGTCGTTCGACGCCGGAGCGGTCGACACCTGTTGGTTCTCCGCTTCCAGAGGACACAGACTCGGTGTGCCCGGACTTGTCTCCACGCCGGTTGGCTCCAATGCCATGGGGGCAGTGGCCCCTTGTTCCCCCTGCTGTGGGACGTGTCAGCTTGCAGCCGTCCCCTACAGATGGGCTATTGTCGCCCCCCAGGACGCCCACTGAAGCTGGTGCTTTGTTTTTAAGGGGTGTTCGCAGGGCTGCAACTGTTTTACACTTGCACCCTCCTTCTGTCTCCTTGTCCTCCAATCCGTTATTGGATCTCCTCCACCAGGGTGCGGTGGATATTGAGCCCTTGCTGCCTTTTAGCGGCTTGTTGTTCGACGCCCTTCTCGGAACGTGGGCACGGCCCTCTTCAGGAGATGCTGTCGACAGGGCCATTACGCATAGGCATCGTCCGGCCCCTGGGAGCCCAGCCTGTTTGTCCCTTCAGCCTGGGGCTCACGGCCTCGTAGTGCAGGTGTCTTTGGCCACGCAGCCTTCCTCTCCACCTCTGTTGCAACCTCCTACTAGGGAGTCTCGTTGGTTGGAGACATGTGGACGCGGCATATTTGCGTCCGCTAGTTCAGCCTTACGTGCTCTGAACACGGCTTGCGTCTTTGCCCGGGCTTCTTTATGCCCTTTGGGACTCTGTGGAGTGTCTTTTGTCTACCCTCCCTGAGTGTACTCAGGCTGACATGGCTCGCCTCCTTCACGAAGGCCGAGAGATGGCGCGCTTTACCATTCGGTCCGCCGTTGACTCTACCGATTCGGTGGGTCGGGCAATGGCGAGGTCCGTTGCTTTGCGCCGCCATGCTTGGCTGCGCGACGGGGGTTTCCCCGAAAATGTCAGTGATTTGCCATTTGATGGTGTCCCTATTTGACGCGCATGCGGACTCTGCGGTTCACCGCCTTCTGTCTACCCTTCCGTAGTTTTTGTTCCGGTTGCGGTCCTTGTCCTCACCCTCTGCTCTGTTGTCTTTGCTTCATGTTGGCCCTGGGTTCATGCTGTAATACCTGAACGGCCTGGGCGGCTTCTCGCCGTATCTTCTTTCTTTCATGCAGCAGGTCAGCTGCTTATCTTTCTGAGTCACTATGGCCTAGTGGCTAAGGTTGCACACCCTTACTCCAAGGGTTATGTGTTCAGAACCTGTGGTTTCTGAGTTACAATTTTACGTCCTCTGTCTATGAGCTCACGCTCAAGAGGTGCCCCTTGTTGGGGTTGATACTTACCCTATGTGGGGTATTTGTTAGCTATTGTATAGCTGCCTTCTTCCCACAGTAGTCTTTGTACGCTTCTGTGGGGTCCTTTTCACTAGGTTGTCCTGCGGCTGTGCCTCTACGTTTTAAACACTGCTGCTGCGGGCCCTTCCGGGACCTTCTTGCTGTCCATTTGTTGGGCTCTCTCATGGTGTTGGCTGCTGGTCTGTGGTACTCCCCTGCCTCTTACCAATCCATTTCTTCAGGCCGGGAGGCCTTTCAGGTCCCTCCCAGGACCTTTCAGGTCCCTCCCAGGAGAAGTGTGGCTCAATGGTTCGAGCGGCAGACCCTGATGCAGAGATCTGGCCCGGGACCAGGGTTCAATTCCCGCCTCGGCGGGTCTTGGGCTCAATTTCCTCGGACCTGATAATTCTCGCCTCGGTGCCTATTCTAATCATGGGTCCCACTCTGCAACTCTGGGCAATAGCTTGCTTAATCTCCACAACGGCCCCAACAGCGCTGGGATGCCTGGCTTCACCCTGGGGGTGCCCAGGAGTGGACATTTCACAGGGAAAAGCCAGGAAGGGTTCCACAGCGGTATGCGTACAGCGCCAGGACACCTCTTTGGGGGTATAAGTGCGCTTTACAAGTACGAATTTCATTTCCCATCTCCTCGTGGTTCTTCCGCTGCGGCCGTTCCATCTGTGACCGGCCTACCAGAAGGCCCTGTCGCTGTCCCCGAGCACGCACAGCTAGCTCGGCACTTCCTTGTGTGTTCTATAAGCGTACGATGCCTGCTCCCTAGTATGCTCGCTGTCACGGGCTGGTGAGTTTTTCCGGCAACTTTACGTTGCCTAGTTCTACTCTGCTATCTCCATGCTGCGTAGTCCTTTCATGGTTGGACTTCGCTCTCCATGGTGGTGTTCTGGCCCCAGACATTGATGCTGTTCATTGTTTTGTGCCTTGCTTTTTTGGCCACTTCCCCTGCCAGAGCTTCCCATGCCCCTGTTGCATTCCGCGCAGGTGTTGTCGTGCTTTCCTTCAGGCTGCGGTTGCTGCTCTCAGCGGGGGTGTTCTCCTCAGACCATTGTTTGTCTGGTGGACTATTGTGTGTGTATCCACTCTTGTTCCTCTGCTACGTTTTGTACTGTCTCCTTCCAGTACTGCTCGGCCTCCCTGTCTGTCTCGCGGTAGACAGTGGATCTGCCCTACCGCCTGTGGCTGTTGCGTCTGGCTCTGGGCATTGCTCTATCCGGTGCCGCTGCTGCATGGCTGTTGGGGCTATGGTGTTTTTTCTTTCTCACCAGTGTACTACACACACACAGGCCTCCCGCAGGCATAGTCCTCCTTGCGGTGGCTGTGGTCTTGTCCCTCACTTTTCGTGAGCGCAGGTCTGCTACGTGTGTTAGTGTTGCCGGCTCCCTTTCACGTGATACGCCCTGGTGATGCGTCTCTCGTGTCTCAGCTTTTGCTCGTGGCGCTTGATGGGGCCTTCTCCTTTCCATGGTGTGGTTCTGGTGGTACATACAGTTTCTTGTGTACTTCTGTTCCCCACGTGCGTGGCACTGGTTGTTGCCATTCTTTTCTGCCATTCTGCCTTTTGCTGCCCACCCTTTCGCGTGACCGGGGCATGGGCGATGGTGCATTGGCAGGTCTTGTGTTTCCTGTAACACTGACTCATCTTGGGCGTCGTCAGCATCCTTCCGCTGCTGTTCCCACTTCTACAGTGCTTCTTTCCCTGTCATGCATGTCCATCCTGCCTGCTCGGACTCGGTACGTTCTTGTACCCTAGTTAGACCTTTCTCTTTTGACGGTCCATCGGATCCTATGGATCCCTCACATCCTGCATTTGGTTCCTCTCCGTTTACAGCAGGTATCCACTCTCATTCCGCACTGCCCTTCTGGTTCTGTGCTCATTTTCTCCACTGTTTAACCAACACGGATTCCCTGCCGCCCTCGGCAGCTTTTGATGCCTTTGCCTCTCATTGTTGGCCACTCCCTCCGGAGTATCCTGGTCCGGTGTTGGCCACTCTGGCAGTGCTGCCCCCACTGTGTTTAGTCAGCTGGTTGACAGATCTGTTCCCTTGGGAACTTAGTGGGGTTCTGTCGCAGACCCGCCTCCTATGGGGTATGGCTTTGGTATCTATTCCATGTTAAGGAATCTGCGGCTAGATGTCTCTATCAGATGTACGAGTTACTTACCTTCGGTAACGATGTATCTGGTAGAGACGTTGTCTAGCCGCAGATTCCTTAACGCCCACCCATCCTCCCCAATCTGCAAGGACCTTTTCAGGTGGGGTTTTCGGCTTTCGCCTCCTTTGGGGTGGATTCTCCTTCTAAGGGGCGGTGTCTTTCGCCTCCCTCCCCGTCAGGCTTATTCCTTTGATTTACTTGTTCTGCTCCCCCCAATCTCATGCTGGGGCGGTGGGTTCAGGTGTCCTTCTGCGTTTTCCCACATCGGTTTCCTCCAGTATGGGGCCTACTGGTGTTCTCTACCCTCCCACACTCCTACAGCCAATTAGTTTTGAGGTCTTTCTGGCCTGTTCCTCAGTCCGATAGTTCTATCACAGGGGACAGAGTCTCCCTATTTCTTTCTTTTCTTTAATCCTATGGTTTGGAGCTTTTTACCTGTCGCTCTCGGCTCTTTTCATTGCCGTCTTGCTTCAGGAGAGGGCATTCTCTCGCTTTTGCGGGGTTGCTTCTCAGTATACTGTTCTGCTCTTTTCATTCACTTCATCTGGTGCAGACTTTGTCGTCTGCCTCAGTCTTACTTTTATAAGTCCATTTCCCTCAGGGGTGACATTCACTTCGCTGTTGCGAAATGGCTTCTCGGGGTATGGCTCTGCTCTTTCCTTTTCAACGCCTTTCCGTCGACCGTGCTTCTCACTGTCGTTCATGGTGCTTTTTCTTTTTTATTCGCACACTGTTCCCATATTCTCACAGTTTTGCTGGGGGCTCTGCGTTGTGGCGCGGAAAAGTTACTCCGAAGAAAACTGACGTCAGCGCGCCGGGAGGGTCCTATATGGCTCCACTGACGTCATGTCCGGGGACGACGTCAGGGCGGAGCCAGGCGGCGCCGCCCCCCGGCGCGCAGAGGTACTGCTGCGCAAAATTTTCCGGATCCAGTCTGACGCCTGGGGATATTCTAAGTTAAAGAATCTGCGGCTAGACAACGTCTCTACCAGATACATCGTTACCGAAGGTAAGTAACTCGTACATCCCCGCAAAGCAGAGAGTAGGAGAGGTAAACCGGAGAGCGCCAGGACACCGATGCTACTGTGAGCAGCCCCGCCACGTTTCTGTAGGAGCGTGGATAGCCCAGGTACGTGGGCGTATACTGGGGAAAGGGATGTGCTTCATACATGGTGGTCCTGCCGCCCTGGCCCTGAAAAGAAGAAGAGATGTAGCGCTATTGCAACTTTTATTTTGTGGACATACCCGAATAAAACCATAATGCATTAAAAGTTTGATTTTCAGCCAGTTCATTTGAGCATACCTATGGTCATATACCTTACCATCACCTAAGTGGTAGAGAATGCGGGCATACGGCCGTTTGAAAGAAGATGGAACATATCGTGCATCAATTACGAGAGGGTCAGCAAAAGCTGGAGTGGGCCCTCGAGAAACACATGAAGCAGGCTGTAATTAATTGAACAGTATTTGCCAATGCCATGCGTTCCCAGGGTGAGAACATGAACAAAATGGTGGAAGGACAAGTCCAAATGGTTGCTGGAATGTGGCAAGGATGGGGAACAGTTGCACCGAGTGCTGTGCTTCCCCCACAAAAATATGTTTCAGGGGAAAATGCAGTGGCCTTCTTTCTTAATTTCAAGCTGGCTGCCCAAGCCAGTACTTGGCCACAGGAGCGGTGGCCCTTCTATCTGGCCCCCTTACTACCTGGGGAAGCCTAAGCTGCGTACTAAATTGCCAATAAAGATGGCACATCAACCTATGCTGAAGTAAAAAAAAATCATCATGGATCAGTTAGGGGTAGATGACGAAACTCACAGATTAAAATTTCGAAAAGAGAGAGGAGCACCCGGAGATGCCCCAAAGACTTTGTTTTATAAAATGAAAGATGCTGCAGATCGGTGGTTGAAACCTTTAGTCTACCAAGTAAGAGATAATGGAAAAAATCTACCTAGAACAATATTTGGAGGCATTACCATTCCAAACTCAGAATTGGTTACGACAGCATGCAATATTAACCCTAGAGCATGGAGTAGAGATGGCTACTACGTTGGCACGGGCTCAATCCCAAGCGTATTCCACGTACTTAGATAAGATATCTAAACTTTCACCCTCTGTTAACTATAATTTTGGGGGGAAAACAGAATAAAAACCCTATGCAGTCTTCCCGGATTAAATTGGGAAAACCAGAACCCGTTGTGAACCCTGGTCCCCCGTGCTACAAATGTGGGGAGTAGTGACATAGAGCCAGATTTTGTAAAAAGAGAAAGGAGAAGGGGGAAGAAGAGCCGATGTACATCTGCTATATACCACAATCTCTCCATTATGCCCATGAAACAGGGCTTATGTGTTATGTGAGTCTAAAGCTTAACGGGAAGTCGGTAACCATTTTGTTAGACTCGGGTTGTAGGCAGTCGGTGGATAAAAATGAGTTAGTTCATCCCTCCCAAATTATCCCAAACAGAAGTGTGGGGATACGGTGTGTACACTGGGACACCAAAATCTATCCGTTGCACAATTAACCCTTACTAGTGCTTCAGGGTTCGAAAGCACGGTTGAGGTTGGAGTTCTCCCTTGTCTACCTGAGCAAATCATTCTCGGCACAGATAATCCTTATTTTCTCGATTTGCTGTTAGGAAATCTTACCAATGTAAACCAAATCCAACAAAACCAGGCAGACCCACCTGTTCATAATACCCTCTTTACCCCTGGACGGTTGGGCATTAGACAGACGGTTTAGTGGTGTTCAGTTGAACGATAGCACCCTCCAGAACGCGTAGAAATAATCAGGATTTCCCCTAATCCCACCTACCGCCACTTTATTACACAGAAAAGCCTCTTCTATTGCCTTGGTAAGGCTGATGACACCCCACAATTGTTAGTTCCCCTAGAGTTTCGAGATCAAGTATTGTTTTTTACGCATTCACATCTCTTAGCTGGTCATTCAGGGGTAAAAGACTAGCCAAGCCATTTTAAAGAATTTCTTTTGGCCCAGAATATATGCACAAACCAAACAGTACTGCCAAGAGTGTACCACATGTCAAAGAAAAAATCCATACCAACCTCCTAAAGTTCCCTTACAATCTTTACCTATTATAGGTAAACCCTTTGGGCGAATAGGGATGGATTTAATAGGGATTTTACCTCGCTCCACAAAAGGTTTCCAATATGTGTTAGCCATACTTGACTAAGCTATGCGATACCCCGAAGCCATTCCTTTAAGGGTTACCTCTTCCAAAGTCATTGCCCAGCACCTTATAGAGGTGTTTTTGCATATGGGATTTCCCCATGAAATCATTACAAATCAAGGTACACTCTTTGTGTCCAAAATGATGAAGCAAATATGTAAGTAGCTGGACATTAAACATTTTACCACTTCTGTATATCATCCCCAGATAGATGGTCTCATTGAGAGATATAATGGAAGGCTCAAGATGATTTAAAGAAAATGTTGTCTGGGGATGGGAAAACCTGGGACCAGTTGCTAGCCCTTGCTGTTATTGTATTACGGAGTCAAGTTCAAAGTAGCTTAGGTGTTTCTTCTTTCAAACTACTTTTTGGGTGGCAACCACGTACACTCTTAGAGAATACAAAGTAGGCTTGGGAAAGGGATGCCGAAAATTAGGCAAGCTCCCTTCTAGATTATACCAATCAACTTAAGTCCCGGATAGGGAAGCTGAGAATGTTGGCTCATGAAAACTTAGAAAAAAGTCAACAGAAACAGAAGTATTTCTATGAGAAAGGGAAACAATGGCGGAAACTTGCCGTTGGAGATTGGGCCTTAGTTCTTCTGCCTCCCTCTTCTACAAAAATCAAGAAAGAGTGGCAAGGTTCTTATGAGATTATTAAAGAAAATAGGATGAGTTACTTTTCAACTATGTCTTTCTCCAAAAAAGGAACAACTCTACCACATCAATCTTTTTAAAAAATGGTTGGGATCTCCCCCCTAGAATGTTCAAACAGTGATTCCTGCAGGAAAGGCTGAAACCACTAAAGGTAGAACTGATATAAATAATGTTCTCTCTGAAGAAAAAAGAAAAGAACTCCTCACAATACGAACATATTTTTCAGACATCTTTCCTAACTTTCCTGGGAGAACCAATTTGGCCATGCAGTCCATACCTGCCCAAGAGGGAGTTGTTATTAAACAACGTCCCTACTGCATCCCAGAGGCACGTAGGCTCACCCTCCAGGCTGAAGTCACACAAATGCTTGAGATGGGAGTCATCGTCCCATCTAAGAGTGAGTGGTGTTCCCCTATTGTTCTCGTGCAGAAAACTGAGGGATGACGTAGACAAATAGAAAAAAAATAAAAAAGAACTTAACTGCTACCCTCCAGCATCACGTCATGCTCTTCTGCTCCTCGCCTCTCTGCTGCAGGCAGGCACAGGTTCCCAGCCTGCCCTGCGGCCAATCCTGAAGCTGCTCTTATGAATGAGAGCAGCTTCAGGATTGGCCTGACCACTGATGATTTGTGCTACAGGACAAACTTGGAGCCTGTGCCTGCTCTCTCCAATCCCAGCAATGTAGCTGGGGTTGGAGAGAGCTTCACTGCGCATGTGGGTTTGAACGGCCTCAGACGGCTGGCCAAATCCACATGGGCAGTGAAGGCAGTGCCCACCACTCCCCCTTCAGCCTGTCACCACCCTGGCCCCGCCCCTAAGATTCGCACAAGAAAAATAAAACCATAATAAAAAGGATTTTAAACCCGTTTTATTATCCACATTTTCGAAAATGCAGGTAGGGCTGTCGACGCTCCTCCATCATAGCGGAAGAGCCGCCGCTGGTTAGCTTCTTGGGGAGGGAGTTATTGCACCATAAACAGAGAAGATAAGGGTTATAACTGAAACCCCCTTCCCAAAATCAGAAAAGGAACTAAGAGCATTTCTAGGCCTCTGGAGGTATTATAGGAGTTTTATTCCTCGCTTCTCTGAACTGTCTCCTCCCCTTGGACATGCTCAAGAAACTTGTATCCCCTACTGTCTTTAAACACCCCTCTACTGCAGTCCTTGAAGCATTTCAAAAGTTTAAAACTCTCCTCACCACCACTCCTGTAATCCTTTCCCCTGACTTTAGCAAACCATTTATATTGCAAACAGATGGTTCTGACGTTGGGATTGTCTTGTCACAACTGGATTCTGAAGGACAGGAAAGACCTCTCCTTTACATAATTCGAAAATTGTTCCCTGGAGAATGGGTGTATCCCACCATAGAGAAGGAATTTCTGGCCCTTAAATGGAGCATTGAGAAGCTTTGTTACTACTTGGAAGGCAGAACTTTTGTACTGCATACTGACCATGCTCCACCTACGTGACTTCACCGTAACAAGGGGGAAAATTACCAAGTACTGAGATGGTTTTTGACTTTACAACCCTTCGAATATGAAGTTCGGCTAAGGGAGGGCAAAGAGCAAGGAAACGCTGACTAGCTCTCTCGGTTAGCTCTTTTCCCCGATCAGAAAAATCCTAGGGAGGGGGTGTGTGATGGAGACGAGGTCGTGGGTGGCGTGATACCCTGGCCCTTCCCCTCCGCTCTGTCATCACGAGTTTAGTTTTTTCTTTCTCCGCAGGCTCCAAGGGACACCTGTCCCTTTAAGATTCCTGAAACGCTCCAGGAAGGGGAAAGGCGTGACCTCAGTCCTCTGGTGACTGAGCCTTTTTCTCCCCGGCTGGCCAATGTGAAGGAGGAGCCGATTTTGAAAGAAGAATACCGCAGTGACGACGGAACAGTCCTACGACGAGAGGAGGCGAACTAGATACCGGAGGCGAGCAACGGAGTATCCAGAGGGACGCAAGATGCTCTTGTGCTGCAAATCCCCGCCGAGCAGACAGTTGGAGAGGGAGACGGGTGAACGCAAGGACGCCACAGCTACTGTGAGAAACCCTGACACATTCCTGGAGGAGCGTGGCTATCCCAGGTGCCTGGGCGTATACTGGGGTAAGGGGTGTGCCTTATCCATGGTGGTCCTGCCGTCCTGGCCCTGAAAAGAAGAAGAGGCGAAGCGCTATTGCAACTTTTATTTTGTGGACATACCCGAATAAAACCATAATACATTATAAGTTTATGATATTTAGCCTGTTCATTTGAGCATACCTACGGTTATATACCTTACCATCACCTATATCTGTGACACTTACTTTATGGACAGGCTGGCTCTGAATCCCCAGTTCTGGCTATTCTTGTTGCTCCAGTCGGATATGGCTTTCTCTCTACTATGGTGCCTGGATCCAGATCATCAGTGACTCCACGGTGCTGTGAGTGTTAGTAGTCAAGAGTCACTATTATCCATAATTTTCACAGATATCACTCCTACCAAAGTTTATTTTTTCTGCTAGTTATGTATTATGTATTATTATTATTCATTTTTTCATACAAATCATGGACCCTCACTCACCATCTAAGAGGGGACTGGATTAATAATCTCCTTATTATCTTGTACATAAAATGTGGGTGAGTGGATGCCAACCATAATGGACTATGATTCAAATGTGTTATGTTTGTGTATTTATAAAACATAACCTTTGCCAAAGTTTCTTAGCCCTATGTGTTCTGTCACAGGAATAGACAAACTAGCAGCAAAGGGTTCATCATTTACAGCATTTTTATGCAATTATCGAGGGAGAGATTTCCACAGCTTAGTGAAGCTCATCCACCAGATTTAGCCATGCTAAATGAAGAGGTGGTCAATAGGAAGTGATTACCAGATCTCAGTGCTATAGTTCATCTATATGTGCAGATATATTTGTAAAGATTGCTATGAATGATAATCAACCCCTAAAACATAGGTATTTACCTAATCAGCAATTGATTGGTGCTCTCTAAGTGGGAGAGATGTGGTTTATTTTGCTCTGGTTTGCGATTAAGCTTGCTCCTATATTATGAACAAGTTACATGTGATTACCGCCCTTTCCTGAAGTGGCCAGCTAGATGATGATACCAAAACCCAGTCATGTAGGATCGGGGGACTGAGTACTGGGAATATGCAATTGTGGTTCATTAAAAGGTACATTCCTTCTCCAACATTGTAAGGTGGAAGAAACTAATGCATAACAGTATAATTCTCTTGGTGTCTAGAGAAAGCAAAGACTATATATCTCATATGTATTTATATATGTGTGTGTCTGTATTGGCTGTTATCACAACGTTGTCCTAACTCAAAAATAACTTCCATCCTGCTATTATTTGTGATGGAAGTTATATGGACTCTGCAAAAATTAACTGTTACACATTAGAAAAAATCTAAGCATTGGTTATCGATAGTGGCCAGGGTTAGCATTAAGATTCGGTTCCTGGTTTACAGGCTGTGCATGAAATTGCTCCTTGGTTCAACATATTTACATATATGTGCCTTACAGACCTATTCAATGAACTAACTTTTTACTTCCTACTGTTCCATACTCTAAATATGAATACCACAGTAATGTTAGATTTTCTGTTATTGGGACTATATATGGCCTTATGCAAGGCCGTGATAGCATGGCTATTTCGCCAAAGTTCTTTCCATCATATTGGCACGCTTCTGCAGCTTCTGTTTTATACTGATGTTTGTTGCATAATTCCATTTTAGTGTGTTTGTGTAATGCATGATACAAATAATAATAATGAGAGACTGAGTGATACCAAACAGAAATGGTAATTGCTATTTGGATGAGACTGGATTTTTATTTAGTAACCGTAACATTAAGAAAATTATTCGTTACTACGATGATGATCAGTTATAACATACTTTGTGTATGGTAATATTTTTTGTACTGTATTTTGGTTTTATGCAGTTTTGTGGTTTAGAACTAGGTTTGCATCCACATGTGTTTAGAATTATTGAAATTCCATAATTGTATGATTTGTAATGTGTAATGTGGTATTGTGTATGTGAAAACATATTTCACTTTGGGTAAAGTGCGTTGTGGGGATGGGCGTTTTGGAACATTTTGAAAAATCCTGTATATTCGTGTTTGGTAGTATTTTGGGTATTGTATTTTGATAGTGCATGTTCTTAAAACTTTGTTTATTATACATGTAGTTTATGAAATTGTTGATTGGGTGCTGTGTTACATTGTGTGTGTGTGTATACTCTGACATTGCAAAGAGGATATGGTGGGCTGGGTGCGAAGGTTAAATTAGCAGAGGTTCGAAAGCTTAGGTGAAAGTAATACGTTAACATTTGAGTCTTGTGGGTTTTTTTGTTTGGTGGCATAGCCACTGTCAACATATTAGTTAACCTTACCTCCCTTTTAATTGTTTTGTGCGTTTTATTCTTATTTATAGAGATACAGCTTTGATAATCTTTGATGCAAGCCTCATTGAGACAATACAGTGTTTGCTATTGTGAACGAAGTTCAAGGACAGTTGTCCTTTCATGTTTTTTTTTTTTGATTTTGCTGCAAAATAACAAACAAAATGCCACCAGATCCATGTTGTATTCATCTTCCCTTGAAACTAAATCCAATGGGTTCCACCCCCATTTTCATTCCCCTCCCCATTTAATAAAGTGCACTCCTCTCCACATCCATACCACCCCAATACCAGCAAGAAAGCAAATGACACCACTGTTCTCAGGGGACTGATTCAGGACTGTGACGATTTTGTCATCTCTCGGGGATGTATTCAGCGATCCGGCACTATGCCACAGCAGTCCATAGGGTTGTCTCCAGCTACCCTATATGCAATCAAACTTTTGGGGGCAGCCTCTCACTTGTAGACCACTCTCTCTGCTTCCATCCAGTGGGTCATCACCACCTCCCACATCTCTGCGGTGGGGGTTTGATGGATTCGCCCACTGTCTTGCTATGTCTCTTTAAGCCAGTGCGAACCCAAGCGCGAATAACAGCAACTGTTTCCTCAGTAGGTCTACGTCGCTCGGGATACCTAACAGGGCAAACTGCGGGGTTGCTGGGACTGGTACTCCTGGGATCTTCGACAGGAAGGATGTTATCCGTTTCCAGTAGTTACCTATTCGCTCACAGGAATAAACTGTGTGGATCAATGCACCATCTAGGGGCCCCACATCTCTCGCAATTGGGAGAGGAGGCTCTACCCGTCCTGTGAAGCCTGTTCCTGCTGTAGTTCACCGATTGGAGGATTTTCAACTGAATGAGCCTTAGGCTTGCCTTAATTGCTACCACACATTGGTGCATCATCACTGCCTCCCAGTCTGTCTTCCAGTTCACCTATGTCTCATTCCCAATTTCTCCTCCGGGATTGCAGGGTGCTGGGCCTATTCTTAATGAGTGTTTGGTACATAAATGAAACCACCTTTGCTGTTATTTCATCCCCCAGTATCCTTTTTTTCTATGGGGCTCCTGTCTTCCATGTCTTGCCAGACTTTAGATTCAGCCTGTAAGGAGTGTCATAGTTGCTAATATTCGAACTCTTGGGAGGGGTTCCCTTAACCTACTAAAGGGGTATATGCAGTGCTTAATTTGTAAAATATTAAGTGCCAGGGCTCTGACCGGGAGGCCACAGCAGCTGGCACCACCCATTGCCCTTTTCATCGCTGCCAAAACAACTACTAACCATCTCTCTCGCATGTAAATACGACAGTTCAGATTATTCCAGGTCCCAAAATCTAAAGGAATGGCTGGGGAGGCAGGTATTAGCAATATTTTAATGTATTTTGTATTCCTAAACAACTGTTGTTCTGCTCATCTCTAAATTAGATGAGCAACGCCACCATGTGGTAGACTGTTCTTGGTATGGTGTTGACAATTAGATGCCGGTGCCAAGCACCGGAAACCAATTAAGTGCTGGTGCTTAGCACCGGAAAGCTCCGGCTCAAATTAAGCACTGGGTATATGCCCTCCTTTCCAACCACATCTCCCAAAGTAGAGATGCCTGTTAGGTCCCATTTCGTGTGTACCACCAGATTTTTTACCTCTTCCAAGCGGTTTCCCACCCACAAGTGTGTGGCTCCTGTCACTTTGCTTTTCCAACCCATGTATGCTGTATCCCTGTCCAATGCCTTTTAGGCTGTCTGTGTTGGGGACGGGAGTATCTTTCTGCACTTGCTCCCGTAAATGTAGTATATATAAGTACAGGACTCTATCAGGGCTAGTTCTGGCCTCGTCACCGGGCCTTCACTTGGGATAAAAGGACCAGTCGTGTATAGGCTGAAACTGGGGCTGCCCAATAGTAGGCTTGAAGGTCTGAGAGTGACACCTCCCCATTATAGACGTTGCGTTGCAAGGTATGTAATGCAATTCGGGGGTGCCTCCATCCAAAAGGAGCATGCATAATGAAGCATTGACTCTGTCGTAAAAAGCCTCGGGGATCGGCCATGGTGCATTTTGGAGGATGGACAGGCATTTTGGGAGGATGATCATTTTAAAAAGGAGCGCCCTTTCCAATAACGAAAGGGCTAGACATCTCCACCTTTCTGTCTGCCTGAAACTCTCTACGGAGTGTCTCTAGATTTTTATATAGGAACAAGGAGTTGTTTGTCACCACCTCTATCCCCAAGTGACGGTAACCTTTGGTCGTCACTCTCACATGTGGTGGGGTTGGTATAGTGTCATTCTATTCCCCCAAACAAAATAACGTTTATTTGTCCCAGTTTATTTTATATCCCGCAAATCCCTCAAAGTTTGCGAAGATTGCCAGGACCCCTTGGAGAGACATAAATTGGTCAGACAAATAGTGCGACACATAGTCTGCATATAGTGAGATCTTCTCCAGTTCCCCACCACATTACCCCTTATTCTTACCCTGGATGCTAGGTGTTCCATACAGAGAGCGAACAGTAAGGGGGACAAGAACAACCCCTGTCGGGTCCCCCTACACAATGAGAACATCGGACCGGGGCAACATGCCATTGACCTTCACCCTCACGACTGTATGCTGGTAGAGCAACTGCACCAACCGGCGGTACTTTGGGCCAAAACCCAGTCTCCGGAGCACCTTAGTTAAGTAGACCCAATCAATAGAGTCAAACGCTTTTTCAGCATCTAGGGAGTGTAGGGCTCTGGGCTCCCTGCTGTCCTTTGTATACTCTAACCAGTTAAATAGCCGTCTGAGGTTTTGTTTTATCTCATCCTAAAAGGCATAAAGCACATCTAGTCCCGTGAACTAAAGGGGATATGACCTTCGCCAATATCTTAACTTCGGTATTCAGAAGGGAAATAAGTCTGTAGGAGCAGCGGGTATCTTCCGGTTTCCCAGGTTTCAGTATTACTGCAATAGTTGCCTGTCTTAGGGAGGGGGGGGGGCTAGTTTGTCCTCAGTTTGCGCTGCAATGATCATGTCCAATAGATGCAGGCCCAGGATCGAGAGCGTCAGTTTATAGATTACCACTTGAATTCCATTGGGGTTGGGTATCTTCCTGGGTTGCATCAGTCCCACCGCTTTGGAGATCTCTTATAAGAAGAGGTATTGGTCTAGGCAGTTTCGGTCAGTTACTGTGAGCCAAGGCAGTGTGAGTTCGTGTAGGAAACCTGCTATGTCCGCCTCACTGGCTGTGTGCCTGGACTCATACAGCGTTTGATAGTATGTCGCAAAGGTGTCGGTTATTCCGTGATCTGACTCCTGTCAGAGTCCTGAATCTCATCCACTCTTCTCCCAGCCTCTGCTTGTCTACTGAGCCACACCAGCAGGTGACCTGCCTTATCCCCCACTTCCTATAGTTTCTACAAGGAGCTTTGATGTGAGTAGTAGCATGGAATGCCTTTTGCAATGACCCAAGGCATACCTGTGTCGCATGGTTTCCTCCTGTGTGGTACTCTTTTTCTGTGTCCCTGTATAGCTTCTTCTAGCTGTGTCACATGAGTCAACCTCTGTGTGGTCTTCCTGGCTACTATGTTTTGGGCTGTAATGCGCAAGCCCGCCTTGTTTGCTTCCCACAAAGTTACTGGGGCGGGTACTGAGCCCTTGTTTTCATCAAAGTATTGCGTTGATGCAGATTCTCAAGTATCGCATCACCTATGAATCTTGGAGGTCCCAGCTGGTAGTGCGCCACTCTCCCTATCTACCGTCTGGTTGTGTCCTCCACTCCACCAACAGGGGGATGTGTTCCGAGATTTCCCTCGGAAGATATTCTGCCGAGAGGTGGGCGGGGAATTTCCAGTCGAGAGAATGTTTTATGGGACCTGGATTGGAAGGAAAATTGCCTAGTTGTCTGTGCTTGATTCTCCATAAGTCTAGAGAGCCTAATGCTCGGGTAAATTGTCGCATTCGCCCCCCACCCACACACACACACCTAGGTCTCCCCTCGGGACCCAGCTATACCGTTGTAGGATCTGTCCAAGTCTCTATCCATTACCTTATTTAAGTATCCCCCTAGCACATGTATATCGGCCTTGGTTTCCAACAGGATGGACTGCATTTAGTACCAGTTGTTGTATCGTAGGGTGTATGGTGTACCCTAGTGAGTTTGTGAGGCTTCCTTCCCAGTCCCTCTGTTGTGTGTTGCATGGGGTCCCTCCTTGTCACAGTGGCCAAGTGGTTCGGGTACAAACCTGGTGGTCTTTTTTTTATCATAATATGCCCCACTGTGGCAGGGAGCCAGCCATCCCGCAACAAACTCCCCCCACTCCATACTTCATTAAAGGAAGTATAGGAGCCAGCCATCCCGCAACAAACTCCCCCCACTCCATACTTCATTAAAGGAAGTATATGTCACCCGAACGTATAACTTCCCAACATATCCAACATAGGCGGGTGGCTTAAAAGCTGCTGTCACCCCTTCATACTAGTGTCTAATGATGTCTGTACTTCAAGAGGGTCTATAGTGGGTTAAGGGATCCAGGAGGGGGCTGTCCCATCCATGGATGTCTGGAACAGCCAAGTCCATCCCCCCTCCCAACGACGATCCCCCTCCCCCCCCGTCCACCACCCACTAGCCGCTTCTGCCCTCTAGTCAATGAGTTGAACTAGATTTGCCTCCATTGCTAAGTCCTGGGCTGGTTCGGATGTGCAACTGTGGGTGGCATGGTAAGTTATTGTCAGATAATGTGGCTGGGATGTGCTTGGTCGGTCCATCTCCATCTGACTGTGATGACTCCCCTCCAGCTATCGATCTGATTGGGACCGAGGTCGCCCTGCCCCTCCGTCGGCAGTGCCTCTGTGGTAGTCCCACCCTCCATGTCTCCTTCTCACGTGTGGCCCAGTCCTCCCTGAGGGTCTTGCCCCCACCCAGTGCTTGCCGTTTTCTGGCATGTCGAAGAAGTGAGTTTTACCCGGATGTATGGCGTTGAGTCTTGCTGGGTAGAGGAGCCTATATTCAATTTCCATTGCTCACAATTTTGCTTTCACCTCTGTGAATGTGCACCGCTGCTGCTGGACTCTGTGTGCAGTCCGGAAAGACAATTATCTGCGTTGACTTAGCACGACTGTTTGGGCCTCCCGTGCCGACTGGAGTATGCCATCTCTGTCCAAGAAATTGAGCAGGTGTAGGATCACCAGTCTGAGGGACGCTCCCGGAAGGGGATGGGGGCAGGGAACCTGTGGGTCTTCTTGATTACGAAGCAGGAGGAAAGCGCCTGGGCTGGGACTTAGGACTTGAAGCATTGTTTAAAGTAATGCTCTGGGCTCTTGCCCTCGAAACCCTCCGGGAAGCCAACAAGCGCAAGTTATTCTTCCGGGATTGTCCTTCTGCATCCTCCGTCTGTCTCTCAAGCTGTAGAGTTGCTTCCCTCAGTTTTGCATATTCCTGTCTAAGTGTACTTACTTCGTCTTCCGCCAAGGCGACTCTTGTCTCGATTTCCGTTTGAGTTCCGAGACCTTACGTAGGTCATGTCTCAGGAGGGAAAATCGTTGGTGACTCCTTCGATCCAACCCTCCAGGGCCTTGTTCAATTTTTTTTATAGCTTGTAGTATGGTGGCCACCGATGTATGATCTTCAGTCCGCTGTGGTACCTCACTTAAGCTTTCTCCATGGGGGGAGGACGCTGCCCGCGCACTCGGTTTAGTAAAACGGTTGATCTTCCCTTGGGAAGCCACCGCTGCCTCCCCCAATCATGTTGCTGTCCATTGGTGGTCGCTTGTGTCATCAGGCACCTCCCCTTGGGGGGGAAGGGGGTAGGGGGTCTTAATCTGGTGTTGTCTAGGTCACAGGGGAAAAGAGGGGTGGCATCCCCACTCCACCCCAGGTAGCGTTGTCACGTCTAGGGGTGCCATCTCTGTTGTGTACACACTGGTCTCTGTCCTGATGGTCCAGGGACCTTCTCGTGGCTACAATCTGTCTCTCTTTTTTTATGTAATTCCTTTTATTGAGTTCTCATGCATAGAGCAGATACAGTAGCCAGCGTTGCCACATCAACAAGAAATGATCAAACAAAGAATCGTCGAACCGTAGGTGCCCAGATGTGCACCCCCCACCCACCCCCCTATATTCCATGTGTGTGTCTTGGGTTACACTCAGTTTACGTTTAGTCCGGTGTCTCCGTGGACGTGTGTCCAAGGTAAGCACTTATTTCTGTGTCTAGGGCTTCAGAATGGTCTGGCGCCGGGGCAATCTGGAACCCATGATACTCTTCCCTGTAACCCCAGATTTTAACATCCTTGTGCTATGTAAAATGCCTTCTCTGTGCCCATACAGAAGTCCATGCCCCTCTTCCATTCCCCAACTAGGGGGTTCCTTTTTCTAGGAATAAGCAATATCCTGCTTGGCCCGGGTGAGGCCCAACCACAGAAGGGTCAATTTGTAAGTGTTCCCACCCAGAGTGTTGTTGATATGCAGGAAGATAAGTTTGAGGTCTAGCAGGATAGGCCAGCCCTCCGACCCTCGGTCTAGGTCCACTCTCTCCCCGCAGCTCCGCTGTGCCGTCTCTTGCCTCCAGACCCCGACCTCCTCCTTGGGAGGTTCGAGGCTGCTGCCTGCTCCTGCGCCTGCTACCCGCTCCAACTGGGACAAGACTGCCTGCAACCTACGTAACATTTCTCAGCCGTTTTTTTCTTCTTAATTTTTCCCTGTTGTGCCACTGTTATTGTGCACATCTGTGTCTTGCTCTAATTCCAGCACTGTTTTTATTTTCTCGTGCCTGCCTGTTCCTTTCGCCGCCGCTGCGGCCCCTCCCCCCTGCCATTCCCCCCCCGGAATTCCCCCGCTCCCGCCTCCCAGCCTCTCCTCCCTCCCACCTTCCTTACTTAATGGCGGCTGCTGCGGGGGAGCGCGAGTAAGACCTCCGACCCTCGGTCTTGGTCCACTCTCTCCCCGCAGCTCCGCTGTGCCGTCTCTTGCCTCCAGACCCCGACCTCCTCCTTGGGAGGTTCGAGGCTGCTGCCCGCTCCTGCTGCCCGCTCTAACTGGGACCAGACTGCCTGCAACCACAGTAACCTTTCTCAGCCGTTTTTTTTCTCCTTAATTTTTCCCTGTTGTGCCACTGTTATTGTGCCCATCTGTGTCTTGCTCTAATTCCACCACTGTTTCTATTTTCTCATGCCTGCCTGTTCCTTTCGCCGCTGCTGCCCCTGCAGCCCCTCCTCCCCGGAATTCCCCCGCTCCCGCCTCCCAGCCTCTCCTCCCTCCCACCTCCCCTACTTAATGGCGGCCGCTGTGCGGTCGCGCAGAAGGCGCGCCAAAGGCAAGCCCGTCTGCGACCCGACTGCGGCCAGCGCCAGGAACCCTGGACCTCCCACTACCCATCGCTACGACACCACCATCCTCCTCGCACTCGACTCTGGAAGACTTGGAGAATGCCAACAGGCCTCGCCGAACACGACCCATTGCCAGTTCTCCTGCCTCCACTGCCGCCAGACCCTCACCGCCACCCCGGCCTCCAACACCGCCGACGCCAGCACCGGCGACACCCTAAAATGCATCCTCCTCAACGTACCCTCCGTACACAAACACGTCATGGAAATCTGGAACCTACTCGACTCTCTCTCGCCCGACATCGCCTTCTTCACAGAGACCTGGACCAACGCATCCTCCGCCCCAGACATCAGCACCGCCATCCCAGACGGATACAAGATCCAGAGGAAAGACAGCCCCAACCACCCAGGAGGGGACCTCTCCATCCCCCACAAGAGCACCCTCCGCCTCACCACCTCCAGCGAAACCTTCCCCTCTGCCGAACACCTGCACTTCCAGATCCAGACCACCCCCAAAGCCACACTCCGAGGAACCCTCATCTACAGACCCCCCGGCCCCCGAACATCCTTCGCCACCACCATCACCGACTTCATCGCACCCCACGCCATCGCCTCAACAAACTAGATACTCATTGGAGACCTGAACTTCCACCTCGACAACCCCAGCGACCCCAACTCCACTATCCTTCGTGACAACCTCGCCAGCATCGGACTTAAACAACTCGTCAACACACCGACCCACAGAGCAGGACACACCCTCGACTCCATCTTCACGGCAGGAAACAGCGTCCAATTCAGCCACACAACACAGCCGCCATGGACCGACCACCACTGCGTACACTTCGCCATCAACAAACCCAAGGCACCCAAACCAGCCCCACGCCCACCTCGAAGGAACTGGAACAAGGTTACCGACGAGCAACTTAACTCCACCCTCACACGAGACAACCACACCTGGGCACCCGACGCAAACGACGCAGCCAGAGAACTCCACACCTGGATCTCCAACTGCGCAGACGAGCTCGCCCCGCTACGCAACCCCGACAGACAATGCCCCAGGAAAGCCGCCTGGTTCACCACCGCTCTCCAAGAAGCCAGATGCACCTGCAGACGCCTGGAGAAGAACTGGAGAAACACCAAGACAACCGAAAACCACACCACCTACAAGGACGCCATGAAGGACTACCACAACCAGATCAGAGCCACCAAGAGGAACTTCACCCACAACAAAATCCTGGCCAACTCCACCAACTCCAAGGAACTTTTCAGTGTCATTCAAGAATTCACCAACCCACGCAGCGAAGCCACAGACATCACCCCATCCCAAGACCTCTGCGACAAACTTGGAACCTATTTCCACCTCAAGATCAAAAACCTCTACGACAACTTCATCGACCATCCACCAGGCGCCACAGACGGCCCCCCGCACCCAAGAAACACCAGCCAGCCCACCATCTCCAACTGGACACCGATCACGGCCGAAGACACCGCCTCGACCATGAAAAGTATCCAATCGGGGGGGGGGGCCCACCGACTCCTGCCCCCCTCACATCTACCACAGAGCTTCGGCCGCCATCGCACCCGAACTACAACGCACCATCAACACCACCTTCAAAACAGGCACCTTCCCAGACTACTGGAAGCGCGCAGAAGTCAGACCCCTGCTCAAGAAGCCCACAGCTGACCCCGCCGACCTCAAGAACTATCGGCCCATCTCACTCCTCCCCTTTGCAGCCAAAGTTGCAGAGAAAACAGTCAACAGGAAACTGACATGATTCATTGAAGAGAACGCCATCCTCGACCCGTCCCAATGCGGATTCCGAAGCAACCACAGCACAGAGACCGCCCTACTCGCCGCCACAGACGACATCCGCACCCTCCTGGACCAAGGCCACTCTGCAGCCCTCATCCTACTCGACCTATCAGCGGCCTTCGACACCGTCTCCCACTGCACACTAGTCGCCAGACTACACGACCCAGGCATACAAGGAACAGCCCTGGACTGGATCCGATCATTCCTCACCGGAAGAAGCCAAAGGATCAGACTCCCGCCCTTTCTCTCCGACCCCACGAAAATCACCTGCGGAGTCCCACAGGGTTCATCACTGAGCCCCACCCTCTTCAACATCTACATGGCCCCCCTCGCAGCCATCGTCCGACACCACGGCCTCAACATCGTATCCTACGCCGACAACACCCAGCTCATCCTCTCCCTCACCAAAGACCCCACCACTGCCAAACTCAACTTCCAGAAAGGAATGCAAGACGTCGCAGTCTGGATGACCAACAGCTGCCTGAAGCTCAACGCCGAGAAGACAGAAGTCCTCGTCCTCGGTACCACCCCTTCTGCATGGGACAGCACCTGGTGGCCGACCGCCCTCGGAAGCCCACCTACCCCCTCAGACCACGCCAAGAACCTCGGCATCGTACTAGACTCATCACTCACCATGAACCGACAGGTCAACGCCGTCACCTCCAGCTGCTTCAACACCCTCCGCAAGACCTTCAAGTGGATCCCCCCTGAGTCAAGGAAGACAGTCTCCCACGCACTCATCACCAGCAGACTGGACTATGGAAACGCACTCTACGCTGGCATCAACAAGTCCCTACTCCGCAAACTCCAGACAATACAGAACACCGCCGCCAGACTCGTCCTCGGCATCCCCCGACACGAACACATCAGCCAACACCTACGAAGTCTCCACTGGCTCCCCGTGGAGAAAAGAGTCACTTTCAAAATCCTCATGCCTACAAATGCCTACACAACAACCGACCCAAATACCTCAATGTCAGAATCAACTTCCACGTACCCAAAAGAAACCTCCGATCATCCAACCTCGCACTGGCCGAAACCCCGCGCATCCACAGAGCCAGAGCAGGCGGAAGATCCTTCTCTCACATTGCAGCCAAGACCAGGAACGAGTTACCGGCAGACATCAGATGCGCCCCCTCACTGAACACCTTCAGGAGGACCCTCAAGACCTGGCTCCTCGGCTAAACAGATCTGCGGAGCCCCACCCGCCCCCCTCTTCAGCGCCTTGAGACCCTCACGGGTGAGTAGCGCGCTTACAATTCCCTGATTGATTGATTGATTGATTGATTAAACCCAGAATCCTATGTAAGCAGGAGGCCGCCCTTGGCTCCAGAAATGCACCCACCTGCGACAACTCCATGTCGTATTAAGTAAATTTCCACCAGGAGCCTGGTAGCGGAGGCAATCTGGGGCCGCTATCAACCTTGTTTTGTACAGTCTTTGTCTGGTGAAGTGCACCATTTGGAGATATTTCAGCTGTACCAGCTTCAACCTGGCAGCGACTGCGAAGAGTCTTGGGGAAGCCTTTGCGTCCGTCCATTCTTCGTCTGAGCGTGGGCCTAAATCCTGTGCCCAAGCTGCATGAAGGGCCCCGAAAGTGTCTTGAGTGTGGTGTGCTTGTGTGGTAGATCTGGGCTACTCCATGGTCCACCAGTGGCCCTATTAGTAGCTTCCCTTCTAGTGGACTAGCTCCGGTAAGTTCCCTAGTCCCTGAATATTCGGGGTTAAAGCGTGTCGGAACTGGAGGCACCGGAATAATTGACTACGGTGATGGTCAAATTCAAAATCATAGGGTTTAGTAGGATTTGAGGGTAGGACCCTCCATGACATCTCCGATGTTAGAAATTCCAATGAGGTCCCATCTCCGGAACCCCTCTAATTTAACAACTTGTGCCACGGCCGTACCAACCCATAGAAGTCTGCTCGGTCAACCCCTGGTGTGCCCTGGTGCACCGCGAGGTGGTCCTCCACAGGCGAAGAACAACCCTCGTCACCGGCGAGAGAGTCCGTGGCACTGTGCCCCCCTACAAGTAAGGTAGAATGAAAGTGCTCTTAAGTGCCAATTTTCAACTGTCTGCCGCGTCGTGCTCTGTGTCTAAAAGCCACTCGATTATGAGGAGCTGAGATGCCCGATAATACGTCTCGCTGTTGGCTACCCCAATGCCGCCGTCATATGTAGACTTAAAGCTAGGTCTAAGCGTGGGAGCCCCTCATTCCACAGGAAATCTTTAGCATCCCATTTATCCGACGGTATAGGGAACTCGGGAGCTGGTAATTCTGCAATTGGTATAAGAGGCGAAGGAGAGATACCATCTTAAATATAGTGACAGCAGAAGACCTGACCATGTCTGAGTTCAACTGGTTGTCCACGGCTCAATGTTATATCCCCAGACCTCAGCAGCAGCTGGTATAATGTGTACACCAAGTAACGGAACCTCTGCAGAGCCACCTGGAAGCCTGAGGCCCCGTCGAGACTTTGAGGGTAGGTGTTTGCAAGAAAAATTGTGGATTTAGTTTTATTGACAAAAAGACCTGATGTTTCATCAAAGACCCTCCGGATTTGAAGCATCCAGGGGTCTAAAGCCTCCGAGTCAGTCATAAAGATCAGCAGATTGTCAGCATATGGGGCTACTCTATTTGAGGGCCACTCATCTCATTCAAAACCACATATCTGGGCATCTATCCGCATCCAATCACGAGGGGCTCTATCACTGTGGCGGAGAGTAGGGGAGAAAAGGGTCAACCCTGTCGTATGCCGCGGGAAATCTGTAACGGTGATGATACAGCCTCGCCTACCCGTACAGAGGCCGTCAGATCAGTAGTTTGATATAGGCCAGGAATTTGGGTGCAAAAGAAAGGTGCTATAGAAGGGCATAAAGATAATCCCATTCTACCAAATCGAAAGCTTTTTCTATATCTGCCATGACTACCACTCCCGGGCGACGCATCGCATCCGCCGGGGCAAGGGTGTTGTGCAGCCTACGAATATTGTGAATGGTGGCCGGATGCAGTATAAATCCTTCCTAGTCCGGGTGCACCAGGAAAGAAAGGGCACCCAGTAACCTGTCTACCAGTACTCTAGCGATGATTTTGATTTCTGTGTCGAGGAGGGAAAAAAGGAGGTAAGAGAAGCAAATATCAGTTGCGTCCGGGTTTGTAGATGACAACTATCCCAGCCCTGCCCAGGTCAGTAGAAAGTTTGAGGGCCTCTACAGCCTCGGTTAGCAACTGTGCCAGTGCTGTGCTTAGGTCATGTATGTAAGCTTTATCGAATTCTGGGGGGAGCCCATTGGGACCGAGGTCTTCCCCAATGCTACGTGAGCAAGGGCCGATGTCAATTCCCCTGCGGTTTGAACCCCCTTGAGGACCTGCCTCTGCTCCTCGGAGAGAGTGCAAAGGGATACCTCTCGTAAAAGCTATCCATCAGAGCAGGGGATTGCATCGGTCAGCGTGCATATAAGGTGGTGTACTACAGCGCAAGATGGTTTGCATTTGCCTGCTCTCCCATAATGTGTTTGCGATGCGGGCCTATTAAAGCCTGAATTCTGGGCGCAGACGAATATTGTAGAAAAGACGGTGCAGTAACTTACTGGATTTGTCGCCCCATTGATAGATACGGGCCTGCGATGCCATTTTTGTCCTCATCCAGGAGTGTTTACTGCAGCAGTTTCTGAGTGTACGAGAGTTCCCTATGGATCAAAGAGTCGGGGCTGTACAACATCTGTGCTCAAGGAGCTGCACTATGGCCTCCAGTTCGTTTATCTGCTGCAACTTCCGTTGTTTCTCCCCGTGGAGTAGCTGATGATGACTCCTCTCAGCGTGGCCTTGAAGGCCTCCCACAGAATCACGGGGGGAGAAAACTGACCGCAGTTCTGCGAGAAATAAAAGCCGACTGGGTCTCCTACATATGTGCGAAATGACTGGTCTCCTGAAGCCCATGAGGAAAGTCTTCAATGCAGAGGCGTTCTTGTGTACCCCACGTAGATGTGTAGCTCTATTAGGAAGTGGTTGGAGAGCCCCTGGGCATGCATATGGCCCACCATAACTCTCTGCATGTCAACTGGGGTAGGAAAGGCCCCCAAGTGGAAAGTAAATCCATGCTCCAAAGGGTGCAGGAGATGCCAAGTGTCACAGAGACCAGGGGCTTTTACGAACGATGCCAGTGGAGAGCGGTGGGTGGTCATCCCAGTCCCGCCCGGGAATCAAAATTTAGTCTCTTTCATCACTCCATTCCAGTCTCCTACTACTACCAGTACATGGTCCAGAAGGTCACCCACCAAATTAGAGATGCCGTCTAAGAAGATAGGAGACAGTGGTGGTGGGGTGTAGATGCATACCAGTGCTAGGGGTTGACCATACAAAGTACCACTTACCGCTGCGTACTTACCAGAGAAGTACTGCCCAGGGCCGCTCGACAGATCCACAATTGCCCGGGTAATCAAGTGTCCCAGGAGGCCTTCTTCCCTACAGTGCCCCCTTCTAATCCATCCACTTCTGCATTACTTAGGGCCTCCGGTTGGGGGCTGAGGGGGGGTGTGCCTCTTTATAGCTAGGAGCCCCAGCTCCTCCTTGGCGACTGGCCCTCAGGGTGACCCCTTTTCGTGGTCTCCAGGGTCTCCGCTGTCCGTGGGAAGACACTGCTCCGATCTCCGGGAATGTTGGGGCAGTCCTGGCCGCCAAAATAGTCCGCCGTTTTCTTCACCGGTTGCCACGTGAGTACCGGGACACGGCGGGGCAATGGTGCCCAAGAACTACGGATGTACAGGGTTTAATGGTGGAGCCTCATCAAAGCTTGCCCATCTTCGGCGGCATGTTTTATGCGGCAAATGGAGGCAAAGGAAAGCTGACAACTGGGCATATATGCCTCCACTGCAGCGGTCACTGGGCCTGTAACTCAAAATGATGTGAACACCTGCTAGCTTTCCTTTCAACCATATCTTTGATTCCAAACATTGTGCAAGGTCACTATTAGCTGTCCTGGCTTAATTTATCCTTATTATAGCTATACAATACATTTAGAAATCTCTAGATTTGTACTGGCGTACGGCCAAACAACACCAAATCATCATAGATTAATTATTTCACTTTCTCTCAAAAAGTGGTGAAACTGGTTTTGTTTTATCTTCTGTAAGTTAATACAGAGATTGTAAACAGCCTGGTTAAAAACATGTGTAGCACATAGTAAACTTAGTCTAACCTCTTTTATGTTTAAATTCTGTCAGAACCTACATCCATGTGTGTGTGTAAAACACTCCTGGAGCAGAAAAGAAGCTTCTCAATGTATCCTATCTGTATTGTATGTGTGTGATTGGCTAGAGTATTTTGGAAGGCAGAGATACTACAGAGCACCTGCCCACTTTCCCAGGCACACTAGAAACAGGATAAAGTAACAGTGCAGCTATTGGTCTCATAATGTCGTCCTTCTGATGCCATTAACAATATCAGTGTGAAATGCTCTGAAATTTAGTGCACCAAGATTATAGGAACCTGGATGAATTGCCTTCTGAGATCACACCAGTCCTGATGAAGACCTCCATAGGATATTTTACATTATACAGCTGATGAGTGCATTTTCTATGAACTGGATCGTCCCAGAGACACCCTGTATGATGTTAATGGATAATTGAGTGACTGACAAGATCCCGACACTTTCAGTTGTAAATGAATTACTGACCTAAGTGAGGAGAGATTTGTATTTATTTTAATAGATTCTCAAAAGCATCCTAAAACATTGTCAAAATTTACTGTTCATTTGAGTTCAATACTTATTCTGTAATTTCATTTTCCTCTTTGCACTATCACTTGTTGATACCTGGTATCGATTTTGATTGCAGATGCAAAGTACTTTGTGGGAATGTGTACTTTTATACACTAAATACAAACAATTATTGAAATTGTATTTGAATGTGTGTGCTTAATGTTAATATTTGTTATTTGTATTATGATGTACAACTTATGTAAAGTAATTGGGAAATAAATCCCTTCTGACACCAGAAACTGGTCTACAACATTAGGTTATTCTATAATTTGATGATGATTTACGGCTGATAGTTTGTCCTCATATTTATTAAGTGTACACCCCAACTAGACTAAAAGGGCAAAACCTTGTCCTCATAGCTATACAGTCTGGTCTTGACATCACTCATGCATAAACTATTTCAAACTGACTTGGCAGATGGTTTTTTTTGGGATCAATAACCTCGGGCAAGAATAGCTTTGAGATACAAGCTTTCATTTGAACAACCTTACATTGCCTTTGAAGAAGGACAAGGTTGTCCTTCACACTTATTTTAATTCCAGAGATACTGAGTTTCACTTAAATCCTGAGATTTTTCTTCCCGTCTTTCAGCCTAGACGATATTGTTCTTAAGCTGAATGAGGACCTTGTATAATTAAAATGTCTGTGCAGTTTTAATAGTTGTACCTGGCTAGCAATGATAAAAACATTTAGAGTTTCCAAATATTTGTTTGTAATTTATGGTGGTCTCCACCAACATAAGAAAACAAATATAGACAATCATGCCAGGTTGATAGTCTCATGATTTTCAAAGTCGTACAGTACTAGAAAAATTAAGGCTGTTCCCAGGTTTCATACTCCTTCTACTGAATCTTGGGCAGGCTGAGAAGAGCATACATCAACTGCAGACACTTGTTGGACATGAACAAGGAAAGGGTTTTGCCCAGAAAGATCCCCAAAGGATGTTTACTTGAGGCATTGCCAGGCATTAGATGCTGCCTCTTCTCCTCCTTTGACTGCTACAAGAGAAGTTAAATCTGAGCTATAAACGTGTCGAAGTCACACCTGACTCCTTCCCAGATGCGCCCCTTCATCTGAACATTCTGGATATGGTTCTGTTTTGTGCCTTTCCTCTGGGAAAGAGAGTCCAGGACAGCCAGGCTATTACCCCGAGCTTTTAGTCTCGGTCCTGGATTTCAGTGAGGTCGACTCTGAGGATGTCCTCCTGCATCCAGCTGGCTGAGCATTCCAGGCGGTTGTATGCTGGATCTGCAGTAGGATCTAAAGTCCCAGTGGGCCCAACGCCAAGTGGGAGCTCTCTGACCATGTTCAGATCTTGGAGGAGACTGCAAAAGATCTGCAGTGGTGGCATCTGGACTGCAATTATATCAGTGGCAATCTCCTCTTCCTTCCCCACCCAGAACTGACATTAGTGACTGGTACAATGCTTCTGGGTTGGGGCGGCCACCTGGGAGAGGTGGAGATCAGAGACCCCTTGTCTCCAGTGGAGTCGCGACTCCATATCAACCCTCGGAAGCTGAAGGCCATCTGTTTAGCGCTGAAAGCCTTCCTGCCTTCCATCAAGTGGAGGGAGGTACAGGTGCTCATATACAACACCACCGCCATGTGGTACTGCAACAAACAGGGCAGGTGGGGTCATGGACCCTGTGCCAGGAGGCGTTGCACCTTTGGAAATGTAATTTGCGATTTGGAACAGCACTCACCACATTGACCTCCTGCAGGCCAAACAGTATGATGTTTTAATATTTGTGCTGTCGTACCTGACAAGACCTTTCGCTGGGCACAGTTTAAGGTTATCTTTTGGTCCTTCTCTTCTTACGGTTGCCTGATCAGCCCTCTTTATTTAAATCCCCTGTTGTGATGCGTTTTTTTAAAAGGACTGCAACATATGTTTCCCCTTGTCTCTGTTTGTGATGACCCAATGGGACCTCAATCTTGTCTTAATATACCTGATGTGTATTCCATTCAAGTCGATTCACAGTTCGCCTTTAATTCTTCTCCCCATCAAAACTGTGTTCCTGGTCACCATCACTTCTGCATGGCATGTGAGTGAGATTCAGGCTTTGTGTGTTCATCCTCCATACAGCATCTTCTTCCCTGACAAGCTGGTTCTGAGTATTAGGCATCATTTCTCTCACAAATTGTGATGCTGTTCCACATTGGGCAATCCGTTATTCTGCTGGCGTTCCATGCTCCATTTCACTTCTCTAAGGAGGAGAGGCTCCATCGCTTGTACTCTAAGATAGCTCTCAGCTTCTACATTGACTGCACCAAAGATCATCGGGTGGACAATGAGCTCTTTTTTGGGTTTGTGAGATAAAAAAATAAGCAAGGATGTGCAGAAGCGTACCATCTCACGCTGGATCGTGCTCTGCATTAAAATGTGTTAACCAGTGGTGAAGAAGCAGACTCTGGAAGTAGTTCCATGCCCCTGATGACAGGAGGTTCCCTCTCATGCTAAACTTGACTACCTTCTACCCTATACGTGTGGTGCGCTCATTTCTCCTTTATATGTTGGGCAGGGGTATCCTTTGTCTGATTTCTCCCTCTCGAGGTGGCTTCCTATACTTGCTTCCCCCACTTGGGGTCTATTTCCTTTGTTTCTCATGGTTCCTTTAGCTGCATCACCAGGTCCAGCAGTACTGCTCTTTCCTGTATTAGCTCCAAGTGCTGGCATCCCATACCCAGTCACTCTCTGTTCTAGACATCTGCCAGGCAGTTACGTGGGCGTTCCTTCATATGTTCATGAAGCCCACCCCCTTAGGTACTGCTTTGGTATCTATTCAAAAGGTGAGGAACCTGTGGCTAGAAGTACCTATCAGAAAGTTACTTAACTTTGATAACACTCTTTCTAGTAGAGCCTCTGTCTAGATGCAGATTCCTCACCGACCCTTCCATCCTCCCCGTTTTGTGGTTGGACTCTATCCTTTAATAATATCCCACTTTTTGGAATCTGCAATCTAATATACAGATTTGCTTTTATAGCTACACATCTGGAGGCACGGAGAGTCTCAAAAGCAACTGATGTCAGAGTGTGCGAGTGGTGCCTTTATAGGCCCCTTATGTCATTTCCGTAGTGGAACTGCGTCAGTTCCAAGCCGCACGGCGCCACTGTCCAGTGAGCAGAGGTACTACAAAAACATTTTCCGAATTGAGTCTGACGCCTGGGGAATATTCAAAAGATATAGTCTCTACCGGAAAGAGCGTTACGAAGGCAAGTAACTTGTTCGTTAATATTAAACAGGTATATAAATTTCACAATCCATAAATATTAACAAATAAAAAGGTGTATTGATCTCATAATTGGACATTAACTGAGGCAGTAGTTGTAACTTTTTTTGATTTCTGTAAGTGTTATTCCTCTTACTTTGATTCCCATGGGCTCTTATTTTATTTTTTTACTATACGTTAGTCAGCTCTTTTAGGACCACAGAGTCACTTTTAATTCTTCACAAACGTAACACACGCTCTTGTTTTCTAGGAACTACCATGTTTTCTATTACCTCCTGGCGGGTGCTAGTGATGAGGAAAGGTTGGCATTCCATCTCAAGAAGCCTGAAGAGTATCATTACCTCAACCAGGTAGAAGTTGGTGTTTTCATTCCGGGGGAAATACTTTTAATGATTGCTTCTTTTTTCAGCCTCGTTTCTCTGTTATTAACTAAGGTGAATGTTAATGCGAATAGATTTACTACCCTGTTTTACTCTACAAGTTCTGACCTACTTCATGTCTGTCTGTGATACTGAACATTTTTTCTCAGTGTGCTGGGCTCCAGCCGTCCTCGACAGAGCGGTTACATGATCCTAAAACCCGCAGATCTAAGGGCTTGTAACTCTAGAACTCAAGACCAGACCCGTACTCAATATCTGTATTCACTCATTAGGAGGAATGTTCATGCTGCCTTTGCCTTCTCGCCCATCTGTGCTGCCCCGCCCCGGTGTGGTGCGATAGAAGAGGACCCCGCATGAGCTAGCCATGCCAGAGCTCTCACGCCCACTAACCGATTGCATGAACTTTCATTTAACAACGTAACCAAGCTGCATTTCATGTGTTGTAGGCTTTCAGCTGCAATTTACACAGAAATGCTCAAGTATGCAGTTTTCAAAAGGAGAATGGTGCCCCCCCCCCCCTTTCCAAGCAGTATTCTGTTCTAGAGAGTAAACCAACTGATGGCACAGCCACTGAACATGGCTAGACATAGGTGAAATGAATACAAGAGCCAGTTCTACTATCTGTTCGCAGTTTGTATAGAAAGTATAGACTGACAATGAAATTATAATGAAGTCCTGTTTCAGACGACTCTGTTGCAGCATTCGTTTTGTGTGACTATAAGAATGTGCTGTTTGTGCATCGAGTTGGACAGATGGAGCCTCGCTATTGTTAATAGTGGATTCTGGCTGTGTTCTACGGGAGTAGCATACAGCGTGCCAGTGGGATAGTGTTACTTGTTTTACTTGAACCCTGCAATTTCCTGAATAGAGAGAGAGGTGTTTGTGTATGTTTTATCTCGATACCATACGTGACTTTCCAATATTTACATTTCCAGGTGAATATTTACACACTTCAACATACGGAATAAAAATTGATCAAATTCATTTTTTCCATTGTTTAAACACTTCCCTTTAGAGATACTAGTTGGCTTCATAAGGTACATATGTTAGAGAAACGTGTCCTCTTCTGACCTCTTTACCAAAGAAAAAACAAAGAAGCGACAGAGACCCATAGGCATTAAACCCCACTTGGAGAAATTTGACACTACTGTTATAACTGTCCAGGGGCTGCAGAGTCAATGAGTCACTTTTATTTGCACTCGATTGAACAGGGCTTCCTGAACACAGCAATGACGTATTCTCAAAAGAACATTTTTTGGGGAAAATTCTGGCTTCTTTCAACCTTCTACTATGTAAGCACCTGACTTTAACCTTTTCTGTTTTTTTTACTGAAACATAAGTCTTATTTAATACTCTTTTTCTGGTATAGGTCTCTTCTCACCTGATCAGTCATTCATTATGCCAAATGTTTTTGACAGGTGGCGTGCCAGATGTGGTGAAAGGTCAAGGACAGATGTACACAATGTTAGTGATGTCTTCCGGATACATCTGCCTTTCTAAGGTTGCAGCATATGTTTAAAAAGCCATCTGTATATTGCTACCCCAGGATGGCACATCACAAAAAGTGACAGGTGAGGCAATGCCTCTGCCTTAGAACTTGGTAGGATCCCATGTGATACCCAGAGACATTCCTCAGAAGAAGGGCGCCATTGTCTCCATTCCTGCTCATGGTGAATGTCTAGGAAAGATTACATCAATGGCTTTGTAGGTGATCTGATTTACAGTAAGACACTGTTTAGTGTCTTTAGTCAACCAGGCCATTGCTGTTGATAGCCAGTATGACAAGAGACTACACTTCTTTAACACAGAGCCAACAAGTAAGATCAGCTTGCTTGAATACTTGACATCCTTGTCAGTCATGCTGAGGAGAACCAACTGGCCATTAATTTGAAAGAGAGCAACATTCTTTCATTTGGTAAGTCCACTTTTAAAGATTTTTGGTCTGCCAGGAGGTGCATAGTCTCCATTCTGGAATTTAAATATCTTGATGTTGTTTTAGAATAGAAACGTACATGGAAAACAAGAGACCTTAGAGAAGATTTATTGGAGAATTTAAAAGATGCTATTACATCATCAGTGCATATAATAGGAACACTCAGTTGATCAGGCTGATTGCAGTTACTGCAATGCCATAGTAATGAGACAGGTTTCATGGCTTCGATTATCCAAGCTCATCATGAACTCTAAACAAAAGATAAGAGTTATCCCTTTTTAGGTTCTTCTTTTTATAGGTTTAAATGCTTGATGAGGAGAACTAGTGGATGAAGATGTGGAGATGGCCTTGAAAAGAGAAATACATTTCCAAGGGTACATTTGTTCATGTACTGGAGTGATCAACAGAGAGTTCATACAAACTATTGAAAAATGCAGGACAATCCCTACCATCATTAGTGAATTTCTTCATCAATACCAGATTACCGGAGGCAGAGGAGGTCAGCAATCGTAATCTGCTCTGTGGAAAGGCCAGCCAATAGCCTGTGAAAGACTCTTACCCTTTGCTTCCACCGCTCAGCACCTCTCTAAGAAGATGCATAGCTTTGTCTCCTTCCTGCAAGGAAGAGTATAAGTAAAGACAAATGAGTGTTAATTATCGTATGAAATGGTTAAAAGTTCAGATTAAGAGTTTTTCCAACCAAAATCCTACTCCGAGTTTGAAGACCTAAATTTCTACACTAATACAAGAAGTTCAAGCTCGGTTAAAAATTAATCACTCCAGAGAGTTTCCAAACAGCAAAGGAATCTCTTCCAGCTACTGGACCCCAAAATGACAACAAAAAAACACCTAAGGATATCGGTGCTGCAGCAGATCTACCCTCATTTCAACAAGTGGAGGGAATAGCTGCCATAGGCGTAGAAGAAGCATATTTTCACAGGCCAGTCATAAAAAAGCTTAGCATTTCTATCTGATTTAAGGTATGCAGCCGAAGGTCCTACCATTTGGCTTGAAATCAGACCCTAAAGTTTTCATCAGAGGCAGAAATAGTGGCAGCATTCTGTCTGAGATGTTGGAGGTATTTTTGTATATCCATTCATTGATGATTGGCTGATCGACCTCTTCTGATCTTCTGAAATTTCCAAGCTGTCTGAACTGGTTTTACATCGTCAAAGCAGTCCATTGATAGATGGATAGGATCCTGCATTATTAAATGCTTCCAGGCTGCTAATAGGCTCCTTCTGGGCAAACCCAGGGATAATTCTGTAACAGGCAATACATGCACAGCTGCTCTCATTCTGAAGTTCCTGTCTCATGGATAAATTAAGCAGGTACCTGGACGCAATTTTATTCCTTTGCCTTTCATTACTGCATTGACTCTTATGCCAGAGCTGGCACTCTTCTAGATCAAGCCTTATTTCACAAAATTCTTGCTTAAGTGTAATGCTGACAGTCCTTAACTGCTTTTCTTTCCTCCAGTCTTTGGAATTACCTTCCTAATCTTTCCTGTTTATGAATTTTGAAGAAAATCTCATGATGGAGAGTGAAATGCTACTTTAGTGTGATCCTGGTTGTGGCTAACCAACTCGTGCTGATCTATCCTGCTTACCTCATGATGAAAAGTGAAATGTTACATATCTATGATCCTGGTTGTGGCTAACTGACCTTGTATGGCATCCTGGGACAGAGCAGCTCCTGAAATATTTAATAGAACACCATCAAAATTCTCCATGTGAAGTGAAAAGTCTGTGTGCTCCATTTGCTGTTTTATTTTTCCTTTGGATGGGAATTTAGAAGTAGGATAACAAAATATATTTTGTAATAATCATTGGTAAGGTTAAATAAGATATGGAGATATATATTTAAGTATTAATTAGTAATTTTAAATAAGATATGTAAACCAAATTAAGACAAATTGTTGCCTTGTCAAAGGCATGTATGTTCACAGAATCACTTCCAGTCTAAATAAGTTAGTACATTTAAGTGTTACACAATTCTGCACATTGGTTGGAATCATACACTGTTTAGGAATTCAAACAAAATACACAAGATGCAGAAGTAGAATTAAAGGTAAGTAATCTTTCCTTATGATGAACAATTACCTTCCAATCGTCTGATGGCATATGAGACACTAATGACATCCACATACTTTGCTCTGTTATGCCCCTGGCACATGCCCTTATCTGTAGGATGTAGAGTTGCCTCCACATTGTTACAGTTAGCCCTGCATTTACAGACAGTACATCATTTGTGTGAATTTGTGAATTGTGTTGTAGTTAATGTGTGTGCTTCAATATTCAATGCAAATTGTGCCTAACTTACTTGCTGCCTAACTCCATCTGCCTTGCTTACAGATGACAATGAGGCCACACAGACAGAGCTGGGATGATTATTACTCTGATTCGGAGCTGGTTAGTAAACATCAAGATGTCAGAATTTCGTGTTTTGCATGGAGGGGGTCAAGTTGCTTTTCAACCTGTATCCAAAAAGTATCGATGGCCACTGTTCTTTGAAATGCTGATAAAGCTGAAAATGTAATTATGGGCTCAAGGGGCAGGGAGATGGTACTTAGGCATACAGAGCATTCCTCCTCGTAGTGAAGTCCCCTCAAGCATGTTTTTAATGAATCTGAAATTCATTTTCTTGGTCTATGGGGCCCTCAGGTTTTCACAGTGGTAAAACAAACTTGTGACAGCTGGGTTTGCCAAAGACCACAAGACAGTTGTCTTCCTGTTAAGATCAGTTGCTGGTTGTGAATTCTTGCATACTATCATATCGTCTGTAGCCTTTCAATGGATAGAGAGGAATACTTCTCCAGCATTGAATCTTTCATATATTGACATTCTTGAATCATTCCTCGTTGTCAGGATAGGAATGCTCAATAACTTTAAATAACAGTAAACAGTGTTCGTTTATTAGCACATACACCTCATTTGAAACAATCAGAACTTCGGGCAGTAAGGTGTAAGTGATAAGCTCTCCTGTTCCCCCTAGAGGCCACCAAAGCGCAGATTTCTACCACACATCGTGTGTGAGGGAGTCCCTGAGACGAGCTCTGTTCTAGCCTTTCACTGACATTATCGTGATACTTTTCTGGTCTGCTCTGTAGCTTAGTGAGCCCCATCTTCACTTTTCAGTGAACTTTAAGTTCGTTTTGGGGTTTTTTTTTTTTTTTTGGGACATCTCCATTTTTTTTGGACCAAGGAGACCTTTCCTCTATCACCAGCTGTCATCATGACTGATGGAGAAAATGATCTTTTTTCAAATCCTGCTATACCTGCAGTTTGAAAAAGATCTCCACTGATGACCCACACAATCAATGCATGTATTGCCTTTATCCAGCACACAAGGCTTCACACTGCAAGATTTGTAAAACCTTTCCTTCAAAGACCCTTGAGGATAGAGAAAGGAGGTGCCCATGTACTTTAAAGGAAGAAATGCCCTTCTTCTAAGGGGGAGGCCATCTCATTTTGGGATGACTCCGTGAAAAGTGCTCCACCAAGCACTTCCACGGACAATGGCACAAAAACATATAGAGTTTTCAGAGTTGGACTTGCATGCTAATGTGCCTGAAGCCACCCCCTCACAGAAAAAGACTGGAGATTCTTAAAAAAAAAATACTCCAGACATGATGAACACCAGCCTATGCATAAACCTGCTCGAAAATCCAGCTCCTTTGAAGTGTTCACTCAAATCCTATCTCCGGCGGTGACTTCCATGTCATTATCAACATTGGTGAATTAAAAAAGTAATTGATGACACTCCCCATGAGACAATCGTTGTTAATGTCTATGAAGACATCGTCGATGATGACCCCCCATTGATGGCAACACCTTTGTCAACAACCAGACCTTGGGTGACCCTTCCTTCATGATTAAAGACAATGAACTAGTCTACAATATGTCAATGACTGTCTTTTCTTTACCAGTCACTTTTTCACTTATAAAGGTGACACCAAACTCTCCCACCCAAATTCTCGATTCTCAATTGGAAGAGGATTTCGGCGACTAGGACACTTTTGAGACTGCCTATAGCCCTAAGCAGTTGGATGTGCATTATGTCTTTTTGGGTTGAGGGAGATGCCTTGGATAAAGAGGATCCTTACCAGGAGTATGACTATTAGCCACAGACCTTTGCAACTGATGGCCCTCCTCAATCCTATGCACCTCGACATTGCTATACAGACTCTGAGGTCATGCAAGTGCCTGCTGGAGTTTTGTCCTCTTTACAGCAGATGATGGACACTTTTTACAGATTGCACCCTCAGCAGCCTTCTGGACAACTTGTAGTCACACCCCCAGCACCTTCACTACCTACGCTTCCTCCACCAAGTTCACCTCCAACGGTTCAGCCTCCAAGGGTGGTCACTCAACCACTGATCCCACCAACTCCAAAAAATCAGGAAGACGAGGACTCGTCAGTTATTTGTATTCTCAATTGCAGGAAGAGGGCGAACGACGACAATGTAGGTAATGGGGAGTGGGATGATTATATCATACCAAAAGAAGGGGATGAACACCAATCCAATTTTACTTGCCTCTGGATGACTTAGCCAGTTTGCATCCGTTGATGGAAGAAGCGGGTAAACCTCAGTGGAGCAGCAGTTCTTCTTCTAGGATTTCAAGGAGCAACCTGTAAATCTATTTAGTCTATGCCTGTACTAGACTTTATTTGGTTAGAAGGCCTAAAATAGATGAAAACAGCAGCCAGAGTTTCAGTGGTGGTGCACATTTAGAAAAGAAGCACATGGCTCCAGACTTGGTGCCTGTCTTACAGGCCATTCCAAATCAGACTTTGTTATCATGCATGCGGTTCGGCGTAGATAAGAGAACCCAATCAAACCATCGTCTGCACCCCCTGCTGGGGAAGACAGGCGCATAGATAATTTGGGCCATAGAGTTGGTTCCATGGTGGCAACATCAATCAAGGCGGCAAATGTCTTGGCAGTTTTGGGACGTTATGATCGCCAGATATGGTATGAATTCACGCTGTTAATCGACCTCATACCTTAGCAGAGCTAAAGCCATCAAAGAGGGTGCAACATCATTACAGCAATCATTGATGCTGCAATGGTCTTACGGGATCTACAGCTTTTTACCTGGAAGTCCAATCAAAAATACTGGATAAACAGGCTGATGGACTCACCCTGTTTGGAAAGCATGTTGATGCCGTGCAGAATATTAAGCCAGATACGGATACAATAAAATCTCTCGGTGCCCTCCAGTATCGTCATTCTGGCTTACAACTTTTCGTGGCTCACTGAGGACCTAGGCCTATAGGGGATGCTTCAATCAGTACAGAGTTCAAAGCTGGTTCTATTATCTCCCGAGGAAACCCAAATATGACTATGGCTATGCATCCAAGAGAAACTGAAGACAAAAACATGGCAGATCTCTTGGACGAAAGAGCTTGAAACCTCGCGGCTGCCCCCAAGCAATCCCATATTAACGGATGGGGAGAATTAGAATTTCCCTTTTTTTACCACGCATAGGAGTCCACAACATATGATGATGGGTGCAGCAAATTGTACACTCAAGTCATACATTGCAATTTCTACACAGACCACCTGTCTGCCCATCCAGGAAAGAACATCACTTTCACTTGAGGGAGCTGCAACAGGAAATTTGCCTCCTCCTCAAAGGAGCAATAGAGACGATCCTGAAATCACAGATAAATCAGGAATAATTCCAAATCCTTTGCGGTAAAGAAAACAGGACAGTGTAGACCTATTCTCGATCTCAGGTAATTTAACAAGTCCCTGAAATGCTCTGAGATGTCCTCCTTATGTTTCAGAGAAGTGATTGTCTAACATTCATGTATCTTGAGGATGCATATTTACACATCCCTATACACTGGAAGCACAGGAGATATCTGCTCTTTTTGGTGACGTGGCAGCACTACCAATTGAAGGCATTTATATTTGGCCTTAATTCAGCACCATGCATATTTACCAATGCCTAGCACTGATTGCTTCCTTTCTCGGATGGCAGGGTCTTTAAGTGTACCTGTACTGGATAACTGGCTTGTCATTCTGGCATCAGGGGAAGAGGCAAAGGCTTCTATGGCTGCCTGCATCTCTCCGTTTCTGATGGATACTTCTAATTGTTGATTCCTCACCCTTTGAATATTCCCCTGGCTTCAAACTGGATCTTGAAAATCTTCCCCAGCACCCCTGGGTGCCGGTAGGTGGCGTTCTGTGGCTCCACTCCAATGTTGTTCCACTCCGAAAGTGACCGCAGATCTTCATATATGCACCAGCCATGCACATTGACATTTCTTGCTTTCTGCGACACCAGATGTGGATCCGGAGCCATCTCTCATCTCTTTACAAGGCTGTTTCCCTACAAAATTTACTTTAAAATACCAGTGTGCAAGGGAAATGTGACCCCCTAAAATGTTGTGTTCAAACGTGTAGGGACTGTCTCAAGCAAATGTCTGTGACAGATACTCATCAGAATTGGCTACTGAAGAAAGTACCTCCTTTGCAGTAGTGATGCAGAGAGTGACTGCGGTTCTTGGCCTCCAGTTGCCCACTATGGAAGTGAAAAACAAATTTCTCATGGAAGTCCTTCAACCGGGACAAATTAATACTGAGACTCTACTACCTTTCAATGAGACCCTCACAGACACCCTTCTTGGGACATGGGCAAAGCCATGATCCGGACCCCCGGTAAACAGGCAATTAGTGAGGAGCCACTACCCTGCCCCAGATGATCTGGCTTTCTTAATGCAACATCCGACTCTGGAAAGTTTGTGCTGTAGGCATCTACGAGCAAGGTCAACCCCACTAACTTCCCTATAATCCCCCAAGCGCCTTGAAACCTTTTGAAAACGCATGTTCTCCTCCACCTGCCTGGCATTCAGGTCCATCAACACCATCTGCCTGTTGGCCCTCTATACTCATGTTTTTGGGGTTCTGTTGCTCAGGTCCCACCTGTGGAAACTTTTCACATGTGCCCCTCCCTTACACAATCCACTCAGGATGGGCGCAATGTGGAAAAAATCATGGTTTGTTGTGGGTTGGATACTACAGGTTGCTTTTCGGTGGGGGGGGAGAATTTGGCATCAGTGTGACACTCAGGAGTCATGCCTGGATGAGGTGTACGCTGAAGAGTACAAAAAAGTGATGGATAGAATGCTTGAATTAATCTCAGCTACTAGTAATTACTCGGAGCTCCATCCCAGTCCTTCGTTATTTCACACACCATGCCACCTCCTCGTTTGGACCCAACTATATGCAACTCTATCCTGACCCTGCTCCACTGGAAACAGTCTAGCGCGAACTGCAATGCCAGGTCCTCTCTGAACCAGAACACAGGCTTCTCAAGACTGGTTTCTGGATTTACCCTTATTAGGGCTCATCAGTCCGTTATAGTTGGCTCCAGTAGCACAGTGTTCACAGCACAAATGTCTGGCCATACCCGTCTCACTTAGAACATCACACTGAACGAAAAATAAAAGTGATGGATCCACAGAGCATATCTAAAATTAATTTCCTAAAAAACAGCAGTTCCCTTGTCATTTATGTTGGGTACACAGAGTGGGAGAGACGCAAGCATTAACGGTGAAAGAGCCCTTTCTCCACTTTACAAAGGACAGTCATCCAAGGATAAATCCTAAATTCATACTGCAAGTCCCTACTGAATTCCACCTAAATGAGCCTGTCGTTCTGTGCTCCTTTTTCCCAAATCCAAAACTTTAGGTCATTGCACTCATACAGGTACATCAAGTCTTACGGGTACAAGACGAAAGACGTTTGCTCTTCTGACCACCTGTTTGTGTCCTTTGACTATCCAGGGATAGACCAATCCCTTTCCAACCAGGGAAGAGAACGTTGGCTGTCAACCAGCATCACCGTTTGCTACAAAAAGGTGAAGCTTCTACTCCAGGGAAGATTGAGGGCGCATTCCACCAGGAGCATGGCCACTACTGCAGCAGTCTACGCTGATTTGCCTTTGTAGGGAATCTTGTGTGGCTATCTGGAGAAGCAGGCACATGTTCACGAAGCACTACTGCCTGGATATGAATGTACTAGTCGTATCGGCAGTGCGACAGGCCATCCTCCGTAACCTGTTTGTCAAAGTGAGCCTGCTTTCCGCTTTGTTGTACTTGATATGTACTGCTTACTATTCTGATATAAGTATGTCATATATGAAAGATCCAGTGCTCCAGTTCTCCAGCATTGGTATCTTTCATGTGTTCAAATGCGACCTTTCCTCCTCCCCCGGTCGGAGGCTCATTTATGTTGTACTCCACTCACACTTTGTGTTATGAAACCTACACTATGGTTGCCTCCAGGGAGAGTAGAAGAGCTTAGGGGTAGATTTGCCACTAAACAGACACTATTGTTGAGGCCCGTGGCCAATTTAACACTGTTTACTACTATTTAAAGTTACCAGGGATTACCAGCCTGACTACAAGGAATGATTAGAGCAAGTGACTATATAAAAGATACCAGCACTGAAGAACTGGAGTTGCAGGTAAAAACGTAAATTCTTGCTTGTTAAGTGGATAAGCTTGTGGTTATATACAATAGTAGAAGACCTCAAAAGGGTTCAATCCATTAAGTGTGATTTCCAATTGTTAATTCTTGTCGCCATGCTTTAAGTCAGTTAATTATTTATTTAATGAAACAAGTTTATTGGTTTTTTATTTGATTGACATTTGCAGTATTTGAGTAATAATAAGCATCATGTCTAGAATTTGGACATCTTCAAACATACCATGACTTATTTCCCTGAACTAAAGCAATGTTTGTTCATGGTAACCTTTCTTTAGGTACCCATATGTCTATCTCTGATGATATAGAGATCTGTCTTCATTGTTTCCCAACTCTATTTCATTATCCCGGTACTCCATTCATAAATGGATTGATCTTGTCATCTCAACTTTCTATTTTTAAGCTTTTTGTCTACATGAACGATGGTCATAGGTTTGCATTATGTTCTACAGTACTGGACACTGTACATATCTGATGGTGGCAAATCCCTTTGGGAAAGTGTCTTGTTCTTCAGCCTTGCATTTGCAGCGCAGCTTAGTGCAGCTGTCTTTCTAGAGCTGTGGACTGTTTCTAAAAGTTTCAATGGAGATTCCTAAAGATGGGCTTAGCTTTCCCTAGCAATGTCAAAATTATTTTAAGCAGTCGCCTCACTTATGAGAAGCACTGTCTTTACATAAATCTAAATTACCAATGCTTTTCATTCTCAACGCTTTTCCCAAAGTTGGTTTTGGTGTCCCATGAAGGGTGCTTTTCATAAATGCTACGCCTCAATGAGATTTATTTTGCTTGCTGTCTTGTGTTCTCTCATCTTGGCTTTTTTCCACCTCTGCTTAGAACGAAGTTACCTTCAGGATCTGTCTGGGTCTTTAATACAAAACCTTTAAAACATTACATGGATTTTCTTATTTCTTCATAATCTTAAAATCTGAAAGTGATGAACAGGTTTCAGCAACGTGTATTCGACCTATATTTATATGCAGGCGAAATAGAACTTATTGTCATCCACGCAGTAAGTGAGCAGGAATAGTAGTCTGGAGATTTTTCTCTACGATTGCTATTTGCTGTCTTCTTATTTGAGTGCTACGTATTCTGCCACAGATTTAAGTGATGGGATTGTGCTAAACAGATCCTACTCTGAGTTCTTATTTGACCAATGTTGAGACATGAAGCGAGGGTATTTTCCGTCTCCTAAAGAGGTTCTATAATCTTTCCTAAAAGGAATTTCACTTGTAAAGTTCCCTGACGTTAGAGGTCCACCAAGGAGTGGCAGTTGTAAGGGATCTTTCCTGAGATTGGGCAGGATTCTGGCTAACAGCTATGAGTCTTTCTACTTTTCAATTTCATTCCTGTGATTAGTGTTCCTGCTCTCCAAAGGGTGGAAAAAGGTGCACATCAGTTTATATAAACCGCTCTTGTCCTCAGTTTGATCAGACTTTTATATATTGAATCTACAAAAGTAGAATATTGACTTCTTCAAGCATGAGTTTCACCAGAAAGATACATTTACGGTGGCTGTATCTGGTAATTACTTGAAGGTTTGATATCTGGTGTCGTTCTAGAGGTTGTCCGATTTCTTGATGTAGTGTCTAATTTCTTGCTGACAGTTTTTCTGTGAATTTGGCATTTTTTCTTGACATCTTCTACTGATAAAGTGCATCTGGCAACTGTACACACATTTATCCATTGTGTTAATGTGAGTCTTTCCAGAGGCTGCCTCTTTGTTTTTTGACATGTAGGGGTGCAGTCCCTTTCACTTTAAGCTTGTAGTCTGCCCATTTGTTCTTTTGCATTTCTAAAAAAGAAATTGCCTTTTTTAACATAGGTTCAGTGTTATGCATTATCCTTCACATTGAAAAGTAAATTAATTAAGTCGAAGTCGAAAAGACTCGTTTGTACCAGGTTTTCACTGCGTTGATACCAACATCATACAAACAAATTTTACTGTGGCGTGTGCATGAATTGGACTACACAAGCCTCTGCATGGCTTACAGTCTAACTGCATGTTCTAACCACTGACTACTACCACTGGCCACATTTTCACCTCCGCTATAAACTAATAAAAGCAGTTTGTTGGTTGTGACTGTTTATTGATTCATGGTTCTAACCCTAGCAGTAGTGTTGGATGGAAGAGCACCTCACTAAGTTGACTTCTGGCCAGCTGTACTGTTTTATCAGGATTTAAAGATGGATACCCTATGCTTATCTTTTTAAACTCAAAGGCATGCTTGTGTAGGGCTTTTTTTCACTTCCTCCGTTTGTGTGAAATAAGCACACAAATTCATCTTTGATGCTATGGATGTCAGAAAATTTTGCATCATTTCGATCGTATTTATTTTGTTTAATGTTTGTGTACACAGACTTCACTGTTGTTTTGATGTTTTCTGTTCTACTGCTGAATAATGTAAAAGGTCACCCGGCATGCTTTGCCCACAGTGTAATACCAATTGACTATAGATGGAGCTTTCACCATGCACAATCATTGCTTGTGTTTATTGGCAGGTCTTGTGTTATTCACATTTTCCCCCAGCTCCTCTCGAACCACTGCGCATACGGCACTAAAAACTCAAGACATCAGATTGCTCAAAATCTTTGCCTCTAGTTCGTATCAACATAGGTCTGTTGTTTAATTCCGGTAGATGAAAAGTTTATCCCTGCACCATCTCCTGCTATGCCAACTCCTGCGGTCACAAGGTTCTCATGTGTTTTTTCCATCTAATTTTTATAATAACATCGGATCACTTTTTAGCTGTTTAACCATATTACACCTGGTGTTTTTCCAATTGATGTACAGATAGTAAATGTAACTTTTGCGTAGCAGGCTCCCCACACCCATTTCAGCTCAGACCTTTCTCTCATTGGCACCTGGCCCGTAGAAGGTCCAGCCTTTTCTTCATTGACTGACTCTTAAAAGCATAAAAGGCCTGTTTTTTCGTCTATTAGTAGGCTTGAATTATAGAGAAGTTCCTTTGTTTACAGCTCTCCCACTTCAGTAAATGACTGTCCCTCGAACTCCAACACACAGTCTACAGTTTACAAGCTGTCATCATTATGCATAAGTGTGATATTTCTTTATGATCAGCCTATGAAATTATGTGCCCCATGCGTGGCACACATCAAGCCACTGAAAAAGTAAACTGTTGTAATGAAGAAATCTCCTGACTTGTTTCATTGCTTGAATTGGGGTACCTAAAGTCCTCTGTTTTTACTTTATACAGCAAAAACGAAATGCCAGATTTCATCAGAAGAGATAGCCGCAGATCGGTGCTGCGGGCTTCTACAGGCGTAGAAGCCTGTGGCACTGATCGTCAGAAGGTGCTGTTTGCAAACCAAGAGCTCGCTATCCCGGCGATTCTTCAACTTTCCTTTGATTCATTCGTTCCATCGCAGGTTCATTCAATAAATGTTTGCAACCATTGTCTTTTTGTCCTGATAATGACCATGACAAATTGTGTTTAACAAGGTCGAAACATCGACCAATATACCATTCTACTGATATGTGTGATTAGGATAACTACTATGTCCCCTTTTTTGGAGTCTTACAAAGATTAATCTATTCCATCAGCCTCTAAATATCCATGTACATATTAATTGTGTGTGTATATATATATATATCTCTGAAAGAGACAATTAGTTGTGGATTCCTCACCTTAGAATTACCCCCAGCCGTCAGCCTGAATCCGAAGAATTTTTTTTCCTCAGCAGTACCTTTGCGCATCGATAGGTGGCGTTGGTCGACTCCGTGTTCGTCGTTGGCATCGTGGTCGCCGGAATGATGTCGCGGTATCTACTTAGACGCCGCCCTCACGCGCTGACGTCAGTTCTTTCTTTTTCCGCGCCAGCTAGCGCAGATCCGGAGAGAGTGGTACCTCGAGTCACTTTTGACTCCGTTTTTGCGACTTTTGTTGACATCTTTTTTGAGTCATTCGACTCCTGGTGCACATAGGGGTGTCACGTCGGACCGGCTTCAAGGCTTGCGACTCCTGTCGCAAATTGATGTCGGTCACGGACCTGCACTTAGTGTGCCTTTGGTGCCTGGAGCCACGACCTGAAGTTGTGCTCCGACTGCCGGGCCATGAACCGAGAGGGAGGTCGCGGGACCGGTCGTGGAGCCACCACCACCACTTGTCATCGAAGTCTTCGTCTTCGGGTAAGTCTAAGCACAAGAAGAAGGCAAAGAAGCATTGTCGCTCTTCGCGTTCTCCCCGTCCGTCGGCCGATGCGACGCGGGAAGCGGAAGGTAGTCGTCCAGCTCCGCCCGTGGAGCCTGTTGGATCGACTCTGGCCCTCCCTCCTTTTCTGGGAGCCGGAGCGACCCCTGCCCAGCTTCGCAACTTTTACGAAGCCCTTCATTCCATCTTCGGGCAGCCCTACTCCCCCGGTGCGCCCTCGGGCCCCTCGGACTCGGTTGGGGGCTCTAGGCCTTCGATGGCGGCTTAGGCGCTGCAGGGCCCCCAAGGATCCAGACCTGGATCCGGATCGGCGCCGGTCGACCTCGTGACACCTCCTCCGGCGCCGAATCCAGTGACGACACCCCCGCCGCCGATTGTCCCCCCAGCCGGCGCCGGCCCCGGCCTCCCCCTCGATGAGGACATGGAGACGGACCGACTTCGTCCGATGACAGGACCGACGCCGACCGGTACTTTTGTACCCCTATTCTCCACTTATGTTTCCTACCGCCCTGAGTGGCTACAAGGAGAGGGTGAGGAGGACTGGGAGGGGTCTGTGGACCCTCTTGCAGACCAGTTAGAGGAACTGGACTGGAGAGAGGAGTTGGGTGACGCCAGTGGTCTGGATACCTCCCCAGACCTTGGCATGCTTTCTCCCCCTACCGTGGCTACGGAGAAGGGTGCATCTTACGCAGTGGTGTTGCGTAGGGCGGCCGAGGCCTTAAACCTCGAGCTTCCTACGGTGGTGGTCAGGACTAACCTCCTGACCGAGGTGCTTCAGCCGGCAGCAGCCTCTTCGGAGCCCTTGCTGCTGTTCAATGAGGTCCTTACGGTCATCCTTTTGGGCACTTGGTCCAAGCCCAACACAAGGGCTCCTGTGGATAGGATGATTGCCCGACGCCACCGCCCGGCCCCAGGTGACCCCATTTTCCTCTCTTCCCGTCCCACCCCTGAGAGCTTGGTAGTCCAAGCCTCAACATCCAAAGGCGCATTCCCTAACACACCACATGATAGGGAATCCAAGAAGCTGGAACACCTTGGGAAGAAGATGTTTTCTTCCGCCAGCTTGGGACTGCAGTCGGTGAACACCACATGTCTAGTGGGCCGTTACTCCCACTCGATGCGGGACACAGTTGCGCAGGTGCTGCCACAGTGCCCGGAGGAGGCCCGGGCCGTGCTCTCCCGTGCAGTTGCCGAAGGGCGAGACGCAGCGAAGTTCACCATCCGATGTGGGCTGGACACCGCCGACTCACTAGGCAGGACGATTTCCACGTCGGTAGCCCTTAGACGCTACGCTTGGTTGAGGTCTACTGGCTTTTCAGGTGATATCTAAGCTACGCTTTTGGACATGCCCTTTGATGGCTGTCGCTTGTTTGGCGACAAGGCGGGCAACGCGCTTGAGCGCTTTGAGGACTCCAGGGCTACTGCCATGTCCATGGGCCTCACATCCACCTCCTGCCCAGCGCAGTCTGCCTTTCGCCCCTTTCGTGGCTACGGAAGGGGTGCTCCACCACGTTCCGCCCAGGGCCACAGGCCTGCGCAAGCTGTCCAGCCTCTGCACTGCCGGGGACGTGGGACCCACCGTCGTGGGTCTGCGGGCGGGCCCGTCCACCAGCGCCCCCTCTCCAGCAGCCTTCAATCCCCCCTGGTCCGACCTTTCAGGGCCACCTTTTGCCAGTGGGCGGCAGGATTCGCCATCACCTCCCCCACTGCCTCAACATCACATCGGACAGGTGGGTTTTGCAGATGGTCCGAAGGGGCTACTCCCTCCCCTTCGAGACTACCCCTCCATCCATGCCACCTGAGACCCATCGCATGTCGGAGGATCACTTGGCCCTTCTCCAACAGGAAGTTACGGCTCTCTTGGCCAAGCGAGCAATCGAGCGAGTTCCTGCCCCAGAAGTAGGTCGTGGTTGTTATTCCCACTACTTTCTAGTACCCAAGAAGGACAGGGGCCTGACCCTATCTTGGATCTCCGGAACGTCAACCGCTTCCTCCGGAAGGAGAAGTTCAAAATGTTGACATTGGCTCAGGTCCTGTCTGCTCTTGACCCTGGCGACTGGATGGTAGCGTTGGGCTTGCAGGACGCTTATTTTCACATCCCGTCCTGCCGGCCCATCTGCGTTACCTACGGTTCACGGTAGGCCACGAGCACTTTCAGTTTACCGTGCTCCCCTTCGGCCTTACCAGCACCCCTCAGGTGTTCACGAAAGTGATGGCGGTGGTCGCAGCTCATCTGCACAGTTCAGGGGTTCCAGTCTTCCCCTACCTCGACGACTGGCTGTTGAAGGCGGGCTCACCCCAGGCTGTTGTCTCCCACCTCAAGACTATGGCCGACCTCCTGCATTTGCTGGGGTACACCATCAATGTGCCGAAGTCACACCTGATCCCCTCTCAGTAGCTCCTTTTCATCTGAGCGGTTCTGGACAGTTTCGGGCTTATCCTCCCGAGCAGCGAGTACGGGATATTTGGGCTATGATTCCGATCTTTCAGCCTCTATCCCGGGTTCCGGTCAGAATGACCCTGAGGCTACTGGGCCTCATGGCCTCCTGCATCCTGCTGGTGGACTATGCCAGGTGGCATATGCGGGCTCTGCAGTGGGACCTGAAGTTCCAGTGGGCACAGCATCAGGGGAATCTTTCTGATTGCGTCCAAATCTCAGAGAGCACTGCGCATCAATTGCAGTGGTGGCTAACGAACCGGGATTGGGTCAACAGCAGATCCCTCTCCCTTCCCCAACCAGAGTTCACAGTGGTGACAGATGCATCACTGCTGGGGTGGGGCGGCCACATGGGAGAGGCGGAGATCAGAGGCCTCCGGTCTCCGGCGGAGTCTGGGCTCCATATCAACCTTCGGGCGATTCGTCTTGCACTAAAGGCATTCCTTCCCTCTGTCAGGGGAAGTGCAGGTGTTCACGGACAACACCACCGCCATGTGGTACTGCAACAAACAAGGCAGGGTGGGGTCGTGGACCCTATGTCAGGAGGCTCTCCGCCTTTGGACATGGCTGGAACGTCAGGGCATATCTCTGGTGGTTCAACACCTGGTAGGTTCTCTGAACGCCAGGGCGGACGAACTCAGCCGCAGGTGCATGATGGATCAATAATGCGTCTTCACTCGGAGGTGGTGCAAAGTCTCTTTCAGCAGTGGCTAGAGCCTTGGTTAGATCTATTCGCCACTGAAGAGAACGCGCAATAACAGCAGTTCTGCGCGTTGGAATTTCCAAGACGGCACTCGCTCGGAGACGATTTTCATCGCGAGTGGAGTTGCGGTCTTCTATACGCCTTTCCGCCTATACTACTTCTGCCCAGAGTGCTGAAGAAGATCAGGCGCAACTGGGCCCAATTCATTCTTGTGGGTCCGGATTGGGCACAGAGAGTCTGTTATCCCGAGCTATTACACGTGGCCATCGATCCTCAGATCAGACTGCCTCTTTGGTAGGATCTTCTGTCGCAGCAGCAGGGGACGGTCCTCCACCCGAACCTGTCCTGCCTCCACCTCCTTGCGAGGAGATTGAGCGGCGACAGTTGACAGCTTTCGACCTTCCTCCTGAAGTCTGTAATGTTATCTTGGCAGCTAGGCGTTTCTCCACCAAAATGATATACGCCTGTAGATGGAACAAATTTGTGGCATGGTGCGCAGCAAAGGCTGTGGATCCCCTTTCTGCCCCCGTTTCAGAGGTTCTCCACTTCATTCTTTCTTTGGCACAGCAGGGCTCTGCTCTGGGCACTCTCAAAGGCCATCTTTCGGCCATTTTGGCCTTACTTCGGCTGCCTGACCAGCCTTCTCTTCTCAAGTCCCCCATTGTAAATCGCTTCCTTAAGGGCATTACTCACTTGTTTCCTCCAACTCCTATCGTGTGATGCCCCAGTGGGACTTGAACCTGGTTCTTACTTATCTTATATGTGCTCCCTTCGAGGGGCTACATAACTGTCCTCTCAGGCTCCTGACTCTTAAAACTGCCTTTCTGATTGCCATCACCTCTGCTCGCAGGGTGAGTTAGCTACAAGCCCTTTCTTGTAGGCCTCCTTTCCTGGCTGTTCTTCCGGATAAAGTTGTCCTCTGTACTAGGCCTTCTTTCCTTCCCAAAGTGGTTACCTCTTTCCATATAGGACAGAGCATCACTTTGCCCACCTTCTTTCAGCCTCTGCATCCTTCTAAAGAGGAAGAGAGGCTCCACTGTCTAAATCCAAAACGTGCGCTTTCGTTCTATCTGGATCGGACAAAACAATTCCGGGTGGATGACCAACTCTTTGTTGGTTATGTGGGCGCCAAAAAAGGTCAGGCTCGGCAAAAACGTGCCATCTCCCGATGGGTCGTTCTTTGCATCAAAATCTGCTATTCCTTAGCGAAAAAGGAACCTCCAGTTGGGTTGCGTGCCCATTCCACCAGGGCGACGGCAGCCACTACTGCTTTGGGACGTGGAGTCTCCCTTCTTGACATCTGCCAGGCAGCTACGTGGGCTTCACTGCACACGTTTACCAAACACTACTGCCTGGACAGCCAAGTCCGGAGGGACGGCTTCGGCCGTTCAGTTCTCCAGGACTTTCTGGTGTGAACTTGGTTCGCAGACCCACCGCATGGGTTGGTATTGCTGGGGTATCAATTCTAAGGTGAGGAATCCATAACTAATTGTCTCTTTCATATGAACAAGTTACTTACCTTCGGTAACAATATATCTGTAAGAGACATAGATTAGTTATGGATTCCTCACCGCCCCACCCATCCTCCCCGTTCTGCAAACTGATTTCTAGGGTAAGGGACTCCCTTTCAGGGCCCTAGTTTTCCTGCACCAGAGGTCAGTGTCTTGCATGGCTCTGCGCTTCTGACGTGGAATGTCATGTAAAGAACTGACGTCAGCGCGCGAGGGCGGCATCTAAGTAGATACCGCAACATCATTCCGGCGACCACGACTCCAACGAGGAACGCGGAGTCGACCGACGCAACCTATCGACGCGCAGAGGTACTGCTGAGGAAAAAAAAAATCTCCGGATCCAGTCTGACGCCTGGGGGTAATTCTAAGGTGAGGAATCCATAACTAATCTATGTCTCTTACAGATATATAGTTACCGAAGGTAAGTAACTTGTTCATCATTTTTGTACAGCACCAACACACACTTTCTTCACTGATGCCACTTTACACTTTCACTGCGTCATATTTGGAGCACCTGCATTGTAATTTGATATATTGAATTAAATTATTTAATTCATACTGATTGATTCGGTTTTTGAATTCTTTTGCCTAGGAGGTCTCTGCTTGTGACTCTCCCTTCCCCCCACCAAGAGCCATTGTTCTGTACTTTATTTACTGTCCCAGGTTCCCAGGGTTATCCCTTTCTTTTTTGTTATTTGACTTGTTTAAATGAGCATAATGACTTCCCAAAGAGTAACAAAGTACTTGAAAAAAGTACATTGGGTAGTATGAGGGCATACAAATGTTTGCTCTTAAACCAGGTGTATTGAACATTCTGATGGGGTAGAACCATCACTAAGCGTATACCTTGGGTTCACTGTCTAAACTGGAAGTCATCTGGAATTATGTCAGTTTGAATCTTTTTGAACAACAAGGTATGGCAAAGATAGTAGGTATACTTAGAGAATTGTACGCATTAGTCCTGGGATCTATTACAATTTAGCAAATCTCATTGAGGCTGAGAAGGCAAAGAAAGTAATATTTTCTATCACAGGATTGTCTTTCACATTTCTTTGTGTAGGTGCTAGATCCAGGAAGACATTTTAAATTGTTTTCAAACGGGAAAAAGGCAATTTCAACATCATATTTAAATGAATTAATCAATGGTATTTATATATACATTTGCATTCAAACATCACTACAGCACTGACTTGAAAGCAGGAAATTGAGGTCTCTCACTTGATGTGAAAAACAGTGTAAAATTAGTCTGGTCACTTTCAGAACTCTGGCATCTGTTATCAAACCCAATAGGCGTGTTCTTCTGTTCGCTGAGACTCCATCCTGACAACTCCTCCTTCACTGAAGAATATTTTTCAATTTTTTCCCATTTGCTCACTGTCAAAGGACAAGGGTTTAAAACTCTTTTCAGTAGGTAGGATTAGTATTCATACTGTTGTGTTGAGATGTTTTCTGCCGTCTTTTTTTCTCCTACATTGCCTGTCCTTTTCGACAGGTGCCCATCCTGTGATGGAAAGGTGTCCAAGAAAGACAAGCACTGAGTGGTGCTCTAATGGTATCCAGGAATATGGCAATTGTTAAAAGATATCATACAAGAAGAGCCTGAATGATAGATTGTTGATTCATGTCAATTCCAGGATGGGAAATTGGCAATTGCAGATGGGTCACTTGCACTGTGTCAAGGATAGGTCACTTGTGCTGTGTCATACTTATTTGAAAGGCCAGCAGGACCACATTCTTCCACCACCCAAGAAAATACCAGGTCTGACAACAAAAACCTCCTAGTCACTGCCACTCACTGTCTGCGTTGGCACTCTCAACAGCTCATCACCCCCATATCATAAAGTGGAGGAGATTGGAATACTCTGGGTCGACATTGAGATCTTCTTCAACAGATGTTCGCACCATCAATTGGTGTCGTCTTATGCCAAAGTTAAGGCGATGCTCACTAATGTTGTTAAGGCTCAAGATCTAGAAAATGATCAGAATGCTAGCTCCATCTCCCACAACTCTGAGGTTTTAGATGAGGTCATTATACTGATTCCAGCACCTGAGGATGACTTCATATTGCCTGTCCCACAAGATGCCATTCAAGGTTCTCGAATAGTGAATTTTCCTCCTTCAGAAACAGCAGTTGTTGCAGAGCCTACTTTCCCTCCTTCTCCATAAACTCTGTAGGAAGACAAGAAGTGATTTCACAAGGTCTGTAGAGTAGATTGGTCTAATGAGTGACATCACAAGTGAAAAAAGATGGGCAGCCAAGGAAAGAGAATGCCACAATTACCATTCTCGTGATGATGCACCTATGAATATTTCCTCAAATGTCCCTAGCAAAGTAGATTGCCTATGAATTAACTCCTTTATATTTCTCTGAAGGCACACTACAGGTATGAATTCTGCTTCTGTGGTGTATGCGTTTTCTTGACAGTCTCCATATTAAATCTCCTCTCCAACACTTCACACATAGGTGTCCTGATGGCCTCCATATTATTATTATTAGGCCTTATTAAGTGCCCAAATACCTGAAAAGGTGTCCTGATGCTACCAGATCCAAATCTGCTGGCTGAAGGCTACTGTACTCTCAAACCATCCAGTGTTTTACCTGCTTGTAAAAGCTAAAAACTGAGTAATATCTGTTAGGTGTAGATGGGGAGCATTCCATCTCATGGCCATTTGAAAAGGAACACCAATCCAGACGAGACAGTATTTTTAATCTTTGGAAAAAGAAGTCTGGTCAAGAACAACAGAAATTTAAGAGGAGTATAATCCTGGAAGAGTTCTTCTAGAAGAATCTTGCCTGAATCATTGGCGGTCCTATGACAAATGCACAGGACCTTGCATTTTATGCAGCTGTTGAAACCAAGGAAGATGGCTGGAGATAGAAACCTGGTGTGAAAACCTCGGCACCTCCAGTTGCAAATGCTTTAGTAAATGGACAGGAATTCACAAATATAGTGTTACACGTGAGAGCTAGTGACTGCCTGAATCACTATTATGTGTTACAAGAAGTATCCTCCATGCTGGCAGGAACTCATTGTTGAAGGTACTGCTCAATGGGTTCACAGCCATATTTGAGACCCTCCAAATCAAGTAGCAAGCACAGATGCATTGGCACTCTCATTCCTGGTCTCCTAGAGCCAACCTTCGGCATAACTGCAACATCATTCTTGGGTAGACCTATGAAAAGACATCCAGACAAGAAGTATAGAGCTGCAGACTCTAACCTTGCGTGTCTCCCAGTTAATTCCACTCCACATTCTGTAATGGGTTCAGCCAGAAGGAAATGTAATATCCTTTGTTACATTTGATCAGCTTCTATCGAAAAGGCATTAGAAGAATTGATGCATTAGAAATATATACCCAATAAGTATAGCAGATATAATCACCATACATTTATATAATGCTCTCAATACCTTGGGCAGCCTGGTGGTGTATAACAGCAGGAAGACAGTCATCAATATTTGGAATAAGTGTGTCCTCAAAGGCTTCCTAAATGGGATAAGCTGTTCAATCACTCCTCATCTCTTCTCGCACGGTGTTTCATAACCTATTCGCTTGATTATGGAAGGCACAACCCTAATGCGATTAGTTTTGGATTGCACCAGTAGTTGCCTTCCGGTGAGCAGAACAATCTGCTCGGCTGATATAAAGAAAGGCAATCTTTTAAGTTATTTTGGGCATATCCATAATTTGCTTCTCTGTCAAAGTTAGGACCTAAAATTTCACTCTTTTGTGTATTGGCTTCTATTTCATAGATCTAATTGAAGAAGTAATGTGCTCTCAAAAAGTGATGCTCTTACTTCAGAGGTCTGTATAACATGAAGTTTGACTACTTTTTTTGTTGTTCGTCTAGCATTAATGCATTGCAGTGGTCTACATACATAGTGGTGATGGTCCTAGCTACGTTTTCTATATATTACTTCTTTAAAATTGCATTAGTTATCGGTAGTAATTTGAGGTGCTACGTGAGCAGTAGCTACTACTGCTTTGGTCTGACCATCCTTTAACAAGCACCAGTTAAAGAGCATCAGGATGTTTATTTTGGTTCACTGGAATGAGCTCATCAGCGACTATTTTAAGGTACTTTAGACCAACTGCTCTCACGTGGTGCTATTAGCATGCTCTGTGTGATTGCGTGGTTCATTGTTGGTGTTCCAACAACACTTCTCTCATCCAAGTAGACTGGATGTGCACCACAGATTTGCAAGAAGCAAACTTTCCTTTCCCAATTTGCACAAAACACAGACCTTACTGTAATTTATTTTAATTCTTGTTTCTTTACTGTAGATTTCGTTTGGGAAAGAACTTCTCTGTGCACTGAAATCAGCCCCCAATAACATTTTGAAATGTGTCATTGGTTGTTGCTTTCCTTCATCTCAAAAGGCTATTTGTTTATCCCTAACTGGATAAATGACTTCTCAAAGCTAACTCACTCTGACGTTCAACAAAGTTGACTTCCTTATGCCAATGTAGACAGATCAATTCTCATTCCTCTTTAGTGCTTGCAATACTTTCGTGCAGTGGGAGGCTCAAAGAATGCAATAGTATCTCCTTACCAGGGCAGACTATTGTCAATTCAGCTCAAGTGTCATGGTCTTCAAACATCTTACCCAACAGTCAGACATGTCTCTTCTTTTCTGGGCTCTATGGCATTGTATATGGCATTGTATATTTCCCTAGTATAATGTATCAGATTGCATTTTAGACCTCTCAGGAATCAGTAGTGGCTGGATTAGGAAGATTGTTATGACCGATTTATGATGGCCCAGACAGTAGTGTAGTCTGTAGCATGGTGTTATCAAAAGGACAACATTCAGTCTCTAACATGGTGGTGTCACACAAAGACCGTCCTCCGAAGCATCCTCATCCAACAACCTTAAACGGAACAGACCATAGTCACCGACTCTTTATTGGATTGTTGGCAACTTGACCATACTAGCCAAATTTTGTGTAAGGGCCCATCATTTTGGATGAACATTATCCCTGAGTCAGGTGCCCCAAACTTGTCACCCACACCTTGTGATAGATGGTAGTAGGCTCTGTTGAAATCATTTTCAACGTGTGTTTTAAATGTCACTGGCAGTGAGGACGTATCCTAAAATAGGGAACAAACCTTTGTGTTGAGCAGTACGGAGGAAGTTCAACACTATTCTCCCATTGCTTAATCAGGTTTTTAGATTGTCACCGCAAAGTCTTTTTTGCTGCTAATGAAGCAACACTTTAGATGAGTCCCTTTCTATGGCCAGTAATGTGAACATAGAGTATATTGACAGTCTACCTACCCACATTTGGAGAGAACCTTATCCCCAGGGATGAATACCATTTTGGCATGTTAGCAAAAGAAAATTCTTAGGTGACCTAGCAATCCTGCTTCTATTGTCTTCAGTCTAACTACAGGTTCATTTCAATGGTTTTCTTCTCCTCCCTTCCACAAGAGAAATAAACTGCTTTTCAGATGCCTTGCCCTTGTTTTCCATCTGGAAGAAAGCCACATTGAATTCCTCAGACACTGAAGTACCTGCTGAGGCAGAAACCATGAAAGATCTTCATCCTCTCTGTTGTGTAATGGTTGATTAATAAAAAAGTACTTCTGTATCATACATCTATTACTCTTCATCCTAAATCATTTCCCTGACCAGTGACCCACCCTGTGACCTCTTAGCAATTAGGACGAGAGTGCTGTTTTTTTGTTTTGATTCGTTTGCGGGTATCCTCACACTGATTCTCTCTGGACAGATCTGGTCTCTTGTCCTCTATGAATGTGTATGGTTTTGTGTTCCCCCGATCTCTATGGCTGTATCAACCTCTGTTCGCACAAATGTCTCATATGTATATGGGATTAATGTAGTGCAAATTCACCTAAAAATGACGGTATTGATGTAGAAAGGCGAGGGTAGAAGTTAGGAGTGTAGAGGAAAGGGCTGGGACATACAGGCAGGACACCAAGAATTATCCATCATTCTGATGGTTGCCAATTGAAAAAAAGTAACTTGAAGAAGATGTTCTTTCATTCCTTCCTGAATGCAAAAGCGAGGGAGTTCACCAAATGTGGTATAGGAGGGAGTTCTAGATTGTAGGAGGATAGCAAAAGAAGGCCCATAGTCTTGCCATTCCTGCATTATTTTCATCTCAAGTTGTATTGAGCTGCTGCTGCAAGTGATATGCAGCCCACAGGAAAGCTTAAACTCCCCTGAAATGGAGTACTTGACTTTACTACTTTGTAGGTGATGTAGTTTTGAAGATGATGTGGGCTATTAAACCTTGAAGCTGTTTGACAAGTTTTTGACCCGTGCCCTCTGCCCTTGCCTATTCCCTGATACCTCCATCCCTATTTCTACCTTACCTGTGCTCTATTACTTCTACTCATGTCTATCCGACCTTTATCATAATATAGCTGGCTCCTTTTAATACAGTATGACTTCTATCTAAGCTTTTTACTTCTATCCTTACCCATGTCCGTGTCTCTGCCCCTCTTATCTCCATTACCCCTTCTCCTTATCTGTTTCTTGTGCTGTTTTCTTATCACCATTCCATTGTTCTTGTGCTTTTTTGTTGAATTTCCTTACATTTTTAAAAATATAGTTTAAATTGGAGTTTAACCCTGCTAGGGCTGCCATACTTTATAGTTAATTAAATAAGTGAGGTAGAACCGAGATATAAACAAGGATCGTATGTCTCATTCTGCAATTTCCTTCAGGGAGAAAAGGTTTTTCTTTTGCCCAGCTTGAGTTCGTCTTTTTGTCCTGATTTCACTGAACATATCCAGCTGTGTCCTTTAAGTTATTTTTAGACCTCATTGTGTTTAGTGATATCCTTTCAAGTCCAGGCCTCACTCTCGACTTACACGTGTCTGTGTTCTCCTTTCTTCACGTTATTGCCTTCTCGGGTGATCCTTCTGAGCACGGAGTACGTTCAAGTCCTCCATGCTACTTCCCCGTCGCAGAGAACGTGAACGTTGCTTCCTTCTACTTAAGCAGGTAAATCCCTCAAATGATTACACCGGAGGGATTTCTTTTTTTTAAATTAAAGGCCAGCTGTGAGAGATTTCACATTTTATTATTTTTTTCTTTAGAGTTGTGAAGCGCAGCGTGGCTCACGCTCTGACATCACCTCTCCTAAAATTGACTGCAACCGGTTCTTTTGCCTGTGATGGGTGCTCAGGAGCATAGTTCAGCCCGGAGCACTGATCACCATAGGAAAGGTACCGCTGGAAAGGGGAGAATCTCCCCTTTCTAATGGTTCCTCTCCCTAGTTGATCCTTGCATGGGGATCACTGCAGGAGAGTATCATCTCCAATCTCCCCTCCCCCAGGGTTGTGTCTACGTCATCGGGTGGGGATGTGGTTGATGGGTGCAAAGGATAGGCATACACCCCGCCTGTAAAGCCCCAACAGTCTTTCTGCGAGGATGGGCAGAAAGCACACTTGATGTCAGGGATGCATTTTTTTAAAGAATGACGTGGGGGTTGTCTGCACTCTTAAAGCCCCAAGTCTTTATGCAACACCACTCCCTACTCGACCAGAATACTGCACCCATCTCCATGGCAAGCAAGAGGAAATGTGGATCGTTTTGCTGTGGTTTTGACATATGGGCCAGTAGAGAAACAAAGGGTTAAGTCCCCCCCACCCCCCCTCCATTCTGCTTCCTCCGGATGGCAGAAAGAATGTCTGGTGGTTGGGGGATAGAGTGTACTGCAGCGCCAGAATGGTCACCCTATGCACCCCATTCTTTTTTCCACTTTTTTCCCCTGATGGTCTGGTGGTCTTTCATACACCCTAATATGCCATAACAACATGGACAGGCAGAACTGTGGTATATATCCTTATCAGACCACCAGTATATTACTTTTGTAGATCAGTCATCAGGGCACAAAAAAACTAAAGATGAAAACATTGTCGCCTATTTCTGTTTTTCCCACTTATTTCCAGTCATTTATATTTTATTTCAAGCATTATTTTCTTGGGGAAAACCATTAGCGAGCTCCACAAATGGTCCCTTGCCAAATTCAAAATTTTGTTTGCATTTCATAAATGTATGGCTTCCTAGGTTCACCCATGGGTTTCACACCAGTTTCCACCACAAATTAAGTAGGTAGAAAAAGAAATTACTATCTCTTGTACAATTGCAAAAACTGTGGTAAAACGTCTTAGCACAGCAACGTTTTTGCTGATGCCATCATTGGAAAAAAACCTACATACTATCTTGAACAATACATTTAAAAAAAAACAAAAAAACTATTTTGCTACATTTTGGTTGTTTTCTTGGTTCCCGCCAGGGAAATCCATAAACCCTGGGTACCTTTCGAATCTTCAACCTTTGTGGAAAAAACAATCCAAATTTGATCTGGGTACGTTTTGGGGAAAAAAGTTATAAAGGCATAAGTAAATACTGTCCCACACATAAAAAGGAGCTCGGCACTGTGGGAGAAACGCCTCAGCAAGTTGGGGTTAGTGGGTATGCCTGCCTGCAGCCTCACACTGATTTTATTTCGTCTCTGCATGTCCTTGTATACTTACACATACATGTCCTGGTCTCTGAAGACGTGTACTACTGTTCTCCTGGCTGATGTCTTCGATATAGATGAGTATTTCCAAATTCTCTCGTGGTCTGAAAAGCTGCATGTACATGTATCCTGACACTGTTGTTTCTTTTGCTCTCCGTCTACAGGACTGTTTCTCAGTGGAGGGCGAGGACCTGAAGCATGACTTTGAGCGCTTACAGTTAGCAATGGAGATGGTGGGCTTCCTTCCCAAGACCCGCCGTCAGTGAGTTCATGTTATTGGATTTGAGTTGTTTAGAATGATACTTAGACAAGCACATAGCAGACACAGACGAGCAGGCCACATACTAGAACCGAGGCATTAGCACACATCATTATTAAGAAACAGCCCAACATAACGTATCATACATCACAAATGGAAACTATAAACTTGCATCTACCACACACTGCTATGAAACATAGCACATACCACACACAACCAGTGAATATAGCACACTGGTATTGACTGTGTGCATCCCAGATAAACAGCACACTTGCATAGCACATACAGCCAAGAGACGCTCTGTATTAGTGGAGACCATATAAGAGAAGCCACCAGCAATCACATAACCTAGACAGCTTAAAGCCAAAGTACTTATTAGCTACAGCAAAGAGGAACATATCGGCCCTATATTGCATACACAATTACAAGACAGGATACACAAGACAAACTCAAATATTCTTGGAAATTCATTAAACCAGAACAGACTAGATAGAGCTTAATCATCAACCACATAGCAGCTTATGTGCAGGAAAGATCCGTCTGCCACTCAAGCACAGACACTGCTAAGCCCCACATGCTGCCTGAACATTAATCAGTAGAAGATTAGCTCCATCTGCCAAACAAGCACAGACCGTCCACAGGTGTAAGGCCCATCTGTCACCTTAACACAGGTTCATGGCAAGTGCCACATGGCATTCCAGCAGAGACCAAACACACACACGTGCCCTCAGCCAAACGATGACATATCAAGCTCAAGGTAAGATCCTGTACGCCCACTATAAATTAGGCACAGACGAGGACTCCATCAGACTAGTCAGATAAGATCTAGACAAATAAATGGCAGCTAAAACAGCAGTGTAGATCAGACACAGCCAACACCTTCTGCTTATAAACACATATAAAGACCTGATTATGCTAAAAGCCCAGTTACAAACACACGCTGAATAGATTAATATTTTCAACCTAAGAAATGAAATGTCCTTTTAACTACCCTGTGAAATATGCTTTATTTTTACATAAACTAATAATAATTAGGCATATGGACAAGAACTCTAGTGGAATCGGTGGAAATGTGAAAGTCAGCATGCAAACGTGCAGAGATTGACAGCTGAAATTGAAATACCCACTACATCAGCAAGGATCTGCTATATAGTATATCTCTCTCTCTCTCTCTGTCTCACTCACTCACTCACTCACTCACACACACACACACAGGTCCTTTGTAATTTTGAGGTTGTGAAATATTTCCTGATAGTCCCTGATTTGGAAAAATGTGTACATGTACGTTATCTTTTTACATTTGATCTTCTGAATCTCACTTGGTTTAAAAGTAATAGCTGGATGAAGAACTCACCAGTTTGGTGTTGGAGAGGTGCATGTTCATCTCTTCTGTGCCACACACAACCCCAGTGTCATCCTGATTCCTAGTCAGCTTTTAGCTATAAATCATGTGCACGTCTACCTGCACTTCATTCGTTTGAGCCACCTGCATTTACTATACTGCACTTTGTGTTGCACAGACAGCCCAGAGGATCTGTTATTTTATGTTGAGTTCATTAGCCGTTCAACACACACATTTCTGTGATGTATTTTTTCAAAGGTAAAATTGAGTAAACACCCATATTTGGGAGAATATACTACCCGTGTTAGGTACCCTTGTGTTATATTCTTGCTATATTCTCCTTTGTACTCTAAAAAAAAATAGGACAGGTACATGTTTCTTAGAGTAACCTGTTTCATCCTTAGTATAGACGGTCCATAGTAAGGTTTAAACACAACAAATCCTGTCACCTTGCTTAGTTTTCACATGATTGGAAATTCCCTGTTAGGATTTTTCTGCTGACCAAAACCAGTTATTATTAAGTGCTCATTTCAAGACTGTTTTTCACACATAATAACACTGATATGTAACCTATAGACATTTTTTTTTTTTTTAGTTTTATATAGCGCGAACTAGACCCGAGACATCGGGTATCAGAGCGCTTTACATGAGCACCAGTTTCGTTGCAGATGGACACATTCATTTTTGTTAGGCACGGGGAGATTAAGTGATTTGCCTAGAATCACAGGATGTTGAGGGTCCATGCCGAGACTCAAACCCGGTTCCCCAGCTTCGAGGTCGACCGCTCTAACCGTAAGGCTACATCCTCTCCTAAAACTCAGATTACCTTTCGAGTTGATTACTATTGCCCAACCAAAATCTGGCGAACCTGTAAATGCACAAATATGAAAACACACATATCCTAAATTTGCAAGGCCCCTGCCAACAACACATATTTACATGGAAGAGGTATATCGACAACATATTTATGATGTAGTCTGGCGATTACACCCTTCTTAAAGGTTTCCGGAATTGGCTTAACACATGCAGTTCAAAATACAATTTAGTAGGACATTTATTATCCTTAGCACTTTTCTGTAAAGACTGATCTGAAAGAGACACGTTAGTGACAGATTCCTTACCTTAGAATATCCCCAGGCGTCAGGCTGGATCCGGAAAGTTTTTTGCGTAGCAGTACCCTTGCGCGTCGGTAGGCGGCGTCGTGCGGCTCCGCGTCCGTCGTCGGCGTCGTGATCGCCGGGATGACGTCGCGGGCAGTACTTAGGCGCCGCCCCTGCGCGCTGACGTCAGTTCTTCTTTTTCCGCGCCAGTAAGCGCAGATCCGGGAAGAGCAGTGCCCTAGTCACTTTTTGACTATCTTTTTGTGAAATTTTTCACTGTTCTCTTCAACGAGTCTTCACGACTCCTAAGGTGTCGTAGGGATGCCCGGCTTTAAGCCCTGCGAGGAATGTGGTCGTATGATGTCCATCACGGACCCCCACCTCGAGTGTCTCTTCTGCCTCGGCCGAGGCCACGACACGAGTCGTGCCCTGACTGCCGGAAACTTCATCCGAAGGCTTTGCGAGAGCGGTCTCGAAAGCTCCTTGAAGTCCGGCAGTCGGCTCCGCGCCGCAGCAAGCCCCGGTCCCGGGAGAGGTCGAGGGGCCGGACGCGGAGTCCCCGCCGTTCGTCGGAATCCAAGTCTTCGCGCTCCTCCGGTAAGTCGAAGCACAAGAAGTCTAGCGGCGTCATCGCTCTAAGACTTCGCCTCGCCGGTCGCGCGACTCGGCTGAGGTCCCTGTCGGCACCGTCCCCGCCCCCGCGGCCCCGGACGTGCCTGTCGAGTTGCCCCCGCATTACCCGTCCTTCCCGGGTTCGGGGGCGACTCCGGCCGAGTACAGAAATTCCTGTCGGCCATGGCCCGCCTCTTCGGGCCTCAAGGTCCCTCCGGTGCGCCTTCGGGCCCCGCGGGCCAGATGGGGTTGCTCCGGCGTCGCCGTCGACTCCGGTCCCGGCGTCGCCTGTCCCACCAGCCTTCGTCCCGGCCTCGGCTCCGGCCCCGGCCTCGACCCCGGTTCCGGTGGTGCCGCAACCTCCATCGACGCCGGTTGACCTAACCACGCCTCCGCCGACGCCGATGTCCCCGGTGCCGTTTCCGACGCCGTCCGGGGCTCCGGGCGGCGTCGTTCCCCGGTTCTCCCCGGGTCCGGACATGGAGCCGGACCGGCGTCGCCCGACGCCGGTTCCGGCGCCGATGAGGCCTTGGGTCCCTTATGTCCCTCCTCCTCCATCTTTTCAACCTGAGGAGGACCAGGAGAGCTGGGAGGGGTCTGACGACCCTCTCACACAACAGTGCGAGTTTGACCCGGACTGGGTTGAGGAACTTGGGGATGCCAGTGGGCTGGATACCTCCCCCGACTCTGGCATGCTGTCTCCTCCCGTGGCAACGGAGGAGGGGGCTAATTTTGCAACGGTGTTGCGTAGAGCTGCTGGAGCCTTAAATCTCCAGTTGCCTACAGTGGCCGTCAGGACTAACCTCCTGACTGAAGTGCTTCAGCCGGCGGCCTCCTCTTCGGAGCCTGTGCTGCCGTTCAACGATGCACTCACTGACGTTCTTTTGGGTGCCTGGTCCAAACCCACCACAGGGGCTCCTGTGGATAGGAACGTGGCCCGACGCCATCGCCCGGCTCCGGGCGACCCCTGTTTCTCTCCCAACACCCCACCCCTGAGAGCTTGGTTGTCCAAGCCTCTGCCTCCCAAACAGCCTTCCCTACCGCCCCTCCGGATAGGGAATCCAAGCGCCTGGATCACTTTGGGAAGAAGGCTTTCTCTTCCTCCAGTGCTGGCTTGCGGTCTGTTAATACCGCTTGCCTCTTGGGCCGATACACCCACTCCCTGTGGGATTCGGTGGCTGATGTTTTGCCGCAGTGTTCTGAGGAGGTCCAGACACTGCTTACCCGCGCTATTGCGGAAGGGCGTGATGCGGCTAAGTATACCATCCGCTGTGGCCTTGATACCGCCGACTCGCTGGGCAGATCGCTTGCAACGACGGTGGCGCTGCGTCGCCACGCCTGGCTGAGAACCACTGGTTTTCAGGGGATGTCCAGAATACTCTCATGGACATGCCCTTTGATGGAGTCGGTCTCTTTGGTTCAAAGGCGGACCATGCGCTGGAGCGTTTCAAGGATTCACGGGCTACTGCTAAGTCCCTGGGCCTTGCTGTTGTGCGCCCTCCGCAAACGTCTGCTTTTCGCCCCTTTCGTGGCCACGGAAGGGGCGCCCAGTCACGTCCACAGCCCGGCCAACGGCCCGCGCAGCAAGCGCCTTCGCGTGGCCGAGGACGTGGATACCGCCGTGGCGGTTCGGGCAACCAGCGTGCGGGTCAGGCCACCACCTCCAACCCGTCCGCGGCCTCCAAGCCCTCCTAGTCCCTCCTTTCAGGTGCACAGCACGCCAGTCGAGGGCAGGGTCCGCCATCACCTTCACCACTGGCGTCCCATCACCTCGGACAAGTGGGTCTTGGACATTGTCCGAAGGGGCTACTCCCTCCCCTTCGAGACCACCCCCAGCCATGCCACCTCAATTCCACCGCATGTCAGGGGATCACTTGGTGCTTCTACAGAAGGAAGTCACGGCCCTCTTGGCCAAGAGGGCCATCGAGCATGTTCCGACCCCAGAAGTAGGGCGTGGTTGCTACTCCCACTACTTTCTGGTGCCCAAAAAGGACAAGGAGGACATGCGTCCTATCTTGGACCTCCGGAACGTCAATCGCTTCCTCCGGAAGGAGAAGTTCAAGATGCTCACCCTAGCTCAGGTCTTGACTGCCCTCGACCCCGGAGACTGGTTGGTAGCGTTGGACTTGCAGGACGCCTATTTCCACATCCCCGTCCTGCCGGCCCACCGGCGTTACCTTCGGTTCACGGTAGGCCTCGAGCATTTTCAGTTCACCGTGCTCCCCTTTGGCCTTACCAGTGCCCCTCGGGTGTTCACGAAAGTGATGGCGGTGGTCGCAGCTCATCTGCGCCGGGCAGGGGTTTCAGTCTTCCCCTACCTCGACGACTGGCTGCTGAAGGCGGGCTCGTCCCAGGCAGTTGTCTCCCACCTCCAGACTACGGCCGAACTCCTGCACTCGCTGGGGTTCTCCATCAATGTGCCAAAGTCGCATCTGATTCCTTCTCCACAGCTCCTTTTCATCGGAGCAGTTCTGGACACGACGCAGTTTCGGGCCTATCCTCCCGAACGGCGAGTCCGGGATATTCAGGCTATGATTCCGATCTTTCAGCCCTTATCCTGGGTTTCGGTACGGATGACCCTGAGGCTGCTGGGCCTCATGGCCTCCTGCATCCTGCTGGTCACTCATGCCAGATGGCATATGCGGGCTCTGCAGTGGGACCTGAAGTTCCAGTGGGCGCAGCACCAGGGCGACCTGTCCGATCACGTCCAGATCTCGGAGGGGACTGCAAAACAGTTGCAGTGGTGGCTCTCGAACCGGCAATGGGTCATGGGCAGATCCCTCTCCCTTCCCCAGCCAGAGCACACAGTTGTGACGGACGCGTCCCTTCTGGGATGGGGCGGTCACATGGGAGAGGCGGAGATCAGAGGCCTCTGGTCTCCGGCGGAGTCCCGGCTCCATATCAACCTTCTGGAGCTCCGGGCGATCCGACTTGCACTCAGGGCATTCCTTCCCTCTGTCAAAGGGAAGGTAGTGCAGGTGTTCACAGACAACACCACCGCCATGTGGTACTGCAACAAACAAGGCGGGGTGGGGTCGTGGACCCTTTGTCAGGAGGCTCTACGCCTCTGGACATGGCTGGAACATCAGGGCATGTTCCTGGTGGTTCAACACCTGGCAGGTTCCCTGAACGCCAGGGCGGACGAACTCAGCCGCAGGTGCATAATGGATCACGAATGGCGTCTTCACTCGGAAGTGGCGCAAGGACTCTTTCTACAGTGGGGAGAGCCTTGGTTAGATCTATTCGCCACCGAAGAGAACGCGCAATGTCATCAGTTCTGCGCGTTGGAATTTCCAAGGCGGCACTCGCTCGGCAACGCTTTTCGTCACGAGTGGAGTTGCGGTCTCTTGTACGCCTTTCCGCCTATACCACTTCTACCCAGAGTGTTGAAGAAGATTCGGCACGACCGGGCCCAAGTCATTCTTGTGGCTCCGGACTGGGCTCGAAGAGTTTGGTATCCCGAGCTACTCAATATGAGCGTAGATCCCCCGATCCGTCTGCCTCTTCGGGAGGATCTTCTGTCGCAGCAGCAGGGGACGGTCCTCCACCCGAACCTGTCCAGTCTACACCTGCTTGCGTGGAGATTGAGCGGCGGCAGTTGATTCCTTTCGACTTGCCTCCCGAAGTTTGTGATGTGATTCTGGCAGCCAGGCGTCCCTCCACTAAGGTGGTATACGCCTGCAGGTGGAACAAATTTGTGGCATGGTGCACAGCAAAGGCTGTGAATCCCCTTTCTGCCCCTCTTTCTGAGGTCCTTCTGTTCCTTCTCTCTTTGGCCCAACAGGGTTCTGCCCTGGGTACCATCAAGGGTTATCTTTGTGCTATCTCGGCCTTCCTCAGGCTCCCTGATCAGCCCTCCCTTTTCAAGTCCCCTGTTGTTAACAGGTTCTTAAAAGGCATTACTCACCTCTTCCCTCCTGTTCCGTTTGTGATGCCTCAGTGGGACTTGAACTTGGTTCTTACCTTTTTAATGTGCGCTCCCTTTGAGCCTCTACATAACTGTCCTCTTCGTCTTCTGACTCTGAAGACAGCCTTTCTGGTGGCCATCACCTCCGCTCGGCGGGTGAGTGAGCTCCAGGCTCTATCTTGCAAACCTCCCTTTCTGTCTGTTCATCCAGACAAGGTTGTTCTTCGGACGCGTCCGTCCTTCTTGCCAAAGGTGGTTACTGCTTTCCACATTGGGCAGACCATCACTTTGCCCACCTTCTTTCCGCCTCCGCATCCTTCCAGAGAGGAAGAGAGGCTCCACCGTCTGGACCCAAAACGTGCGCTCTCTTTCTATATTGACCGCACAAAACACTTCCGGGTGGATGACCAGCTCTTTGTTGGCTACGTGGGCGCCAAAAAGGTCGGGCGGTGCACAAGAGGACCATCTCCCGCTGGGTTACCTTGTGCATCAAGACCTGCTATTCTTTCGCTAAAAAGGAACCTCCTGTTGGGCTGCGTGCCCATTCCACCAGGGCAACGGCTGCTACCACGGCCTTGGGCCGCGGTGTTCCGCTGCCGGTTATCTGTCAGGCAGCTACGTGGGCCTCGCTGCACACGTTTACAAAGCATTACTGCCTTGACAGTCAGGTCCGGAGGGACGGCTTCTTTGGCCGTTCTGTCCTCCAGGACTTCCTTGTCTGATCTTTGTTCGCAGACCCACCACCGGGGTTGGTATTGCTGGGGTATCTATTCTAAGGTAAGGAATCTGTCACTAACGTGTCTCTTTCAGATGCACAAGTTACTAACTTGTGTAACGATATATCTGTAAGAGACAGTAGTTAGTGACAGATTCCCACCGCCCACCCATCCTCCCCGTTCTGCGAACTGATTTCTAGGGTTAAGGACATCCCTTTCAGGGCCCTAGTATTTTTCAGACACCTATGTCAGCTTCTTGCATGGCTCTGCGTTCCTGGCGCGGAAAGTCGTGTACAGAACTGACGTCAGCGCGCAGGGGCGGCGCCTAAGTACTGCCCGCGACGTCATCCCGGCGATCACGACGCCGACGACGGACGCGGAGCCGCACGACGCCGCCTACCGACGCGCAAGGGTACTGCTACGCAAAAAACTTTCCGGATCCAGCCTGACGCCTGGGGATATTCTAAGGTAAGGAATCTGTCACTAACTACTGTCTCTTACAGATATATCGTTACACAAGTTAGTAACTTGTGCATTACTGCTACACATTATTTAAGCAAGAATTATCAGTAAACCCTTTCTAGAGATCACTGACATTAAATCCTGTCTTTCATAATGACAATGTGCTTATGAGTGGATTGCCTTCTAACTTTCCCGGAATTGTGTTTTGAGTTGCATATAAATATGATGCATTTATCCTTCTACTCTTTTCTTTTTCATATCAATCTTAAAAGAGCCTGTAGCATCTACATTGACGACGCCAACAAAGTCCCTCGCTTTAGTCGCCTTTCGTTTTTGCTACAAGCAACTCTGTACTGTCAGGGTTGTTTTTTATGCATTGCTTGTTGCTTTGAAACTTACCATCGATATTTGCCTCAGGACATTAAGGCGCATTGCCTCAGAGTTAAAATAGTATGTGTTTTGAAACCATATCAGCAAATCTGCTGGGCAGTAACCTTGGGTAATTTACTTACCTTTTGTAAACACTGCAGGTAATTTGGTCAAAATGTGATGTGACTAGTGCATGATCAGTGACAGCTAACACCCTCTCTGCGTAAAGCTGGTGTGAGTTCTTTATGTTTTGCTGGACCATAACAATTCGCTTGTTATGTTGGCAGCATTTGTCTAGCACACTTCTGTTTCTGTGGTGCTGTAGCATTTCTAGAGCCTGGGATTCTCATTGAGTGAAATCAAGGTCGTTTGGAGTCATTGAGATGTGTTACTGTACATCTAGTTGTATTTAGGGGGACTTTGAGAATGCTGCTTGTGCCCCTCACATCATTATGCACCATTTTTTATTCTGTGAGTTCAGTTACCTTTTCCTCCATATAATGGTGGTGTTCCCATCAAACTGGTTAATGGCTACTCGTAAAGAAAACCTACCTTTTTTAAATGGTTCTCCGTTTGAATTGTCCCACTTTGATGCTCTCCGGATAACCATACACCAGTAGACAAGAGCTGGGGTAACTGCAGAAAGGTTAAACTTTACTAAGTGAATTTTGTATGGTAGTTTTACATCTTAAGAGATGAATACTCTATAGAACTTTTTGCTCTTGTTTTCCAATAGGATTTTCTCTCTTTTGTCGGCTATCCTACACCTGGGGAATATCCGTTACAAAAAGAAGACTTATCGAGACGATTCCATTGACGTTTGTAACCCTGAAGTGCTGCCGATTGTCTCAGAGTTGCTGGAGGTATGTTTTGTTCAGGTATTTTGTAGTACCACCATAGGTGTAAGGTTTAAGAAAATCCTATTCAGTTCTCGTTTCCTACAAGCATTTAATGCACATAGAATGGTGGGAAGAATTCTACACAAATAGTACTATCTAAGCCACTACTCCACATTATCTATGTTGGATGGTTATTATGGCCACTTATGGTTAATTTTTATTTAGCAACTTTCCTGCTGATTGTGACCCACCATGGTTGAGAACTGCCACTCCTAACTAGTGAACAAACTACTAATTCGGTGTATGCTGGTCAGCTCTAAAAAAATATAAAATAAAAAAAAATTCAATGCATACAATGTTGTATTTAAAATATGAGCCTCATCGTAGTTGTTATGATCTTAAAAAAAAAAAAAAAAAAAGGCTTTATATATTTGTAATTTAGAAGCAGGTGGTGGTCTACATTTACAGCTTCACCCACAATATAGCTTCATTAAATGTGATAGCCTCCTGTCACCTCCCCTGCCTTATTTGGAGGGCTACATATAAAAAGTAACCATCCATACATCGTTTGTTCTTAACAAAGGCATACCCTGAAGCGGTCCCTTATGCATTCCTTTAAGACGGATCTTTCTTGCAGATTCCCTATGTATGTACTTTTCATGTTTTGAATGTTGAAGGCATCCACTCACCTTTTGCCCAACTAAGATACAAGTAATGGGTAAACTTCACAGCGAAAGTAGCAACGCTTATATCAGGAAAACAAAAACAGGCTCTCAGACACAAAAACAACAAGGTATCAACAAGTGAGGTTCACATCCTGAAACATGAACTAAAAGCCATTAGGAGTCTAAAAAAAACAGACCTGGAGCAAACAGCATGGGACAATTTGCGCCAACTGAGGAAAGAGTATAAAAAGAAGTCATGGGAGGTTAAAAGAAGCGGTGACAAAAACTTTTGGACACAACTACTATATGATTCCAAAAAAACTAACTCCAGCACATTTTGGGAAACAATAAACAACTTAAATGGGCCTGTCAACTATCTAACCTCAAACGTACAAGAACATGACTGGGCAAATTTTTTGAACACGTGTTTTTTCAGAAACCATAACCTCTGGAACTAGAGGAGGAAAAAGGAAATGTAGAAAAATCTAATCAAGAAAAAGACAGTACTTGCTACCTAAAGGTAAACTCTGAGTTGCTAGCGGAAGACACTACAAAGAATTACGATAAAGAGGGTACTTGTGGTTCAAAGGTAAAACAAGATGTCCACTTAGCAGAAGATTTAACAAGCATAATACGGAAAGGTAAAGGAGACGGTGCGCCAGGGCCCAACGGCATTCCTCAAGTAATTTTTTAGGTCTCGCCTACGCAGCGCGCATGCGCTGCATAGGAAAAAAGACCTTTTGCGATTGATTCGGCTTTTCAGCCAAAAACGTGCACGCGTTCCATTGCCTTCAATGGCAACGCGTGCACGTTTGGCGATTCACTTGCGGGAGCGAGCAGCTGGCGCCATATGGTAGCAATTATCGCTCCTGGCGCCGCTCGCTCCCGCAAGTGAATCGCGCAGGCTCCCTCCCTCTCCCCCTGCTGCCGTGCGAGCGCGCGCGCTTGTTTTCTCCTAGTATTGGACTGCCTCTCTGCCCATTTCCAGTCTGAGATGCCCACAGTCGTCCACGGTGATACACGATTTCGCTCTCTCCACTAGCTTCTAAGCCTCAAATCAGAAACTTTGCTTCTCTGAGAACCAATCCAGTTTTTAGGGTCAGTCCACGCTGGTTAATGAAAAGTTATGTTCCCCTCACTTTCACACGAGGCGCTGACCCATGGCATTGGATTTAGAAAATCTCATGTTACTCGAAATAGAGAAATCTCTCTGCCATTCACCATTCTTTCTTGAAACATCTGTAGCAGATTCTCATCTGTTTCCCTCCCACTGGACACCCTCGTCTTTTTGCTCTCACTGCACATCTGTATTTTCGCCCCCAACATTGCATCGCGAAGGGATTGCGCAATAATACGAGGCGCAGAATTCGCTTACTGAACGGAGGCAGTACAAGCATTGTCCACAAAGATCTGAAAAGGGCAATTATTGGTCCTGTCAGGAGAGCTTTCCTCGCGCACATCATTTTGCAACCTACACAGTTAAGGATGGGAAGGGAAGGTGGAACTTGCACAATTCAAACTGGCTTGAAGGAAATATTGTAGTCACGTTGGAGGAATGGAACACACACGTCTCCACAGCAGATGAATCAAAACCAACCCACACTCGCCACACAATCACCCCAAAAGTTAGGAGGCTTGGCCATGAGAGCAAACACCGCTACTTCTTTGTCTTCGCTCATATCAGGCTTTTCGACAACTCTAGCTGCACTTGGAGAACCTCTACTCTTCTTCATTTATGTTACCCTTATAACACTCCTGTTGCCTTCCGGTCTCTTGTAGCGCTCACACCGGCAGGTGGCGCACGTCGAGAAGTCTCTCTTAATGAACATTCATTTAGTTCAGTCAGATGTCCTACAAGCCTCACGCGCACGGGGTGAGGGTGGCAGAAGGGTTCATCTATGTAATCTATTCTGCTTGTTGGTAGCCTTTCCCTTCAAGAAGGGAGATTGAGATTTTCAGGAAGCTACATGTACATCTTTACAACTAAGAAAACTTAAGACAGAAATCCAATAGACAGCAGCAGTGGTAAGGTGTCGGTCCACGGAGACTGGCAAACTTTGAAACCATCACTTCTGGTCCAAGTGTAGTAAATGATGCATATTTATTTATATTAGGATTTTAATTTAACTAAAAAAAAACTGACATATCAAATAGTTATTCTACATTACATGTATTTAAAAGGGAACCCTATTCTTAATAGATAAGAAATAAATATAATATTAAAATAAGAGAAGCCTATCACAACTTTAAAATGATAAATTAAATAAACATGAACAAACTTATCTAAATTAAATTACAACATTGAAGTCTAACACATACAAAATACTTAATTATGTTAACAATCATTACATTAAGATAAAAACATGAGACGTAAATCTAATAAAGGCTGCAGAGTTATGTTACCATTTATTAAATTCCATGAAATTAAACTTGGAACCACAGCACTAACAAATGTTACATACTGAAGTATAGAAAAAATAATCAAGTAATGTTATGTGTCAGTAATGTCAGTTAGAGTAGTGGTACAGGTAGAAGGTATTGCAGAAATAATAGCAGACCGAATTAATGTCGTTCAAGTAATGGTGGGGCAACCTATGCTTGCCACATTGAAAAGAACCCTTGCCGCTCTCACGCCGAGGCAGAGCATTATTTCATGGCTAGTTTCTTGGTGCACATTATCAAGCTTACAACCCTCATCCCCTGAACAGAGGAGGTCTTCAGCAATTTGTCATGTGTTTATTTTTACTTCTCGTTATTAGGAAACCAGAGAAATGCTAACATGAGGGTACAAAGGTTTATATGTAACGTTTTAAGTAGGCCTAGCCCTGGCAGATGCCAATTCTATTAGAGGTGGGGACGGCAGCCTGTTGATACATACCCAGTTGCTTGATTGGTGGTACAAATTTATAATCAAAATTGTTATGAACTTATAATGTACACCCAGAAATGTGAGCCAATATGGAAAACGTTAGCATCACTTAAAACAAGCAGTGGCAAAGTCAATAGATCTGGGGCTGGCAGCAGACATTTTGACTACACCAATGCTTGTTTTCTTTTGAAATTTTATTACAAGAAACATGCAAAGATGGCCACCGGCGCGAGCACAACCATGCATGAGCGGTGAACCGAATATTTTTTATATATATAGTTTTTTTAAAGCCTTTGAAGAATAGCTGACTACACGTGCAGATGCACGCATGGACACACAAGTGTCTACTTTTTAATGATTTTTTACAAAAGTAAAAACCATTCAAAGATGGCCGTCTGTGTGCACGAATAGACGCTCATATAAACACACAAACACACAGAGGTGACCATCTTTAAAAGCCCATTCAAAGTCGAATGTTGTTTGCAATGCCTTCACAGGTGGCGTACTGCAAGCAGCAGCGACGATGGGCAAGTAGCAGTGTTTGGTAATCTAAGCCAAGCCAATGCAAAGTTAACAAAAAAAAGCATAAAGTTTAAAAAGTAAATAAAAAACACATTGGCTCACAAGTCCCTGGCACTGTAAGGGACTATTTTCTGTGTGGGTAATGACATTGTGCTTTGGAAGAATGCCACGCATGCACAAGGGAAACAATGACTAAAGTGGGCTGACCCACTGCACCGTGCCACATGGCTATGCTAAACAGAAGAAAAACGTGAGCTACAATCCTAAGTACCAGTGGATGAAGAGGGCTGCCTGAAATAAAAGTATGTATGTATTTAATATTGCTTCTTTCTAATTCAAATGATCTTGGCTTATGCTAGACCTAAAAATGACAATTTATGATTGCTGCATTCAAAGACATTAGCTAAATGCATCAAGCATAAAATATACAACCTTCAAACTGGTGATGTACTTGCACAAACAGTTTTCTAGATGCCAAAATAGTCATCTTTCCATGAGCATGTTCAATAGTGGCGAAGAGGCACATAGCGCTGTGCAGCTGCACTGAGCACTGATGCAGCACCAGGAACTGGTGAGGCGAGCAAGCGGCGCAGTGCGTGGCCAGCGAGACCTTGCTAAGGAGAGCCACGCAAGAGACAGAATACAATGCAAACAAGCATTGGCATAGCCAATAGGTCTCGCCTTTGGGACCTTATAAGTGTTTAGCCATGCAACACTTGATGTTGTTGCACTAAGGATATTGTGCTGGATAACTAAACACTTATAAGGTCCCAAAGGCGAGACCTATTGGCTATGCCAATGCTTGTTTAAATGATCCATCCTGCTGGAGCATCCATCTAACCATAATATTTTTTTTAAAAATGGAGCACCTAAATCAAATACCACCGAGCTGGCAAGGCTCATTTATCACACCAATTTAGAAAGGAGGAGATGGAACACATCCATCGAACTACAGGTTAATCGCCTTATTATACGTAGAGGTAAAGTATTGCGGCTCTCTGATCTTGGAAGAACTAACAGAGTGGTCAAATAAGCTTAACCTGATTCCGGCCAACCAGACAGGCTTTAGAAAAGGGATTGGGACGATCACAGATACTCTAACTCTTTCATTAATAGCAGACAAATGCAAGCGGAGAAAACAACAAATGCATCTCTGTTTTATAGATCTAAAGGCAGCATTTGACAGTGTAGATCGTCACCTCCAATGGGAAAAATTGAAAGCCTGGAATATTCCTGAGAGAATATTAAGAGGAATACTGCTACTCTATTCCCAAACATGGATGAGAATAAAGTTGGGCGACGGCTCGAGACTATTGAGAAAGATGAACACAAACAAAGGTTTAAAACAAGGATGTGTGTTGGCTCCGCACCTCTTTAATCTTTTTATGTCGGACCTGGCACTTCGGCTTCATAAGATCCACTCGCATCCCCCGCAACTGGGAAAGCTATCTCTATCGCATCTCTCCTACGCAGACGATGTCGTTTTAATGAGTCTAACTAAGGTTGGTCTCCGGAGGTCTCCAATGGAAATGATGGAAAACATATCGACCAACAAATTAGAAATCAATACATCAAAAAGCAAAACAATGCTTATCAGCAATTATCCAACAGCCAAGCAGAACATATGGCTTGATGGTAATCCATTAGAGGAGGTAACCAGTTATAAATACTTGGGGTTTTACATGGACAGGCTAAACTGCCTAGAGCAAAAAGCTTATATGTCACAGAGAACTAGTGCATTAACGTTTGCATTTGGGACCCTGGAAAAAAAATTTAAGGGGTCATCATATAAACCTTTGCTTGCAGTGATATCAGCCAAAATGCTTTCAACAATAACATATGCCAGTATTGCTTCACACGGCAAAGACTCAGAATTTCTGAACAAACTATTAGTTTCAACATATAAATAGGTTTTTCAGATTCATCAGTCAGCTTCACCAGCCCAGGTGCGACTTGAATTTGGTCTAATAAACGAAACAATAGGGAGGATGTACACCACAATAAAGCTTTGGTACCGACTGAAACAGAATACATCCAACTCAATACTCAACAAGGCCCTCTGGACGGAACTTGAAAACGATAAAAAATCACCATACAATCAATATCTTCAAAAAGCCCTAACAACTACTTGCACGGGCGAGCTATGGAACAACAACTTGCCTTATTCAACCTTTAAGCAAGTAATAAACAAAACAGCAAAATTGCACTCCTTGTTAGTGGACAAAAATATCTTTAGGTTGAGATCGCACACCTGGATGGTGATTAAAAATTATAAGATCCTTGCACCTGCACCTTATTTAAGTATTACATTTTCGATTTATGGAAAAAGACAACTGATGGCTCTACGCTTCAGAAAACTTCCATCGATTGCTGACCAGCCAACCTGGGTCTATAAAGGGCCTGCACTATGCCGACTCTGCAGCACCAACAAAGCGGACTTTATTAATCTAATCTGCACATGCCCTAAACCATACACAACACACAAGATGATGGACGGAATGCTGCACATTGGCAAACATTCACCCCCAGTCACAGATCTGGGTTTAATCCATCGTTATTTTGCTTCACCACGCCACCCCAGTTCAGACATGGCCATATGCAAATCAGTCTTGACCCTGTGCCTCATGGGAACAGTCCAGACCGAACTGCCAAGCCATGTCTTCCCTGGACCGGAATCAAGCATCCTAGGACCGGTTTCAGGCTATCAGCCTTCATCAGCCAGGATAGCTTGACTCCAGTGGCGTAGTGAGCACGGGACCCACGTCTGGGCATACCCTTCCCACTTAGGGCGAAATGCAAACACACAAGATGATGGACGGAATGCTGCATGCCACTGGAATAAAGCTATCCTGGCTGAAGAGGGGTGAAACCCTGAAACCGGTCCTAGGATGCTTGTTTCCAGTCCAGGGAGGACCTGGCTTGGCAGTTCGGGCTGGACTGTTCCCATGAGGCACAGGGTCAAGACTGATTTGCATATGGCTGGGTTCAAACTGGAATGGCATGGTGAGCAAAAAAACGATGGATTTAGGCCCAGATCTCTGTACTGGGGTGAATGTATGACATTGTTCTGCATTCTGTCCATCAACTGTTGTTTTTGCATTTGTCACCCCGAGTGGGACGGGTATGCCCAGACGTGGGTCCCGTGCTCTCCATGCCACTGGAATCAAGCTATCCTGGCTGAAGAGGGGTGAAACCCCGAAACCGGTCCTAGGATGCTTGTTTCCAGTCCAGGGAAGGACCTGGCTTGGCAGTTCGGGCTGGACTGTTCCCATGAGGCACAGGGTCAAGACTGATTTGCATATGGCAGGGTTCAAACTGGAATGGCATGGTGAGCAAAAAAATGATGGATTTAGGCCCAGATCTCTGTACTGGGGTGAATGTATGACATTGTTCTGCATTCTGTCCATCAACTGTTGTTTTTGCACCTAAACCATACACAGCACGAGTCCCTTTACTAAGAAAAGCTCTAAATATCAGAAGAATAAGGACATGTAGAGCTGCCATGATAACAGGGCTAGACCCTTCAGATCCTCAAATGAACTGCCAATTGCTAACATTTCTCAAACTTCATGATCAGGCACTGAAAAATGAAACGCTAACTACAAAGTAAAAAGAGAAAACTACGAACTGACAAACTCTATTGTTCAGAACACGCAAGTGGAGAATGCTCGTATCCTCATAATCAGGCCTGAAAAGCGATCTCTTAACTGAGCGGCAGAATGGGGGAACTTTGATTCAGTAAGATTTTAATTGCATGCCATGAACCTTATTACGGGCAAATGAATATCATTAATCATAATAAGTGAGAATGTAAAGCCTTTAATGTTTTGTTTTTTTAACAGAATTTTTTTTATTGCTTACAATAATTGCTCATGTGGAAAAATAGTTAAGGTTTTAATTAACTAAACAATAAACATTTATCTATCTATCACTCACCTTTTGTCTTTCTGCAAATTCGAAAGCTGGCAGTTAGGTAACAAAGTCTAAATTAAGCTCAAACATGGCCACCCTGTTGATGCCCATTTTGATAGGCAGGAGCTGCTGCTTTCATTTTGAACTAAGATGCAGCTTCTCTAAAAAAAATTAATTGATTAGCCTCTTTTTAGTAAGAAGCTTCATCATTATCACAGTACAGGTCAACATAGTTATCCATTCCTCTGTGGTTGTGGAATTGAGATATAAATATGCAGCCTTGATATTTCATATGTTCACATGCTTGAATCATTCTCCGTTGTCAGGCAGGGAATCCCAGGTAATGATAAAATAGCAGTAAGCAGTGTTAAATGGCCATAGGCCTCAACAACAGGGTTTGTTTAATAGAATAGCCACCTCATTTGAAGCAGCCTAAACCTCAACCAGTATAGTGGAAGTGCTAGATCTCCTACCCTCCTAGATGTCCCCATAGTTCAGATGTCTATCACACGCCGTGTGTGAGGGAGCCCCCAGGCAGAGCTCTTGCTACAACCAGTCAGTGAATTTATCGTGTCATTTTTCTGGTCTACCCTTAGACTACTCCAGCCCTACCTTCAGCTTTCAGACTACTGTAAGTTGTTTAAGGGAAAATTATTTTTTTAGGTCGAGCCTCGAGTAGCGCGCAAGTGTTGCTCTGCGAGACTTATAGTTAGGGAGTTTGAAAAGCTGACCAGACGCTCGTGCGTCATGGCCTTTTACCTGCGGTTCACGCGCGCGGCAGACATGTGTTTCCAATTATCGTGCCCAGACGCGGGCGCGATAGTTGGAAACACATGCTGGCCGTGCGGGGAAAAGGCCATGACGCACGAGCGTCTGGTCAGCTCTGCAGGCTGCCGCGCTCGCTCGCCCCCGCTCCTCTCTTGTTCCACTGGTTTCTGTACTGACACCATCAAAAGGGCTTACAAAAGTTGGCGCCTTGAAGTAACTGTGAGGTAAGATTTGGCACTATATAAAACTCAAGATAAATAAATAACTCGACTAACTCCACAGAGGGCTCTCGTTCGATGTTCGAATATGGCGGGGTCTGTCAGCCCTAGAGCCAAGCCTGGTGGGTGCCTTCTTTTAATATTCCCTTCCTGATAACATCACTCCTTCCTTGCTCCTTTCTCAGCAACGCGTCTGTCTCTCCCACTCTCTGCACTCCCCACCCCGCGCTCCTGTTCACAAGTGACAGTCATTTGATCCCCGACCTTTCTGGATGGAGAGAAAATTGTTTCTTGCGCGGGGAGGGGGGTTGCCAACTGGGAGCGACCCGCAGAGTGGGCTTATAATCAATGACTGGGCTGTGTTGACACGAGAACTAAATTCTGGAAAATATAGCAAGGTCAGAGTTGAGACACGCTGTCGGGCGCTCGGTTTGTCAGTAAATATCACATGTTAATGAAGTAACCTGTGAAAACAAGAGCCCGGGTGATGGAGCTGTCAATCAAAATGGCCGATTGACCGCGGCATTCTGCTCTGAGCGCCAGCCGGCATCCACATCCCACATTTTTAAAGTTTATTTAATTTCCCCTCGACAAGGAATTAGCAGTTTACTATCCCTGGCTTAATTACAACCACGCCACACAGTTCTTTGTCATTTTGAAACATTTAGGCCAATACAATTAGCAGTTACATCTGCTGTAATCCGATGTCTTATTCTTCCAATAGCACTGCCCTGTAAGCCGCCCATTTGGTGAAGGTTGACGAGATATTGAAGACAAGCATTGGCAAAGCCAACATGTCTGGTGTTGGCTGTCAGTCTTTGCCTTTGCCAATTCTTGTTTTTTTTTCATGGTTTTTGCAAAATATGATTGTTCCTCCTCAATCTAAACAAGCATTGGCATAGCCAATAGGTCTCGCCTTTGAGACCTTATAAGTGTTTACCCATGCAACAGTTGATGTTGTTGCACCAAGGATATTGTGCTGCATAACTAAATACTTATAAGGTCCCAAAAGCGAGACCTATTGGCTATGCCAATGCTTGTTTTATCAGCCAGTGAAACTCTGGGTCTATCATCATTTGTCTCCGTGGCTGACAGAGAGAAGAAATCTCTTTTCAAGTGTTGTTCATCTTGTGGTAACAAGAAGATCTATACAAATGACCCATGTGAACATTGTATTTATTGCCTTTATTCAGCACACAAGCGTTCACGCTGTGACATTTGTAGTACCGTTCTTTCTAAAAACCCTAAAGGAGCTAGAGAGAGGAGCACAAGCAACCCAGGATCGGTTTCGCCCAAGTTATCAGCGATTATAGCTTTTTTCTGCTCATCAGCCATTTATAGCTTGGTTCCAGGAAGACAGTGTGCATACTTGTCCCTCTTAAATCGACACACGATAGTGTAAAAGAAAATTGATGAATGGAATGCTTGAATTAATCTCAGCTACTGGTAATTACTAGGGCCACATCCCAATCCATTGTTATTTCGCGCACCAAGCTACCTCACTTTGGGCCCAGCCATATGGAAATCAGTCTTGACCCTGCTCCTGTGGGAACAGTCCAGCCCAAGTTGCCAGACCAGGTTCTCCTTGAACTGGAATGCAAGCAAACCAGGACCGGTTTCGCTCTAATTATCAGCCATTATCGCTTGGTTTAGCTCATCAGCCATTTATTACTTGGTTACAGTGACGCTGTGTGCACTGGACTTGCGTCTGGGCATACCAGTCCCACTTAGGGCGACACAGAGTAGTATACAGAAAAGTAATGAATGTAATGCCTTACTTAATCGCAGCTACTGGTAATTACTCGGGCCGCATCCCAGTCCATTGTTATTTTGTACACCAAGCCACCACAGTTTGGGCCCAGCCATATGGAAATCAGTCTTGACCCTGCTCCAGTGGAAAAAGTCCAATCCGAACTGCCAGGCCAGGTCCTCCCTGAACCAGAACAACATATTGTTCCCACTGGAGCAGGATCAAGAGTGACTTGGATATGGCTGGGTTCCTATTTATCAAACCTGTAAGCATCATCATGGCTTTGCACAACCTGAGATGTTCCAAGTACCTGTTGAGTTTTGGGCAGCAATGCAACAGTTAATAGGCACCTTTGAAAGACTTCTTCCTCAGCAGCCAACTGGGCATCCCAGGCCTGCCCCTCCTCCGCCTCAGTCATCATCATCATGCTGCCCCCCCACCACCCCTACCGCAACCTCCAAATACAGTGACATCAAAAGTGGTCCTGCTCACTCCTAAGGAAATTGGGAATGAGGATTTTTCCCTAACTCCTACTACTGAATGATAGTAGTGCAAATAAATGGGATGGCTACGTCAAACTGAAGGAAGATGACAAGTCTTTAGTCCAACCAGGCTCACCTCCAGATGACATTAGACAGTTTCAGTGCACTAATTAAGAGGGTCTATAAATGTTAGCCTTCCAATGGCCTCCGAAGAGCAGCAGTGTTTCCTTTATGACAACAAGAAGCAGCCATGTAAAGTCACTAGGCTGATACCTATATTGGACATTGTCTGGTCAGAAGGGCTGAAATTGATGAAAGCACCAGCTACAGTACCGTCAATGGTACTAAATTTGGAGAAGCAATACAGGGCCCCAGATATAGCCCCGGCCTGCCCAACGGGCAACCGTAAACTAGATTCTGTCATAGCATCTGCAGCTCAGTGCAGATCAGAAAATCCAGAACCTTCCTCTAGACACCTTGCTGGCAGGTGTTTATATATTTTGAGTCGTAGAGTTGAATCCATGGATGCCGCATAGATAAAAGCCACACTGTCGTAGCAATTTTAGCCCGCTATTCTGTCCATCAATTGTTCGTTTTGCATTTGTCACCAAAATTAAAGAACATCTTCATTTTAGGTAGCTAGGAACAGAAAAATTACTAACTGACGTCTCTGGATCGTCAGGATATGTATTTTTTCAATACATGTTGGATCGCAGTACACTCGAAGCACAAAAAGTACATCTGCTTTGCAGTGGCGGGACAGCACAATCAATTCAAGACTCTATTATTCGGCCTCAAGCCAGCTCCTTTGATGTTTAATAAGTGCCTAGCGCCGGTTGCTGCTTATCTCAGGCAACAGGGTCACCAAGTTTACCCATACTTGGAGGACTAGCTCATCAAAGCTCTGTCAAAGAAAGAGGCAAATGCATTGACAGTCACTTGCACAAATTAGGATTTGTACTGAACATTGAACAGTCATCCACAGAAGCTTGCAAAAAGCTGCAGTTCTTAGAAGAGATACTGGATACAAAAGTAGGAAAAGCCTGCAGATCGACAGAAGGACTAAGAAAACTTCAGTCAATGATAAAGACCTCTGTCAAACAGACTGGTACAATCAGACAATACAGATCCCTGCTGAGCCTGATGTCCACATGCATAGGTCTTGTACCCAATTGCAGGCTCAAGATGAAACTCTTCCAGCAAGAACTGGACAGCAAATGGAAGCAAGTTCACAGCATGTGGGACCACACTCCAAGTTACAAGATGTTTAAAGCAAGCACTATTATGGTGGCGGCTCACTACGAAGCATATTGCAGGACTTTCATTCCATCCTTCATGGGACAGAGTGGTACTCTCAACCGGTGCCTCCATGTAGGGCTGGGGAGCTCCACATCAACCGCCACATAAACCTCCTGTCCAAGCATTCTTCCCAAATCTGGCAGGTCTAGCAGTCCTCATAAGAACAGAACAACACAGCATCAGTGTTTTACATAGCTAAACAAGGAGGAACGAAATTCCAGCCTCTTTTCAGAAGAGACGCAGTGACTGTGGGGCTGGGCCAGGAGACCTTGTGCTTCACGACCTCCGCTCGTTGAATCTTATAGCATGACTCCTAACAACCTAGAGAATGGACAGCTAGATCTCGCAGCAGAATGTAGGGACATCCTGGCACAGGCCCAAGCGCCAGTGACCACAAGCACCGCTAACACCAAATAGAAATGTTTCTGTGTTGAGTGCAAATCTAGAAGATTTTATCTGCTAACAATATCCCCTCAAAAAATACTTCCATATTTACTGAGCCTGGCAAAGGATGGTCTAAGATACTAAGTACGAGTTCCTATTGCTGCAATCTCACGTTTCTGAAGGGCAAGTCAACCAGACTTTTTTCCCAAACAATCTTAAAGGAATTTAAGAAGGGACATTTCAGAGCTATCAATCCAGGACGGCAACCACCAATACCATTGGAACTTAATACTGTGCTCAGCCAACGCATGTTGCCTCCGTTCGAACCCATCCATAGAGCGCATTTCAAGTTCTTTTGCTGGAAAACAGCGATTCTTTTGGTGGTTACATCAGCACGAAGTGTATGGAAATACATATTAAAAAGGACCCTATCTCTGCTTCACTAAGGACAAACCATCCTACTCTGAAGTTTGTGCCAAAGAACCCACTGCTTTCCACCTGAATGAGCCCATCGTTATGTGCTCCTTCTTCCAAACTCCCATAGCATCAGCTGAAAAGTCCTTGCCCTCGCTGGATGTGCGCAGTTGCCTTAGGTTTTACATAGCCAAAACAAAAGACATTCGCTCTTCTGACCAACTGTTTCCTCCAGCTACACAAGACTAGGCTAACCACTCTCCAAACAGGGAATAGCATGGCGGCTATAAGCCTGCATCACATTCTGCCACATTAAGGCCAAGCGCCCATTCCAGGGATGAGTGAGGCGCATTTCACCAGGAGCATAGCTGTGATTGCGGCACTCTGTGCTGGTGTACTTCTGTGAGACATCAGTCGTGTAGCTACCTGGAGGAGCAGGCACATGTTCACAAAGTACTACTGTCTTGGTGTGACCAGAAGCCGACTCAATAGTGTGACAGGCTGACCTCCTTAACCTGTTTTAGTAAAGGTGAGCCTAGTTCCAGCTTTCCTATATTTATTGGGATGGCTATGCTCTGCTTACTGTTCTGATTTAATCATATGAATATATGAATGATCAAATTTTGGAGACGAAGTTAGTCACTCACCTTTAACTCCAGTTGGCCAGTGATGTTATCTCTTGTATATTCATGTGCGCCCCTCCTGCTTCCAGGTCAGAGGCTCTTTTATTAGAATCTCTTCTCACACTTTGTCCGATGAAGGTAATGAGAACACTTGTGGCTGGACTTAGAAGTACTTACTTTAAGCTAGCCACCTGTTTGGGTTTACACCAACAGCCCATCTACATGTGTCATGGAATTACACAGATCTAGGTAGGCTCTTTATTGACTCCCCCCCGACCCCTCCACTGCACCCCACCACTTTCTATGTTTTTTATTTTATTCTCGAGGCTTTGGCTCTCAACTTGGTACCCATATTGTCTATTTGCAGTATTGTCTTTGGTCTAGCTTAACCAGCAGGCTTGGTCACTCCTCGTCAGCTGTTGGGTGCTCCCATGCTCAAACTGCAATGGAACCTCTAAGTTTCTCTGAAGTCTTCTGTTCTTGTCTGCCTGCTAAAGTCACTGCTTTGTGTTCTGGTTACTTTCTCATTTTCTGCACTTTTTCTGCTGCTGCACTTAAGCCTGGCATTGAGATACTTTAGGCATTCAAATTATTTGTTTAGCTGGAAAACCTTTTAAACAAATGTTTGAGCAACAGCTCTAACATGTCAGTTGTTATTTTTATTTTCTTTCTCATTTAGTGCTCTGTGCGTGCTGTACCCTCTGAAATGGTATATCGTGTCTGGGACCAGCGTGAAACCTAGTCGTCGTCGTTTTCTCAGTTCCTCATCTGCCTAGAATCTATCTTGATGCAAGTTCGTGCAGTCAGCACTCACTTCCTTTTGCTTCATGATAGAGCTCCTGCCTATTCTCAGTTGCTTTATCACTGTAGGGGTCTGCTTTGCAGTTTTATCACCTTGAGTCAAGCATCAGCCATGCAACTCACTTGTATCCCAAGGATTCAGCAATGCATCATCTCTATGCATTGTCACCTCCATTCTGTGAGAGGATTCCTTTGACATTTTCTTCCAACAGACCCCCGATGGGGTGCGCACATGCGCTTATACCTAGTCTTTCACTTTGTTGGGTCTCTTACAGGTCATCAGTTGCATTGACCGTATAAAAAGGAGCATTTCTCTTTAGTTAGTGCATGTCAACTACCCGTGTTCAAATATATGTATATTTTTGCTTGTCGCTGTACTTCGCATTGGGCCTTGTACTCCCTCACTTTGCTGTATTCCCTCACTTTGCTGTATTCCAATCTTTTTTGTTCCTTCGGGGTAGCTGGGACTCTATCCCTGTTCTCCACACAGCTCTGGGTTACCACCATCTTCCGCCTGAGGATACACCTCCATTCCTCTTCCAGCTGCTGCTGTCCAATGACTGAGGCTTTGGCCTCGGTCACCATTGCTGTGACACTCTGGCAGGTCTTTCCTCACAGATTCTAGAACCATATTATTTTCCTTGGTGTCCTTTAAGCCTGTTCCATCGGCCTAATTTCATGAGTTTTTCTAATCTATGGGGTCCAATTGCAACTGAGCCTCCTACTCCTCATCTTGCGGTATTGGTTTCCCTGTATCATCTCATTTTGTGATGAACTGTGGGCCGAGTTTCTCTACTGGCATGGCAGTTCTGCAGATAGGCTCTAATATGTTCCCCACCTTTGCCACACATCGAGTTCTCAAGATTTGCAGTTTGTCTGTGGTGACTAATGCATCTGGGAGTGATTGGAATGGACTCTATTGGGAGAAACAGAAGAAAAAATTAAGTGAACCATGATACATTGACATTTTGTACATTCCGACTTGACCTACTGACTTGAGAAAGAAAATGCCATGTCAGGATTTACTAAAGGTTTGGAAATAATGCATATTCTGTTCTGTTACAGTGGTTTGTAAAGTCTATCAGAATATCTCGCACAGAAATTGGATTACCCCCCCAAAAGTTGAAGTTGGCTGCTTGCTTCTGAAAATTTGTTTCTCAAGAGAGGAATTATCATTTTAGTCCCAACAAGATTAGGAGGTGCTTTCATTTGGAAAGACAGGGCCGACAGCCCATGAAGTGTAATGGGTAAACTAGGGTAATGGCAAGGACGATGCACTTGTAAAAGCTGCAAATAGTAGTGATAAGCTCCTACCAACGTGGAATAAGGTGGCAGTAAACGTGTCACTTTCTCTAATAGTTTATAATCTGTATCTGTTAAAGTTTGAAATTGTGATTTATACTTCGAGGAATGTATTCCATGTTGCCAAAATTAGTGTCACACAATTTGCCAACAAGAATCTTGCGTAGTTGTACCCACTGTAAATATGTAGCAAATAATGCTGGCCACACAATTTGGCAAAGATCAAATAGCATATTTACAATTGACACTAGGGCAAATATCGTCTGATTTGCACCACATTTCAGTGAACTAGCACCAAAACTGGATTAGCACAGTAATAGTAATCAAATCCGTAGTGGCCAAAAGAATAGTAAATGGAAGCTTTGAGTGTACATACTTTGGAGGACAGCAGCCTAAAGGACACAGGTCAGAGAACGTCTGGGTTGAGATGGAACTACCAAATCTGTGCATGCTATGCTGTTGTCCTAGCTGAAACAATCGAAGAAGGGTAAGTCTCCTTTCACCACATTGTCTCTTTCTTAACCTAAAATGCCATACGCTACTAATAATGAAAGTGGAAGTAGTTCTGGCAGGAAATGTTAGACGGTCAGGAAGGTACCTTATGTAAACTTGAACAGGGGTATTTGGGACGTAGGAAGGGTATTGAGGTCGCTTGTGTGGGGTGAGCAAGGTAACTCGATGCAGGCCTTTTCACGCTTGCACAGTCAATGCAGTCACCTACCAAGTGCCTCGTCTCCCACTCTAGCGCGTATAGGATGACAGTCTGGCTAGGTTCTGAGCCACCACCCAGCTGATGCTGTCTGACTTTGGGTGCCTTTGAAAATCGAAAGGGGCTTGAGGCATGAAGCCCTGATGAACGTTTTGGCATCCCTCGGCCTAATAGGAGCAGGTGGATTCTAGGCCTTTTAAAGATTAGGTAGATTCTCCTTAGATTACCAGTTTTAGGTTACTCTCACACATCCTTCCTCCTTCGTGGGGTGTATGTTCAGCAGTAGGCAGTATCCCTGCCCTAAATCTAATAATTAGTCAAATAAAATGTTGCATGACTACTGCTTATGTCACCAAATCCCATTCTTGCCCTTTTGGCATCTTTTCAATTATTCAGCAGCTTCTGTGCCTGGCACATATTGCCTTATAGATTACTGATCCTTCTTAGATTATCCTCCTTTTAGTTGTATGTGAAACCGCATTGCGCTTCTCCACAGCTATCTGTGTAGGTAAGCGTTTTAGCACCCCACATAGTGGTAGTAAGCACATTCCAAATGCTAAAATACTGTACTGCAGAGATACCAGGCAGAGTATTATTTCTCAGGGGTTTCACACATTTAATGCATGATACCATCTGGCCAAACAAGGAGCAAACTCACTTTGGAAGTGGAAGGGGTTCTTGCCAAATGTGATAGAATGGGGCATAGTGTGTAGGAGGCTATAGACTAGGGTGCACACATTTGCTAATACCTAGTCTTTCACTTTACTGTGTCACTTACAGGTCATGAGTTGCAGTGGCAATATAACAAGGCGTAATTCCTTTCAGTTAGTGCATGTAAACTTCTCATGTTCAAATTGTATTTTTCACTTGTTGCTATAGGGCGCACCAGACCTTTCACTCCCTCACTTTCGCTGTTTTCCTCCCATTCTTGTTCCTTCTGGTTCTTTTATTGGTCAGTACCTTTGTATTCCTTCGCCTGCCCTGGCTTTGCTTTATTGTAGACTCCTCCCACTTCTCTGGGAACAAGGTTGGTTCTTTGTCTTCCTTGGTCTCATCAAACCTTCCAGCTACAAGACGTTATGTGAGTGATTGCTACCAAGATCCTTGTGTGACTACTTGTTATCTTCCAAGTATTATACTTACCATAGTGTCTTCCTATAATGGTGGTGTATATGTCCTAGCGAAAGAATACCCCGAATCTACCAAGTGCCAGAGCCATACCTTTTTGGAACTCTGCACCAGTCTCTCTCTCTCTCTCCTCTCTCTATTCTCTCTCTTCTCTTTCTTCTCTCTCCTCTCTATCCTCTGTCTCCTCTCCCTCTCTCTCTCTCTCCCTCTCCCTCTCTCTCTCTCTCTCTCTCTCTCCCTCCCTCTCTCTCCCTCTCCCCCCCTCTCCCCCCCTCTCCCCCATTGCTACCCAATTCCTTTCCCCGTGGTTCTGGGCTGAAGCTGTGGCTCAGAGGGTCATTTCAGAGTTTAGGTAAATGTAGGGATTGCTTTTGTATCAAGTGGCATTATACCAGTTTCCCGAGACCTTGACAGGCCACATTTTCTTGCCAAAATAAATCCGGAGATCAGTCCTTTGTAAGCAATAGCTAACACTATTACTACAATTAAAGAAGAATTCGAAAAAGTAGGGCGTAAGAGAGCCTTCATATTAGATGCTGAATCAGATTTATATTCAATCTGCTGATCCTCAAATGAATCTTCTTACTCCTAGTTGAAATAGCTGCCTGGAGACTCCCGGTTCCACTATGATACTGTTGGGATGGATTAATCTTGTTGCAATGCAGCGTTCTGCTAACACTACTCTTGCACCACCTGAAAGGTTCTCTGATGATCCTAGAAACTTTCAAGCTTTCTTAGTGTATGCTTTATCTCGAGATTGCATTGTTTAATGAATGACTGATTCAGTGTCTGATTTATTCGTTCTTATTTAACAAAGAAATGTTGTCTTGAACAGTGCTGTTAATTAACATCCAAAGTCAGGCCTAAACAACTTGGACACCTTTTTATCAGAGTTCCGTGCTACATTTGGCAAAAGGGACGGACTATGATGCTCATAACAGCCTTCTGACTCCAAAACAAGGATTAGGGTATCCGATATCCTGTGTCAGCCAATTTGAGCACTTATGGTCAGAGGCAGCCTTGGCTGATGAAGCAGCAGTAGATGCTGTTTGCTATTAAGGTCTGAGAGAAGATCTAAAAGATATGTTATTTCTAGTAGTCAACTGAACCACAGCCTGAACTTAGATCTTACGCTACAGATAGATGCCCAACCAAGACTCTGTCTGCAAAGAAGAGGGTTCTGCCCATATAAAATGACTATGTTCGTGGAATCTTCAGATATGCTTGCTTCAGCGAAGGCTCTGAAGCAGATTAGTAACCTTGGATATCCAGTACCTCGGGGGACAAAATGGCATGGTAAGGGGAATTTACATATGCACTGTATCAAAACAGGTCGCTTTGTCAAAGTGTCATCCTTTGAGAAGCGCTATTGCTAGGCCTAAAACTGGTGAGCACTAATCCTGTGCAAGAGTCTTTCATTAGTCAAGCACATTATCACTTGTAGGCTATAATCACCACCCCTGAGGGGGACCCTGTTCTCTGTTAGCCGACATTGACTCAGAGGCATCTTGCTGTTTTATGACCTTTCAGAAAACAACATCCATTCAAATAAAAAAAAGAAATCTATTACAAACCTAGAACCTATTACCAGAATCAATGGTACTCCTTTATCGACAAATGATGTCTGATAGGAAACCTTCTCAATAACTATGGTTACCTAAGAAGGACATTTTAAATGCCTAATAATTGATCTGATTGATGCTCCACATTTTTACATTGTTCGGGTATGCAGATTTTGTAACCCCTACATTGACTTGAGAGGAAAAAAACATTACATCTGAAAGAGACACGTTAGTGATAGATTCCTTACCTTAGAATATCCCCAGGCGTCAGGCTGGATCCGGAAAGTTTTGCGTAGCAGTACCCTTGCGCGTCGGTAGGCGGCGTCGTGCGGCTCCGCGTCCGTCGTCGGCGTCGTGATCGCCGGGATGACGTCGCGGGCAGTACTTAGGCGCCGCCCCTGCGCGCTGACGTCAGTTCTTCTTTTTCCGCGCCAGTAAGCGCAGATCCGGGAAGAGCAGTGCCCTGGTCAATTTTTGACCATACTTTTTGGTGATTTTTCACTGTGTTTTTCCAGCCTTCAGGTGTCGTAGGGATGCCCGGCTTCAAGCGATGCGGCGCCTGTGCGCGGATGATGTCCGTCACCGACCCGCATTGGGAGTGTCTCTTCTGCCTCGGCCGAGGCCACGACACCGAGTCTTGTCCCGAATGCCAGGCCCTCAACCCGAAGGCTTTGCGAGAGCGGTCTCGAAAGCTCCTCGAGGCCCGGCATTCGGCTCCGCGGAAGCCCCGGTCGCGTGAGAGGTCCAGGGGTCGCTCGCGGAGTGCACACCGGTCGTCGGCGTCGAAGTCTTCTTCGTCCGGTAAGTCTCGACACAAGAAGTCCAAGAAGCATCGTCGCTCTCGGACTTCGCCTCGCCGGTCTCGCGACTCGGCTGAGGCCCCTCCCGGCACCGTCCCCGCCCCGCGGCCCCGGACTTGCCTGTGGAGTCGCCCCCGTCATACCCGCCCTTCCCGGGTTCGGGGCGGATCCGGCCAAGGTACAGGAGTTCCTGTCGGCCATGGCCCGCCTCTTCGGGCCTTCAGGCCCCTCCGGTGCGCCTTCGGGCCCCGCGGGCCCTGATGGGGTTGATCCGGCGTCGCCGGCGGCTCCGGCCCCGGCGTCGCCCGAGCCTCCAGCCTCGATCCCGGCTCCGGCTCCGGCCCCGGCCTCGATCCTGGCTCCACAACCCCCATCGACGCCGGTCGACCTCACGACACCTCCGCCGGCGCCGATGTCTCCGGTGCCGTTCTCGACGCCGCCCTGGGCTCCGGGCGGCGTCGTCCCCAGTTCCTTCCGGCTCCGGACTTGGACCCGGAGCGACGTCGCTCGACGCCGGCTCCGGCGCCGATGGGACCTTGGGTCCCAAATGTCCCTCCTCCTCCTTATTTTGAACCAGAGGAGGACCAGGAGGACTGGGAGGGGTCTGATGACCCTCTGACACGCAACTGTCAGTATGATGAGGACTGGACAGAGAGTCTAGGGGAGGCCAGTGGTCTGGATACTTCTCCTGACACTGGCATGCTGTCTCCTCCCGTGGCTACGGAGGAGGGGGCCAATTTTGGTACGGTGTTGCGTAGGGCTGCTGGGGCCTTACGTCTCCAGCTCCCTACTTTGACGGTCAAGCCTAACATCTTGACAGAGGTGCTTCAGCCGGCAGCCTCCTCTGCGGAGACTGTGCTGCCGTTTAACGACGCCCTCACGGACGTTCTTTTGGGCGCCTGGTCCAAGCCCAACACAGGGGCTCCTGTGGATCGGAACGTGTCACGACGCCATCGCCCCGCTCCGGGCGACCCCCTGTTTCTTTCTGTCCACCCCACTCCTGAGAGCTTGGTTGTCCAAGCCTCCGCTTCCCAAACCGCCTTCCCTACCGCTCCTCCGGATAGGGAATCCAAACGCCTGGATCAGTTTGGGAAGAAAGGTTTTTCTTCCTCCAGTGCTGGCTTGCGGTCCGTTAACACCGCTTGTCTTTTGGGCCGATATACCCACTCTCTGTGGGATTCGGTGGCGGATGTTTTGCCCCAGTGCCCTGAGGAGGTCCAGGCACTGCTTTCCCGCGCCATTGCGGAAGGAAGGGATGCGGCCAAATACACTATCCGTTGTGGCCTTGACACCGCCGACTCGCTGGGCAGGTCGATTGCAACGACGGTGGCGCTCCGACGCCACGCCTGGCTAAGAACCACTGGTTTTTCAGGGGATGTCCAGAATACTCTCATGGACATGCCCTTTGATGGAGTCGGTCTTTTTGGGTCCAAAGCAGACCATGCGTTGGAGCGCTTTAAGGACTCACGGGCTACTGCCAAGTCCCTGGGCCTTTCTGCTACACGCCCTCCGCTGCCTTCTGCTTTTCGCCCCTATCGTGGCCACGGTAGGGCGCCCTTCACGTCAGCAGCCCAGCCACCGGCCCGCGCAGCAGGCGTCTTCGCGTGGCCGAGGACGTGGATTCCGCCGTGGCGGATCGGGCAACCAGCGTGCGGGTCAGGCCACCACCTCCAACCCGTCCGCGGCCTCCAAGCCCTCCTAGTCCCTCCTTTCAGGTGCACGGCACGCCAGTAGGGGGCAGGGTCCGCCATCACCTTCCCCACTGGCGCACCATCACCTCGGACAGGTGGGTCTTGGACATTGTCCGAAGGGGCTACTCCCTCCCCTTCGAGACCACCCCCCAGCCATGCCACCTCAATTCCACCGCATGTCAGGGGATCACTTGGTGCTTCTACAGAAGGAAGTCACGGCCCTCTTGACCAAGAGGGCCATCGAGCATGTTCCGACCCCAGAAGTAGGGCGTGGTTGCTACTCCCACTACTTTCTGGTGCCCAAAAGGACAAGGAGGACATGCGTCCTATCTTGGACCTCCGGAACGTCAATCGCTTCCTCCGGAAGGAGAAGTTCAAGATGCTCACCCTAGCTCAGGTCTTGACTGCCCTCGACCCTGGAGACTGGTTGGTAGCGTTGGACTTGCAGGACGCGTATTTCCACATCCCCGTCCTGCCGGCCCACCGGCGTTACCTTCGGTTCACGGTAGGCCCCGAGCATTTTCAGTTCACCGTGCTCCCCTTTGGCCTTACCAGTGCCCCTCGGGTGTTCACGAAAGTGATGGCGGTGGTCGCAGCTCATCTGCGCCGGGCAGGGGTTTCAGTCTTCCCCTACCTCGACGACTGGCTGCTGAAGGCGGGCTCGTCCCAGGCAGTCGTCTCCCACCTCCAGACTACGGCCGAACTCCTGCACTCGCTGGGGTTCTCCATCAATGTGCCGAAGTCGCATCTAATTCCTTCTCCACAGCTCCTTTTCATCGGAGCAGTTCTGGACACGACGCAGTTTCGGGCCTATCCTCCCGAACGGCGAGTCCGGGATATTCAGGCTATGATTCCGATCTTTCGGCCTTTCTCCTGGGTTTCGGTACGGATGACCCTGAGGCTGCTGGGCCTCATGGCCTCCTGCATCCTGCTGGTCAATCATGCCAGATGGCATATGCGGGCTCTGCAGTGGGACCTGAAGTTCCAGTGGGCGCAGCACCAGGGCAACCTGTCCGATCACGTCCAGATCTCGGAGGGGACTGCAAAACAGTTGCAGTGGTGGCTCTCGAACCGGCAATGGGTCATGGGCAGATCCCTCTCCCTTCCCCAGCCAGAGCATACAGTTGTGACGGACGCGTCCCTTCTGGGATGGGGCGGTCACATGGGAGAGGCGGAGATCAGAGGCCTCTGGTCTCCGGCGGAGTCCCGGCTCCATATCAACCTTCTGGAGCTCCGGGCGATCCGGCTTGCACTCAAGGCATTCCTTCCCTCTGTCAAAGGGAAGGTAGTGCAGGTGTTCACAGACAACACCACCGCCATGTGGTACTGCAACAAACAGGGCGGGGTGGGGTCTTGGACCCTTTGTCAGGAGGCTCTGCGCCTCTGGACATGGCTGGAACATCAGGGCATGTTCCTGATGGTTCAACACCTGGCAGGTTCTCTGAACGCCAGGGCGGACGAACTCAGCCGCAGGTGCATGATGGATCACGAATGGCGTCTTCACTCGGAAGTGGCGCAAGGACTCTTTCTACAGTGGGGAGAGCCTTGGTTAGATCTATTCGCCACCGAACAGAACGCGCAATGTCATCAGTTCTGCGCGTTGGAATTTCCAAGGCGGCACTCGCTCGGCGACGCTTTTCGTCGCGAGTGGAGTTGCGGTCTGTTGTACGCCTTTCCGCCTATACCACTTCTACCCAGAGTGTTGAAGAAGATTCGGCACGACCGGGCCCAAGTCATTCTTGTGGCTCCGGACTGGGCTCGAAGAGTTTGGTATCCCGAGCTACTCAATATGAGCATAGATCCCCCGATCCGTCTGCCTCTTCGGGAGGATCTTCTGTCGCAGCAGCAGGGGACGGTCCTCCACCCGAACCTGTCCAGTCTACACCTGCTTGCGTGGAGATTGAGCGGCGGCAGTTGATTCCTTTCGACTTGCCTCCCGAAGTTTGTGATGTGATTCTGGCAGCCAGGCGTCCCTCCACTAAGGTGGTATACGCCTGCAGGTGGAACAAATTTGTGGCATGGTGCACAGCAAAGGCTGTGGATCCCCTTTCTGCCCCTCTTTCTGAGGTCCTTCTGTTCCTTCTCTCTCTGGCCCAACAGGGTTCTGCCCTGGGTACCATCAAGGGTTATCTTTGTGCTATCTCGGCCTTCCTCAGGCTCCCTGATCAGCCCTCCCTTTTCAAGTCCCCTGTTGTTAACAGGTTCTTAAAAGGCATTACTCACCTCTTCCCTCCTGTTCCGTTTGTAATGCCTCAGTGGGACTTGAACTTGGTTCTTACCTTTTTAATGTGCGCTCCCTTTGAGCCTCTGCATAACTGTCCTCTTCGTCTTCTGACTCTAAAGGCAGCCTTTCTGGTGGCCATCACCTCCGCTCGGCGGGTGAGTGAGCTCCAGGCTCTTTCTTGCAAACCTCCCTTTCTGTCTGTTCATCCAGACAAGGTTGTTCTTCGGACGCGTCCGTCCTTCTTGCCAAAGGTGGTTACTGCTTTCCACATTGGGCAGACCATCACTTTGCCCACCTTCTTTCCGCCTCCGCATCCTTCCAGAGAGGAAGAGAGGCTCCACCGTCTGGACCCAAAACGTGCGCTCTCCTTCTATATCGACCGCACAAAACACTTCCGGGTGGATGACCAGCTCTTTGTTGGCTACGTGGGCGCCAAAAAGGTCGGGCGGTGCACAAGAGGACCATCTCCCGCTGGGTTACCTTGTGCATCAAGACCTGCTATTCTTTGGCTAAGAAGGAGCCTCCTGTTGGGCTGCGTGCCCATTCCACCAGGGCAACGGCTGCTACCACGGCCTTGGGCCGCGGTGTTCCGCTGCCGGTTATCTGTCAGGCAGCTACGTGGGCCTCGCTGCACACGTTTACTAAGCATTACTGCCTTGACAGTCAGGTCCGGAGGGACGGCTTCTTTGGCCGTTCTGTCCTCCAGGACTTCCTTGTCTGATCTTTGTTCGCAGACCCACCACCGGGGTTGGTATTGCTGGGGTATCTATTCTAAGGTAAGGAATCTATCACTAACGTGTCTCTTTCAGATGCACAAGTTACTAACTTGTGTAACGATATATCTGTAAGAGACAGTAGTTAGTGATAGATTCCTACCGCCCACCCATCCTCCCCGTTCTGCGAACTGATTTCTAGGGTTAAGGACATCCCTTTCAGGGCCCTAGTATTTTTCAGACACCTGTGTCAGCTTCTTGCATGGCTCTGCGTTCCTGGCGCGGAAAGTCGTGTACAGAACTGACGTCAGCGCGCAGGGGCGGCGCCTAAGTACTGCCCGCGACGTCATCCCGGCGATCACGACGCCGACGACGGACGCGGAGCCGCACGACGCCGCCTACCGACGCGCAAGGGTACTGCTACGCAAAACTTTCCGGATCCAGCCTGACGCCTGGGGATATTCTAAGGTAAGGAATCTATCACTAACTACTGTCTCTTACAGATATATCGTTACACAAGTTAGTAACTTGTGCTTTGGACTCAGATTATTATACAAGACATTATCTTCCTTGTGCAATTATTCTCAGAACCTTGACTTTGAGCTATTGTAACCACAAGCCCTCTATGGCAGAAATAAGTTTTGGTACAAAGAAAATTGAAACACTTATCAAAGTGGTGGAATCAAGGATAAATACGTTTTGTACATTTGTGGAAAGATACTAATTTATTACTTAATCCCCTTTCTTCACAACTGAAGCGACAATGCCTAATCTTCACTCCTGAAATTAGTTCCATGGCTCAGTCATATTCTTTTTGTGGTGGTAGTTTTTTTACTCCTTTAACGCTGAGCTCATCAAGGAACTCCTGGTATGGCCCAAGAATGGTCATTTCTTCTGTAGAGGACTCTGAGATGTGGTAGCCAGACTAGTCACAGGCTCGATCAAACATCTCATCCTTTCTGATCTCTTTGACATGACTTCCCATTGAATCAAGGAATATCTTCAAACCTGCACACATCGCTAATAGGGCACTACATAGGGACATGCCTCTCTTAGAATCTAGGCGGCAAGCACCTGTTGAGGCGCTCCTGCACCATTTTTCTCAAAAACCTGAAGAAAACAAAATTCACCAAAGCTGTCCTATCTGGAGTCTGGGTTTCTGTCCTCCTGTCATTGGGACAGTTCCATCATTTCAAATTCGACAAGATAACCCTGCTATTCCAGAACCAATTCCACTTGTAGTTGTTACAGGTTCCAGAAGCAGCTGTCTCCAGCAAGGTTATTGATCGATAGGACAGCGTTTTCTACTAAGGTATAAAAAGCTCACGTTTATTTTGCAATACCTTTTTATTTGAGCAGCCCTCTTCCAGATGAAATGAGAAAAACAAAGACTTTTAGGCCTGAACCTAGATGTGATCATTGACTAGTATTAACATCTGTGAGGCCAAGGAAAATCTGGAGACTAGAATTACTTCTAAATTGTTGTCAGTGCCGGCATGTGAAGAGGTTACTCTTAATTGCTTATGCCAATAAAAGCAAAGCCCAGTTACTTCATGTTTGCATTTCAGTTATCAATGGGTTTAGTTTAAGGTGGTTTTGACTAATTTTAGACAGATATTTGTGTTAGTTAAATCTAGTTTAGGATGATTTGAGAGTAAATACCTATATTTTTACAATCTATTCACAGGGTGTTTTATGCCTCTCCATACTTATTAGGAGGGAGTGGTAGGGTGTATGATAGCACATATGCTTGAGCTGCTGATGTGCAACCAGTCGATAATCGAGGAGCGATAGCCAGTGCCTGGAGAAAGCGAGCCATTATATATTTCTCAAACTACTAGACGAGAAGGCCTTGAAAGAACCAGTTTTCCCGAGAGCCTAGGTGAAGAGGCGTCTCAGACATCTGACCGTGCTGTCGTGTAGTTCCTATAAAACCTATACAGGATCTGCGCGTTCGGACAGCATACACTGTAGAATTGGTGTCGGACTGATTCTGAACACCCCCACCGGATATGTTGGCCTTTTGTACCAGCTAGCTCACAGTGCCACTAAAATCTCCTCTTACCAAGGAGAGAATAGTTCTTGGCAACCATCGAACATGACAACCCTGATCCCTCAGGCCCGTGAAAACAATATACTACTTTTCGCTCAGTAACTCGTGCTTACTTAGTTTGTCTTAGAGAGGTACACAGAATAAACAGCCTGGGCGTTTTCAATAAGTATTTATTGAACAGTTGTTATTCTGGTGTAAAATAGGTGAGCTGCAACAACCGTTAGACAATAGCGGATATATAGGATTAGAAGCACTATAAAAGTAAACGATTGGTAAAGCTCTACCATCTTGCAGTAATCATGAATACATACAAGTACATAAAATACATGATATAAAAAGATGCATACTCCTACGATGTTTCCCTAACTAGATGTACCCAAGTGTACCTAGCATGTGTATAGGTATTAAGCCAAGAATCCCTCTAGGATAAAGTCAACCCCATTACCTGAAGTGAGAGACCCCGTCCTGGTCTCGAGTTGGACACCCCGCGAGAGATGTTAGACCACTGCGAGATGGAGTGTCTGCAAGCAGAACCTGTACCGGGACTACGCTGTTCACCAAGTAACCGTGCACCAGAAGTGAAGGAATGGGGCAACACTGACTTTAGTGCTTTGCCGTGATTTTTGGTCCTCAATTGTAACGGCCAATTAGAATATTTAATCCAAGTGATTTACATTGTAGAAGAGAAAGAGAAAGATCTACGCGTAAGATACCCCTTTTTAGGTCTCGGCCTGCACCAGCGCTTGCGCTGGTCTGGCCGAGAGTTTTAGTAAGCGGGTTTTGGAAGTGCAAACCCACTGGCTTTCGGCTGGCGACCAGCTTGCGTTCACGATAGCGTGCACGCGCGCAGCTGCCATCTGGGTTTCCTATCTCTTCCTCATTTCCTTGTCATGGCTCATTAACTCTCTGGACTCTGATGTTTCAATCGCAGCAGCAGCTCACATTACCAACTGACGGCCCTGGACTACAGTCACATGAAAAACAACAGCGATTAGCATTGAAATGCAAGCTTTTTTTTGTCTAGTTAGAAATATTGTTTCGGTGGGTTGATTTCACCTTATATCGCTATTTGTTTTATATTGGGAGTCACAGCCTAATTACCAGTATTTTTGTCTCTCTGTTTTTTTTTTTTTTATTTATTCGCGCAAAGCACAAAGCTATATTTAAGGTTACTTTTTCCGCGTCACTTCTTCACTCTATTTAAACTCCACACCCCCTACTCTTATTGTCTCTCTCTCTCTCCCCTCTCTAATTCTCTCTCTCTACTTAATTAACTCTCCCCTCTCTATCTTTTTTAGCCTTTCATTCTCGCACTCCTTTATCTGTTTCTCTTTCAAACTCCTTCATTCACTCTCTCTCCCCTTCTTTCTCTCTCTCTATCCCGCTCCACTCTTTATTCTATGTACACCCTTTCTCTCTCTTTCTCTCTCACCACCCTCTCTAATTGGGCATTATATCTTCACTCTATCTCTCACTCGGCAACACCACAGCATCACTCAGCATCACCACAGCATCACTCAGCATCACCACAGTATCACTCAGCATCACCACAGCATCACTCAGCGCAACCACAGCATCAATCAGAGCCAGCACAGCATCAATCAGAGCCAGCACAGCATCAATCAGAGCCAGCACAGCATCAATCAGAGCCAGCACAGCATCAATCGGAGCCAGCACAGCATCAATCCGAGCCAGCACAGCATCAATCCGAGCCAGCACAGCATCAATCAGAGCCAGCACAGCATCAATCAGAGCCAGCACAGCATCAATCAGAGCCAGCACAGCATCAATCAGAGCCAGCACAGCATCACTCAGCACCAACACAGCATCTCTCAACGCCATCACAGCATCACTCAACGCCATCACAGCATCACTCAACGCCATCACAGCATCACTCAACGCCATCACAGCATCACTCAACGCCATCACAGCATCACTCAACGCCATCACAGCATCACTCAACGCCATCACAGCATCACTCAACGCCATCACAGCATCACTCAACGCCATCACAGCATCACTCAGTGCAACCACAGCATCACTTAGCGCCACAACAGCATCACTCCGCGCCACCACAGCATCACTCAGCACCACCATAGCTTCACTCAGCGACACCACATCATCACTCAGGGCCAACACTGCATCACTCAGCACCACCACAGGATGACTCAGCACCACCACAGGATGACTCAGCACCACCACAGCATCGCTCAGCGTCACCACAGCATCGCTCAGCGTCGCCACAGCATCGCTCAGCGCCGCCACAGCATCGCTCAGCGCCGCCACAGCATCGCTCAGCGCCGCCACAGCATCGCTCAGCGCCGCCACAGCATCGCTCAGCGCCGCCACAGCATCGCTCAGCGCCGCCACAGCATCGCTCAGCGCCGCCACAGCATCGCTCAGCGCCGCCACAGCATCGCTCAGCGCCGCCACAGCATCGCTCTGCACCGCCACAGCATCGCTCTGCACCGCCACAGCATCGCTCGGGGCCACCACAGCATCGCTCGGGGCCACCACAGCATCGCTCGGGGCCACCACAGCATCGCTCGGGGCCACCACAGCATCACTCGGGGCCACCACAGCATCACTCAGGGCCACCACAGCATCACTCAGGGCCACCACAGCATCACTCAGGGCCAGCACAGCATCACTCAGCACCAAAACAAAATCACTCAGCACCACCACAGCATCACTCAGCGCCAAGACAATATCACTTAGCACCACCACAGCATCACTCAGCAAGACCTGAGTATCATTCAGCATCACCTCAGCATCGTCTCCGCAACAGTCACCACCACTACCACCTCAGCATCACTCAGCACCACCTCAGCCTGCTCTCGGAATCTGGCATCTGTTGATTCTCCCCTAGCGTCTGGCCGCTGTTAGTGTTATAATACAGGTACTAGTTCCCAACCTTCACCCTCCGATTGTTTATGCCCCCTCAAAAAAAAAAGCTTTAACAAACAACCATTGCAATAGGCAGAAACAAGTTGCCAGCATTGCAAGAACAAAAGAAAACTGAGGAAATTTTTTATTGTAAATACTTTTTTTAATATGGTCGTTCAGTTTTACATAATGCCTTCTTGGTCATATATATAAAGTAACAAAAATGCTTCTGACACTTTTTTATTGTAACTTTTCAGCATGCTGCACAGCAGCCACACTTCTCTACAGCACAGCTTGAAGACATTGGCAAAGTCAATAGCTCTGGCTAAACACTTGTAAGGCCCCAAAGGCGAGACCTATTGGCTATGCCAATGCTTGTTAACCATGAAATGGATCTGGGGAATAAACTGATATAACACACCGATTCTTAAGATAGGACTACTGATTATTTTTATTGCCCTGAAGAAGTCCTTGTGACGAAACGCGTTGGCTACGGTTTTATCTAATTATCAAGAAGAAATTAAGAATAAAGAGATTGAAACTTTCCTGTTGAACAGACGTCGTGTCTTTTATATGAAGAAAATAATGCTTCTATAATTTAATATTGATGTCTTTGCTTGATATTATATGAAGTGCTGGATCATTTTGTTGAATCTTGTCATTGTGGGAGTTTATCCCAGGGAGCTTAAGGGGAATTGAGCTCCAGATCCTGTGCACCATAAAACAAAGAACTTTTGCCTCACTAGCAGATAGGTGCTGTCATAGCTGCTCTAATTCCCACAAACTGTTCAAATAATCTGCATGCAGGAACCTCCGCGTCTCTGGTCAGTGTGTCTGCTGGGAAGTGTCTGATCTCCTCTGTCTATCTTAGCAAGATGTGATGTATATATACCCATAGGTCTCCCCAGGGGTCCTACCTCGCTGTATTACTGTGTCGGACTAAGGATGACGTCGGGCATGAACTTTATACATAGATATTATACAGGAGATGGTAGTCCTGCTGTGCTTCCGAGAATCCTCATGCATAATGTATGAGACTTCGAACTAGGGAAAACCCGCGTTCTGAATGCAGGGTCGTATCTAGGTAAAAGGTCAGTCCCTGTAAATCGTTATAAGTACAATGTAGGGAAGAATATAGGGGAAGGGTTATGAAGTTACCTGAGCCTATGTTATGGTACCTATATGAAATATAACAGTGCAGGAAGTGGCATACAACTTGAGGGCTGGCATGGAGTAGTTATGATCATCTGAATATCAGCGTTAAGGTGCGAGTCCTAAGGATTGACTTAAATTTTCCAATTTCAGTTGAAGTAGGTAGTTCTGTAGGGACGAGCTTTTGATATGGCGAGATCAAACACTATATCTCCTGTAAATGAATGGAGGGGTTGACGGTAAATACTGTTTAATAGACCTGAAACTTATGGCTGGTTAATAAGGGACAAACAGTTTAGCAAAGTAGTTCAATGAGCACCTAGTGAATGAGGAAGAGTGGTTTAAAGAACACACTTTTACTGAGAGCCAATGCAGGGAATTATGGGTTGATCTGTGATTGTCGCGATTCAGGCCAAACAGCAGACAAAGTACTTATTTTTACACTCTGAAATGTATAGACTTACTGGGGTATATGTATATAAAATGTTGTAATAGTATAGGCATGACTGACCATCATCAAAGCAGTAATTAAATGTGTGGTCAAATGAAACTGTGAACACAAATACAGACGTTGTGCATCTCTGACCAGTTGTCCAAGTCTATTAGTCACTATATCACTAATGCATAGAAAGCCATCGGAATATGAATGAAAGTGTCCTAGCAGGAGAACTGAAGTGATAAGTCAATTTTAAAATGTACTCATTTTTATTCAATAATCCTTTGTTTGTCATCCATATATTTAGCAAACGTTTAGCAATTTTTGTATCTGACTTTCTGTGGTGTATATTTTGAAAACCACTCACCGCCCCCCTGAAGAAGTCAAAAGATGTATGTTGGAGTCAGGTGCATTTTGGGGCTGAAGCACTGGAACCAATGTAATCGTTTGCACCAAAGTCTATGTATGCCCATAATACCCTGTGAATTAAAGGGTAAAGCGTGGGCCAATAACCACAGCTCATAAATACTGCCATCGCCTGGCGATTAATGTCCTGCCCACGTAGTCCCAAAAGGGTGGGGGTGGGGAAAGGGGGAATGATGGGATGAAAGGGTGGAGGGGGTGTCCGCACTGGACACTGTAAGAGTCACCTGCCTTTCGCAGATTGACTGTGATCCCTACCGCCATGACAGTACTGGGGCGTCAGGTGGCAAACAAGCATTCACAGGGTAGGCTGACATCCCACTAGCTAGCTGAGTGCTTCAGGGGAATATTGAGAAGTGGTGTGGACATAGATTAACCCATTGCAACGACTTCTTGGGCCTAAAAGGGTAGAAATGGAACTGCTGCTTTTCCTTACCTTTTGTAATATGAACCCAGGAGGAGGAAACACTGTTACTGAAAAGACGCAAAAGCTGCTGCAATGTATGGCTAGAAAGAGAGAAACCTGTGCAGATCCAAGCCTGTCAAAAAAGGGTTACATTTCCCACCATAGGTTTTCCACTTTGCCTCCGAGTTTGAATTAATCTCTTTTCCTTCTACGTTTTCTGAAACTCTGAGAGACTCCCAGGACTGAGATGTAAAAGGTTTTTTGCTTGTGATCTTCTCCTGCACTGCAGTATTCTGTTCATTTTCAGTACTTTTAGTTGAGTTTCGATTCCAACCGAGACGCAGCTTCTGAACACAGCGGCAGTAGAACGAGGAGAGCCATTACGGTGTGGTACAGGAGCGAGCACCTGTGGACCCGTCTGTAGCGGATGTGGTGGCTAGAGAGGCTTGACTGGGAGGCGGGTGATGCCTGCTGCAGGATCCCTCCAGCCCCAGGGTCAGTCGCTGCTCCTTTCTCATGTGTAAGCTGATGGCCCGAGAGATGAGGATGGCACAAACTCACAACTCGGCTTTGTCCACTGGGATGAACTGAGTCTAAAATCTTAAATTCAGCGATCTGTGAATAATGGTGAAGCAGAATTTTCCCCACAGGAGCGGCAGAGAACGGTACGTTTGCAAACCATGAAGGTTCATTAACAAATTAGTATGCTCACAATCTCAAATGAAATCAGAGCTCAATAATCACCTGAACGCAGCATATGTGAATATAAACCAGCAAATGCTAGTGCACTTTATTAAAGATACCTTACGCAAGGTAAGATATATTCCATTCCCATAAAGGGTCCCTAATGCTAAGCTAAGATTGTGGCTAGTGGGAAAAATTTGAAGCAGCTGGTGTCAGCAAATATAGCCTCAAATTTAGACCCAAATGACGGTTCCCACCAGCAGAAATGTAAAGAGCATTGGGTCTCAAAAGAAGGAAAGGAGGTCTGCCTGCAAGGGTGAGCAGGCGCAACTCTCCTCTGACTAACGTACATCAACTTTACACAGTTCAAACATGAAATTGAGTTGAAGAGATACATTCCACAGGTAATCACAGGGTAAAAGCCAATCCAAAATCAGTGTTCGCTGTACTTGGAGTCAACCTCCTTCTCACGGACAGCATGATGCCAGATTCTTCCATCACGATACCGCCTAAAGGAGTGATATTCACCTTCTCTGCCTCATTTTCCGAATCATCCTCCAAACAATTAATGACAACAATCCTGACCTTTACACAGTCAGCTATCCGAAAAGAATACTTGTATTGAGAATATGGAGACTCTGGTGCCTGAAACAGAGCTAAGCACAGCCAGCTTCAGAAATGCAGCATTCTCTTAAAATGGAATGGTGCACCGAAGCCCACTCATTTCAATGTTAAGAAGCACATATTCTAACAACAGGTCATTGAAAACATATAAATAACTCGTTTCACTGAATCTGAAGTGTAAAATAACGTGTGCACATATAAGTAACAGTTATGTGTGTCACAGGTTAGCATCTCATTAAGCGCAAATAAATGATGGAGACACTCAGTCACCCATGCTGTGCTAAATAAAACCTCATACCGTGAAAAGGGTTGTCGGAGCCTCCTTATTACAGTGCTGCCGACCACGAAGCGCACCCAGGAGCAGCGAACGGCGATTGAAGGTCGCTGGCTCTCACTTTATCATTCACTAATCAGCGACAGCTTTTAGGACAGTGCGTTAGGCAGCGCCTGCTCGAGCCTGCCATAACTTCCATTTTATAGTAAGGAGACTCCATTTCTAGACTAAAAGCCGGCTATAGATCACAGTTAACCCGTGCGGATTTATACACTGCGCGAATCCGTTTTTACTTCTGCGAGTGCCATTCTGAATTTGATACAGCGCTGCTGTGTGTGCATGGTTTGTACCCACAGAGCGTTTATCAACAACTCATTCCTTGTGGACAGCTGGGTTCCATGGCCACGACCGCCATCTAGTGGGAGAACTTTTTAATATATTTTGGAAGCTAGAGAATTTACCCATATTCTTCTACATTTTAATATATTTTGGAAATTAAAGAACTTACCCATATTCTCCTGGGCAATTACTTTTTTCGTGCGCAAACTTTGCTGACTTTTCCACATATTACAATGGACCACGGAGACTATTTTTCTTAAATTATTTTTGAGTGTTCTCATACATGTCAAGTATATTAACTCAGCCTTTTTTCTTACCTGTTCCGGGACATCCCAACATGGAATGGGGAACGCCGTATGAAATGTTTCTGGCATACATAAAAGTGTCGTAACTTGAAAGCATTGGAAGTGAAAACATTTATCTTGCAAATGATATTTGAACAACGGTCCCAGGCCTGCTCTTGCTCTCCTATTTTGAACAAACTTAGACTATGTATTACCAAATGTGATGCAATCACTAATTAAGGAAACTAAGGCAAGTAACCACCAAAGCAAATGTATTAATTCTAGACGGGCCAACGGAAGTAGATAAGTGGCCAGAACCAAAAGCTCCAGTACAAGACGACCTATCTTCGTTAGGTCACGGACAACAAACAGCCTCTGAGATGCCCACAAATTGTAAACAATAGTTTAAAGCACAACAGCTCAGTCATTCGAAATAATAAAATTAAGAAATAGCTTACAAATGTTAAATACACAGGAATCACATTTATAGGCAAAAGTTATAAAACAGGAGGTGGCCCTCAAAACTGAGACCAAGGAGTCAGTGTAATTTAATTCAAGCACAGACTCAATAATTGCCCATCAGGTACAATCGGTTTTGAGTAATATTGAGTATCTACCAGTCCATGAGGTCAAATGTCTATGGTGGTTCGAACTACGGTAGAACCACCTTCAAACCATACTGAAACCCAACCAATTCGCAATTCTAAGAAAACTAGAAAGAAAGTAAATAAACTAAAAAAGAAACCAATCACAAATGTTATCAGTGCAATAACAAAATCAAGTTAAAAATATGGATTCTGTGACTGCTTTAGCCTGCCATATAACCTCACTCAGAAACATCTATAGGGGCCGACTCACTGTGCAAGGTTAAAAAACCTTCAGTGGAAAGCTCTGTTACAGAGAATAAGCCAGCTAAGGCCTATGCTAAAGTGACCAATACATCTGTCACAATAAATATTCCTCAAAAATTGAGAGTAACAGCCTAACTCGTCTTCGCTCTGCAAAATGGTCTTCAAGATAAATCTATCTCGTTTGACAACCCGAACCACCAAATTCCAGTAATTCAGACATTATGCAAATCGCAATAGTTGTAATCTTTCCCACAGCATATTGCAAACATATATAATTCCTGTAATGCAATCCCGAATCCCTTCAGTTATCCATCTTGTAATGGCAACGGATCTTGGCGGAAATCAAGTGTAAAGAAACCGGGCTATTAGATGTGCAGAATGAAAGGCCTGCAAAAGTAATAGGTCCACAAATACCCCCTCACTGGGAATCAAGATCCCTGTTGTATTACTTGACTCTGAGGGAGTCAGGGGAGGCGGTGTGGATGAGTAATCACCACTCGCTGGCACACAACAATAACACTCAAATAATTGTCCAGTCTGTGCTTTTTCTTTGGAAAAGTAAAAGTACAGTTGTCTTTCTCGCTCTCTCTCACACACAACCCTAAATATTATGCATTAACTTACAAATATATACGTGGAAATACCTAGAGATCATGCCCCCCCGCCCCCTCCCACAAAAAAAAAATCACAGACCCCGCCTCTCCACCCATAACAGATAGCACATTATATAGGTGGGTGTCACTTTAAATAACACAGGTCTACTGACTTTGTCAGGAGGAGGGGTTATCACATTACTTTTGCCTTGTAAAAAGTCACCACAAAATATCACTCTGGCCTTCTGTCTTTCAATGTACCAGGAGTCACCAGTTTTAAAATTGGCTTCTTATTACTGATATCAATAATCAGACTTTCTATAGAATAATTACTCTCAATAAAGCATTGCAGTAGTTATCAAAAATCACAGTCAGCAATACTAATTTAAATAAAACATTCTCCAATAGCATACAATGTGTCTGTGTTTTATTTAACTAACTTTAGGCCACATAACATGCAGCCACAGAACTGATGCAACCATAGAACTGACCCCTGGGGCTCCTTTCTCCTTTTGGGGCGAGGGGGGGGGTGGGTGTTAGGGGGTCCTAACAATGCTGCCCCTCCTTTTCATCCCAGATTTCTATGTTGCATAGGCTTGGCGATGGGGTCCCTAGGCCCTACCATGCTCTGGGGAGCGAGCCCCATGCACACCCACTCCCTAGGTCTTTAAATATTCAAAAAACTTGTGCCAACCCCCGGACCCTGGCCCACCTCGGGGGTAGTTTGAAATCTTGCGGCAAAACCCCATGCGCTCTGTCGCTCAAGTTTAGGGTCCAATGTTAAACCCTTTCTCCTTCCATATCTCGGGCCCCGTTAGGCACTTTGGCTTGATTCTGGGCTCTTTTTGCTTCTGGTGGCGATCACTAGCCACCTGGAGCCCTTGCAGCAAGCCTCCTGGTCTTTAAGGAGGCACACTTTGCAGGGAGCTAGTTCCACTGGCTCTCTGCGCCAACCTTTCTTGTTTTCTTGGTCTCTGCTGTGTCTCTCCTTCTACTGAGGCTTAGATGTCCATATCTTTCCCCCCACTGGTCCTTGGGGAGTTGGGGGGGGGGGAGAGGTGTTGTAAGGCCTCACTGGTTCTGGGGTCAGCAGAAGCAAAGTCCTTAGTCCATTAGGACCTCAGGGGCATTGTCCTTTCAGCTGTCCATGGCGTTGCTGCCATCAAATGTTATGTCCAACTCCCTGTCCCCCTTGTGCAAGAGCTTTTAGGTAGAGTTAGAAAGTTCTAGAAGTCAGGCATCAGGCATCCTAGGGTGCCACATCACCCCTGTCCCAACCCTCCTGCACAACATACTGGGACAATCCAAGATAGTAACAAAAAAACACAAAAAGTCCCTTTCCACGAGACTATACTTTAAGTAAACAGCCCCAGTATCATAGAGCAAAGATGTGTATGGATCATATGCTATATACCCTTTGTACCATAAATCTGGTAAAGAACGTGTGAGAAGTTGGCCTGGTATATGCTGTCCACTAATTAAAGTGGGCACCTTGCACCAGTCCAAACGACCCTTATTGATGATTAGGTTAAAGACAACCTTTATAGAAAGCTATCCTAGTGGTAGCTGTGGAGAGCAGCCTTCAGGAATGTAAAGCAGCTTGTTTTACCAGTATATAACCTCTTGAATGACCAAATGAAAGGAGAACCACACCAGGTATATATAAAATATATATATTTATTACTAAATACTCTCTACTAACCTCTTTATGAGATTAGAGAACAAGGCACACAATTACACAGTACTAGAACAACAGTAAATAGCACAATACACAGTGGGCTCCAGGGGGAGACCAAACCATATACTAAGAAAGTGGTATAAGAACCACGACTTGACTAGACACAGTGCCTAGAGCACGTAGAATCGCTGGGACCCCAAAGAACCACCCAAGGTAGTGACACAGGGGACCCACGGAGGACGGGTGCAGTGTGGGAACACAGACGCGAACTCCGTACAACTCTATGGGAAAGTCGCGGTTGGAATTTTAAAGATAAAGGACCCTTAGGAGAGGACTTTGAGCAAATCCCTTTAGACTTAAGGGGTTCTAGGGCCAACACCCACGAGAGTACCGGAGTACTCGAGTTACCTCACCCAGGGAAGCCGGGTGCATAGGTGCCAAACAGTGTCGGAAATCGTCGTTGATTTCAATGGCGATCTGCTGCAAAGTGCTGCTGCTGTGAAGAAGAAAAGTGTCCGGGATGATCCAAGCCTGGATCGAGGATGTGAAGAACCTGAAAGCAGAGGGGACAGAGTCTGGGTCACTAGCCAGTGACCAGGGGCACGATAGACGAATGCCCACTGATGTCGGGTGTGAAGAGGCGAAGCTTGACTCTGCAGCCACGGGGTCCAGGAGACGTCGAGGACGACCAGGAGCCGGATTCGAGCTGTCCCACGAAGGATGTCGAGTGCTGGGGTGTCGGTGCTCGGATTGAACACAACAAGCCTTGGCAACAGCAACCCACGCAGGAAGAGAAAAGATGCTTCTGTGAGGACCAGCAAGGTCCTGGGGACTCCCCAAGCGATGGAGAGTCGGGGCACGTCTGGAGCAACCAGGGAAGCCCGTTGAAAGTTAGAGTTGCCTTCTTGGGGACCCACAGGTCAACGGACCAGGGATCGCGAAGGGACCTCGAGAGGAATCACAAAATGGCGGCCCACGGAACACTCGTTGAGTGTAGGCCAGCAATCTTCGGTGTAATTACTGCTCGGGGTCAGGGCTACAAGTAACCCAAAGCTCAGCCTCAGGGGTCGCCGGAAAGCTGATGCTTCTGCAAATAGACGCGGTGTCCAGGGGTTCGGGTTGCATGGTCACCACGAGGGCTACGGGCCTCAGACTTGCTGTGGGCACAGATCAACCTCTAAGACCTCGGGAACCCACCTCCTGTGTGGCAATGTTCTTCGGAGTCCTCAGGAGCTTCGGAGATGCCAACTGGTCAGTTGCTTTAAAGGTGCCTGCCTTGCAGGGGAGTAACTCCTTTACTCCAAGGGAGATTCTTCAGTCATCCAGCATAGTGCAGATCGTCAAAGTACTTGGTTTCTGTTGCAGAGTTTAGTCCAGGTAAAATCTAAAGTCCTGTAGCCAGGGGTTCCTACTTTATACACAAGGAAGGGGTGGGACAAACTCTCGGGACCCACCTATGGGAGGGTCAGGACAGCGGGGTGGCTACACCCATGTCATTTGTCCAGTTTCGCGCCAGAGCAGGGGCTGAGTGCCCCTGCAACCGGTTTGAGCTGGACTATGCACAGGGACACCAAATGTGCCCCCAGTGCAGACATCAAAGCACTCTTGGAGTGCACCCACCCAGCCCCAATACACTAAAGCCTGTCTGGGAGGTGGTCACACCTCCCTGTGACAGGAAACCTATTGTCAAGCCTTCCCCTGCCGTAGTTTCGTCCAGCAGCAGGAGGGCAGACTCGTGTCTGTGGCTGGCAGCATCCATTTTGTGATGCCAGGGCTCTGTGAAGCTGGTACCGGGTGTATCGGTGCTGTCATATTTCTCCCTCTAGGAGGGTGGAATGATACCTCCCACACCAGTTACTGGTGTGGAGGTATGATTCCAAGGTGTTTGACACCAAACATGACATAATTCCTTGCAGCCATTTTCAAGTTAGCATTTACCGCAAGGTTATAATGCACTTAAGAGTATATGGTTGGCTGCATCACAGACAACCCCGGAATAGTGGTTCCAAAGGCTGAAGGGGCTCTGCTCATGCATGGGCACCCTCTCACATAAAACCCAGCACCCTGCCTTCAGGATTGATAAGGCCTGCCATAGGGGTGACTGATAGGTTTGTATGTGCAGTGATCGTGATAGATATAGTGAACCTATATCTAAGTAAGGGGTGCATGCACCACCTTACACAGGCTGCAGTAGCAGACCTGTGGTGTCAGTTTGAATGGCCTCTCAGGGTTGGCATAATACATGCTGCAGCCCCTGGCAGGCCTCTGGGGTACCTATGCCCTGGGTACATAGTATACCATATACTAGGGACTCATAAGGGTACCCCAGAATCCAATCTGGAGTGTACCTAAAGTACATGTAATCAATTTAAAGGGGAAAGCAGATAGGCTGGGGTCCTGAATAGCAGGATCCCAGCCAAACTAAGTCGAAAACCAGCAAAACACCAGGAGAAAAGTGGGGGCAACCATGCAGTCAGATTCCACCCTCCTACATAAACCCCCCCCAAACGAAAGGAGATCAGGCTAACCTTGCCCAGTTGAGCCTTTATTGACTAAGTGGCCATATAAGGAAGAACGTGCACTAGCATGGTTACCCCCTGTCTTATGGTCCACTAAGCAATTCCTAACCCCAAGGGTATTGGAGGATCGCCACCATTTGGAATTACTACCTGTAGTGTGTTTTGGCAAAGTAAATGGCCGGTGGGGTGTCTGAGTGGAGAAGTGAGGCCCTAATAAAGTTGGTCTCAGCTTCCTCAGATCACTGGTCACCATGGAGGCCTTTCTTTCCATGACTGAGTTGTATCTGGCCCTAAGGGTCAACCTCTGACAGCCTACAGCTGGGGGTTGGGTCCCTTTGGTTGGAACAATGGAGGGACATGGTAGGTTGGGAACCACTTGGTCCCCGGTTTGCCTTTGCCCAACAGAGTCCATCTGGGGGAGGTCCCTACACAATGGTAAGAGGGATCCCTCCGTGTGCTGAGGAATTTTCACCTGGCTAGGGCTACTAGACTGGGTGCCCCTAATCTGTGGATGAGGGGGTTCCTCTGGACAGGGAGCCCTTAGGGGTCCACTGACCTCCCTGACCTCTGCAGCCCTGGGCTGACAGAGGGAGGGTAGAGAGGGGCAGGTTACCTGCTCCAGACTGGGTATCACCTTGGAAGGGTCCCCTGCCATCAGGGGTGTTGCCAGGCCAGGCCTGACCACCTCTGGGGCAGTTCCTTCACTAGGGGTAGGATCAGTTCCCTGAGGAAGCTGACCCTTACCTATAGTCTGGGGGGAAGAAGACTTTTCTTCAACACTTCTGCTCTCTTGGGGAGTAGAGTGGGCCATTCTTTCAGGCTCCACTTCTCCAAAATTTCCCTGGGATGGGGCTGAGGCCCTAACAGCCCCACCAACCTTCTCAGAGAGGCCTAACATTTTTAAATGGGCCTGGTATTCAACTTCAGCCCAGGCTGAAAGCTCCAGATCATTGCCCAACAGGCAATCTACAGGCAAGTTTGGGGACACTGCCACTCTCTTTGGGCCAGTGACCGCTCCCCAGCTGAGATTGACTATGGCCATGGGATGATCTGTTCTGATACCATCAATGTTGGTCACCTGGTACTTGAACTCAGGTAAAAGATGTTGAGGGGGGACTAGTTTCCCTGTCACCATGGTGACACTAGCCCCTGTGTGCCACAGCTTTCTGACCATTTATTAAGGGCTAATGTCTGTACTTGCCCAAAGTATTGGGACTCATAGTAAAAGTGGCAAATCCCATGCCACCATCACAGACTAAGGAGGCCTGTGAGGAGGACCTTGATAAGCTGGGGTCTACCCCAGTTCCCCATGAGAATGCACCTTCCTTTTTGGGTGCATTACTACCACCTGGGGGATTACTACTTGTAGTACCAGGAGGAGTGGTGGTATTACTTGGAGGAACATTTTCCTTATTGCTGGCCTTAGGGCAACTGGGGTCATTTTTCCAGTGGCCAGGCTTCTTACATATATGGCAATAAGGTTTCTTTTCAGGGGAGGAAGGAGTTTGGGACCCACCCCCAGAAGAGGAATTTTGGGGCCCTGTAGTGGATTTATCTTTTGATTTATCCCCACCTTTCTCTTGGTTTTTGGAAGAATCTTTCTTCTGGTCACCACCCTGATTCTTTGGCTTTACTCTGGTTCTGACCCATTTGTCTGCCTTCTTTCCCAATTCTTGGGGAGAGGTCAGATCAGAGTCCACCAGGTACTGGTGTAAAAGCTGGTTTTAACAATTATTAAGGATCTGCTCCCTCATAATCAAATTGTACAATCCTAAAAAGTCATGCACCTTGCTGCCATGTATCCAACCTTCCAGAGCCTTAGTAGCACAATCTACAAAGTCATCCCAGTCCTGAGTCTGTGCCTTTTGGGCGTCTCTGAACTTTAACCTGTATTGTTCAGTGGTTAGGCCAAACCCATCAATCAGAGCACTCTTCAGGACTTTGTAATTATCTGCATCCTCCTCTCTAACAGTGAGGAGCTTGTCTCTACCTTTGTCTGCAAAGGAGAGCCACAAGATTGCTGCCCACTGCTCCTGAGGGACCCTCTGTACCTTACAGGCCCTCTCAAGTGCAGTTATCCATTTGTGGATGTCATCCCCACTCTGGTAGGGAGGGACAATCTTGTTCAGGTTCCTATGGTGATGAGTATCTTCTCTACTCTTAGGGACACTGTTGCTGCCACCATGGGGCTCTAGCCCCAACTTCTGAGAAGCTTTCTAAAGCTCCAGGGATTCCCTGTCTAAGGCCAATTGCTCTCTCTTGACCCTGAGCTTAGCTCTTTCAAACTCAAGCAGTTGGCACTTCTTCTCATAAGAGGAATCCCTTTTATGAGAAGAAGTCCTAAGAGAAACAGAGCTCCCTACAGATGTACCAGAACGATTAGATTCCACAGAAGGAGATCTAGATCTTCTTGGTAGACTGTTAACCCTTCCAGGTGGGGTAAAGAGAGCCCCACTGGGGTCTCCTTCCTCACCTTCAGGAAGAATTGGATTTTCCAGGTTAGAATCATTTTGATCCTCCTGGCCAGCATCAGTCTGGGTCATAGTAGTGTTCACTACCTGGCCTTTCCTCTTCTGCTGTCCCACCCACTCTGCCAACCTCATCAGACCCTGGGGTCTTTCTGAGGTCATCTGCAAGCAACAACTTTGAGATGTTGTGTGGTTGGGTTTTTGCCTGTCTTCAATTTCCTAGAGGCACACATAGTCCTCAATTCTTGGTATGAGACCTGGTCATACTTAGTTGGGAGAGGCCCACTGGCTTCTGCCTTTGAAGACGGTACAATGTGTAATTAATTTTTATGTACATGTTTTGTGACTTCTCTGTGAGAAGATGGTTTTAACTTATTGAGAAATTGTTTGTAAATTCTCAAATACATATTTTTATAAATAAATAATTCACTGCACATTTTAAATTGTTAGTAATTTTAATTTGTTCAACACAGCAGACGAAACTGGTTCTTGATATATTTTTTGCTTTCTATCAGATTCGTTCTTTACCAGATTTATGGTACAAAGGGTATAGAGCACATGATCCATACCCATCTTTGCTCTATGAAACTGGGGCTGTTAACTTAAAGTATAGTCTAGTGGAAAGGGACTTTTTGTGTTTTTTTTATATTGCTACTCGTCCCTTTTCTTAGAATCAGGGTATCTCCCTCCCATTTTGGACAATCCAAGATAGTGCCATCAAGTGGTTTTTGTACACATCTCCTTTGGGGGCCTCAGCTCCGTCCCTAGCTGCCATCACTACTGGGACTTTCCCACCAAAACCTCAAAGGGGAGCCCCCTCCTGTGTTGGCTCCAGAGGTCTTGGCTTCATCCTTTGTTCTATGGGCCAGGGCTGTCCCATCCCGGAGTGTGACTGCTAATTAACAAATGCAGATTTTCTTCCCACCCCTTCCTCATCAGGAGCTGAGCACAGCACTGTTAATGACTCTTTTGTTGTACATCCCTCTCATAAAAAGAAAAAAATAATCAACATTTTTACACTATTAGAAGACCTAAGATGCAAATACAGCTGCGCAGAACTAATACTAATTGATGACTTTAATCCGAATCGGACGGGATTTTTGAAGAAGGTAATTCAACATGGGGTATCCCAGAATCAGTTTTACCATCTACCAAGACATCTATTCTGGGTAATCATTTCCAATAGGCCCGTGAAGCCTAAATGATCGTTTACCAGCGGATCAACCAGTTAAGAGTCTGAGAATCACTAAAAACTTTGCCACAACTTTGGACTACACTTTTGTATCACCTTTTTCCATGCTGTTGAGAACTTTCACATTATAGTGAGTAATGCGAGTGACCACTTTCCACAAACGGCTCGTATTGAACTAAAATTGAGCCTAACAGATTCAACCCAAGTTCTTGGTCACTCATTGGGAGCAATTAATCTAAAAAGTCTTAAATAGAAACTAAACATATCTGGAAAAAGTGCAGACTGGTAGCTGCTGACTTCAGCAACATGCTGGAAAGCTGAGATCTTGGTGTCTCCAGGTGAATTCATAGGGAAGATGTGTCCCATCTCTGTTAATTATCTAATAAAGTATATCAATAATAGAAATGCCAAAGTATATCAAATGCACCTGGGCATGAAAATGATCAACCCAGGGCACTCCACAGATTTAAAATCTGAAAGAAGAACCCTTGATAGTCTGTCAAGACAAATTATATAACTCAGTTAGTGAGAGTGCTCCTAGCAGAATTGAAGAATTTAACAGAAAGCTGAAAGATTATTAAAAATAAAAAATCTATGGGAAGCCAAATGCTGGATGCTGGAGGAGCACTGATGTACGCTATTCATGATATGCAAGTCCAACGACTGCAAAATGGTTTGGAATCGTATAAGTACACGAGAGTCCAACACTAATTTGAAAGTAGCAAACTCCATATTAGCCTGTTTTTGGGAAAAGTATGTATTATCGCTGTGTAATAGAAACTCCTTAAAATTTAAAAATGTAGTTGATTTACCTCCTTTACCTATGGAATTCAGAGAATGGGGACTGGAGGTATCAGTGACAGATCTCAGAGGAACCTGGTGCATATGGTTGGCGTTCAGAGAAACTTGTATAGGAAGATTTGATGGAGCTCCTGAGCCAAACGGCAGTCCTTCTAAAATGTTCAAGTCTGCGTACTCTCATTGAACCTCATGGCTAACCCCTCTTCAATGGTTGTTTTAGTTCTGGATCTATTCCATCTTCCTGGAAGGGCTTCATCATGTGCCCTCCTCCCAACAAGAGCACAATCGTCGACCCTGCAACCTACCAAATGATACCCCTTCTTGATGTAGAAGCTACGTTTTATGCGTCCCTATTGCTAAAAGACCTAAAAGAATGGTCAGACACAAAAAACAAATTCTCTGGAATCGAACGAGATTCATGGCAAATAGTGGCACAATGTGATAATATCATGGCCTTATCTTTTTTTGTCAAACCATCATGTAAAAACCTAAATTCAAGATGTATAGGCCTGCTTCATTGATTTTATGACCGCATTCAATTGGATCTATAGGAACAGGCTTTGGGTTAAACTGAACGCATGGGGCATAGACTAAAAACTGCTAAGAGGCAACCAATGCCTTTATTCTAACACTTGGATACAAGTTAAACCAGGCAATAATAAGTCATTAACTAAGAAAATATATACCCATACAGGGCTTCAGGAAAGGCTGTGTCCTTGATCTGATCATACCCTATTTAACATATATATTTTAAATATTGGTTCTTCTCTGTAAAATTCTAGCGTTTGTTCATCGAAATTAAGAGGTGCACCGTTGATCTTGCTCTTGTACGTGGATGATACTGTCATCTTAGGAATAGCATGGTACTCCAGTACACTTTAAATTGCCTTACAATTTATTGCCATGGAAAAAAGCATGAGTATAAGCCACAAAAAATCTAATAATCTAGTTTTTAGTAGTGGGAATGTGTCAAAATCGTATTAGAAGGCAAATCAAGAGGACCAAGTTCTACAAGTACCTTGGAATTTGGCTCCAAGACCACGGTTGCCTAACATAGCACCACAAACTATTAAAATTAAAAGCCAAGTCATTAATGCTGCTATGATAAGGTGGTCCAGTAGCTTGATTGGCCCGTCATTTAAGCAACTATTTGAGGTAATTAAAATGAAATTTATGTTTGCTTTAAATTACAGCTGGGAGATATTTCAAAATCTTCAAATATCGTGGCTTGATGTAATCCAGTGTAGCTTATTTAGGTGTATTTTCTCTCTCCCACTTTCTACATCTCAAGCACAGTTACGCTTAGAGATCTGTTTGCTTAGACACCAATTCTTGTTAAATCGCTCGTAATCAGCTTTTGACATAAATTTAGAACCAGGCCCATTAAAACAATTTCTATAACTCCATTTTGGAAGTGCGAATCGAACCAGTAAATTTCACTATTCAGCCAAGCTCCATATAAAGCGAAATATTTTAAATATACATGAAGCTTTGAAAGCAAATTATACGTGGCAGCCCTATAAAGGTATCTTAAAGAATAAAATGTGCGCCCTTTTTTTGAAAGCCTCATAATCCTGCTATCTACTGAAATCTATGGTATATTCTTATTTCCTTATAGTAAATATATGTTGCAGCCTTATTTGGTAGAAAGCTCTTCAATGAAATAAACAAAAATGTATGCTAGACTCCGTTTGACAATATGATATTGGAGAGATATACCAACATTGGAAAAACCAAGATCATCAAACCCCTGCAGATTCTGCGCGCAGTGTAAGGAAAGTGTGGCTTATATCCTTTGCTGCTGCCATAGTCTTCATATTGAAAGAAAAGGCTTACTGTTTTTAGTCTTCCGTCATCTAGGTATTAGAACTTGTGCTTTTGCGGTAAAAGAATATTTTAATACTGCAGGCTTGCAGATGGCTTATTGTCTAACTAAATTAATAAAAATAGCACATAGAAAGCTGACTGCTCAGACTCGGGAAATAAAGCTTTCATTTTAACCGATTGATTAGCTGATTGATTAACTCATATGCTTCAGTTTACCTGTTCACTTTTGGTATATGACATTGGCAGTTTTATTTTTATTTTAAATGTTAAATTTGACTGATTTTATAATGGTTTTCATTAACTACACAATACATTAATATGATTATTTATGGACAAGTATGTACTTTTAATTAAAAATTGTCCATACTTTGAAATTGTTGAGCAGGAAACAATTCAAATTATTACCAGCAGTACCTAATACTAAGAACTTAAACATGAATGGTTTGAATATGTGGTTAAACAACTGAAAATGAGATATGGTTTCTGGAGTTTAGGAGAAAGAGAATTACATGAAAATTTGATAATGTTGAATCAGCGTATGTTTGTCATATGACTCCTCAAATGTGTGTTGTCATACATTATTTGAAAACTTGCCAATAAAATATACATTTAAAAAATGAGTTATGGTTGAAAACTAAATATAGTTATGGAACGGTTTCAATTCTACTCAAGGAGGCAAAACATGGCTGAAAGCATTGAAGGTTGCACGGCTGCTCTTAGAACATTAGCAGCTAATTGAGAATTTGAAACAATTCATTATGATCAAGTTCTCAGTGACCAAATGTTGATGAGTACCGATAGCAAAAAATTCTGGAGCGACTGTGGGCCACACCAACCTTAACACTTGCTGACACCAATGAACACTCGAAATTTGTAGAGGAAATGAGGTGTTCTCAGAACTCCTCTCTTGAAGTAAATATCATCAACAAGAAAGAAAAGTAGGACAAAGATGTTAAGCAGAAAACAAAAATGCAGAGCAACTGTTGTATGCTATAGATGTGGCAGGAACTGTCATGTGGGGAAGTTAATAAAAACTATCCAGCCATTGACAAATGTTGCAATAAGTGCAAGAAAAAAGGACATTTTGGGTGCGTGTAGAATTAGCTCCGTTTCATATGTAAGCGATGAGGAGGGCAATTTGAGCTTAAATTTTGTACTGAGCATTGGGGCAGAGAACAAAAATGCAAAGGTCTACCAAAGTGTCTAATTTTGTTGAATGAAGCGGAAGTGCAAATGATGGTGGACTCTTACACATGTTATAAGTGGTAAAGAACTCATTGATAAACTATGGAGCGGAAGAAGTAATACCTACTTGCGTACGTCCAGGAGGTTATAGTGGGCATTCCATAAATATTTGAAGATATTTATGGTCTGAAATTAATTTTAAACGTCACAGAACCAGGAGTATAGTGTATGTGGCTGATAAAGGCACTCAAATTTTGGGATGGCCCCATCAAGAGGAAATGGGTATTAGGTAGGACCCTAGAGCGGACCCATTGATTTATATTGTAGAGTATGACGACTATAGTAACCAAATTGTCAAGGGCACAACATTAACGGAGAATGGTGCATATATTTTGTATCTCAAAAAATTATTTCAAAGTTTTTTTTCTAACACAGTAGGTCAATATAAAACATTTGAGCATTGTATTAGACTAAAGAAGGATGCCTTAGCAGTAAGACACAAACATTGCAATGCACTACTGTCATATAGAGGGACGTTGAAGGACGTTTTGAATGATTTGTGTAAGAAGGGAGTAGCGGAATCAAATGAATCTTCACCCTGGGTAGCCCCTATATACTTTCCATCAAGAGGTCTGGAGAATGTTGTGTGTGGACCTCAGAAGTCTAAATATTGCTGTATAGATAGGCATCCTTGGCTAAATATGCACAAGATGATATCAACTGTTGGAGACACATCTATTTTCACAAGTTTAGACCTTGCGAGTGCTGACCACCAGGTATTGTTAAAAGAGGATTCTAGGCATTTTACTGCATTTATGACACCAGAAGTGACATATCAGTTCAGGCGCATGCCTTTTGCCCTCAAAAGTGCTGCCTCATTATTTCCACATATATTGAAAGAAGCCTTTGTGGGGTTGGATAGAGCCATTGCGTTCCAAGATGATATCCTCCTTTTCGGTCGTGATATCCAGGAACATGACGTAAGACTAAGGCGTGCCCTCCGAGCACCATCCAAAAAAGATTGACAAGAAATGTTGTTTTAGAGCTTCAGAAGTTGAATAATTTGGCAAACTATCTCAAGTGAAATCACAGTACCAAAATATGATCATGTCCAGGCCATTTTGAAAGCACCTGAACTTGCAACCAAGGAACAGCCTTGGGCCCTCGTGAATTTTATGCTAAATTCATACATGATTACTCGACAAAGTTGGAACTGCTCATGTCCTTACTCAAGAAGAATGTGAGATTTGTGTGGGGAAGGGAACAAAAGAGAATCTTTGGGTCACTAAAATTGGAAGTGGCGAATCCTCCTAGTTTGAAACCATTTCTTATTGGAAAGAAGTGCATAGTGTCAGTGGACGTGACTGCTTGTGGACTTACTGCAGATTTGGAACAGACTGATGAACAGAAGACCTAGGTAGTTGCATATGATTCAAGAGCATTCAAGGATGCTGAGCAAAATTACTCTGTAACAGAAAGGGAGTTACTCACATGCGCATGGTCGGCCAAACATTACTACATTTTTTGTGGGGAATCAATTTTATCCAAGAACTGACCACAAGCCACTTCTTGTTCTTCTTTCTCCAGGAGGAGATAAGATGATGATGGCTACGTTAGCTGCAAGGCTACAGAATTATCAGTTTGATGTACAACACATTCTAGGAAAAAGTAATAATTGTGCCGACTGCTTGTCACGTCTTCCCTTAAACGGTTGAATAATGAGTGCATATGTTTCTGTAATTGCTTAAAGTGCAAAAACTAATGTTACAGATTTCCCATAATTTGCATTGTGACTGAAGTCATAAACATGGTTGCTAGTTCTTATACAGTTAAGGTACAGGAACCCCATTCCTTGTTTTCTTAGAAAAGCTCATTGCTATGGCGGTGTTTTGAACCAAATGTTCTTAATAAAGGGCAGAAAATGTTGCCTAATATATGCATGTTTCTGATTATTCTCAGTTTGAAAATACATATTTAAATGTGTTGTATGATCCTGCACACGATATTCTTTGATTTACTAGTTCAGTGCGAATATCTAGTACAGAAAAATAGTGTTGCAACTTAGTAAGATTTCCTTTGCCCTTTGGTTTTGGTCCCTCACCTCCTGAAGCAACACTTTGCAGATTTGTCCTGCTCTGTCAATCTATGCTGGTTTGATAAGTTAAAGTTTAGGCAAGTTTTTTAAGTAAACAAAATGACTTTTAAAGAATTTCCTAACCACACCGCACTAGAAAGTAAATATATTTGATGTTTACTCTTATTTAGGAAAATTAATACTGCTTCTATCTTCTGTTTTTAGTACTTTTTCATAATGCTCTCCATCCATCTAACTGATTGTAAATTGCCTACACGATAGATAGGACTGTTAAATAAACTTCCACAAATGAATGCTTCTACTTTGAATATCTTGTCAAGAAGCCCAGCTGAAGCTTCCCTCTTCACATACGGACCATGCGCATACCCACATATCACTTATTATCCCAGCCTATGTCTGTTTTTTCAGCCAGTAGTTAGGACGCTGGTAATGTCTCCTAATGATGCTTTGCCTTTTTTCGTTGATCGGGTACTACTTTTTTTTGCCACATCTGCTTCAGTGAGGGAGTTTTGTTTTCAAAAGCCTATCTCTTCTGTACATGGTGATGTATAGGAGATTTAACTGAGACCTACCGTGCATAAATGGTCTTTTTCTGAGCCTGACAGTTGCCCTTCTTTGATACCCTACACAAATGGGTGAAGGGGTGTACAGAACACTTGATGCTATTTACCAGTAGTGGTCCTCCATCACCCATGTCCACGGGGTTCCAGGATATGTTCAGATGGTAAAGCTTTCCTCACTTCTTTCCCTTCACATTTTTTAAAATCCTCTCTAGGGCTTCTACAAGAGAGTCAGAAAGTTATATTTATGGGAGCTCTCTTTTGAGTTCAGAAGAACATTTTTGGTGTTTTACTCTAGATAAGATACTGTCTCCAAGAAAGATGAAGGCATCAATGCTACTTTACACATGAATGAGTTGAACCCGTTTAACCTTTTTGTACTGGCAGACCCCTTTCATAATGTTGCTCTTGATTTGTTGCTGGTTGTGTTGTAAAGAAGGTGCTAGGAAGAATCTAAGCTGCTTGCTTTTATATAGCTATAGTGTTTTCCTGAGGTGGTTTGTACTGATAGTGCTGATGCCTGCCACTTGAGCTTGACTAGGCTCCAAGAATTTTTGTAGAGACAGCCAACATTAGTTTTTCTCTAAACATCTTAACTAGCTCCTTGCCAGACTTCTGCTTATAGGAGCTCTGCTGCGTACTTATCTAAGAATCCCTTAGAAAAAGTAGACTCTGCAACAATTTTTGACCACTTCATAGCAAACCCAAAGAGCCCAGTTTGATGGTTCTAGAGGGGTCTTGGCCACAAGGTCTCTTGCAACCACTTTTTCTCGTGACATTTCTGACTGAGCTTTGAACTGCAATCTGGTTCTAATTTGTGAGTAACAAGACGATCTGCTGTTGAAGAAAAAAAGTCCATTCATAGGTAACTTTGTACATTATTATTACATTTGTTTTTTAATCAAAACACAAATAATGCAGGCAGGTATCATCACCAATTGCGTTGCATTCAATTGTACAAAGTTACAAAAATTGTCATCCCCGTCTGAGTGGGCAGGAACAGTCGCCACCCCATTTCTTTGTGTTTTTCATGTGGGGGTGGAGAATAGGGGGGAACTTTTCATGCATGCAGAACTCCCATATCCATGCTTTCTGCCAGTTCGGCACCATCCCGGTTGCAGCACGTAGGGGTAGGTGGTTAGCGCGGCTTCCAGTGGAGGCGGACATCCTATTACAGATGTCTTTATTTAGTGCTGTAACAGATGGGGCGTAATTCTGAAGCTCATTAGGTTCGTCCCAGTAATAACAGGTAGTATCCTGTTCATCCTTATAGTAGTAGGTAATATCCTCACACTATTTTTTTATATATTTTAGTTATGGGGCATGTTGCACACCCCATTCACTGTAGATAGTCACTTCTCACGGTCCTGAAGAAACGCCACCTGATCCTTTGGACTAACTGGCGTGAAACATGTCGACCATCAAGGAGTAGAGCGCCTCTTGAACCTTGATAGCTTGTTAGTCGCCTCTCCTCACTATTTTTAATCGAGTAGGGATCCACCTAGAATAGAATTTGCTCTCAAAGGAATCCCAACTTGTTTTATATTCACTTTCAGAACATCTACACTTACACTAGGTCCCTCACACCCACGGCACCCTTACGGCAGGAACAAAAGATCTCCGGCAAAGAGCCCCTTTATGGGTGCCCGTCGGGTATTGCAGCGCCGACCCGACGAGGAGCAGACCCATATGATGAAGCATGACACCTAGCTTGCTGGGTGTGTGAGGGCCTTAGTTCCAAAAGGAGGATTTCTCCTCCTTTCAGGGTGCCTGGGACACTACCTGCATATTGAGGAACTGCGTACCTCTTTTTTGCGTTTACTCTTAGCCGGCAGGCCCATGTGATCCCTCCACATACTTTAAATCCTTTGGTATTTCCTCTGGCACCCTCTACTCTTGTAGACCACTTTTTCTGCCTCCAAGCAGTGGTAAATACCTGTCCACCATCTCACTACAACAGGTCCAGTTTGATTCCTCCAGTCCCTCATTATGTCCCTGTAGGAAATTGGGTTACTGGTTGAGGTATGACGAAACTCTGCTCAAGCAGCAACCACAATTCTCTTCATGGTGAAACTCAAGCAAATCCCAAATTAACCCATGCTTAACTCTGTTAGCTTGGCACGCAAGCATTCGGCTTAACTTAGAGGCAATGTTATGTTATCTGAGTTTATAAAGCGCACAGCTGCCCCAGCAAAGAGGCGTCCCGGCGCTACCAGCGTCAGAAGGAACAGGGTCAAGAACACAACAAGTAGGCAAAGGGAATATACAGAAGACAAAAAGGACTAAGCAGAAGGAAAAAGGAACGTTTTAATTGCTTTCCTGAAGTCCACCATGCGATCCAAGCTGCGAATCTGAGGAGGCAGGGAGTTCCACAGCTTGGCAGCTAAATAACGGAAGGACCGACCTCCAACCCGAAGGCGCTTCACATGGGGGACAGTTACCAAATGCTGTCCCAAAGAGCGCAGCTGGCGAGTGGGGACATACAAGGCTAGCAAATTAGCCAAGATACTGGGCGAGGCAAGTTTCAAGATCTTAAAAGATAGGCAAAGAGCCTTAAATTGGATCCGTTTGGCCACTGGAAGCCAATGTAACCTCCGGATGGCCCCACTGGAAGGACAGTCACGTGGGAGCCCCACCAGGGCTCTGGCGGCAGCGTTTTGAATGCGCTGCAGTCGCAGTATCTCAGCCTGATTAGCTCCCAACAGGAGCGAATTAGCATAGTCCAATCTAGACAGAATGGCTGATTGAACAATCAATTGGCGAGTAGATGAATCGAAGAACTTCAACAAGGGCCTAAGTCCCCGGAGGAGGCCAAAACAGGTACCTGCAACTTTTTTGGTATGTTCTTGAAAACTAAGGGTATCATCCATCCATACCCCCACATTTTTTACCACCAACTTAGGGGTGGGGGAACTACCAAGTAAGTTGGGCCACCATTGTTCACTCCAGAGGCTCCTGTCCCTCCCCACCAACAATAACTCTGTTTTAGTCGCATTCAATTGAAGACAGTTTAAAGTCATCCACTCTGCCACAGCGGTCAAGCCGCTCCGAAACCTAGAAGCATCTTGAGTGGAACCATCGGACAGGGCCACCACCAGCTGAGTATCATCTGCATACGAGACCATAGTGAGGCCCATGTTCCTAGCCACTTTAGCAAGAGGCTGAACATAAAGATTGAACAATATGGGGCTTAATGCAGAGTGCAAAGTATTTATGCAACACACACACAGTAATAAAGTGGAAACACAACACAAGAAAAATCCCACACTACTTTAGAAAAATAGAGTAAAATTTAATACATTATTTGACACCAGAATGTAAAAAAAATTAATTAGTGGAACTAGAGATATGCAATTTTAAGGATTTAGGTAGAAAAGGTGCTTAAAAACACAGGGTGCCAGCTGTGGTCATCTGGTTGCGCCGGACCGGGACAAAGTCACAAGTTGAGGCCGATCACGATAAAGCATTGGCCAGATACAGGGACCAACTTAGGCCTGCTGAACAAGATGCCTTAAATCCTGGTTGTGGAGCATTGTGAGGTTCTGCATAGAGGATACATCTCGTAGCGGCAGTTACGAGGACCTGCGGGGCTGCGATGTGTGGCCCTGCGTCCAGGGTGCATAACGCAGCAGCTGTTCCTAGGGGCTGCGATGCGAGGTCCTGCTCCGGGGATGGGTTAAACCGTGGCGGTTCCGATGTTAAGCTGCGGGGCGATGTGTCGCGCTGCGTCGGCTCTACTTCCAAGGGTCCAGTACTGTGGTGCACCACTTGGGGTACAGGACTCACAGCAGGCAGAGTACAGGTGCAGTGTTCAAGGTGGTAGGGGACCTGTCTGTCCCTGAGTCTCTGATCAGAAGGTCCGCCAACTAGCCCTTGGAGTCACTCTGGTTGTCGTGGGTTCAAGCTGCAGTCCGGCGTCCTAGGATGAACTCTGACTGGTCTGGATGGTTGAATGTGTGTATGACCTGAATAAGCCTTTTTCTACATTTAGCAAGAATAGTGGTCGGTAAGAGGAGCAGACATCCCTTAATTTGTGTCCTCATGGATGACCACTATCATTACTCATCCCATATCTTCTGGCTGCCAGCCTTTTATTCTGACTTCCACCAGTTAAGTAAAAATGTGGGATCAGGAACTAGGGGTATTGGGTCCCGATCCCTTGCAATCCGTAGTTATTAGAGCCAAACAGTAGTATTTTACTTGTCCTTGACAATGGGAGACCCCTTCCCCATTATAGAAGCTATGCTTGAAGGTTTGTCAGGACAGTTCAAGATCGTCACTCTGTTCCTGGAAAAGAGTGACGATCTTGACCTGTCCTGACAAACCTTCAAGTAAAAATGTGGGCCCTGGTTAGAGAGGTCGATGTCTTGAAGAATTTCCTGGCAGCCCATCGGGATCAGGGGTCAAAACCGTCTACATCTAAGTGATCACTTAACCTACCGCCTCTGTTGTGATCTGTCTCTCTAACTGCACTCTGCCTTCCTCTGTTAGGCCTGAAAGATCAGTATTTTCCACTAGTGCTGAAAAGTACCTCTGTTGGGTTACTGTCAGCGTGTTCGCCTTCAGTACCAGCTGGACTCTCTGGATCTGCTCCCGGATCTGGACTGATGAGACACCTTTGCCAGCTACTGCCGGTTCCAGTCTGCTCGACTCTGGCTTCATCAGCTCTGATTGAAGAGAAACCTATTGTCCTGTCCGGCTCCGAGGCGGTGCTCCATCGACGCAGTTCGACATTGGCCCTGCCTGGATCATACCCAACCGCACCAGAATTCCCACCCCTAGAAATGCCCTTGTTTCCTGTAGGAGAGGATGACAAAGACTACCTCTACCAGGAGGAATACTGGTATGAGGAGCTGAGTGATGTCAGTGGGCTGCCTGGACACTGCTCCAGACACGGGCCTGATTCCTCCTCCAGACACTTCCAGGGCAGAAAGGCACATCTTTTGCGATTATGATGTGCAGCGAATGTCCTTGACCTACAGCAACCCTCTGTTTAGATCAAGACCAACGTCCTGACAGAGGTGCTTCAACCCAGGGGTCAGCTCTGCAGAGTCCCTGCTCCCCTTTAATGAGACTATCACTGACATTCTCCTGGGGTCTGGGCCAAATGCTGCATGGATGTTCCTCAGAATGATTACTTAACATCATCGCTCCACCACTGGAGACCCCGCTGTCCTGTCCCAGCATCCCTCTCCTGAGAGACTGGTGGTACAGGCCTCAAGAGCCAGGATAAAAACATGCAGGTTCCCTACCATCCCACTGGATAGGGACTTCAAGAAGCTGGATTCCTTTGAGAAGAGGATCTTCACTTCCACCAGTTTTGCATTGTGGTCGGTGAACACTGCATGTCTCTTGCGTCACTAATCCCATCCCTTGTGGGATTCAGTTGCGCAGCTGCTGTCCATGGTACTGGAGGAGAGTTTAGCCATCCTGAACCAAGCATTGGCTGATGGCAGGGCGCAGCGAAGTTCACTATTCGCTGTGGACAGGACACCACTGATTCATTAGGAAGGGCCATGGCCTCTACAGTGGGACTCCACCGCCTTGCCTGGTTGTGTTCCACTGGGTTTTCAGGGGCTGTCCAATCGCCTTTGATAGGCCTGCTGTTTGACAACTCCTGCTTCCTGCGCGAGCACTTCAAAGAGAGCCAACTCACCGCCAGATGCCTGGGATTTTCCCTGGGCGTCCCTGTTGGATGGATTCTGTGTAAAAACAGTATGCCTGGGATCACAGAACGTCAGTATGTAGGGACTGAGTCACCATACCACATCAGTACTATGACCCCCAATCCAAACTAGCTCATAGTGCTCTACCTGCCCTCCTAACCTTCCCAGAGTGACAGGTAAGTTAGCACCCCAGAACACAACACTCTGGTCCCCTCAAGGAACCGTGGAACCAGATCGTCACCTTTTCGTTTTCTCACTCATGCATGTCCATAATAAACAATGTAAAGACATGAGAAGTTTACAATATTTATTGAAACTATCGTGCTCTATTATATAACAACTGCGCTGCACCTAGAAAACATGCATGCAAGCAACGTGAGTAGCACCACAAGTAAACTAAATACAATGAGAAGCCCCACCATATTTAAAGATATATCTGCCTCAGCCTGTCTTCCCTACTTGGGCACATTTATAGATCCTAGATCTCTGGGATTAGAACCAAACCCCATATCTGGTGGTATTAGGAAATCTGTATCTCAGGTTGTGCAAGGCTGGCACGTTCGTCTCAGGACCTCTCCTCTGCAAGAATTCCCCTCTGTTTTCTAATGGCACGTCTCGGTGTATATGATATGCAGTGTTTTTTTTAAACAGCAGATCTAAATTTATGTTGTGTCTAAATGCTGAGCTACATTGCTAACCGAGCACTGAAAGACAGGGCACAGTGTTGTTTGACCTTATACGAGCTGTTCAGACAGAGTCCCAGAGAGAAGAACCACTATCAAAAACATGTGCATTGTTTGGTAAATTATCATGGCACAAAAATAAACTTGCTGAATGTAATGTGTGCAAAGCAAAGCAGCCTGCAACTTGCAGTTAGGCTAAAATAAGAGAGAACTAAGTGGGCCCTACAGGGAACTCGCGACACCTGTACTCCCACCAGCAGCAACAGTCCTTTTGTTTCTTCAGTGGCCACGGTCGGGGCTCCCACGGGCTTCCCTAACATCCATCTTATCCCCCAAGCCAGAAAGCGTCCCAGTCCATTTGTGCCTGAGGATGCAGATCCCATAGAGGACATGGGACCCAGCACACTGTCCAGTCCTCAGCCCCTCCAGCTGCTTCAAAACCTCATTAGTGCGTCCTACATGCAGCACACCTATCCTGTTGGTGGCAGGATCAGGCACTACCTTTCTTAATTACAAGCAGTAACTTACAACAAGTGGGTGCTACAGGTTAAGAAGGGTTATGTCATACCCTTCCTGGAAACTCCACCATCCCCTGAATGGCTGATTGAGAACCATCTCTTTTTGCTCCGTCTCTATTGGCCAAAGGAGCCATCAAAAGGGTACAAGCATCAGAAGTAGGACATGGTTGCTATTCCCACTACTTTCTGGTGCTAAAAATGGGACGGAGGTCTTTGCCCCATACTAGATCTTCCCCTTCTCAACACCTGTCTACGGAAAGAGAAATTCAAGATGCTTATGTTGGCTCAGGTTTTGTGTGCCCTTGGCCCTAGAGACTGGATGGTAGTGTTGGATCTCCAGGACGCGTAATTCCACATTCCCGTCCTGCAGGCCCAAAGACGTTACTTGCAGTTCACAGCAGGCCAGGAGCTTTTTTAGCTTGTTGTGCTCCCGTTTGTCCTCACCAGTGCCCCTCGGGTGTTCAGGAAGTTATGGCGGTGTTTGCTTCACACCTCCATGGGTCCCAGTCTTCCCCCTATCTCAATGACTGGCTATTGAAGGCGGCCCTAGGCAGTCGTCGCCCAACTCTAGACTACGGCGAACCTTCTGCACTGACTGGGGTTATGTTATGTTAGTGACACTTGTTCATAGTGCAGCAAATCATACCTGGAGGAATATCTAAGCGTTTTAGCAGATGCAGGCAAGTGAACTAAGTTAAAGCTGAAGTGGGAGACTAATAAGACCCTAGCGCTCACTAGACCGTAACACAATATTATTATGATCCAGTACTGTACTGCGGTGCTTTAAACAAAGGGAGGAAGATCACCCATATACCCCAGTTCAGCCGCAAAGATTGAAACCAATAATCACACAGTCTCAAGTACACACAAGAAATTCAAATAACAGTTAAATATAAAATCTTTAAACATCAAATGTTCTTTAGTCGTTTATTTTCCCCTCTTGGCCAATCTCTTTTAGCCAACACGTTTTGTCGCATGGGACGTCACGCCCTATGACTTCATCAGGGCTGTAGATTTCCCGAAAAGATAATCCACTCCTTAGATCTGGTTAACTTTCCTGAACAGAGTGTACATTCAAAACCAATCGCATCAATAAAACATCTGCTTCATGAAAAAATCACCCCTCTCGACCGCCTTGTAAACGCGGTATATCCAACTAGTATTTTCCTCTAAATAGATGGGAACATCCTCCCTCTCAATAGTGTGCTCCATATAAATTCCGACATGCAAGTAAGCTTAAATCACGGCGTAACATCTGTTCTTTAAAGGTTTAATATATAACTGTTATTTGAATATCTTGCATGTGCTTGAGACTGTGTGATTAATGCTGAAGTGACCAGCTAGAATAGCCACATTATTAGGAGTTTTTTTAAACTTTCCAAAATCCGTACATAAACGTATTTGCAGAGGTGGTTTGTTCCAGTGGAAGGGGACGAGATAAGAGAAAGAACTACCACCAAATCTAGCGGTACAAATACGCGGAATTGGCAAAAAAGCTTTATCTTTGGATTTTAGCAGTCTGGCCGGGTTATAGTGTCTGAGCTTATTTTGTAAATCGGATGGAGCATTGCCATTTAGTGACTTATAGGTAAGGCAACATTGCTTGAAAATACGCCTTTTCCTAATGGGTAGCCAGTGTAGAGAGTTCAAAATCGGAGCAGGAGAGGAACCAGATGGCAAACTAGTCTGGCTGCCGTATTCTGCACCGCCTGCAAGAAGCTAATGTGCATATAGAGAATTAGTTAAGACAATACAGACAGGAGCACATTCAAATCCACCGTGAGACACTACCACCAAATGATCCGGACCACCAAACACGCAGCTTTGGTGGATTGCATCGATGCCAGCACCAACAGAAGCAAATAAATATTTGCCATTATGAAGAATTTCATCTCACCAGCAGCCGCTTCCAACTCGATCACCACCTCGCAGGACCTCCGCAACAATCTCTCTCAATTTTCGGCAACAAAATCACCATCTACAGCAACTTCAACCCGCAACCGGACCCGATAGACCTCTCCCCATCATATCTCTACCTCCACTATGCCTACTCCAAAGGAATGCAACCCATTAGTGTCCTGCTCACACCCATTTTGAATGCCTCCACCTCTTCTGTGACCTTCCCAGATACTTGGAAACACTCTGTTGTCCCTCCCCCATCGCTGAAGAAACCTTCCAAGGACATTTCAGCCCTTGCCAACTGCAGACCGTTCTCCTTGCTACCATTCCTCGCCAAAGAGAAAATCATCAACAGATGCCTCACCAAATAGCTCAATGACCACCAACTCCTCAACATCACTCAGTTTGGTTTCAAACCCAACCACAGCACCCAACCCGCCACAGATGACATCTGCATAACTTTTGACGGAGGAGACACAGTGGCCTCATCCTCCTTGACCTCTCACAGCATTTGTCACTGTCTCCCATCCCACCCTCATCCAACGCAAACACGACATGACCTCCCAAGTCAATTGCATCACTGCCTCATTCTTCAATACCCTAATGATGCTGAGGAAGATTTTCAAATGGTTCCCAATCAGCACCTGGAAAACCTTCATGTATAGTCTGGTCGCAAGCAGGCTGGACTATGTGAAAACCCCTTTATGCTGAAATCCACAAAAAATTCACCAGAAGGCTGCAGACCGTTTAGAACTAGGCGGCCAGACTCACTCTAAATTTCCCAACCATACTCATCACAACACACTTGAATGAGCTCCACATGCCCCCATACACAAACCAACACAATGCAAACTCCTCACCCACCCTTTCAAGGCATTACATAATACTGGCCCAACATAACTCCACAATCGCATCTGCTTTCACAAACCTTCCAGACACCTCCGCTCATCAGGGCTTCTACTTGCGCATATCCCACGCTTACGGAAAACCATATTTGGTGGGCAAACCTTCTTGAACATCGCTACTAAAGCGTGAAACAACCTGCTGCTACACATAAGAGCATGATCCTAACTTGTTGAATTCCACAAGAAGGTGAAAACCTGACTTTATTTTGTAGTTTCTTTATGCTTTAGGTTTCCCTAGACTCAGCACCAGGATACCCTCCTGGATGATAGTGCATTCCACAAATCTGCATAACGTAACAGACAAAGTCAGGGATTGTTATTCATGTTACTTTCTCGGCGTGGAACAGGATGAAATCATCAGGCATGTTGAGGACCTTTGACCCCTGAGTTCCTCCTTCGGTACGACAAATTCAAAATTCTCACATTGGCTCTAGTCCTACCTGCACTAGGCCTAGGATAGAGTCCTTCAGGTGTTCACAAAAATGATGATGGTTGTCGCTGCCCCTCTTCTGAGGTTGGGAGCTCTTGTATTTCTGTACTGCAATACCTGGCTGCTGAAGATTGCAGACAGTCTTAGACCACCTCTGGACGATTGTGGTGGCACTCATAACATCATTGGGTTTTACCATAAATTAGTTGAAGTCCCACCTGATTCCCTCACAGTGAGTTTTTAATGCTTGTCCTCCACCACACTGATTTGGTGACAATCAGCCTGTGGTCCCAATGTTTCAGGTTCAGACCTGGATCTTAGTGAATTTTGATTGTTGATAAAGGAGGTTTATGTGGGAACGTGCCGTTGCCTCTCAATATGTCTTAGAAGAGACTGTTGTTTGAAAATTGATTTAAATTGTTGCCCTGCTTTGTATTTTTGTTTTTGTATTGTGCAGAATTTTCTGCACAAGCAGGAATCAATTAAATGGGAACTACAGAAGCAACATACACCCAGTCAGTTTGGACATCGTTTTTTTAATGAAAAAGTATACTCTGGGAGCTTTCGTTTTTTGCTATTCTTAATTGTTGAATTTCCCCTGAAGAAGCAGAGATTCTGCGAAACAAGTGTTGGCTACTTCAGTGGATTAATACTGTGTTATGGTTACTTCAGTGCTATAATTGTTTGGACTTTTACAATGTAACAATTTTGTTATTCGAAACTCCCAAATTTGTACGATCAGTTAGTAATAATTTTGAGTGCTATTAATGCTTACTTGTCAATTGATCTGTGACAAATTGCCATGATACTTTTTGTATGTATGAACCACAAAATATAGTAATATTAGACCAACAACTTTTCTTTGTCGTTTATATATCTCCATTGTACGCTTATGGTAACTCCCCATGACCTCATTACATTCAACTAACCTTTTGTCAGCTGGATAAACTGACAATTGTGGGAGAGTGCGCAGGGTTAGCTCTCAGTTTATCTATTCCTTTTCTATTCAAGGAAGATGGCTCAAGATCGGCAGTGGTGGCTGACCAATCCCAATTTGTAATGCAACAGACCACTTTCCACTCCTTACCTCGATCTCTATGGTGATGGATGCATCATTACTGGTTTGGGGAAGTAATCTACAGGTGGTGGAGTTCAGAGGCCCCTGTCTCGATCAGAGAGCCGGCTTCACTCAACCTTCTGGAGCATTTGGGCCATTTATTTGTCCTTAATTGCTTTCTTATCATATATCCTGGGGAGGCTGGTGCAGGTCCTGATGGATAACACGACAGTCATGTGGTACTGCAACAAGCAGGTAGGAGTGGACCTGTGCTATGAGGCTTTAGGTCTGGACCTGACAAGGTCCCTGAGTGTCAGAGCAGACAAATTGAGCAGACCTTTTTCAAAAGCGTCCCAGGGTGGCACAGGACATCTTCACTCGGGCTAGAGCCCTGGCTAGACCTATATGCCACTGGCGCAAATGTGCAGTGTCATCGATTATGCACATTGAAGTTTTTACTCATTAGGAGTCACGTTCTGGTTTAGATGGAACAAGGGACTGCTTCCCTACGCTTGTGTCTTCCCACCACTATTTCTTCTGTTCTGAGTTCAAGAGCAACCGGACCCAAGTCAACCTAATTGCCCCAGATTGAGCCAGGACACTTTGGTGCCCGAAACTTATGAGCATCGGTTCACGTATCAGGCTACCACTTCAGAAGGATCTCCCATCTCAGCAGCAGGAGAGGGTTCTCTAGCCAAAAATATACACCTTACACCTCCATGTGTGGATGGGTTTTGGTCCGTACATGAAATGACACCCAGTACAGATCATCCAGAGTGAAGTCCAGCTTCTTTTTTCCAGTAGAATGTTGTCTGCATCTCAAAGAGCAACACTCCATGTTCTATTTAAACAAGCAGGGATAGCATCTCATTTGCAGTGTCTTTTAACAGTTCAAATGTAGGAGCTTGTGTTTCAAAATGAGAATGTCATCATGATCTTCATTGGCAGGGTAAAAGAAATTTTCAGGTGGACACATTGTTATAGTTACTCATGAAGATACTCATTAATAAATCAGCAGATCTTTCAAATTTTGGATTTTCTCAGACATGTATAAAACACAGATGAACCACCAATGTCCACACTTTGCTTCTTGTCAAAGAGCAGGATGCTTTTCTTCTGGGCTGATCTGGAAATTATGCTGTGCTTTCTGCCAGTGTCTATCATTTGTAGGACTCTACAGAAGTTTGAGAATCCAAACAGTTTTGGGTTGATTCTCAAAGGCCCATTTTGGCTAAATCAGATTTGTTTCGCAGATACATTAGCAGAGTCCACAGATCCAGATCTCCTGGTTCAGCAACCTTGAGAGCCTAGCTCTTGCTAAAACTAAAGTTTGTGGCATTTGGGTGTTACAGCGGGCTTCCTCGACTCTTTGACTCCAGTTGTCAAGTAACAATCTTCACGGATCAGTGATTCCTGGTCTTCGGCGCCTTTCTGTACGTGAGTGCCATTTCAGTGATGGAAAGGGCACCCTTCAAATGCTGCCCTCAGTGTCACTCAAAGTTCTTCTGGACTGATCACCATCAAGTTTGTAATCTTGGCCTCTCTCTGGAGCACGGCGAGACCACGTGCCAGGCCTGCCTCAGCATCTGGTCGAAGAAGGCCCTTAGAAACCGACGCAAGGAGAGGTGGGTCCATCGGAGAATGTAGAGTTGAGATGGAGACAATACCCCTGACATCTTTGGGCAACGCGACGTCGAGATGGAGAAAGTAGCTGGCCCAGCTGGTGTAGTCCAGTTCTTAGGAAAGCACGCCCCCTGAATCGGAAGGGGAGCAGCATCAAGAACCCGAGGTTCAACAAACCCCGAAGATTTCGACCATGAAAATGGTTACTATCCAGTCACAGCCCACAGCCGCCCAGCGACCCCCGTGGACAAGCAGAGCACTGCCCAAGTGGGTATCGGGTGTCGAGCCCAGAGACTCCACAACAGCCTGCAGGTCCATCACTGCCTTCCGGCCATTGTCTGCACTGATAGAAGCTTTCAAAGCCGACATCGCTGCCTTCGCCGGCAGCAAAGGCCCCTTATAGCCCTTCCTTGGAGCCAACGGGCTCATCGAATCCGGCATTGAAGGTGACGCAGAAACAGACATCTGCACCCAAACCAACCTCACACTGAAGTCCTCGTAAACATCTAAACTGTCAAAGACACCATCAATGCCAAAAACACTATCGACACTGAAAACCCACTTGATAGCAAAAGCATCATAGTTGGCTGGCTTAGACGACTCGTAACAGCCTAAGAGGGGTTGGATGCTCGCCAAAAAGGCTTTTCATCCAACCACAAACTGGCAAAATGTCCACCAAGCTGCCATGTAAGCCACAGGAGACCCTTCCAAGAAAAAAAAAGTTGTCTTTCGAGGAGCAACTTGCCTTGCATCCCCCACTTCCTTAAATGCACAAAAGGCTTAAGGACAGGCACACTAGCCCCCTCCCTGCTCAACCTCCTCCTCCCTCACTGCCACCACCATATGTACCACATCCTCGTGCTTCATCAGAAGGGTCACAATACTCTTCTTTTGAGGAGTTTAGAACATTGTATTGATATGTTTTCTTATGATGCCCCCTATGATCCTGAACCCAGGGTCGACGATGATGTCAATCCCCAGGGTGATACAGACCCTGACCTCTACCCAGCCATACCTTCCCCACCTGATGACACTACCTCGTAACCTGAGGTTATAGAAAGGGCGGCTACTTTTCATAAAGTAGATATGCACATTGTCTAGGAAGATGACCACTTCCTGGTTAAAATGCTTTCCAAGACACAACACACCCTCCAATTCCTCACCATGCTGAAAGGGATACTCAGGACAGCGCCTGAAACCCGAAAAGAGCTGTCAAGGCTTGAGTCATCACACTGAGGGTCCACAAAAAGTACAAACCCCCACCTAATGGCCCGCCTTCTGTCAACGGTCATGTTCCACCTGACTCCCTCGTGGTCCACTCAATGCATTTTGCCAACACCCAATGTACAGGGTACTCTCCACCTCCTATCAAGCAGAGTAAAAAGATCAAAGTAGGTGGCAAGAGGGTGGCAGCACAATAAGCCACACACTGGCAAATTGCCACGGTCATTGGCCTACTTTCCAGATACGACAGGGCGCACTGCAATGAGATGAAGGAACTCTTCCAACACCTCCCTTAGCAGTATAGTATAGACAGCATGGGCAAGAACTGGTTACTGAAGGTAAAACCATTTCAAAAGCCACCTGCACTCTTGATGCAGCCAACAATGCGGTCAGGGGTGTTAATACTAGCATCCTAATCATGTCACTCTTTCTCCATATGTTTGGCTTTTAGCCAGAATTACAACAGCATCTGCTGAACCTGTTGTTCAATGGTGAACACCTGTTTGGACCGCAGTTATAACAGATGCTTGAAAAGCTAAAAAAGGCACGGATACAACCAAGGCGATGGGAGCCCTTCATACAGCCATCCCCTATTGGTCTTTTCGCACATCACAGTACAGGGGAGTTAGCAAGACCACTTCCCCAGACTCTCCGCCATCCTACCAGAGGCAGCAACAACAATACAACTAGCAGTCAACATGGATTTATTCAAGAGGAGGTTACAGAGGCAACAACACCAGAAGGCAGGCCAAAGGAGCTGCCTCCCTCAAGCAGTGATTCCCTTCCACGCCCCTGATCACACAACTCCTGTTGGGGGAAGAGTACATGGGTTTCTCCCATGTTGGGAAGAAAACACCTCAGACCGGTGGTCCTCTCCATCATACAGGACGCTTACTGCCTATGAGGGTTCACTGACACCCCACAAACATCCCATACTGCTCACACACCATCCCTGCAGTACACTAGCGCCTTTTTTAGGAAGAGGCTCAACCACTTATCCTCAAAGGGGCAATTGAACCAGTACCATTGCAACACATTGGCAAGGGTGTGTACTCCTTGTACCTTCTCATCCCCAAAAAGACGGGGTCTCCAAGGCCATTAAAAGTACATCCTCTCAGAGCATTTCCACATGGTCACTCTGTAGAATGTCATCCCACTGGTGCAGCAGGGTGACTTCATGATGGCTTTCAATCTAAAGGGCACCTACTTTGACATATCATTCCACACCGCCCATCTCTGCTACCCACAGTTCATGATAAGTATTATCAATTCTAAGTGTTGCCATTCGGGGTCACCACTGCCGCCAGAGTGTTCACAATATGGCAACCAGATTATGGAACTCCCTTCCGGACAGACTTCAGTTTATACCGGATGAAGGGGAGTTCAGGAATGCTTTAAAGACATGGCTTTTTAGCCGTGATTAGCTGAATAGGTTTCAGTTGGAGATCCTCTCTCTCCCATGTTTGCTGGATCACGCTAGCGCCCGGACACCTCTGTTTGAGGTAGCTGTAGCGCTCTACAAATGTTGGTGTATTATTGTATTGTATTGTATGGTTGTCACCATCTCAGTAGGAGCAGCATTGATGTATTCCCATACTTAGATAATTGGCTGATCAAGAGTTCAAGCATACAGCAGTGCCATGCTAACACCCAGACCACCTTGTCCTTCCTCCACAGTCTGGGCTTCACCATAAAAATGTCATGTCTCACCTTCAGCCCTTTCAGATTTAAACCTTTTTGGGAGCTGTGCTTAATACAGTCACCGGCAAGGCTTACTTACCCCAGTGAAGCAAGAGTGCAAGTATTTCAGCAGCTGTTGTCTCTTTTTCAGCCAAATCATCAGTTGACGGTCAGAACATTTATGTGCCTTCTTGGAATGATGGCCTCATGCATAGCTATATACCTCCGCACCAGGCTTCACATGCATCCGCGCCAACAATACCCATCAACACAATGGTCACAAGTGGAGGGTCACTGGGAGGATCTAGTGTTGATACAGGCTAGCACCCTTCGCTGTCTGAAGTGCGGAACAGCAACAGTCTGCTGCAGGGCCTTCTCTTCACAGACCCAGTTCCTCAGGTGACCAACACCCCGGACATCTTGCTCTCTGGGTGCTGGGTGCATCTTCAGCATCTGGCGGTTCAAGGGCATTTGGTTGCCACAACAAAGAGGCCTCCGCATCAATAACCTCAAGCTCCTGGCCATCCAGCTAGCTCTCAACGCCTTTTTTCAACAGGTTCAGCACAAAGTGGTGTTAATAAAGGCAGACAATATGACTGCCATGCACCAGCTCTAATGACAAAGGATAATGGTCGCTAAAACCATTTTTATGGATGTTAAAAAACACTGAGTACGGGTTAAAATAATCAGACAAGACAATAAAATCAATTAGGGTGCCTCGGCCTCTCCCAACATATGTTACTAATTCTGCACTGGTTTCTTCTAGGAGATCAATAGTTAAAAAAAGAGAATATTTTATCAGCAGCGAGTTAAATATATTCCCACAGGGGTTGTGGTCAAAATGTTGGCCGCCTTCGCTTGCCCCCATCGGTAAATGACAAGCCGAACACTTAGAAAGGGGGCACACCTTGCAATTAAAATCGCCTCCCCAGAGCACAACAAAATCCATATTAATCTCCTCAATGTGCTTTGTTAATGTAGTTTCCAATTCTTGGGCAATACTAGTATTTAAAACATTAAAATTGTTATGATAAAAATTGACAACTACCAGCGTCAAATTTTTCCTATACAGAATATTAATAATCTGAAAGTGCGGGGAATCAAGACAAGTTTTTCCCAGTCTTCTATTTAAAGTTGTCGAAACCAAAGTAAGAAGCCCTCCTTTATTATGACCACCTAAATAAGCTCTGGCGGATGTGTGAATGGAATAAAAGCCATTTAAATATGCAATATCACACATCCAGGTTTCCTGAAAGCATACTATGCTATATTTTCCAATGAAACCTATCAATTCTTCAAATTCTAGTTTACTCTGCAAGCCCGCAATGTTCCAGAAAAGGCTTCTGTGGGTGATCCTGTTATTCTGACTGACATGCACCCTCTCCGGATCTCCTGAAACTGAAATGTGGCCGTCCTTGAGGACCGGATCAATTGATGCATGAACATCCAACTCAACTGTCACTAATGCATTTGGTGATACTGGCATTGTTAGGGCTGATACAGAGCAGATAAAGTTGGCTAATTTAAGAATATCGTAAGAGGATGTATTCTCTATGCCCCATGAGCAGGCTATAGATGGTTCTCCTTGTGGAAGGCTAGCAGATAATAAAGGATTCACTCTCAGGTGACTAGTGATGTTAGGCCCTGGCTGTGTGTCTGGTTGATTCTGATTTTTAACACCAGACACCTCCAAAGTCTGAGGATCCAGTCAGTCCACATGGTCTAAAGGAGAAAAACGGTTAGAAACTGGGATTGGAAACAGTGACTGCATATTAACATTTAAGGGGGCACAACCAATTCTCATATTTAGAGATGGCTTATAAAAATATCCTAATGGTACTACCTCAATGGGGCCCCCTGCATTATTGTTCCAAGAGAGCCTGTCCATAAGCCGGTGTACCAAAGAACTATTCTTAAAATTCGCAACAATACAATCCCCTGTTTCAGATTTTACTTGCGAGCCCAACCAGAGACACGCTCAACATTAATGATATTATCATACAAGTCTTCACTTCCAGTCCAGTCTGCAGCTTTTACCATCCAATGGACCGTTTTGTTTTTAAGCTGCTTCCAGTCTTCTTCCGTATTAGGTGGCAGGGGGGGGGGGGAGGTGGGACATTTTTGAGGATGATAACATAGGGGGTAGCTTCTGGGGGAAGATGAAGAACTCTCTCATTATTTTTCCGATTTTTTTTACATGATATATGTGGTGTTTATCTAAGTGGTTAGTCCTGCCATTCTCCCGCCCAGTAGTCCTTTGATCAATTGTTATGCCCAATTGTCCACTATCTGGCGGTTTTACCGGCTGAATAGTTGCCTGAGTGGTGTTTGTAACACAACCAAGTGCTGTTGGCAATAAGGAGGGAGGTACTACAGGAGTTGAAACCAGTTTGGCCTTGGTAATTGTTGCGGTCTCTATGCCAGGGGTTGTCCTTGTAAAACTTTGTCCAATAAGTGTTTTTAGCGAAGCATCAATGCTATTTAGTACCACCACGAGGGGATCGAGGATCGATTTAACGGCAGTCTCTATGATGCTAACAAAGTTTGTAGAAGACACAACATCCTCTGCTGGCCCGATATCCTTGCGATCCGTGACAATATCTGTGCCCGAGCCCCTAGTGCTGTCTTTGCAGGGTGCACCACTGACTTTTTCCTTGTTACCATGGTAGGTGCGTCTTTCTTAGGCTTCCCACAAGCTTTAGGTTTCTTTGACGGCGGGGGATGAAGAGTATCTGAAAATCCCCCCTGTTGACTGTCCCCCTGTTGACTATCACGGGTAATGATTTTGTTCCCACCTAAGTCCGAATCCGGGCGCATTGGGGGTTCTAAAGATTGATCACGATCAGGGTCCGTCTCTACTAGAATACTATTTTGAAGAGCCCTTTGTGTTACCCCCATTCTCTCCTCCACAGATTCTATTCCACTCGTTATCGCCCCCATTGCGGTCGTTAAAAAGTTGGTTATTGAGGAAGTTAAGGGGTGATCCTTCACGGAGGGCATAAGGGTCTTACGTTTCCCCATCTCCTTACCTTAAAGCGTTGTATCCCTAATGGTTCACCCCAAATAGTAAAGATCAGATGTCCACTTTGTAAATGCAATACCAAGAGCCCTGGCCCAGCCCAGCCTCGTCCGGCCGCGGACGGGCGCAGACGGGCCCGCCCTTGGCCCGGGCTTTGCCCGGGCACGCCCGCGCGCCCTGCGGAGCCAGCCGCCACTTATCAAGCGCCACCTGGTGCGCCGATGTGCGTGTGCGCCGCTAGCGCTGCTGGGGGGCGTAGTCCAAGTGACCCCTTTGTGCCTCAGGTCTCCTTGACCGGAAAATGCGATGTGCGCTCCTCCTTCGCTGTTAAAGTGACTCAGTGCAATGTGCAAATGTGCAAAACAGGCTGTCGGCTCCCGCGCTGCGGAGCCTGCCGCCACTTATCAAGCGCCACCTGGCGCACCGATGTGCGTGTGCGCCGCCAGGCGCTAGCGCTGCTGGGGGGCGTAGTCCAAGTGACCCCCGTGTGCCTCAGGTCTCCTTGACCGGAAAATGCGATGTGCGCTCCTCCTCCGCTGTTAAAGTGATTCCGTGCAATGTGCAAATGTGCAAAACAGACTGTCGGCTCCCTCTGAAGAATTAATTGTGTCCGCTAGAATATTGCCTTTGACTTATGACAGAAATAAGGGGCTTTTACGAAAATGGTCTGCTGTAAATCCTGACTCTGTCCTCAAGCAGATCATAGAGTCAAACTTAAGCCAAATTCTAGATTGCCTGGAAGACAACATCAATCCAGAATCTATGTTGAAATCCTTCAAGGCAATTATTGAGACAACAAGGGTGATACTTACCAAGAAATTAAGCTCTAAACAACAGAGCATCAATAGGTGGTTTAATAGCGAATGCACCCTACAGCATAATAAATTGGTAAAGGCCTTAAAAGTAAAACCCAGAAACCCCATGGAGATAAAATATTTACGGTATGCCTATAAACATGCGCTGAAGAAACGCAAAATGGAAATTAGGCAAGAAGCGTGGGGCCAACTCCATGTGGCATGTCAAAGTAAAGATTCTAGGCTCCTTTGGCGCACCAAAAACCAGGAGCACTTCAATAGCTCCAAAAATGGCAGTACTGACATGACAATTAAGCCTGAATCCTGGGTAGACCATTTCTCTAGCCTTTACAAAAGTTGCATTAACTCATATGACAGCCCTAACTTTCAATATGGGGCTCCCACCCTGGTACCGCCGACGTTAGATGAAGTGGACAGAGCCCTATCCCAGACTGTGAAAAATAAGGCATCTGGTCCCGATGGTATACCTGCGGATCTGTTTTTAGCCAACCTTCCCCTGTGGTTACCGCTGTTAACGAATTTATTGAGATGTTATGCAGTCCAGGGTCCCTCTGACTCCTGGAGAACAGTAATAATAGTTCCTATTTTTAAAAAGGGAGACAGGTCGGACCCTAATGCTATCGGCCTATATCTTTAATTGACAGTACCTGTAAAATTATGGGCGAGTTATATTGGAGAGGCTGGAGACCTGGGTAGCCGAAAAGGGGAAGTTCTCTGATGTCCAATATGGGTTTAGGAGAGGTCTGGGCACAGTTGAACAGTGCCTCAACCTGCACCTGGTCATCGGCAAATACACCTTAGCCAGGCCTGGACCCCTTTATTTAGGGTTCATGGACCTGACGTCTGCCTTTGACTGGGTGCAGAGGGGGAGACTCTGGGAGAAGATGCTATCCATGGGCATTGAACCACCAATTGTCCACTTTTTAGCAGCAATGCATCAGGGTGTCATGGGTAGAGTGTGGTACGGTACAAATGGTGAATTAACCGCTCCAATAAAGATGGATCGCGAGGTCCGTCAGGGTTGCGTCCTTGCTCCTTTTTTATTTTGCCTATACATTAATGATTTAGAGAGCAATCTTGATAATGGGAATATAGACGCACCGTTAATAGGCCGCAGATCTCTCCCAGCACTTTTATATGCTGATGATTGTGTGCTAATGTCCAGAACTGGGGTGGGGTTGCAGAGGCTTTTAACTGGTTTTAATAATTTTATGAGTGACCTTGGCCTGAAAACAAATGTCGCAAAATCTCATGTTATGGTGGTGGGCAAACACCCCACAAATTTAAAAACTTGTTTTATAAATAATGAAAAATTACTTTACGTACCCACCTTTTCTTATTTGGGCATTCTTTTTAATCAAAAAATTCTTGGTCTCACTTAATTGAGGCAAGAATTGGGGGTTTTTATCAAAATATTGAGGCCATGTTCAGATTTACAAAAAACTAGGCTCTCGGCCTATAAAAACCATTATAGACATCTATAAAGCCTGCACGTGTGCCATCACTATGTATGGTGCCGGTGTCTGGGGATTTTGTAATGCTACGGGATTGCAGAGGGCTGAAAACATGTTCTTGAAAAGATTATTGACAGTCCCGAAAAGTACTGCTGCCACGATTTGCCATAACGAACTAGGTGTGACCCCTTTATTTTTTCGTTTGCAACTAGCACCTCTTTTGCTTTGGCGTAACATCTGGGCAAAAGAAGAGACAGCCTTGAATCGTGCCATAATCACTGACTGTTTAAAGTTGGATTGTGTGAAGAAAATTCCTTGGATTATGTACATCTATGATTTACTGGGGAAATTGGGTTTATCAGAATGTATCGACACCCCCGGAAACATAGTCAAAATCTCAACAGCTGAATTGAAAAGAGTTTTCCTATTTTATTCCTACTCAGTCAGAGATCATAAAGAGTTGACAAAGAAAAGTGTTGTTGAACACTCACTGTTGGTTTTTTCCCCAGGCACTGAGCCCTATCTTTCTTTTTATTTTAATCATGTTAAGATGTTTTATCTCATAAGATTTAGGATGGGCACTGCTTATTTACTGGTTTCGTACCCACGTGATATACATTGTGATGCTAAATTGGACCTGTGTCCTTGTGACTCAGAATCGGAACAGAGCACTTTACATTTTATGTTTTTTTGTAAACTTTATGCTATCCCAAGACGTTCTTTTTAAAACCATTATTAAGATTTTTAAATATAAGAAAGTGTAAAGCTGCGCTACATCATCTCCTTCTTTTAAAAGATGAATTTATCTGCTTAATGATTTATAAGTACATTTCTTCCGCTGTTCGGCTCCGGAACTTTGTTGGAAAATGATTTTATTGTCGATTGATCAAATGGTTTTATTATAAATATGTCACAATTTTGGTTTTGTTAAATGCACAAAATGTTTACTTGTTTTATGCAGTCTTTTATGGTTGAATCTGCAGCCGAATAAAGATTTGTAATTGATTGATTGATGATTGACTGCCATGCATTATGTCCAAAATCAAGGTGGAACACTCTTCACAACTGTCGGCGTTGGAACAAAGCCTTTGGTGCTTCACCACCAGTCACACTTGCTGGTGGAGTACCTTCTGGGAGTGGACAACGATTTTGAAGACCACCTCGGCAGGATGCTGCAGCAAGTCAGTGAGTGGGAATTTCACCCACAAGTCCTGCTCCGGTACTTCTGCCGTTCGGGGTTCACAGACATTGATCTCTACGCCACCAACCAAAACGCAAAAACGTTAAAGCTTTGTGTCCAAGTTCCCGTAACCACAGTCCATGGGCAATGCTCTATGAATGAATTGATCTGGAATATTTGCCTTTCCTTTTCCTCCTTTGTCAATCCTTCCATATGTGTATCAGAAGCTTCGGCAAACGTACCTCACTCTGATCCTGGTGGCTCCCATTTGGGCCAGACAAACCAGTTTTTTTTCCCTTATGAAGATGTCTGTGGTTCCCCCTGAGAAGCTCCCCAACTGGCCGGATCTTCTCACTCAGAACCACGGCACAATCAGGCGTCCCCAACCCCAGACGGATTAATCTAGCCATCTAGCTCCTGAGGTCCTAGAGTTCACTATTTTAACCTCCCTCAATCAAGAATGTATGTCTATACTCAAAGAAGCACGCAGAGCCACTACGCACGCGGCCTGCTATGCTACCAAGTGGAAGAGGTTTGTCCATTACTTCATCTCTAAGCACACAGATCCACTTAAACCAGCAGTTCAGAATATTTCCTGCCACCTCCTCTACAGAAATCAGGCCTCGCTTATACTTCCATACTCCTTCACTTTGCTGCTATCGCAACTTACATGCAAAACAGAGAACACCTTTTTTGTTTCAATTCCCTGTCATCAAGGCTTTCATGGAAGGACTGAAACCCCCGCCCATGTCTAGAATCTTAATGTTGTCCTTATGAGACTCATGGGACCCTCCTTTACAGCCCGTACACTTCTGCACATTACAATTTCTTTCCTGGAAAGTTACTTTCCTCATCGCTATAACATCTTTACAGCTTGTTAGCGAACTGCAGACCTTCACCCTGGAAGAGCCTTTCTTTCAGGTTCATAACTACAGAATTATGCTTAGAACCAACCCTACATTTCTTCCTAAGGTGGTTTCCCCATTCCACATTAATCAAACCATTGAGCTCCCGATCTTCTTCCCACAACCAGACTCTGTAGCAGAGGGAGCCCTTCACACCTTAGATGTTAAGCATACCAGCATATATTACATTGATAGGACCAAACCTTTTTTCAATACTCAGAAACCTTTTGTTGCTTTCGCCAAGCCACACAAAGGACAAACTCTTACAGAAGGGGGCATAGCGAGAGCAGTTGTCAAGTGTATCCAAACCTGCTACATTAAGGCTAAAAGGAATTTGCCTGCCCCACCCAGACTTCATTCCATGCACACAAAAGGAGCTGTTATGGCTTTTTTTTGGCAAACATGTCTATAGCTGCCATTTGTAAGGGAGCTACATGGTCCACTCAGAACACATTCACCAAACACTATTGTGTGGCTGTCTGAGCCCACAAACAAGCAGGAGTTAGCCAAGCTGTTCTAAGAACTCTGTTTAAGTCCTCTGGAACATTCTTCGGCTAGCCACTGCTTAGTGGAAGGGTGGACTGCATTATCATCTATGCATAGCGTGTGTATTTACAGCCACATGTGCTGTTCTAGCATCTAGTGCTTTAGAGTCATATGTGCCCACCCACATCCCCGGAAGCCTTTGGTTTTTGCAGATGTGCAGTTCTCTTAAATGCTTGGTATATACCTTCTTGCGTGGCCAGCACACTTTCCTATCTAACGCTCCATCTTTAATCTAAACCGCTGGGCAGAAAACAATCTAACAATGGAGCTGATGCAAATTATCAACTAAAGGCGGAGTTACTATATCTCGTGACTAGAAAGACTTCTTCGACGAAAAACAAGTAGCAAACGTCTGAGCCCAAATGTAGATGGCAGGAGTATGCAGAGCATGTGAATCTGCAACACTACATGCTATGAACAGATCCTTATAAGGTAAGTAACATATTCCTTATGCGCATTGGGACTTATCACAAAAATATTGCAGTTGTATGGTGTCAGTAAAAGAGCAAATAGCATTGCTTTTACCACTGGACTCTTGGGAGTCTCTTATGCACTCTGCAGGCCTCCTTTGATTATGTTATAACTTACATGCAATATGTAGTAGACTCAGGAATGCATATGGACTCCTGCAGACGTAACTCTTGACTAATGCTACCTAAATTATTAGGCCCAGTAATATTTTTTTTGGGACAAATGAGGCGGTTTGTGGGAATTTTTATGGGAGTCCATATTTGTACCCTCCTATCGTACAAACTGTTCAGCAGTAGCATCTCCGTTTACTCCCTGCCATCTTACTATTAGAACTCATTGCATCTTGGGTTTTGTGACATTGACCTTTTAGCATTCTCAGTTGCTTTTACTTTTGCCGTTAGGAGATGTGGGCGTCAAACTCTGTAGAAAAGATACATATTTAGGTTTCCATAAAGACAAAGCGGTTATGAAAACGGGCCCCTGGTTTAGTTCCTAAGTATTTGACAGAATTTCAGCCATAATGCTACCGTTCTTCCAACCAGTACATCAGTCTTCCTCAGCTAAATAGACTCCGCACCACCTAGAATACACCAAGGCTCATAAATGCTACCGGGGACAAAATTACAAATGTTGTAAGGGTGGCCTGTCATAACACCTTTCAGCCCTATCCAAGGCAACCAAGAAGCCGTGTTTATTTTTGCTCTACAGATATGCGTGTGTGTATCCAAAGCCTGAAAATGTCGATAGATTCACCCGCCTCCCAGATTTCGGGCTCATTCCACCGGAACTAATGACCACAGGTGAATCAAAATTCATATGCACTTTGCTGAAATATGTAGGGTAGCCGTGTAGGCTACCTCCCATTCAGTGGGTGCCCTATCCCGCAAAGATGCAGACTATGTTCTAGAAGTTCTTTACAGTCTGGGGGTTCAAAGCTAGTTTGTTGTATGTTTCGCCCCCCTCGGGGATTCTACTTTTGTGGGATTATGTTCTGAACCACTTGGGATGGAGAAGAAAACAGCAGAATAACGAAAACGGTCCTTAATGGTCATTTCCAAAATTTAGTCCTTGCTTTCCCACCTTCACAATATTCACCCCGCCTTCCTCTAAAAGAAACATACTCCTTGCTGCAAAAGTAAACAAAAAGCCTGTTGGAACTGGGCTAGATCAGTGATGACTCTAGTGCGGGCGGTGGGGGTCCTGCGTACGATAACGGCATTCACACAGCATTTTTAAAGTGATTTTTTATTTTTGGAAACGCCCTTCCCGGTTCTGCCTGGTGTAGGCAATTCCCAACCAGTTGTGAGGGAGGGAGAGCAGGGACTAAGAGTATACGATTCATAATGAAGATATTTTTTTCTTTATATGCAATATAACATTTTAGTAACCCAGTATGCCCGTACTGCTTTATTGTAAATGAACTGATATGTTGATTTTGTTGACATTAGGTGAAAGAGGAGCTGCTGTTTGAAGCCCTGATTACCCGGAAGACAGTAACAGTGGGTGAAAGACTCGTTCTTCCATACAGCCTGTCCGATGTAAGTAATCAAATACGCCTGCACAAGGCCGTTGCATTCACAGAGCGGTGCTATCCACCAACATTATAATAGGCCGGTTTGCTGTAAACTGCTATAAAATTATTTTTTATCAGTGTGTCCAACTTGGGCAAATAATAATTTCCTACTTGTTTTAACAGAAATAGATTTCAGCTTTGTGTGAGAGTCTTGATAGGTTATTCAAGTTTCCACACCCAACCGCCAGACAAAATAGTAAAGCAACTTAGAAAAAAATGTAATGTATAGTGAGCCATAATTGGGAAGTACCTATACTAAATGTTCCTTGGAATAAAAAATGTAGCAATTAGAATTAGGGTTTTGTAGTAGGTTCGACATTAGTTTCCATACGAGGCATTTTGAATTTTAAATTTTCAGTGGATTTACTTGTTGATGGTTCAGACCTTGTCCCAATGAAGTTAGACAGACATCCTTATTCCTGCGATATCATTTACATATAATGTGGTGGCCACAATTGTATTCTATGGTGTGTGTGTGTGGTAGCCAGATGAGCAAAGTTCGATTAGCTTCACTGTGTAGTACATTGAATTTAATATGTTGGTGCATTGGAAACTAAGTAATATACTAGTTTCATTTTAGACTGAAAGCGAGTCCAGCACTGTTTTATTGAGTATAGAAGGTTGCTTTGTATGGCAAGGTGTACTGAATTACAGTAGGAGATGTACAGCATAGTAGTAATGCAGCCCAGTGAGGCCCAGGGGTACTCTTCCTTACTATTCTCTCACGTTGACTGCCGGTGATTTCTTTAGGGCTTGTGCTGTGCCAGCTGCACACGAAATTAGCTGCTGTAAATGTTCTTTTTAGTATCTGCTTTGTACCCATGTAAAATTCTACCTGTTTGAGTCTACCTATGAAAAAAATATTGTATTTAGAGAAAATAATGCCAAAATCCTTCCAGTATGTAGAATAAAATGAAGGGGCACTTGTGCTTGGGCTCTACACACTTTCCAGGACTGCAGCATGGCCCTATGGTGGGCCATCCTGCCCTCGGCTATGCGGATTGGCCTTTGAATCAAAATGTAGGGCTGTATTCTGATTGGTTGAATTTCCGCTAATGAGAATTATTAAAACATCAGGTTGTTGCTGGTTGATGGTTACCCCATAAAAATTGCTGTTAGTTCACCTTTCAACCACTCAACTTTTTTTTCTCATCCCACATGAGAGCTGGGACAGTGACCTGGGTTTCCAGTCGTCTGACGCCAAAAGAGAGAGACCATCATTTTTTAAAAAGCTTTTGTGGTCTGTTCTAACCATGTTCTTCGAACATCTTGGCTTAAGTGAGTGGTGGGCACTTTTTATTCTGAATAATGTCATGCTAGCATCATTCTATGTGTGTTTGAAATGATCATCATTTGCGTGGCATTACTCCAGATATTGCCTACATTTGTTGAACTTGTTTTTTGGCCCTAGGTCTTTGCGTCCTTTGTTGCTGCTAACCAGTGGGAAAGTGCTTTTGTTCTCCCTCCTAAACATGGTGAAATTGGCATACACCTAAGATGCACATTTAATTTACTTAAAAGTCCTACATATATGGTACTGCGTGTGCAAAGGGCTTATAAGTAAAATGCTACTAGTAGGCTACAGCAGTCATTGTGCCACCCACTAAAGTAGCTCCGTGAACCATGTCTTCAGGCATGTGTTGCAGCCTAGGTCTGTAGGTTTAAACTACCATTTCGACCAGGTAAAATAAACCTTTTGCCAGGCCTAAACCTTCCTTTTTAATACTTTTAAGTCACCCCAAATGTAGCCATAAATGCTCATAGGGCAGGATCCATGGTTTTAAGAAATAGGACATGTATATTTAATATATTACATCTACTGGCAGTGAAAATCCTCCATTGTATTTTTCACTGTGGCAAAGACGTCTCTCCCAAGGTTAACACTGGTTAACACTATGACCTTTAATAAATGCTACATTTGGTTATGAATAGATAGAAAATGGTTCAAGGACTCCTTTTTATAGTAAATGAAAACCCAACGTAATGTTCAAGTTGGATTTTATATTATAATTTATGGAAACATTACACTTTGAAAGCTGTAATTTTCATGCCTAATATCAAGATGCTTTCCTGCCAGTGTCCAGCTGCCACCTGACAGAAAGTGGGCAAAGGGTCTTGGGGGTAGGAAGAACTCCTCCCTTGACATGATGGCCTGGGGGCTGTCCCTAGACTCTTCCCAAGCTTTAAAGGATGCCTACCTTATCACTGACAGATGAAGCTCACACTTGGGCCTGCCTTCCTTTTGTCTTCCTAGTCAGGATGACACCGAACCATATAGGTGTAGAGTTACTAACCAGAACTGGTTTAAGGGGTGGCCAAAGGCCTGCCCACCACCCACAGGCTGGCACTGGGCAAAAACCTGGACCCACAGCCCTCTCCTTAAAACACTCCTGGACCGGTGAAGAATCAGAAGTACTGCCCTGCTGTTTGAGGAACCTGAAGAAAGACTGGGCCTGCTTGCCTAGTACCCAGGACCTAAGGGTCAGTTGGCTGACCTCCAGTTTGAGCTACAGGAATACAACAAGCTTCCAGATGCCCCTTTTCCTTCAACTGCCCAGCTGACAAGTACCAGCTGGACCTGCACTGGACCCTGCTGCTGGCCTCTGTTAAAGTGACTCCTAACCTCGAAGTGTTGCCCTGAGGTCCTAGACCCTTGGCTGGGGTTAGAGCAGGGGTCACCAACCTTTTCAGTAGTGAGAGCTACTACTGATCAGTGAAAATCATTATGAGCTACTGAAGGCCAAGCCACTAGTGCAGTTTTACCACACAAACCCCCTCCCCCAGCTTCATTGACTTTAAGCCTAATGTCCATAGTCAGATACAATGGTTTGAACAGAATACTTTGCCTAGGACACTGACAGAGCTGCCATCTGTGTCAATGAAAGGGTGGTCTTTGGAGATTTGTGAACATGTGTGGGTATGAATGGCCTAAATGTGTATGGGTGAATGAGAGCCGGTGTTGTATGTACTTGTGGCACAGGACATACCTTTCGCCATATGTGGCACCGTTACATGTATAACACAAACATACACAATACAAAGAGTCCTCGGGTCTAACATGCTTGAAAAGCAACAAACAAGACAAAAGCACAGCTACCGGGTCACTAGTGAAAGAGTCCTTTATTTAGGACAAAATCCCATCACCCACCGAAGTGGCATGCTTCATCATCTGGGATTCTCCTCTTGGAGACACCTAGCCCGGCAAGGGCTACAACCCCCTCACTGTGAGGGAGGAGCTCAGGGATGTTTTACTCCTACTCTACAAAGGATGTTCTAAGATCCTCAGGATGTGAAACATTAAACTGGTTGGGTAATGGGCGCAGTGCAAGAAAATAATAAACAAGTGGAGTGTGTGAAGCTAAAACTGACTACTAAGAGTGAAAGAAACTTTATTTGCTCGCTCCTAGTGACAGGATTAAAAACAGTGCACCTGCAGTATGAAAAAATATTTACTGCATGTGACATATGAAACAGATCTACATGTTTCGGCCTACTCGACCCCAGAAGGTGTCACAGTCTTCTTCAGGACCTAGAATTGTTGTGCTACTGCGTATGACCTGTGGAAAAAAGTGAAAAAACAATCTTCGTGTAAGATAAGTAAAAGTAGATACAAATACAACACCAGTAAATCCCACTGTGGTGACCACGATTTACTGGTTTTACCTGTGGAAGACAAAAGTGAGAAGAAAAATCAAATGCATGTGTCTAAGAACGTATAAGTGTCAACCAAAGATATGTCAGTCTTATGTACTCATCAGAAAGTCTGCCTTCAAAGTGCCGCATTCAAGAAAATAAAATTAAGCTTACCCATTGATTACGAGTAAGAGGCCTCACCTCAGCCTGGCAACAGCTCAGGACGGGAGGCACCGCTCTGAAAGAAGAACGTTTGCCAGTGTCAAACCGATATAGCAATATTCAGTCGGACACTCCTGCAACAATCAGCTAAAATAGGAAAGAACCTGTTCACGATAGAAGCAGCAACATGGAACAGACCATGCGCTGACCTCATGGTAGTAGAAAAAGTACAGAATCAGTAGTCTCTCTTCGTGTGCAATGACAAGGTGGACAACGTCTCTGAAATAGCAGTTAGATGGTACTGTGTAAATGCATTATGAGAATAATAGACCTTTGAAGATCAGACCGCCGATGCACACCTAATCCTAAAAGAATGCCACCACTCTAAACAAGGCTAGTCTATGCATCACTAAGTCTCTCCCTTGAAGTAGTATGAACATTCCTACAAACAAGATGCAGAAGCGTGCTAGCATCTAATGTATAGAACCGTTCATTACTGTAATCCTTGCCAACACTGAGCTGCAATGGTTTGGTCGCCAAGTATAACCAAGTGCCTTAAATGTATGTATTTCGTGACAACAACCCAGGTGTGATGGGCTTCGTAATCGGTTTTAAGTATCTGGAATGGGCAGATTATTCAATCGGTGCCCTGACGTATAGTTGCGAGCGCTGCAGATGGATGCAGTCCATTGTTAAAGCCCCCCAAAACGGGAGACAGTCTGGGTTTTTACGCGACTGATCGTTTTTGTAACACGTGACCCCAATTCACACTGCCCGCTGCAAGTGAGGAGTTTAGGAAAACCTCATCTAAGTTTGCCGAGCTTCTAGAGATAATAATAGCTGAACGAGCAGCCCCTGCGCCCAGTAGAGAACAGGCCTCACCCGATAGTCGAGTTGATATGAATATCTTAAAGCTGGGGCCGTAGCCAGCTGCGGTGGGTGTGCCGAGTTCATGGAGATGAAATGAACATACAGTCATTATGCCCAGTTAGGAGCAGATCAAACTCAGTAATCGAGTTGATATAAAATTCTTGGAAATGCGGCCTGTGTCATATGTTGGGTCGCTTCATTAACTTGGACTAAATTAATGAGTCAACTAAGTTAGCGCACGGCAACGGGCCGTACAATGAGAGAAGGTTAGGCAATACGCACTATGCAGTTGGGTACAGAAATGCTGGCCTAAGCGTTGTTGTAACTGCTTACCTGTCCGTCGGTACCCCGGGCGGTTGAAGAGCTGCAACCGGAGGTAACCGGCGGCCATTGTGCCGACAGTTAAATAGGCAAGAGGACAGAGTGGGCGTGTAGGCACTCCAATTTGGCTAGTGGTCTTGAGTAATGTAGTCCGGTGAGGGAGCGTCGCTCCATAACAACGCAACTACCATGAGGCTTGAGTGTTCATGGGAGTTGTAGTACATGAAGACAAAACATCTCACTGGATATAAATGTCGAGTGTCATAGCTCATAAATGGATGTGGTGTTGTGGCGCAACAAGACAGCGCGCTTATTAATGTATATAAAATATATAAAGAACTATAGAAAACTCGCACTCACACGATCTTTGCGGTGTCTAAGAAAGTACTCCTTCATAAACTGAATTATTTAGAATGTAAGAGATATCCAGAAGGAAAGAAATAGCAGGTAGCGCTATCTTTGTTATGACTGGGTGCAGGCAGCAAATCTTTTTGAGCAGCAAATTATGCAAAAATGTGTCATCAATTCCTCAACTATGCTGCCTCTGTCGGCATATCTCTCTGATACTTGAAATTTAGAATGAGGTTGTCATGAAGTCGCTAGTTCATAATTATTCTGTTTGCCTCGAGAATGTAAATTATATACAGCGGTATCACATCGAAATGGATAGAATTACGATGCAGAACGATTACCCAATTTGTTGATACTCATCCTACTAAAAGGGCACGTGTTGGGTGCATGAATGTTAAGTACGTCGCGGTATCCGGTGCAGTAAGAGAAATGACTTAATGAATACAAGCCACTGCAGCTATAGTGCAGTCCAAGGTATGTCGTCATTTAAACCGTTGCTATCACAGCATAGTTTATGCACCCATTTCTGCTCTTTGATGAATAAAAATCTTGCTACAACTGTGATGTGAGCAGGGATAAATGGTTGCTCGAGGACAGTCCAGCTCAGTTCGTCTGCTGTGTGATTGAGGTCGAGAAAGTGGTTGGTGAGTTTAGTAGCTTGTTTTTTGCACCTAATGGTGCTCTTGTGTTCTAAAATTCTCAATTCTACTTTACGGGTTGTCATCCCCACGTAACGAAGGCCACATGGGCATGTGACCAAGTAAATCAACCTCTCACAATTACAGTTTGTATGGCGAATTTGGGACCATGGTCTGTCTGTGCCTATGTCCACCGAACTCGTGTGTTTCGTCTGGGGACACGCTGCACAAGTACCACACGGAAAGTGCCCTTTGATTGCTGGCAAATTCCACAGCGTGTCTTGTGTGGAAGGTTTCTTGGTTCTGGGTCTCATATGTGTAAGGTTGTCCCTCAAGTTGGTGCTCCTTTTGAAAGCAAAAAGGGGCTCTGGAATAGATTTGTTGCCTATTTTCAGAATCCTCCAGTTTTTCCTTACACTTTTCTGTACTCCGTTGGAGATCGCACTGAACGTATTCACGCACGTGTGCCTATCCAGCTTTTCTTTCGCAGCCGGTGGCTCAATCAATGCTTCTCTGTTACAGTTGGCTGCTCTCTTCAGTGAACGACAAATGAGTCTCGTAGGATAGTGTCTCTTTTTAAGTTGGGAAGAGAGGTTCTTGGCGTGTTCATTGAACTTCTCTCTGGAGGAGCAATTCCTTCGGATGCGGAGGAATTGCTCCTCCAGAGAGCTCTATCCTACAAGACTCATTCGTCGTTCACTGAAGAGAGCAGCCAATTGTAACTGGAGGATTCTGAAAATAGGCAACAAATCGATTCCAGAGCCCCTTTTCGCTTTCAAAAGGAGCACCAACTTGAGGGACAACCTTATACTTACGAGACCCAGAACCAAGAAACCCTCCACACAAGACACGCTGTGGAATTTGCCAGCAAACAAAGGGCACTTTCCGTGTGGTACTTGTGCAGCGTGTCCCCAGACGAAATCCACGAGTTCGGTGGACATAGGCACAGTCAGACCAAGATCCCAAATTCGCCATACAAACTTTAATAGTGAGCGGTTGATTTACTTGGTCACATGCCCATGTGGCCTCCGTTACGTGGGGATGACAACCCGTAAAGTAAAATTGAGAATTTTAGAACACAAGAGCACCATTAGGTGCAAAAAACAAGCTACTAAACTCGCCAACCACTTTCTCGACCGCAATCACACAGCAGACGAACTGAGCTAGACTGTCCTGGAGCAACCATTTATCCCTGCTCACATCACAGATGTAGCAAGATTTTTATTAATCAAAGAGCAGAAATGGGTGCATAAACTACGCTGTGATAGCAACGGTTTAAATGACGACATACCTTGGACCGCACTATCGCTGCAGTGGCTTGTATTCATTACGTCGTTTCTCTTACTACACCGGATACCGCGACGTACTCAACATTCATGCACCCAACACGTGCCCTTTTAGTAGGATGAGTATCAACAAATTGGGTAATCGTTCTGCATCGTAATTCTATCCATTTCGATGTGATACCGCTGTATATAATTTACACTTCTCGAGGCAAACAGAATAATTATGAACTAGCGACTTCATGACAACTTAATTCTAAATTTCGAGTATCAGAGAGATATGCCGACAAAGGCAGCATAGTTGAGGAATTGATGACACATTTTCGCATAATTTGCTGCTCAAAAAAATGTGCTGCCTGCACCCATAGTCACAACAAAGATAGCGCTACCTGCTATTTCTTTATTTCCTTCTGGATATCTCTTACATTCTAGATAATTCAGTTTATGAAGGAGTACTTTCTTAGACACCGCAAACATCGTGTGAGTGCGAGTTTTTTATAGTTCTTTATATATTTTATATACATTATGCGCGCTGTCTTGTTGCGCCACAACACCACATCCATTTATGAGCTATGACGCTCGACATTTATATCCAGTGAGATGTTTTGTCTTCATGTACTACAACTCCCATGAACACTCAAGCCTCATGGTAGTTGCGTTGTTATGGAGCGGCGCTCCCTCACCGGACTACATTACCCAAGACCACTAGCCAAATTGGAGTGCCTACACGCCCACTCTGTCCTCTTGCCTATTTAACTGTTGGCACAATGGCCGCCGGTTACCTCCGTTTGCAGCTCTTCAACCTCCCGGGGTACCGACGGACAGGTAAGGAGCTACAACAACGCTTAGGCCAGCATTTCTGTACCCAACTGCATAGTGCGTATTGCCTAACCTGCTCTCATTGTACGCCCATTGCCGCGCGCTAACTTAGTTGCCTCATTGATTTGGTCTAAGTTAATGAAGCGACCCAACATTTGACACAGGCCGCATTTCCAAGAATTTTATATCAACTCGATTACTGAGTTTGATCTGCTCCTAACTGGGCATAATGACTATGTTCACTTCATCTTCATGAACTCGGCACACCCACCGCAGCTAGCTACGGACCCAGCTTTAAGATATTCATATCGACTCGACTATCAGGTGAGGCTTGTTCTCTACTGGGCGCAGGGGCTGCTCGTTCAGCTATTATTATCTCTAGAAGCTCGGCAAACTTAGATGAGGTTTTCCTAAACTCCTCACTTGCAGCGGGCAGTGTGAATTGGGGTTACGTGCTACAAAAACGATCAGTCGCGTAAAAACCCAGACTGTCTCCCATTTTGGGGGGCTTTAACAATGGAGTGCATCCATCGACAGCTCTCGCAACAATACGTCAGGGCGCCGATTGAATAATCTGCCCACTCCAGATACTTAAAACCGATTACGCAGCCCCCATCACTCCCGGGTTGTTGTCACGAAATACATACATTTAAGGCACTTGGTTATACTTTGCGACCAAACCATTGCTGCTCAGTGTTGGCAAGGATTACAGTAATGAACGGTTCTATACATTAGATGCTAGCACGCTTCTGCATCTTGTTTGTAGGAATGTTCATACTACTTCGAGGGAGAGACTTAGTGATGCATAGACTAGCCTTGTTTAGAGTGATGGCAGTCTTTTAGGATTAGGTGTGCATCGGCGGTCTGATCTTCAAAGGTCTATTATTCTCATAATGCATTTACACAGTACCATCAAACTGCTATTTCAGAGACGTTGTCCACCTTGTCATTGCACACGAAGAGAGAATACTGATTCTGTACTTTTTCTACTACCATGAGGTCAGCGCATGGTCTGTTCCATGTTGCTGCTTCTATCGTGAACAGGTTCTTTCCTATTTTAGTTGATTGTTGCAGGAGTGTCCGACTGAATATTGCTATATCGGTTTGACACTGGCAAACGTTCTTCTTTCAGAGCGGTGCTTCTGGTCCTGAGCTGTTGCCAGGCTGAGGTGAGGCCTCTTACTCGTAATCAACGGGTAAGATTAATTTTATTTTCTTGAATGCGGCACTTTGAAGGCAGACTTTGTGATGAGTACATAAGACTGATATATCTTTGGTTGACACTTATATGTTCTTAGACACATGCATTTGATTTTTCTTGTCACTTTTGTCTTCCACAGGTAAAACCAGTAAATTGTGGTCACCACAGTGGGATTACTGGTGTTGTATTTGTATCTACTTTTACTTATCTTACACGAAGATTGTTTTTTTCACTTCTTTCCACTTGGTCATACGCAGTAGCACAACAATTCTAGGTCCTGAAGAAGGCCGTGACACCTTCTGGGTTCGAGTAGGCCGAAACATGTAGATCTGTTTCATATGTCACATGCAGTAAATATTTTTTCATACTGCAGATGCACTGTTTTTAATCCTGTCACTAGGAGCGAGCAAATAAAGTTTCTTTCACTCTTAGTAGTCCGTTTTAGCTTCACACACACTACTTGTTTATTTATTATTTTCTTGCACTGCGCCCATTACCCAACCAGTTTAATGTTTCGCATCCTGAGGATCTTCGAACATCCTTTGTAGAGTAGGAGTAAAACATCCCTGAGTTCCACCCTCACAGTGAGGGGGTCGTAGCCCTTGGCAGGGCTAGGTGTCTCCGCCAAGAGGAGAATCCCAGATGATGAAGCTTGCCACTTCAGTGGGTGATGAGATTTTGTCCTAAATAAAGGACTCTTTCACTAGTGACTGGTTATCTGTGCTTTTGTCTTGTTTGTTGCTTTTCAAGCATGTTAGACCCGAGGACTCTTTGTATTGTGCAGCAACCCTTGGGGAATCTGTCCTCACTGGTCTTTAAATTTCCTTTGGACCCCCCTCTCTCAGTTTTTGTTTTTCTTCTCCTAACACAAACATACACCATTTTTGTAAATAGGAGAAACTTAACGTGCAGAAAAATGCTCTGCAAAAATGTTCATAATATGGAACATTTTTCTGCACTTTCAATTTTTCCCACTTAAAAAACATGGCTGTATTTTTCAGTTATAAATATGACACCATGTCTACCAACCGCTGGGATCAAGATGACAGCAGTGTGTAAATGTGGCACTTTGAAATGGGAGAAAATTAAACTGAAGAGTTAACTTTCTGGATTCCATAAAACGCATCATTTAAATTTTCTCCCATTTCAAAGTGTTGCACTTACAAACAGGCAGGCATATTGCAGCCAGTGGCATGTGGACACAGTGCCATATTTATAACGGAAAAATGCAGCTATTTGTTTAAATGGGAGGAATTTAAAGTGGAGAAATATGCTTCATAAAATATTAAAGATTTAATTGGCTTAATTGAAAGTGAAAAAAACATTGACTTCATTTTTCAGAGAAATATTTTTCTTCACTTTAAATTTCTCCCCAAAAAATGATTGTATCTTTCAGTTACAAATGTGACACAGTTTCTACTAGCCACTCGGAACAAGAGGCCTGTTAGTAAATTTTACACTAAGAAATGGGGGAAAATTAAAATGAAGAGTTAACATAATTTTTAAACTCTTCATTTTATTTTTCTCCCATTTAAAAGCCTTCAGAAACATAATTTGTGTTCTCTTGCTCCAATATTGAGTTGACCAGGACTTTTTTAAGAGTCAAGTACCTCAGTGCTTCAGTTCTTCATCTCTGTGCCCCACCCTGGGTCATATATCTGACTTGAGCACTAACCATTATCAGACCCTGCTATCTGCAGCCTGATGATGATGATAATGTAAAATAAACACAGCCTTCTCTTAACTTGTAAAATGTGACCCTGTGCTTGTTTAAAAATGAACTCAAGGCTGCGAGCTATTCTGAAGGTGTCTGCGAGCTACTGATAGCTCGCAACGACGGGTTGGAGACCGCAGGGTGAGAGTTTACCCCTCCTGTCCCCAAACTACAAGATCTGCGACTTAGAAACTTTTCGCCAACTTTGTTCCTGAAGAACCGTTGGAGACCAGGACTGCTGTCGAAGCCGCAGCTGTCGACGTTGTATCGCCCAGTCGGCCTCACCTTTCTGGTTTGCCATGGTGAAGGAGATTTGACTTCCAGAAAAGTGTAAACATATGAACATAGATGGCTACATCTGGACCGATGCCGAGCAGCAACTCATTGACTTTGAGTCCTTCCTGGGCACAGACTTTGGACTTCACTGCTTGGAGCTTTCCTGCCTTCGTAGATTGACACACCGGGATCCCACTCTTCAGCATTTTACCATCAAGTCCTGGTTCGGATCCGGCTTGGAGCTTACCCCTCCGACAACTCGATGACCAGTTTTTCTCAGTAAAAGTTTCGAAAACAGAGGCAAACTTTCCACCAAGACGAACATGTTCCCTGTATTGAATGCACGCGCCATCGGAGTTGGCCTTAACTTTTGACTTGACCTGGTGCATCACAACCAAATAATCGCAGTTGTCACTATTTTTAAATTAGACTTTAAAAATTCATATCTCCTGCTCTACTTATTGTTTTTTGTCATGTTGGTGTCATATTTTTTATTAAAATGTACTCTGTTTCTAAATTGGTTGTATTTACTCTTTATTACTGCTAACCAGTGGTAAAGTGCTAGTGCTGTCCCTCCTAAACATCGTCAAATTAGCATATACCTAATTGGCACATTCAATTTACTTACAAGTCCCTAGTATATATTACTGCATGTACCTAGGGTAGTGGTTTTTGCTTTGGACTGGGAAAACTGTATTGTTTCCCAGTAGCCAGGATGGTCCTGCAGACTGCAATTGAGTTTCATTGCAAACACTTTGTAAAACTGCACTAACGTGAAAGCAGGCTTGATGCACATGGTCCACTGGAGTTGAATAAGGAGAGCTATGAGGGTCACGCCTTAGGCTTGAATGCGTTGATGGCGTGAGTGTACGAGTTTCTTATTCTGCAATAAGATGGAAATACCTACTAAGCAAGCAGTGCTTCGGTAGAGTTTTGAGTAATATATATTGGAAAAGCAACATGGTCTCGACATTGATGTTCAGAAGCCTAATCTTTATGCACTGGGCTCTATATTTTACAGTCCAGACGTAGCCCTTCGTGGTACGCAAGTAGCCTAGTACGAGCCTAAGCGTGGGTAAAATTCTACTGATAATTTAACAAACCTATTTGTAGAATGACCGTTTACATTGAGGATGTCTCTTATCGCGGTTAGATAACAGATTTTTAATGGCCTGTCTGTTTCCATGTAAATAGAAACTGACTGGGCGGAGAGCTTTTCAAGTCATTCGTCCTATGTGGTGTAGCGATATTACACCATCTTTAAGGTCTACTATGGACCTAAAGATCTAAACACCCTCCTATACCCTGATGGTTGGCCGGACTATCCTGCAGCTCGTTGATAACTGTGGTTTAAGCACAAAACAAATCTACTAGAATTGGAATTAATAATGAGATGGATAAAACGTATATGTTGGGATTGGAATTCATATTGAGGTGGAATGAACACATCTGGAAATGTAATTAATATTGAGATGTATTTGTGGCTGGGGAGAGTCTCATAACTTGGAGAGTGGAGTTTCCGGTAAGTGACCATGAAACTGGATTTGTGGCGGTGTGTGCAGCCCTACTAATGGGAACTAGAGGGGTTGTTACACCCTAGAATTCAGATGCTTTGGTAGAATTATGTATATACCCCAGTGCTAAAGAAAAAATAAGATGTTTCAGATCAGTGGGGATGCATTGTCACTTTGTGTTTTAGTGGTAGAATCTGATGGGGCTGCATAGTGCAGAACTATATAGGCTGAGTCTCCACAGAGCTTAGGTGTTGTACTTCAGAACTGATGTATATTTTAAAGAATCTGTGTGTGTGTTTCCGGTATTGACATTTTCAGATTGTACTGCTAATCAGAATTCAAATGAATTGATAAAACTGTCTGTGTTCCGTTATTAAAAATAGCCGGCATTATTGCAAGGAAAGTGTGGAGGTGAAATGGTACCGGTGTGTGTGGACTCAACACATGGATGACAACAGTTGCTTCGGCTTTTTATTGAGTACATTTGTAGAGCTGTCTGCTGGGGTCTACAGTAAGACGGGGAGTTCTGCAGGTCTGGACCGAGGTGTCTTAAGTTGTAGAGGATGATTGCAGGATTGAAGGGGGGTGTTGCGTAATCCAGATTTGAAATGACTTTGTATAATGATTGTGTCTGGGTCTTAGTTACTGTGATATCCGTGGCAGAGGAGTCACGAAAAGTGGAGGAACAACCACATTTTAGTGAGGTCCAAGTCGTGGACAGGATGGAAATGAAGATAGTCTTTCTCCAGTAATGTTGTCGTTCTTTCTTTTTTTTTTTTTTTAAATTAACTTTGAGTATGGACATGTGTTGCTAGTGCTCAATACACACATGCACCCTTTACATGAGACACCCTTAATTATTTGGCTAACAGTGGCATTGTCCCAGGCATTGGTTAATACCACCAAAAACATTTTGATTAGTGGGTTATTTTCCTGAAATATCATTTAACTGGCTTGAATTGAATGCACTTTAAATGTGTGCGTGTTACCTTTCAATGGCAATGTCAAACTGAACCCTTCCTTCAACAGGTTAGAGGGATCTTTAAGAGGAGGAGTAATAAAGATATAGCATTTCAGAGTTCATAGGGCTGACCACCTGCATCCTCTCCGAAAATGAGTCATCGGGGATCGGGGACTGCAGTAAATTAGGACTTATGCCAGTTTTGATGCTGTAATATCCTGGATGCTGCTTGACAGCATTAGGTGTTTGGCCAAGATGTATGTGGGAATCAGTATTGTAATGGCATGGGTTGCTGAAGGTTAAGAATCCGCTACGTTGCTCCTTTATTTGGTCTTCTGACTACTGAGATGTCAGGGAAGATGGAGGCTACTTAGATAGGTAGCTTTTGTCGTTATTTTAGTTGTGTTAGCAGGGATGTGCGCTTTAGGATTAAGATACATTGAGAGCTGCGGGGCAGTGTTAGAGATGTGATTGCAGGGATGTGCGCTTTAGGATAAGATACATTGACAGCTGCGGGGTAGTGTTAGAGATGTGATAGCAGGTATGTGTGCTTTAGGATAAGATACATTGACAGCTGCGGGGTAGTCTTGGAGATGTGATAGCAGGGATGTGCGCTTTAGGATAAGATACATTGAGAGCTGCGGGTCAGTCTTGGAGGTGTGATAGCAGCGATGTGCGCTTTAGGATAAGATACATTGACAGCTTCGAGGTAGTCTTAGAGATGTGATAGCAGGGATGTGCGCTTTAGGATAAGATACATTGACAGCTGCGGGCTGTCTTAGAGATGTGATAGCAGGGATGTGCGCTTTAGGATAAGATACATTGAGAGCTGCGGGTAGTCTTAGAGATGTGATAGCAGGGATGTGCGCTTTAGGATAAGATACATTGACAGCTGGGGGGTAGTCATAGAGATGTGATAGAAGGGATATGCTTTTAGGATTAAGCTGCATTGACAGCTGCGAGGCAGTTTTAGAGATGTGATAGCAGGGATGTGAGTTTTAGGATACAATACATTGAGAGCTGTGGGGTAGTCTTAGATGTGGGATAGCAGGGATGTGCGCTTTAGGATTAAGATACATTGAGAGCTGCGGGTAGTCTTAAAGATGTGATAGCAGGGATGTGCGCTTTAGGATAAGATACATTGACAGCTGGGGGTAGTCATAGAGATGTGATAGGGAAATGCGTTTTAGGGTAAGATACAATGAGAGCTGCGGGGTAGTGATAGAGATGTGATAGGGATGTGCGCTTTAGGATTAAGATGCATTGAGAGCTGCGGGTAGTGTTATAGATGTGATCGCAGGGATGTGAGTTTTAGGATACGATACATTGACAGCTGGGGGGTAGTCATAGAGATGTGATAGCAGGGATGTGCGCTTTAGGATAAGATACATTGAGAGCTGCGGGTAGTCTTAGAGATGTGATAGTAGGGATGTGCGCTTTAGGATAAGATACATTGACAGCTGGGGGGTAGTCATAGAGATGTGATAGGAGGGATATGCTTTTAGGATTAAGCTGCATTGACAGCTGCGAGGCAGTTTTAGAGATGTGATAGCAGGGATGTGAGTTTTAGAATACAATACATTGAGAGCTGTGGGGTAGTCTTAGATGTGTGATAGCAGGGATGTGCGCTTTAGGATTAAGATGCATTGAGAGCTGCGGGGTAGTGTTAGAGATGTGATAGCAGGGATGTGAATTTTAGAATACAATACATTGACCGCTGCGGGGCAGTCTTCAAGATGTGATGGCAGGGATGTGCGCTTTAGGATTAAGATACATTGAGAATTGTGGGGTAGTGTTAGAGGTGTGATAGCAGGGATGTGCGCTTTAAGATGAGATACATTGAGAGCTGCAGGGTAGTCTTAGAGGTGTGATGGCAGGGATGTCGCTTTAGGATTAAGATACATTGAGAATTGTGGGGTAGTGTTAGAGGTGTGATAGCAGGGATGTGCGCTTTAGGATTAAGATACATTGAGAGCTGCGGGTAGTGTTAGAGATGTGATAGCAGGGATGTGAGTTTTAGGATACGATACATTGAGAACTGTGGGGTAGTCTTAGAGATGTGATAGCAGGGATGTGAGTTTTAGGATACGATACATTGACAGCTGCGGGTAGTGTCAGAGATGTGATAGCAGGGATGTGAGTTTTAGGATACGATACATTGAGAACTGTGGGGTAGTCTTAGAGATGTGATAGCAGGGATGTGAGTTTTAGGATACGATACATTGACAGCTGCGGGTAGTGTCAGAGATGTGATAGCAGGGATGTGCGCTTTAGGATTAAGATATATTGAGAGCTGCGGGCAGTCTTCAAGATGTGATAGGGATGTGCGCTTTAGGATTAAGATACATTGAGAGCTGCGGGGTAGTGTTAGAGATGTGATCGCAGCAGGGAAGGTGCGAGCTAATCTTTGAGACATACTAACAGCTGTGGTGGTTTCGTTATAATGTGATGGGGACGCTACTCATTTAGTTTCAGGTACATTGACACCTTTGTGGGGTCCTCTTAGTGCAAGAATAGGGATGCAGCATGTTGAGGTAAATTGACAGCTGTGAGTGGTGTGGTCGTCTTAGCACAGCGATACCAAGGAAACTAGCCTACGATTGGTTGAGATACTTTGAAGGCTGTAGTAGTTTTCGTTGATGCGATAGCGGGGATGCTAACTGTTCTTTAGGACTGGGATAGAGTGACTTCTGAGCGTGGTCCTGCATGTAGCGGGGTATGAGTGAATATTGACAGCTGCATGTGGTCTTCTAAGCACTGAGCGCGGAGGGTGAATAATGAGATACGTAGACAGCTGGGTGCAAAGTGCTTCTCTTCGGACAGCATGGATGGGCAGGTATGGGAGAGATTGGCAGAACTCCAAATTGGATGATTTTCATTGTCTTTGTAATCCTATAATTATTGTCTTACAGCAACGATGAGATTTGCTCGAGGGCGCGCGCGCTGTAGCTGTTAATGAGAGGTACGATGGGCTTTGATTGACATGGAAATGAAGTGCCAAGGTCCATGAATAGTGGCCGCTCTGTTGTCAGGGAGCAGCGTCCCTTATCTCATTTTCCAGAACGCATATTCTTTCACGGGCCAGTCTCTGAAAGCGTGCTTGGGCTGCTCAAGATGGGTGTATAATGTACTTACGAAGGCTGCGTGTAGGAAGCCCGGCTTTGGTCCCAACAACCTGGGAACGGGCCTGAGAGAAGGCTGCCCGAGCTGTCGGCATTAGTGCCAACACTGACACCTACGGGCCTGTGTGTTGGGAAGGATGCTTTGGAAGCACAGATAATACAACACGAATGAGGATAATAGTACTGTTGCCCCATTATGTAGTTCTTATTACAGTTGAATTATTGTTTGACGCTTAAACAACAATTAGTTGAGAGAGAAGAGGCAGAGTTCAGCCTCCGGGAGGCTGCTTTTTCAGACCTCCCACTGGAGTACTATGGTTAATTTCAGACCAGAGGCCTTAGCCAGTAGCCAGTTTAAGGGTGGGGGGCTTGGGGGAGGGAGGGTGGGTTGGCACGGCTTGACGAGACAAATAAAAACAAAAAAACACTTGCCTGCTGCATCGCGCTCCTCTCCACTGTAGGCACAGGCTGCCAGAGTCCACATTGGCCGATCCTGATGCTGCTTTCATGTTGCTGACAGCATGAGAGCAGTGTCAGGTTTGGCCTGAGCACCCTCAATTTGCGCTACCAGTTACAATGGAGGCCTGTGCCAGCTCTCTGCAACCCGGCAACGCAGCTCAGGTTGGAGAGAGCTTCAGTACCCATGACGGTTTGGCCATCCGGAGATGGGTGGGGTTACACTCCTCGCCATAGCAGAGAGGTCGCCGCTGGTGTTAGCCTTTACTTTAAGTCTGCAGATCATTACAGTAAATACACGAATCCTGTCAATTTTCTTAGTGTAGATCATTATTTGTATTTGAGATTCTTATTGGGCATGAGCCTGACGCCGGGATAGAGTGGGGATAGCTCAGCATCAGTGCCGCACCGGCCTGTATGGCAGTTTGGCACTACCAGATGGCTATGTCTGGATGGTCAGTGTGTGGTCAGGTTTTTGGCTGTTTGTGGGTCTGATTTATGAGCTGGTGTCCCTATTTTTACTGTTGATTTTCCTGATATTACCATAAACATTACCTGCAACTAGTGGAAATGCATGCAGTTTCACATACCTTGCAAAACATCTGCGCAGCGTGGCTTTAAAAGTTAAAAACTAAACGAATTGCAGTTGTGGACCACTTTTTTAGCTCTCTGATTTGCTAATGAGGGGCACATTTATTTTGTTGCCCGGCCTTATTTTCTATCCCAGTTTGACCATGATCAGCATGGATACGTGGGCCACATGTAAGGTTCCAGGTACCTGCGGGTAATCCGTCCTTATTTGTTTGGAAAATGTTAAAAGAGCAAGACTTGTGGAAATGCTGTAGTCAATGGAGCAAGTCTGAAGTAAATTGGGGTGGAAGTTCCGTTGTCTTGGAGCATAGAACGAATGTGTTGTTTCCAAGTATTTCGAAGTGTAAGCTTGGCGGTGGAGGAACTACGGTTGGTTTGAACAGCGCTGAAGCTGTTAAGGTGTTTGACGAGCGCTTCTTTGAGTAGAAAGCTTTGATGTAAATTTCTGCAGTAATAAGAGACCCAATGCAGTTACATTAGGATTAGTGTGAACTACTGAAATTTCCATGATCTTTACCATGGATTATATGGATTCATGAAATCATAGAGTAATTCAGTTAGAGGTGGGCACACCTAATAAAAATGCCCACCGCCCCTTCGAGCCCTCCCAATACCTTTCGTTGTTCCAGGGAAGGGAATTCTCGTGAGGTCTGCAGCAAGCGCTCCCCCTAACAGAGCTCCTCACTGGACCCTTCTCTATCCTGCCCGTCGTCAGCGTGGCTTACGGAAGGGCATCTTATAGGTTCACAGGTGGTCACATACTGAGGTAAGAGAACGGGTGAAGTGCTGGGAGAGTGGAACAAAAGTGGGAAGTGGTGGGATGTGAGCAAGGTCATTAACACCTTTATAAACCGAATAGAAAATTGAGTTTGGAAAGAGAAAGATGATCAACCAGGAACTATTAAGTAGGTTGAGCTACATCCTGGTAGATAAGTTGAATATTAGCTCTAAGGATGGTCGGATGTTCTGAAAGGGAGACTGAAATTGCTGAGAAATTGTAATCGTAATGGTAGGAATCTATTTGAAATAAGGTAAATGTTGGGCTGAGAGTTTAGTAGTGGGGAATGAGAGAAAATAGTGAAGCTTTTTGTTATATTGTATAATTCAAAATGATTTCTTTAGTAAAGGAAAGAGACGTCTAAAATGAAATGTGCAATTAGCCAAGATCAGCCGAAGGGGCCGTATAAGAGATAACAGCTAGTGGAAAGAGACCGAGGCAAATAAGCATGCACTGTATTCACGCCTGCAAGAATTTTGCATAATGCAAAGGATCACATCTTAGTAATAATGAGAGAGTGAATGGTGAAAATACTTTGTTCTAATCAGATTGTTCTTGTCACCTAATTTACAGAATCTCCTTGATACTCCGCTTTCTGCAGATTCTTTATAGTTAAAGCACCCCAGGTGCTGTCTTCAATGTAGGAAACACTTTCCACATACTGTCACTCCTCCTTATGTGAACTCACTAAGAGTACGTCTCACAATGACGAGAAAGAAGGAGGAAAATTCCCAGATGTGGTGTAGTGAAGGTGAGGAGCACAGAGTACGCCCTGTTCAAGGGAGGAGACCTCTTAGGACAAGAACCCTCACTCACCCGAATGTGACAAGCTTCATCATAGGGTTCCCTCCTTACACCAGGGCCACAAGGTCACTGGTGTGGGCTTCAACTCTTCAGGACTTAAAGAGGAGCTGAGGTGTTTTTGAGGAAGGGACTAAACGCAAGGGAGGTGAGGGGCAGAGTGCAGAGGGAGAGGAGGGTTAAAACTGTCTACAGGAGGCCAATTGTCATTTTTTCCGTGGTCTCCTGAGACAGGGTTAAAAAGGAAGAGGACTAGGGGTTACCAGCAAATATACCCCTACAGTAGGTCAACATGTTTCTGCCCTTCAGTGACCCCAACAGGGTTCAGGGGCATTCCTCGGGACTGATTGAATAGTCACTCTGCATGAAAAACATATATAAGTAGAAGTATACTGGCCACCAGGATTCAGTATCCTGTAGGTATGAGCGATGGCCCGGAATTGTGAGAGAAAGTATGGGTCCACCGTCTCATCTGAAATACACAATCAAAAAAGACGAAACCTAGAAAGACCTTAACGTGTCCTATTGGTTACATAGAGCACGGTCTCCAAATCAAAGAAAAACACATTTTACGTCAACAATGAGCTTAAGATAACCAACTTGGCGGTCTTACCTAATAGATGATGAGTCAAGACCACTCTCCAGCCTTATGGGTGACCCCACCGTTTGCACGGCTAGAGAGAAAAATGGGACAAAGAAGAGGAAAGAAAAAGAAAAGCGAGCAGAGAAAACATTCATCAACATCCTCAGTAGATAAGAAATATCGTGATAATTAAGTAAGCATGGAACACAAGGGGTTAGGAGCAACTAATGGTTCCCTGTTGTGTTCTGAAAGAGGGGTAAAAACGAGTGTAAGATTACCGTGGTGTTACAAGATGGTTAGAGCGTTATATAGTAGACTCTCATAGATGGAAACAATTAGTGTGTCCAATAGGGATATGCATATAAGATAAAGAAGCGGACACTCCCAGACCTCACCATGATAACAACTGAGCATGTGCCTCATTAGAAATCGCATATGGGAGGAGAGGCGCACGCTACCAAGTCTATACAGTATACTCTACGTATTTATCCAATTGTGGTTATGGCTGCTAGTTCAGCCAAGCATGAATCTGGTCCTCTGAGGACCGCGGAGACTCTCGCAATAAACAGGCAGTACAGCCTTGCTGAGAATGACATGTGAAATGAAAGGTAAAGAGACGAGCATTCCCTGAAATCTCTAGGGGAGCAGCTGTGCGTTTGCCTCTTCAGGAAAAGTGATTTAGCAGAGGGAGGCGCCCGCTAACAAAACTAGGGAAGTGCCAGGTTGTAGTAATGGACGTTAATACAGCCAAAAAAGTAGCAGGTACTGTGAGGACCGGGGCGGCTCTAGCGCTGTGTGGGCCAATAAGCCCTGCTTGGAAAAATACGTAGTCTGGGGGGAACACTCAGCCAAGCTCACCTGAATTTCAGTCTGCGTCCTCTAGTGTGTGGGAGTCCCCGCGAGAGGGAAAGAGACCTGCCGGGACGGCAAATATACAAACAGACGCGCTCGACGTGACTCGTCTCTAGGAACCATGGAAAATGTAGTTCCCTGGTCCTGGAGCATGCGCACGGCATTGCTATGGCTGGGAACACGGTTTATCAATGAGATGAGAGGATAAACCGTGTGGGATGCCGTTTTGGGAGAAAGAGAGTCAAGCCAGCCTAAAAAAAAGGGGGAAAAGGGGTTGACTAGTTAGTAACCCTAGAAGGGAGAAATCAATAGGTGGTAGTACCAAACGAGCAGGTAGGATGTGAAATAAAATAAAAGGACCAGTGTGATAATATCTGTGTGTGTGAGAAGGCCCAATTACATTGTTCTAAAGGTGTAAGACATTGGAGTGGCACCTATAGGTGGTGTGCATCCAGGCACTGAAAAGGGGGAGAGGCCTGAGATTAGCAGGATGGTATATGCTCTTTAAAGAAGGGGTCAAATGGAAATCGGATGTATCTAGAAACCCAGACTAGTCCACAGGGTTTCGTCGTTCAGGCCCTGTCTGTCACAGCTGAGCCTAAAAATCCATCTTTGTTCTCTGCGGAACAGGACAGATTTGTGGGTCCCCTTTGTCAAGAGGTAGTTAGGTTTATCTATGATTGCCCATCGAATGTCATCCTCTGTGTGACCTGTAGCCAAATAGTGTCTAGAAAGTTTAGTGTTGTTTTTCTTACACCTTATTGAACTACGATGTTCTACTATTCTTTGTCTCACTTGCGTGTGGTCATACCCATATAGATCAGATTGCAAGGGCAGCATAGTATGTAGATGACCCCCTCTGTATTACATTTAGTTAGGATGCGTAACTCCCAAGGAGTAGTCAGGCCCAGGTCTATCTGCAACATAGGGGTGGTATATGGACAGACAAAGCACGAACCGCAGGTATGGTGTTCCTTGGCAGGCACAGCTGACCATAGGGTGTTCTGGCGAGCCTCTCGCAATGTTATTGTAGTTCATTCTCCCTTTCAGGGTCTCTCCCCTGGATTTCCAGTGTGTATTAACTCCTCCTTATGTCCCAGGACCTACGGGTACCACTCAAGATAAAGATAGTAAAAAACTGGAGGCAGTGAGGTGGAAAATGGAAGGAGCTGGAGGGACACAATGGTGTATCGCAAACCCAGATGCTCTACTGAATAGATATGGCCACCAAAACTGGGAGAACATAGATGACCTTTCATATCATGTCCCAGTGTAGTATTAGAGAAGTGCGAACGCTGTTATTGAAGAAAGTAAATACTTTGATAGTAGGTAGCCACACATACTGTATTAAGAAGACATACCTGGTTGCATATCTCTGTTCAAACCAGAGGTGCAGGCTAATATTGTAAAAATGCCCCTTACGGAGTCACCTGTTTGGCCCAGAGGTAATAAATCATTAGAGTTCATCAAAAAAGCCAACTATACATCCATGCTACGGAAACCCTGCTGGCCTTAGAACTTTTATTAGGAGAGGTGGTGCCATGGACAGAGGAGGACAGGTAAGAACCCCTTATACCACATAATTGCAAAGGCAAGTTACAGGAGTAACACACACCTTCCCCCTCCTTCCCTGCCCTCACAACCCCCATCCACCCTACCCCCACCACCCACACCTCTACCACTTCTGCCACCGTCCTTCCACCTACTCTCAAAACTAACACAGCTCTTCCACAAGCTCTCAGAACCAACACTGCCCTTCTACCCACCCTCAGAACCAACACTGTCCTTCTACCCACCATCAAAACTAACACAGTCCATATGCAAGTAGGCAGTAGCAAGAGACTTGCAGCTGATGGCAGATCATGTTCCTAGAATATAAAACACTATGCTTACCAGCTCAACAGACAACAAAATGCTTCACACTAATGTGAATGAATGCACAACATGGTAAACAATTTTTATTTTCAGTAGCAGGGAAAACCAGAGCCAGACCTATTCACAGCAGCAAAAAACGCAAAATGTCAGTCTTTCACATCCAGGCTTTCCCATACTCAGTCTCTAGGGAATTCACTATCGATAAACTGGTACAGGATGTTTGCTAATGCTTTTACCCCCGTATTTCTGATTTCCATAGTATTAGAAAAGTTTGGAACATCCAACATGACAGTAATTCGAGTGGTACCAAGATGTCCAAGCTTACTGTGGTTCTCCTACATAATACAGAAAACACAGGGCATCACGCCAAAATCCCAGTACACTAAGATACACTCACAATGGAGGGAGGAAAATTCTTTCATCTGAATCCAAGAGGGCTGCAGTAAACAGTCTGACTGCTGAGATTGCTTATGTATACCAACCAGACACAACACTGGACATTATCAAAGAAGCACGTACACCTTCCACCAAGAGGTGGGGTAATCTAAAGTGGAAGTCACCATCGTCACCAGCCGCCTCGACTACGGCAGCGCCCTCTACGCCGGCATCTCCACTCAGCTCCTCAGAAGACTCCAGACCATACAGAACGCTGCAGCCAGACTCAACCTGGGCTTTCCCCATACAAACCTACATCACTACCCACCTGAGAGACCTCCACTGGCTCCCCATCCAGAAAAGATGCCATTTCAAGCTCCTCACGCTCGCCTACAAAGCCCTCCACGACCTAGGACCTGCCTACCTCAACCATCGACTGAACTTCCTCCAACCTGCTAGGCACCTGCACTCCTCCTCACTTGCCTCACACAAACCCTGTGCATCTATCAGCCACAGCGGTGGCCGCTCCTTCTCCTACATCCCTGCCCTGACTTGGAACGAGGTGGCTTGGTGAGCAAAAGAATGATGGCTGCCCAGATGTGGGTCCCGGGCTCACTGTGCCACTGGATTCAAACTATCCTGGCTGATGATTGGTGAAACTCCGAAACCGGTACTAGGATGCTTGTTTCTGGTCCAAGGAGGACCTGGCGTGGCAGTTCGGGCTGGACAGTTCCCATGAGGCACAGGGTCAAGACTGATTTGCATATGTCCAGGTCTAAACTGGGGTGACATGGTGAGCAAAAGAATGATGGATTTAAACCAGATCTCTTGACTGGGGGTGAATGTTTTGATTTGTTCTGCATTCCGTCCATCAATTGTCTCTTTTGCTCTCTCGACCTAAGTGCGCCGGATATGCCCAGACATGGGTCCTGGGCTCACTGTGCCACTGGATTCAAGCTATCCTGGCTGATGAGGGGTGAAACCCCGAAACCAGTGCTAGGATGCTTGTTTCCGGTCCAGGGAGGACCTGGCTTGGCAGTTAGGGCTGGACTGTTCCCATGAGGCACAGGGTCAAGACTGATTTGCATATGGCCAGGTCTAAACTGGGGTGGCATGGTGAGCAAAAGAATGATGGATTTAACCCAGATCTCTTGACTCGGGGTGAATGTTTTGATATGTTCCGCATTCCGTCCATCAATTGTGTGTCTTTTGTTGAGTGAAATTAAAGCAGACATGTCATTCATAGTGTTAGGAGACGTGCAAAATGCCCGAAGGGTTTCTTGAAGAGCTTTTCTAACACATTTTATATTTACATTATACAATTGCAAACATTATTTTATCATTCTATTCAAACATTCTACTAGGCCATATGGTCTAGGGCAGTACAGGGTGGTCCTACGGTGCTTAATTGAGTACCCTTCAAAAAGTCTTTTCCACCACAGACGAACAAGAAGATATAGGCTCTAGACAAGCAGATAAAACATTGGCAGTGATACAGTTAAAATTGGAAAGTACTCTAAATTAGGGACCTCTTTTCCAATATTTTCCTTGTACAAAACAATTGGGCGGGTGACGTCCTCCTAGTCCAGATGTATGAAAGCTGAAAAAATACTCAAGAAACAAGGGGTTCCAATGTTAGAGCTCCATAGATCTTCAGGAAGTTGATTGGAGATGAGTCTTTCCATTCAGCGATTGTGAAAACTCACTGGCAGACATGCTGTACAGTTTACAACTACAAACCCTCCTTGGCCGCATATCCTCAAGCATCCTTCTGATGCATAAGTGTATCCTATATAAAAAATTGATTGTGTTGTCACCTACTTTCAGGGAGCACAGATGACCTCGCTCATGTTACACCTCCTCTGTTGCAGGTGGCAATTCAATAGTAATCTTTTCAGAGGTCTGCTATTGCATCAGCAAGGAATCACAATTTTTCCTTACCACGGATGCCTCTCCTAAAGAGTGTTGCACATGCCATAGGCTCTCAAAGCTTTCTTCCTCTACATCTGTATGTTACAGGTGCAGAAATCAGAATAACCATGGACCACATGACTTTGCAAACAGGATACACATTTCTCCCCTCTCCCCCTTGCCCCTTTACACCACTCACCCCCCAAAGTCAAAAGAAGCTCAACTCAACTGTTGTAACAGTAGGCAACTAAGCCATATTTTCCTGTCAATCAAATACAAAATCGCAACTCTTCGCAAGCAGTTTGTGCTAACCTGGAAACGCAGGGTTAACCTTTTTAAATGATATGGTATCTTACTTCATGACCCAGTGCACTCCAGCTGACAGCATGGCCACTGAGGATTGTGGGTCTTTAGGCCTGCCTAAATGTTGCAAATAGAGATTTAGATCTGGCTGAGATGTCTTTATCGGAAAACAGTTTTCAATGCAGTGACTTTGAGGCATGTAAGAGAGCTTCCAACGTTTACTATTGAACAGTCATTAATAGATTCTGCAAGGACAGGATTATTCCCAATCAAATTTGCATTTTATCTTGAAGGTAGTTACTTTAATTATTTTGAACAAGAAGTGCCACGGTCATGTTTTCCCTACAACTACAACACTAAGTTAACTGCACATTCAAGACATTAGTATGTGTCAAACGTTTTATTGGATAGCAAACGTCTTTTGGGAGTTAGATAAATTGTATCTTTGCTTGATGGATCAGTGCTGCTGCATAACCTTTTGCGGTAAGGTGAGCCTCATTCCCTCTTTTCACTATTTTTAATGATAGTAATTCAAGCATGTGAAACTTAAAAAAATGGATTACTGGAGAAGGGAAATTCTGATGAATACTTCTACCCACAGGTTCCTCACCATAGAATATTCCCTAGATGCCTTAGTGGATCTTGGGAATTTTGTAGCAGTACTCCAGCTTTCCCATTGGTGTCATTTTGCGGCTCCGCTCTGACTCCATACTGCTCTGGAAGTGACAAAATGGAGCTGCATATAAAGGCATCCTCTGCACACTGACGTCAGTTTCTTATCTCTTTCACTTTCTTAACCCTCAGACATGGAGCATGAAAACTGTTGGTAACATTATGCTGATACTGTCTGGGACATTTTTAGATGTTAAAATAGGCAACCCCACAGAACATGCAGGTGGGAAGGCAGTCAGGAATCTGTGGTTAGACTATCTATCAGAAAGAGCATTACCGTGAACTTGTTCGTTACATACCCTCAATTCTTCTGATGGATACTTCTAGCTCCCTTATAATACATACCAAATCGGTACCTCCCAAAGGTGGAGGGTCGGTGGAGTGGACTCATACTATAAAGTTTTGCAACCCCCCGGCGAAATAGCGAAAACTCAACCGGCTATTACCAGCTTATTTTTACCCAAGAGTGACTTGAAAGATGTAGGTCACAGGGGGGAAAAAAAAATACCCATAGAGAGCCCAGGTTTGGGAAATGAGCAAACTGAGGAGTCTGAGCAAATACCAAATGCCATTGAACAACCTGGGTTGAATCTGTCATTGGTGGGAAAGATACGGTTGACAGAGGGATTACAAGCGGAGGAAGGGGCTAATTATCAAGATGAGATAACGAAGCACTTATCAATTGAGCAAGAGCCAACTCAACTTAGTAATCTTGTCGATAAAGACACACTCCCAGATGTTTCAGACCCTCATGGTAATTTATTACCTCCCAGCCGGTAGTAGTGCGAGGGCTTATTGAACAATGCGCACTAACATTAGATGTAACTGGGGAAAAGTTTTTTCCCTTACTGATGAGTCCGAGCAATCAGACATTAGTACTGTTGATAGTGGGGAAGATGGTGATTTCTCGCATTCAGAAAATAGTAGCTCAGTAGAAAAACCAACAACTGCTAAAAAGAGACTCAAGAGAGTCTCGAGGATGCGATCGGAATACCTCTAAAGATCAGGAGAGAAGTGACGAGTTGAGATGGGATTACTCAGCCTCATCAATGATGTCTCAGGAGACTTTAGAGGTAGATAAAGAACCCTTAGGAGCTATAGGAGGCGAGCCAGAGCAAAACAAGAAGGATACTTCCCTTGACCCGTCACTTGCTCTTATTTTACAATCCCTGAGATCTTTTCAAGACGAGGTTAAGGCAGATAACCGACAAGCAAGACAGGCCACAAAAAATTGCAAGGGTCTGTACGAAAAGTCGGGAAAATCTGCTCGGACATTGCAGAACGAATGAGTACGGTGGAGTCGCGGACGGAAGTATTGGAGAAGTCAGTCGAAAACCTCCAGGTACAGGCTACCTCTCAGGACAAAACCATAGAAGACGTGATGTGGAAGCTGGAGGATTACGAAAATCGGCAACGCCGGAATAACCTGCGGCTGCTTGGAGTCCCGGAGAATCTCGAAGGAAATGATACGAGGAAATTTGTGGTGAAGATGCTCAAAGAATCACTGCCTGAATTATCATCTTGGGACTGGGACAAAGAAGTGCAGAGGGCTCACCGATTCCCATTCTCTCAAGCTAAACATGCCACCGAATCAAAGTCATTACCTCGAGCTATTCTGGTTTTCTTCGGTAATTTTATACTAAGACAGGCGGTGTACGATTTAGCTCGACCCAACGCCAGGAAGCAGTGCGAGGGGTTTGCTTACTTTGCAAAACCAGATTTTGCTCATGCAACAGTGGAGCGTAGATGGCGACTTAGACAATTAATGACACCATTTCAAAAGCGGGTGCACTAGTATTTCTGCAAAATCCGGCTAGACTCAAAGTGGTTTATAAGGGGCAAAATTTTAATTTCACTTCAGAAATTCAAGCCCAAAAAATGTTGGATGATATTGTGTTGGAATCTGGTGGATCTAAAAAATGAAAAGTTGGTTTTCATCCTCTAGGGAAAGGGGGAAAAAAAAAGGGGGAAAAAAATAATATAATATATGTGACATAGGTATGATGTACTGTAAGGGTAACTGTATGAGAGCGGTTAGAAAGGTGGATAACTTCTGATGTCCTCACACAGGCTCATGCCTGAGCCTGGCTGCCTAATAATTGGTGGAGGGTGGGGGGTGGGGGAGGGTGGGGGGAAGGGGGATTCTCAGATCAGGGATGAGTAGAAATGATGTAAATAGGAACCAATCTAAAAGAGATATAGATAGTGATATGAGAAATAAGAATACAAATTGTATAATTAAAGAAAAAACAGAAAGGTTTATATTGTGTGTTAGGATGGATAAGAAACAATATGGTTAGGTTAAAAATTCTTACCGTCAATATTTGTGGCCTTAATGACATTAAAAAAAGACAGAGAGTAGCTATCGGATTGCAATCAATAGGAGCAAATATTATTTGTATACAGGAGACACACATTGAGGGATCACAAAGGCATTTGCTTAATACATTAGGGTACAGAATGATTACGGCCTCAACACAAGGAGTAAGGATGAGGGGGTGGCAATACTTGCGAAAGGGGGAGAGACGCAATTTACCCGATCAGCATCTGATAAATATGGACGTTGGTCAATTACAGAATGTCGACATAGTGATGGCAGACAAATGACCCTATGTACAATATATGGCAATATTTGTGATGACCCGGAGGTGTTGGAATATATTTCTAATGAGCTCGCTCACTGGCCTCTCCCAGTAATAATTTGTGGCGATTTTAACCTAAACCTCCCACGCGACTGGTTAGTGGATCCAGGGTTTCAATACCGGGGCAGGAAGCCAAGAGTGTTTCAAGCTTTTAAAAATCTATGTGAGAGACATGGCTTGATTGATTGCTGGCAAATAGAACATACAGGTGATCCTGGGTTTACCTATTATTCCCATCCACATGCTAGACATGCTAGATTGGATTATGTTTTGGTTTCTAACACGTTAATCTCTAATTGCACAATAGAGAAATTACCAAGAGTTTTATCTGATCACAACCCTCTTGTTGTAAATATAGAACATGGAGAAATAAATCCCAATGTGAAAACTTGGACATTTCAAAGGGATCTATTGGTAAATGAGGAATATTGTAGACACATGACGACTTGGATACCGGGGTTTCTGGAAGATAATGTAAATAGTGCATCAATAGACATAGTGTGGGATACCCTAAAGGCTGGGATCAGAGGGGAGACGTTGCGATTTTCACTAAATGCCAATAAAAAAGCCAAACAAAAAATGACTGTTCTACAGGAAAAATTAAAGATTGCCGAGGAAGTATTGATAATGGCTGCACGAGAGGGACGGGAAGTTGAGAATGAATTGAGGGTATTGCGATAGCTAAAAATGACATTATTAATATCCTAACGGAAAAAGCAATAGCTAAAGCAACAATGCACAAGGAAAATTTTTATGAACTTAGTGAACAGGTAGGACATCAGTTAGCAGTGCGTGCCAGAGAACAAAACACAGCCAATTTAATAAGGGCAATTAGAGATCCAGTATATGGGCTAAAGACCGACCTTAATGAAATAAGAATTGCGTTTCAACAATTTTATCAAAAACTATATGGGGAATCAAGTACACAACAGGGTGTAATTGAAGAATATATGGATCAGAATCCACCCCTAAGACTGGGGGTAGAGGATCAGGAAATATTGAATGATATACCACAGTGGGGGAAATTCTTCTTTCTATAAATAGTTTAGCTACAGGCAAAGCGGCGGGTATGGATGGGATTCCCTCAGAGTTTTATGTTAAATTTTCTACACAGTTAAAAACAATATTGTGTGATCTATTCACACATATTTTTCAGGGGGACGACCGCCAGGATCATGGTCATTAGCTAAGATCGTAGTATTTTTAAAAAACACAAAGATCCTACAGAACTTGGGTCATATCGTCCTATCACCTTGATAAATGGAGATTCAAAAATCTACTCTAAATTATTAGCGACCCGTATGGCACCAATTATACATAAAATCGTATCGGTACGTCAGCATGGATTCATACCAGGGAGATCTACAACCGATCATGTTCAAAGGGTAATCTCTTTGTTTGACTGGACAGATGTTACAGGGGACCCTATGGCACTCATATTATTAGATGCCGAGAAGGCCTTCGATAGGGTCTCCTGGAAATATCTCTGGACGATAATGTCTAGAAGTGGTCTGGGGGAACCATTTATCAAAGCAGTACAAATGTTGTATGTTGATCCAGCAGCTGTTATAATGGTTAATGGAGTAGTGACCGATAAGGTAGTTATCAGTAGAGGGACAAGGCAGGGGTGCCCGTGCTCTCCCCTCTTATTTGCGATGTATATAGACCCTTTTATTTGTAAACTCGAAAACAGTATATTAATATCGCCAATATGGGTACGAGATCAGCCTACTAAAACACTGGCATATGCGGATGACATCGCTCTCGTTACTAGTGACCCTATCAATGCAATTAGAGTCATAGAAGAGGAGGCCGAAGCGTTTGGAAGAGCATCCGGGTACAAACTGAACCAAGACAAAACACAGATTATACTCAATAGTAAACTTACGATGAGCGATGATCGGGTAATGGAGAAAGCTATCTATTTGGGGGTTAGTATAACGGCAAATCTACAGAGCTTAGTCAATAACAACCTCGAACCCTTAATACTTCGTACAAAAAAGACATGATCAGGTTAAACAATCTACATTTGTCTATCGGGGGAGATGCAACCTGATTAAAATGCTTTTTGCCTAGATTTTTATATTTTTTCAGATCTATTTGTTTGGAATTTCCACCACAATTGTTTAAATCTATAGATAACATATTCTCCAGGTTTTTATGGGGATACAAGAGATCACGTCGGGCTATGAGATTTATCACCCTACCCAAGGATAGAGGGGGATTAGGCGCTACCTAATTTTAAATTGTACTATTGGGCTACTACACTGAAATTTTGTGACAAATTACTATCAAGTAGGATCGATAATAGAATAAATAGTAGTATCCCAACACCACAAGAACTTTTACTGGGTGAAGAAACCAAAGGATACTTATGGCGTCACCTAAACGATAGCTACTTTAAAAAGTTAAGTTCAAGACCATTTTTGGTATTCATAAGGTCTGGAATAATATACGTAAACTAATGAGTATTGGTCGGTTATCTCATTACACCCCAATTCATAAAAATAATAATCTTCCAGAGATATTCAGGGATGCCTGTATGGATAGATGGATACAGGGAGGGATTACACAATTAGGATGCTTTTATACCACCGTGGGGCTGAAGTCTTTTAGGGAATTACAGATGGACTATAAATTAGGCCATAGGGATTTCTTTAAATTTTTACAGGTTAGGGATTTTTATGTAAAAAAGGGGAGGTGGGATAACATTTCAAGTAATTCCAACTATGGAGAATATGGCCAAAAAAACAACAATAAGGATAGGGGCTATATATGAACAGATGAATACACATTATCCAGATGATATGGACAAATGTATGGCTAAATGGCAGACTAAATTAGGTGTACCTACTGATATACTTCTCCATTCTTATGAACTATTTCAGTCCCATATAATGTCTACAAAATTACAAGCTCAGTACTATAAAACCTTCTTTTCATTGTACTATACCCCAAATAAAATAGCTAAATGGGGGACGGGAAAAGGAACGTCATGTCCTAGGTGTAATCTATTTGAAGCTGATAGTGTACACATTTTTGCTACATGTGAAGTTTTAATGAAGTTGATTGATGATATATCGTGTTTTTTGTCAGAGATTTTCAAAGTTAGAGTCACAATTACAGTAGATGAAATAATTCTCGGTGTAGGCTGTATAAAACGTCCAAAATATATGCAAGGGCTGATTTTTGTATCAATGGCGGTCCTAAGGATGTGTGTCGCTTCAGCTTGGCTAGACCCAAATCCACCGGTATTTCATCAATGGAGATCGAGACTGCTGGCGACATGCAGTCTAGAGGTAGCCATATATAAAAGGAAGGGAAGGAATAAACGTAAACGAGGGTTAGCTATATGGAATTCGCTTATTCAATGGATGCAAAGACAGGCTGTGAGTGGATAAGCTGAATATAGATACTATGCGGTCAGGAGGATAGAGGCGTAAGGATTAGTAACAGATTGTGGGAATTAATTGTTATGAATTATTTAGTAATAAAAGAATTGAGATTTGTTTCATGATAATAATGAAATGTACAACAAATAGAAAGTTCCTATAGGATTTTTAATTCTTTGTATGTATCTGAGAAAGGGAGGGGGAGGGAGATGAAGCGGGAGGTATGTATTTGTCTTAAGAAAAACAATAAAGATTATTTAAAAAAATAAAAAAAATAAAAAAAATAAAGTTTTGCAAAAATGAGTATGATCTGGCAGTCAGAGTAGTAGTGCTTCATGAACATATGCGCTGAAGCATGAGTCGCAGCTTGGCAGATATCAAGAATAGGTACCCCTCAGGCCAATGCAGTGGTAGTCGCATTGGTCCTGCCTGATAGAATGTGCTCACTGACTTTCTGGGGGTAGCTTCTTGGTCAGTGCGTAGCAGAGCTTGATGTAGAGGACTAACCACCTCGACAACGTTCTCTTCTGTACAACCTTTTCTTTTTTTGCTCCAGAAAACTTCACAAAACTGCTCTTCCACTTGATATTTCTTGGTACAAAAAATCAAAAAACTTGCAGCTCTTTTGGGGCCCAACTGATGGAACCTCTCCTCCACTTTCGAGAAGTGGAAAAAGGAGTGCAAAGAACACTATAGCCTGAAACAGGCACAGCAAACTCTGTAGTACTTTCATTTCAATTACATTAATGCGACCAAGCCATGAGAGATATTAGGGGGACCATTTTCTAACGTCATTGCCTTTTGAAGCCATGCATATCGGTTTGTTAGCTACAAAAATCCCATTTACACCTAGTCTGATGGTGGGAAGACCCAGATAGGAAGTCTGCCAATCGTTTGGGGTCAGCTTGGATAACCTGTCCATTGTAAAACCAGAGCGAACACAAGGAGATGATGGACAGAGCACTGAAACTTTTCAGACTCTCACCCCCAGTCACAGTCCCCCAGACACAGATCTGGGTTTAATCCATCATCGTTCTTTAGCTCACTTCGCCACCCCAGTTCAGACCCAGCTATATGCAAATCAGTCTTGACCCTGTGCCTCATGGGAACAGTCCAGCCCGATCTGCCAAGTCAGGTCTTCCCTGGACCGGAAATAAGCATCCTGGGACCGGTTTCGGGGTTACACCCTTCATCAGCCAGGCTAGCTTGAATCCAGTGGCACAGTGAGCTAGGGACCCACCTCTGGGCATACCCTGTCAACTTAGGGCTAACAAAGCAAACACAAGGAGATGGACGGAGCACTGAAACTTTTCAGACACTCACCCCCAGTCAGATTTTTGAAAGTCGATTTTTAGGCCTTTACCTCTACAAGGTACTGCAGCAATAATGAGAGACTCGGCAGCCAAGACTCGGGATTACAAATGGGTCTGCAAGAGACCAGGCATAAACATCTTAATCTACTGTGTAGCTCGGCCAAAGCGGATTCTCTCAATAGTTGATACTGAGAGCGAATAAGAAAGTGACAGACCACACCCTTTTCTAGTGCCCCATTACAGACAGAGGGGCTGGGATGTGTATTCATTGTGATCTATCTGGGATGTTGTGCCATGATATCCTGTGCTGGCCATCGCAGCAAACAGTCCCACATCTAATTTGTGTAGGACCTTCATGAGAAAGACAGTTGACCCGGTCAAAGGCCTTTTCTGAATCCTGTGATGCAACAACCACTGGGATCGAGTTTTGTTTGACCTTCTCAATTAGGTGCACTAGTGTCCCCATATTATTGTGAGTTTGTCGGCCCTTGATGAAGCCCAAATTACCTGGGTGCATTTATTCTGGGATGATGGTTCCCAGTGTGGCCACCAGCATTTTTGTACACTACTTGGCATCCATTTACATGAGTACTATCACTCTATAAGAGAAGCATAATTTATGGTCCTTCCCTGGTATAAGTATGAGGAACAAGTCGGCTTCACCTATCGTGAAAATGACCCTTTCCAGCTCTTTAGGACCAATGAACAAGGATGTGTGTGAAGGTTTTGTACCTCTCTCCCCACCCCTCAAATAAATGCATCTGGATCTTTGGACTTGCCTGGCTTAAGGTTCTTAATTGCCACATGCATCTCATTTACAGGAGGAGGCGTAACCAGTTCCTCCCACTGAGCCAGGGTCACTAAGGGCACATCAGTGCCATTCAGATTTTCAATTTTGTCACGAGCCAGGTGGATTTCTCAGCGTATGAAGTGGGGCTTAAAAAGACCGGAATGCCTTGGAGGCTCTTTCTGTCTGGAGCACAAGATATATAGCTGTTTTAAATTCTTTGCCTCAGCAGGTGGGCCAGTTGTGAACCCATTTTATTACGATCATAAGTTTTCTTTTTCAGACAGAGGAATGTCATTTCCACCTTGTTGGTCGTCCAAGCATTAAGCTTGCCCCTCAGGACTGTAACTTTACAAAGTAGGATCAGCTAGGGTGACACCTTATAGTAAGTCACAGCCTCCTTCAGTGATCTCTCTAGGACCTCCATTTCCTGTGCTTGGACTGCCTTAAGGCTTGCAAGAATCCTGATGTATTTTCCTCTCATGACTAATTTAAAGACATCTCCAATATGCTCATTACCCACCTGCATCTGTATCATTAATGTTAAAGTGCTCCAGCATAAGGATATAAAGTTTCAACCTTAAGGCGTGGGACCCACATGAGGGTCAGGCCAAGAGATAACATCACTGGTGCATGATCAGAAAACGTGATGGAATTTATAGGAGTTACCCACCCCTGTTAAAATCTGCATTCAGAGTGTTCCTATTAAAGATGTACTCTAATTTCAAGTAGGTTTGGTGGGCTTGCAAGAAGGTGTAATCTCCGGTTGTGTCATTTGATTCCCTCCAAATGTTCAGAAGACCCATATCCCTTAATACGTTTTCAATTTTATCAGCATGACACAGGTATGGGGACGTGCAGTGCCAGACCTATCCATATCTAGGTTCCATACAGAATTGAAGTACCCTCTAAGGATCACTTTCTTCTGCGAACCCCTCCAACATGGCAAAAAAGCTGCAAAATTGAGCCGTAAAGTATACAAAAAAATGATGGATGAAATGCTTAAATTAATCTCAGCCACTGGTAAGTACTCAGAGCCGCATCCTAGTCCATCGTTATTTTTCACACCATGCCACCTGAGTTTGGACCCATCCATATGCAAATCAGTCTTGATCCTGCTCTGGTTGGAACAGTCCAGCCCGAACTGCCAGGCCAGATCCTCCCTGAACCGCAACACAAGGAACCTAGGACCGGTTTCGCCCTAGTTAGAGCTCGTCCACCAGGTATAGCTTGGTTCCAGTGACACATTATGCACAGGACCCACGCCTGGGCATGCCCATCCCACTTAAGGCACACACAAAAGTATACAAAAAAGTGATGGATGGTATACTTGAATTAATCTCAGCCACTGGTAATTACAAGGGCCACATCCCAATCCATTTTTATTTTGCACACCGGCCATATGCAAATCAGTCTTGCCCCTGCTCCAGTGGGAACACTCAGCCTGAACTGCCAGGCCCTCCCTGAACAGAGCACAAGCAGTCTTTTGTATAGTTTACTGTGTCCGTATATGGGGCATACACCAGAATGAACCGGCCCTCCTCATCCATTTTGTACAGCAGAAGTGTAGAAAGCTGTGTAAGCTGATCCACAAGATTAGGTAACCCAGAATGGGGCCCTGGAAGGGTAGAGAGGTCCTCACTGAAGAGGTTGGAAGGGCTGCGTCCTCCCTATTGTATACACAACCAGAAACAAACAAGTATCCCTTCTGGAACTAGGCTGGTTCCTGCAGGAAAAATGTAGGGGGAAGGAACACCATGGGTTTTTACGCAAGTCATTCGCCGACCCACATTTGTGGGTGGGAAGGAAAAGAGACCATTTTCTTAATATAACCCTCACTCACTCTAGTAGTGACATGCTTCATCATCGGGTTCACCCCAACTCCTAAAGGTCGGGGTGGGCTCAACCGTATTCCAGAAAGCACTTGTGAAGACTTGGTGTATGGGGGCGTAACTTTAAAAATAAAATTCCTCCCCCACTCCTAAATTATCCTTTATTCGCAGAGTGGGAGGGAAGGTTAAAAGAAATAGTAGGGCTAAAGGAAGTAATGATCCTATGACCCTAGACTAGAACACCAACATGTTTCTGCCCTTCCTAGTGGCCCACAAAAGGTCCTGGGCTTTTGTTAGGGTGGGATGCGATGAAGTCACTTCCCCTGAAGACATGAGTGAACGTGAGCATGCAATTTGCATGTGTGATAATAAAAGGGAATATTTTTTGGAACAAATCTAATACTTGCTGCTGTTTTCAAGAGGAATTTCTTGCAGAACAAAAGAGACAAGAACAAACACAAAGTCCCATTTGTAGTATATGTGGTGTAAAGCCAGTTGAGGCGTGCTGCTGCTGTGAGACTTCACAGTGCTGTCCCTCAGAAAGAGAAACGTGTGGGTGCCTGGTATTCAGGAAAGGTACACCAGAAAGGACAGTGTTCTGCTGGCCTGAGAAGATTCATACCAGTGGCACTCAAAAAAAATTGTTCAATTCAACATGAGGTTCATGGAATGAACGTGCATACAATATTACCATTCACACTTTACACTCACAATTGTGGTTTCACACACATACAATTCGTCCTTGTGATGTAATCAATGTCTGGTTATTAAGCGGTAGGTAGCACTCACCCCACATTAACAGGACATCTGCTCCCAACGGGAGCATGAGAGGGAGGCCTTGTAGTCACACACTGTGAGTGAGGAAACATAATGCCAGGTTTATAAGGAAGAATGCCATACAAACTAATTAATTAGAAAATTTCTTACATGAGGCGTATGAAGCATGGCGCCTTGTAGACAACGATCCGGCACTTACTACATCAAAGGTCCGTCCCTGTCTGCGACCTACTGTGTGCTTTGCTCCCCTGCTTGGCCTACTAGTGAATGCGGCTTCTTTTATTAAATATTCTTCTTCGCATGTGCGCGGAGGGGAGACAACTCCGGGGCCAACCATGCCTATTCCCAAATACTGTACTGCGATTGGTTCCAGTACGGGGGCTCGGCCCTGAGCCCAGGAGGGATGTGCCGCTGCTCACGAGTCTTTGAAACGTCTAGTGTTTTCCAGTCCTGGACGCCAGGCCAGCCCACACGTATTGCGGGGGCTCGACCGTTGACGTCAGAGATCGTTTCAGACAGAGGCTGGAGCTGTATGTGAGCCTTCGAACTTGCGCAGGCTCCCGGGTGGTGTCCTTTGCGTATTGGAAAAAAACACATGTAGTAGTCACTTCCGAGTACCCATAGACAAGCCTTCGTTGGGAGGCTATGAGGCATGGATCTCTTTGCAAAACTGTTTAATCATGAAAAAAAGGCTGCAGATTGCGGACGCTCCACATAAAGGTCCATAATATCTCAAAGGATTGAATTGCAGCAATAAGTGTTATCGCTCTTAACGATATTTTTAAGGTACAATTCGTGATATTATTAAGTGACGATATAAGTAGACACATAGCATAGGGCTAGTATGATGATTAATCTTTTGTTGCCATATGGATCTAGGTTTTTTGTACACCTCCTAATTGATCAGTCGCGTGTTGGCTGGTCTCAGCTTATGCCGGATTTAGGAAGGGAATGAAGTTCAGCCTAGTATTCTCGTGTGATGACCTGTGGATTGAAACCGGTATACAGATAGTTCAGGAGGGTGCAGATCCTTAGCAGAAGATATATGTACTATCTTTTTGTCAGTTAAGGTTATTCAGCTGGTTCCAGGGGATTTCATCGTTCAATCCTTTGATGTGTGTCTGTAACCAGTACACCCATTAGGAAAGCTGTGTAAGAACATAGCAATGCTATTATGTTTAGACTGCAAAAGAGGACTATACCATCTGTGTTGATTTGTTTCCAAGGTGGATGTGATGGTCCCTCTTCGGTTGTGTTTCCTGTAAGGTTATAAAGTCATCATTTCCCTCCAGTAGATAGTGTCACAAAGCATAGCCTTTTATTCAGGGAGTTTAGGTCTTTCACATTAAGTGAAATTATGCATTGCATTGACCCACTCTGGCAAGGAGTAAATACACATAGTGCTCTCCCACTCCACAATAAGAATGTGGTGAATTTGAGTGCCTGTCTTTGGCTAGAATTTCTAATGGCATGTCTCAGAGACCAAACCCTCTACTCTCCAACCAAGGCCCCGGGGAAGACCTGAATCGATAGATATGCACCAATCTCCCACCAATTCTACCACTGCAGTCTGTGTACATCTCGTCCATGAGTCTCAGTCCAGTAAAGGTGGGGGGGGGGAGAAAATCTCTGCATTCCCCCAAGAAAAAAAGGTTCTTACAATGTAATGGTTATGGTGTAAGCACCCATGTCCCCTTAACGTTTTCCCCCTGCATCATGGATGAACGTCCTCAAGGTTCACTTGTCACCTATTTAAAGTTGTTCCCCATGTACCCCACCTTTGCAACATGTCCAGGTCTCATTCCTGCTCATGCTTCCATCAATATTGTCTTTTCCCAGGGGACAGCTGTTGGTCAATCACCTGCCTCATTCCTGCGATGCCTCAGATGGTCACCATGAGCCTCCTGGACCGTCCCAGCCTTCAGGTCCAGAAACCCGGTCTATCGTGGAGTGTCGACTTTTGTTTATGAACTCCAAAGTAATGTAAAAGAAAAAGACCACAACCTCTTTCTCCTCAATAGGGTCACCGGACCAATGCGCTGGTAAATGGCACATTCTTTTGTTCTCATTGCTATGAGCATCCTCTCTTTCTTCTTAAAGCTGAAAAGTTTTTCCACTACAACACTTCGCCTTTTTTGAGGATTCTTGGCCAAATCGGTGGACCCGCTCCAGACGTCTTTCAGGCCAGCCGACACAGATTAAGGAAGATCTTTCACTCAGATTATTAGGAGTCTTCCAGGTCCTAATACCTTAAAATGGCAGTTGATCCTGGAGGTCGTTCAAAATGGCGTTGTGTGGTATGTCTCTGTTAGGTGCTCAATCTTCCCCTCTGCCTCTAAGACCCGGAACCAGCACAATCTACATTAGTGCAGGGGGTCTTCATTTTTGTCCTCCGTTTCAATTTCAGATTCTGGAAACCCTGGGTCATGACAATCTTTATTTCGGCCCTCAGCTCTGATTTAACTGGTAATAAAGATCTCCTCTGAAAGCATCACCAGGGCTCCCGTCAACACTTTGTTGCCGACCGCTTTGTAAATATGTGCAATGGCCCACCAAGCGGGTATCCAAGCCAAAGTAACAGTCACCTTTCTCTGAGTGGCCGGTAAGGCAGCTGAGACAGCCTGGAGATTTGGTGTCTGCTCTGTAGGCTGTGATGTGACTGATGGTCCTCAACTTTACTTCTGGTCTCACCTATTCTTTTGGTATGTGAGCTTGCAAGTTCCTGCACCCGCCCTCCTCACTGATCCAAATCTCACCAGCAAGCAGAGTTTCTTTCTATGAGTTTGTTGCACCAGGCCCTACAGGAATCCAATTAAGTGCATTGGCCCCACTAAAAAAAAAAGTCTTTCGAAGGGACACAGGTAAGCGCTCGGATCCGACAGAGTTCTGGTACCAAAATCCCTTTTAACTGTTGATATCCATGGTTCTACACTCATGGACGTCTCAACTCTCATGGGTGTCATGAGCGTGGCAACCGCTCGGTTTTAGTAAGCATCGCAGTCACTTGTGCTCTTTCTCCCGGCATGGCATGCAAGGCGCTTCTGCTCACTTCTTTTCCTCATGGTCCAGTGGCCTGTCTTAGCCTTAATTGAACACTGTAAAGACCGAGATCTTGCTCTTTGGCGAAGCTCACTCTTTTTGGTCCAAAGACTGGTGGGCCCTAGAACTGGGGTCAGCCCCTACCCCATAAAAGGTAGTTAGAAATCTGGGCGTCCTGATTGACGATAACCTCTCTATGAACAGGTAAACTCAATCTTTGGTTCCTGTTTTGGGATCATGCATCTTCTTAGGAAAGCTTTCCAGTGGCTGCCCTTTCAGGCCATAAAATCCCTCACTCAGGCACTTATTGTAAGTCACTGGACTATGGCAAAGCCCTTATGGTAGCAGGGAATAAAGCTCTCCTAGCTAAACTTCAGGTGATACAAATACAACTGCCCACCTGGTTTGTAATCTGCCAACCTGCTCCCCTTCGGAACCGACGCTCAAATCTCTTCATTGGCTACCTATAAAAAAGCGTTCCCTCTTGAAACTCCTCTGCCTAGTTCACAAGTCCCTATTTAGAAACAGCCCCATCTATCTGCGTAACAAGTTACAGCTCTATGTGCCAACAAGCAACCTTGGGTCCAGTGGGCAAGCTTTACTACGCCCTCGCTGCATATGTGCGACCAGATATGGGGGTAGATCATTTTCATATCTGGCCCCCCATCATTGGAACTGCCCTATTCAAAAACATTCTCAAAACCTGCCTCTTCTAACTCCTTTGATCTTTTTGACCCGTTTAGCGTGCAGTAGCGCTAAGAGACCCTCTCAGGGGTAATTTGTTTGCGCTTTATAAATGTTAATTACATTTCCATTAGCCAGAGCAAGTTCCTTTCTCTGCAACCATGTGACCTGGCTTCATGTTCCCAGGGCTGCACGGGGGTTGCCTTCTCAGGTCACAAGCAAGGGAGTCAACCTCGAGTCAGCTAGAGTGGGCCCACTGAATATATGGGAAAAACTTTTTTCTTAAAGGTACTCTCACTCACTGAATGTTATCCAATTACATGCTTCATCACTGAGTACTTCCTGACCCTTGGAGGATGCTGTCACCTCTTTCCTTACAAGGGAGTACTTTTTAAGGAAAAAGGGTGTGGGATCTATATGAGGTCATCTTTAAATTTGCCTAGGCAGTTCCCAAATCCGTATTTATTCACAAGTCCTTCTGACAAGGTTAAAAACGGGGGGAAACGCGCTAGTTTGAGTTACTTTCACCCCGTGGCCCTTAAGTGTGATAAATTAGTTTCTACCACATACCCCAATCCAGTGGCTTTCGCCAAGATCACTATGCCCCTATTAATGCCTTTTTGGGAAAGGGTGGCTGGTTATTTGTTTAATCATTCATACTATGCCACACACATACATGGTACATTACCGTAATAACCTCTCTTAGAAGAGAGTCAACATTTTTAGTGGATGTCTGGTGCCTCATAGGGATCTCTGGAGGGTAGTGTGCCCAGTAGGCACACAGTCTTCGTGGGTCCCCTCTTGGCCCAATACCTATTCACCTCCTCCAGAGCCTGCATCTCTTCTTGGATCACCAATGCCACAACGGGCCTCACTCCTAGCTGCCTTAATGTGAAGCCTGTGACTCCCCATCATGTCTGTCACATCGAGGGTAGAGAGGCAACCGATAATGGTCAAGTTTGGTGTCAGGTCCTGGGGCCTTGAGTCGGGCACAAGTTTCCTTGGCTTGCGACCATTAACGTTTGTGCCATAGCCACGGCCTCCCGTTCACTTGCTTAATATTTCCTGTTTCAAAGCAGTCTTGTCAACTGTCATCTGAGTCCCCCTTCTCAAGCCATTTGGCAACGTTCTTCTTAGCTTAAGTTCACTTTGCACCCCTATGGTCTTTTTAGCTACTTGTGCTGAAAGACCTGAAGAAGGAGAACTGTACCTCTGCAGATATTCGGCCAGCCTGGTCCGTTTTAGTGCCTCATTTTCAGTTGGGCGGTAATGAGGAATCATCCAAAACTCAGCTGATTTCCCCATCCAGCGCAGTCTTGATGCTCCTACCTCATTTAAGGAGTGTTGAAAATGATTTTCCTGGGTTGGTTGGGGCAGGAAGTGGATCTGTTTTATGGGAGAATGCTGTTTAGCCAGTTCCAAACTATCTGCGGAACACAGCCGTCTATTTTTGCTACTATTTAGTTGAGAACAAAGTCCTGGTTTGGCAGTATCAACCAATTTTGGTTTAAAAAGACCAGGGAGACTGGATGTGCTACATAGATGAGTAAAATGCCTACACATTCAGGTATAAATTCAAATATTTATCTGTCAGCAACACAGAAGATTTCTAAGACTCAAAATCAACTAAAACAGCTACCTGTACAAAGTCCTTCCTTTCGGTCTGATATCTGTCACTTGAGCAGTCTTTAAATGCACAGCACTGGTAGCAACTTTGCTTAAGTAGAAGGCCATATTCATTCATCTTGCCTGGATTATTAGTTGCTCTCAAGGTCAGCTCAAACCAGAAGTTGCTGCAAAATAGTCAATTATCAATCTGCTTCAACGGTTGGATTTTCAATAGTAACTAATCAATACTTTTTTTTTTAAAACAAATTTTATTAGTCAAATAGCACATAGACAGCAGGGCCCTGTACCCCAGAGGCATCTGCACAATCAGAGCATGTAATATTGACTGACATTTTGCACATTGAAACCCAAGAAAAATCAAAGGTAATACAATAGAAATCTAATCCCCCCCCACCCCCTCCCCGATCGCACTGTTCACCCACTTGGAGCAGAACCATTCAAATATTACAGTAGATCTAACCACCGGGATTCCAACTCCCACCCCCCGCCCTGGATCCCCCCCAACAAGCTCTAATCTTATAAACGTGGGTCCCGTTCTACTAGAACCGGGTCTAGAAGCAATCCCCGATAGTCTGCCCACCGTTTCCAAATTTTAAAATGTTTTTGGGGGCACCCCCTGGCAATAAAAATGGGTTTCTCCAGGCCCATGCAGAAGTCCAGACCATTCTTCCATGCGGCTACTGCCGGGGGCCTTGGTGCTTTCCACGCCCTCGCTATGTCCCTTTTAGCTAATGTAAGACCCAACAATAATAAGTGACGTTTATAAACGCTTCCACCTATCTCCTCCATGACGTGTAGCAGCGCTAGTTTCGGCGAGCGGGGAAGGTCCCATCCCAAAACCTCAGATAAACAATTGTAGACCCCCCTCCAAAAGCGATCCAGGGAGAGACACTGCCAAACCGTGTGCATCAACGTACCTTCCTCCCGGTTACATCTGAGGCACACAGGGGAGGCAATCAACCCTGCCCTCCATAACCGCATGCGTGTGTAGTAGGTCCTGTGGAAGTATTTAAACTGAACCAGGCGCAGGCGCATCGCTATGGCCGCCCCCCGTGGGGCAGCTAGGGCCTCCACCCAGTCTTCTTCGTCCAAGGGACCTAAATCCCCTTCCCAATCCTCCTGGAGTTTCTGCAGTGTGGAGGAGCAGTGTGTAACCAGGGTTTGATAGATCCTGGAAATCTTACGATCTTGGAGTTCTCCCATAAAGACCTTGGCCTCCAGGGGGCATAATCAATACTTTTTAATTCATTGAGTACTTGGGGGCAATACTGGATATAAGGATCGCAAAAGTGTTTCTTTGGTGGGCAAACTGCCAACTAGGCAGCACAGATAAGTCTCATCTCTCCAGGCTCCAATGAATTTCATGTTTTCATAATCCTGACAGCCAGACTCCACTTGCAACTTCTTCTGGAATGTCTGAAGCCTAATGGGGTCGGGTGACTTGGAATTATGGGACGAAATCGCAAAGAAGACCTCTCTTCAAACCACAGTATGGTGGTGCAAGAGGAAACAATATTGTTGACGGCGTCCTAGTTCAGATTTTTTTTTGTAAAGAATGTGTCAATAGATCGAAGATGAACCCTCTTCGGCAACCTCTTAAGCTGCAGGAATTGGTTCATTTCTGAGCAGAAGTATCATAAATATGCTGGAATTGGCTGAGGCCACTTCCCTGAAATTGATTCTACCACTGATTTTGAGATTTATGGTGCTGCAGACTGACAACAGCACTCATGAGTTGTTTTAAGGGAAGCACAGTCATTTAATAATTGGTCTTTATTGAAGAGTTTGAATGACTGTCTATCTCTCAGTTCTACAGAACTGGAAGGCAGATGGGTTTATCAGGCATCTTCTGGAGGAGCACAAACGGGTGCTAAAACGCAATGTTTTTTTATTTTTTATTATTTTCAAAGACTGAGGAGCTCCGGGCATCATTTTGTTATTCAACGAAGGCGACAAGGCAAGTTGCCTACCCTTCGCATTCAGGTTCACAGAATTTCACTTCAAAGGGAGTGTACTTTCAATAGACTGGTCGAAGACATTCACAGACTTCTTTTGATTCTCCTGCTGCCAGCAGCTAAGTCCTGTAGTCCGACTGGATTGTCACTTCAGCATATCAGAAATGATTCTCGGCCACCTGACCCTTCTGGATGACTGTATCAAAAGATTCCCTCAGGGAAGGAAAAAGGGGGGACTCTGAGCTAGATAAGAGGTTCAGAGCCCATGCTCCTTGGTTTATAACACAATAAAAAATAAGGGCCTCTGTTCCTAAAGAGAGAGCTCGAGTGTCGACAGGTTATCCAAGATAGGGGAATTTGTTAGATGGCAGTCAGCAGGACTGTTTCATGTTGCCCTCACACATCCCAGAGGGATGTCATGCTTCATCATAGTGCTGTTGCTTTTCGTTGGGCTGGCGCTGCAATGCCCAACAGGTCCCCCGAAGGGTCACTTTGGCGGAGATCTTTTATTGCTATGTTGTATGGTGACTGCAAGGTAGTCAGTGGGGTGGTTTTTCATGTGTGATAATGTGAGTTAAAAATGATCAGGGAGGCCGCTAACTACTTTTAATAACCAGACCGCCCTGTCAGAATAATAGGACATTTGGGGCCAGCAGAGGACGAGGGTAAGTGCGACTATGCGAATGCACTCAGAAACCTCTAGCACGACTGAGCGCGTCACCTCTGCCGGACCTTAGGAAGTACTTTTATCTCCTGTTGGAGGTTGGAAAACCAACTCCAAATAAGTAGGTACCACTGCAAGGGTACCTTTTGTTATATTTGTGGGGTAGGAAGATTCACTAAACGATTCCTGTCCTGACGAAGCGCCACAGATCCTCCTGACCACAAGCAGCGCGAAACATGTTGACTAACTAGAGTTGTACCCCAATGAGGCAACTCAAGTCTAGCCTGCCGCAGGACTTTATGACCCTACTGGTAACATCAACCTAGAAAGGTTTTTAATCTGACAGGGCGGTCTGGTTATTAATATTGCTTAGAAGAAACAGAACAAAAGCGCAGGACTAAACATCCTTTTTGCACCAGCTTAGCTTTCACTAAAAGACTTTACTTAGCAGGATAGTTCATATTTATAACCTATTGCCCAAAACAAGCCTAAGTTGTCTATCAGGCGAAATGGAGCACACACTACTCTCATGAGTAGTATTTCATGCCCAGTCATTTGTAGGAGCGGCTACTTGCAGATGAATTAATACCTTTAAGTACTACTGCATACATGTTGACGGTTAGGCCAACCCTGGTGGGACAAGCCTCCCCACGTAATCTGTTTACATGGGTTCTGTTCTTAATGTGCAGTACGTTTTCAGTTCCCCTTCTCCTGGTCAAGGCTTCAGCTTGGTGATCTTTATTGATTTCAGAAAAAATACCTTGATGGAGCAGGTATTTGCCAGTAATCCCCTTCCTCCATCATGGTAATTCTTTCGAATTCTATCCTAGGATAGAGTATATTTTTCTTCGACGGTTTAAAAAATGTTTTAAAACAATTTGACACAACTGTGTTTTAAGTCAGATTTACAATCACTTATTGTGGTTTAATTGGCATCATTTTAAAAAATGAAAAACCAAACATACATAACGTTGCAGTTTAAAGTCATTATTTTCTTTGTTTGTATTCATTTTGAATACTGACAAGTGTAGTACAGAATATTTGCTGGTGCACGTGTGTGGAGATATTTAACTTTTTATGGATTCAGCATGGAAATGGAGAACTAAAGATACAGGCAGGTATGTTTTTTTCTCTAGTTATCCATTATAATAATTGTATCACTTTTCATCTTGTTAGGTCGTAATTTTTTGCCTCAAATTTCCTTGGGGCTCTATTATTGCGTAGTTTTTCAAAGTTTATAAACAAACCAAGCTTTTTAAATACTTGTTTCATAAATGATTGGGATTGGATTGCAACTTAATTTGTTTTGTTTCTATACATAGGAAGCATTGTACTGCGATGGAAGTAGCAAGAGGCTATGCCTTATTTCTTAATATATTTCTCTCAATTGTTCAGGGCTGTGAGTGTCATTTATTAAATTTGCATTGAAATGCACTAGACCAGTTAAAGGCGGAAATTCAGAATATAAAACCATTTTTTCTGCCAGACCTGTTGGAGATGCTGTAAATATTTGATCTGAGCTGAGTTATGAGTGGCAGGGAATTGTTGTGTTCCTTGGTACAGGACACGGTTGTCGGAAATAATGAGCTTCAAAATGTCTTACTACTTGTGCTTTCCTTTTACCTTATAGGCAATTACGGTTCGAGATTCCATGGCCAAATCTTTGTACAGTGCTCTTTTTGATTGGATTGTTTTCAGAATTAACCATGCTCTTCTAAACACCAAGGACCTGGAGGAAAACACTAAGGTAAGAAGAGCCAAATTGGCTAAGTTAGGAGCAGTGGGAGGAAATGAAGGCAAAAAGTTCTGGATGTGGCTTCATCATTTTCTAAATTCGGAACCTGAAACAAGATGGGAAAGTAGTACGGTATAAAACAAGCTAACATATAGTATGCTATTTTTTTAAATCTAAAGTCACTTGCTTCTGAAATGTTTTTCTCACATGTGTATGCATTTCTTCAGAGCTGTGTTGCTCATCGATACAGCCTAAGTTTTGAGCATGACCTCGGTACATATGTCTCCACTGCTAGCTGTCTTTCTCCATTTCCATCTTGTTAATCTCTCTATTTCACTTTTGGTGCCTCCTTCATTGCGCCGATTTCCATAACTGTGCATATTGTACGATGCTGCTTCAAATTCTTGTTCAGTTTATCTATATTTGCCTCTTGCATTTCTCTCATTCAGTTTGTCATTCTCTGCAGTTGGTCTTCTGTCCCTTACATAGAGCAACATTCACCCCAGAGGTGCCCCTGGGGGCTAAAGTACCTTGATTATCTAAAGAAAAGCATAACACATTAGGTGGGCAATACATACGTTAAAGTTTTAGTTTAAAAATGTGGTTGTCAGAGAAAGTGGTAGAAAGTAGACATAGTTGTACTACATACAATGTAGGCCATAATGTTCAGGCTTTTTGATATTTGGGGATACCTGGCAGGAGAACACTTGGTGGATCAAGGAGATTGTCCTTGTTGATGAAACACAGTTTCCTACTCGAGCAAAGTGGACTCTTTCATGTGGCAAGTATGATACATGCAAATACTATCTTAAATTCAACATGTTTGGAAAAGAAAGAGACAATGAATAGTTCTCGAAGGAGGGGAAGCAAATTTCCAATGCTAAAAGGCCCATCATCAAAGACCTGCTTCTGCAACTGCTGCTTTAATTCAATGAGATGTTGTGAGAGTATCGGATACATCTAATCTGCCTAGACTGAAACGGAAAGTACGAGATGATTAGCATTGTGGCCCTCTGGTGATGTGGCAAACAAGAAAACATTGTTTTTAAGATCCATAGCTGAAAGTCAGTTTGGTGATTCGGAAATAATCTGTGGGCCAAGAGTAAACTTCCTGTTCCATCTTGTTTTTTTTTTCTTTTTAGCAAGTCACAAATATTTTTGGGAAGGGTCCCAAATTATCTCCACATGTAGCTGGCCTCAAAGAGGATGGCTCATGACCCTTTACTAGCATCTTTGCCTTGGAGGGATGGAGAGTATAAGCTTTTTTGTGCACATCTAGCCATTGGTGATCTTACATGCACTTACTGAAGTAGGAATTCCAGATGACCAAACGATCTGTCTAATGCTAAAATAGAAATTTTGAAAATATGGGAAAGAAAAGTAGGGGTGACAAAGTGGATTATTGCAGGAATATCTCAGGAAAAGAATTGACACATTTTTTTCAGTTCAATCTTTCATCTGTGATCCTGTTCACATGACTGTTTACTTCTGGTTTTTATGTAATCTAATAAATATTTATTCAGAGTTGCGTTGGTGATTAAAAGCAACACGTTTATTTTCCAATGTTTGTCACTACTGATGCATTTTCTCAGTGAATCTGTTCCATTATGGCTTGTTAAATGCAAATTAAAATGTCTTTTGTTGAACTAAGATGCATGGACTAGACAGAGTGATCAGTTGTACTGGAGTTGGAAGAAAAAAAAATCAACAGCAAATAGGTGAAATTGTAAAACAAAAAGAAAAGGGGATGGCTTGTTGCTGATTCTGGCTAATAAGGAAGATTGCACTTTGTGCCTCTCTCAATAAACCATTGCCTGATTAAAACATAAACACATGTACTATAACCAATCACACTTCTACAACATTTTGCAGGGCCTCTGGTTCCAAATTTAGTCTCTGGGAGTCAAACCATTTTATTCATGCTGATATACAAGAACTCTCTCACGTGAAAGAAAGTAGCTGGCAGTTTTACAGTAGTTTGGCATCTTGAATGTTGGATGGTCTGCAGATGTCCGAGATGTTGTGTTGATGGTTATGTTCCATAGTGTGTAAGTTTTAGTGCTTTATCTTTCAGACTTTATCTATTGGAGTGTTAGACATCTTTGGCTTTGAAGATTATGAAAGTAACAGTTTTGAACAGTTCTGCATCAACTTTGCAAATGAACGTCTTCAATACTACTTCAACCAGCATATTTTCAAATTGGAGCAGGTAAGTCACTGCTAGGTCATACATTAATTGTAGCTTACAGAGGGGAGTATGTCTTGGTTAACTTGTTCTCCTAAACAGTGATGTGTTTGTCTGCTGGGGATGAATTTGATGGGTGACAAGAATTCTCCAGTTCTGGTTAGTAGGAAAGAGATTTATTTTTTTACTGAAGAGAGCACGATGAAAAAGGGTTGTGGTCCCAAAAATTATCCATGTGAAATCCCACAGGATTGATTGTTGCCAAATATGCACCTCAGTTATGTAATGCTTGGTGGGTTGTGGGGGTTGTAGTCCATCATTGGTAGATTCATCAAGTCGTTGGTGCCAGAAGTTTCTAGAGAACCCATCTCTTGACATATTGTCACCTACGTCGCCACTGTGTTTTTCTTCCGGATAATGTAATTCCCTTCCATTTGTCCTCTATTATCTCCCTATTTTACAGAAGCGGTCCTTTAAACTCCACCTTTTGTCTCCCTGAACTGCTTTTGGGAACCAAATTGTCAAAGTAACAGGTGCGTCTTCCAAAAGGAGATTTGTCCTATTTCTACACCAGCAACTTTCATAGCTGCTGTCTCTGAGATCAAGAAATGGTCTAGCTGTGCAAGGATCAGTGTGACACTGAACAGGAGGTGAAATCTAAGTGTGTAGAATGCTGGGTACACAGTATGTCCTGTAAGCCTGTATTCCTCACTCAGGGCCCCACACCTCCGATAGAGATCCCAAGTTGTCCACAGTTTTGACTGAACAGCCCCTGGCGTCATCCCTCAGTAATCTGATTTCCTGTAGGAGACTGATGTCTACTTTCATAGCCTGCAACATGTTTAAGATTGCTAGCCTTTTTGGGTGGTGTTTAGTCCTTTTACATAAAGGCTAATCAAATTAACCATAGGGGCACCTGTTTCACTTGGCGCATGCATCTGATATTGTAGTAAGGCCGTTGTAGCCTAAACCGGGGGGAATTTCCTGGTTTCGGTTTTCTCTAACACTTGCTTTTGGTAAAGAAACCAATATATGCCTCTGCCCCTCTCCCCATAAAATCTCATATAAACGACCAAGATCACCAAACTGAAACTGTCAAATCGACTCGCTTTCCTCATCTGGATAACTTAAGTATAGACTGTTGAAAATCAGCATTCCTCACATTTGTGTGGATGTCTTCACTCTCTCCATGTGATAAAACTATTAAACTGTCCCCCGACCGTCCCATTATCAGTGCTCACAACAGTCACGTAGGCTACTAGTTATTGCTTGCATCAGGGGTGTGTGGAGGTTGTCTTCCAGAAGCCGGACGCCGCGCAATGACCTTCTCTTTTTTGCAGCTAATGTCTGATGCTGACTGCTTCACTTCCAATGTCTTGGTTGGCACCCTCTGCCATTTATTTCCTTGTGGCATGGGGGTTTAACTGGCTTAGTTCTCTTCTCCCCTTCTGCTGGATCTTCTTCAACGTTTGGGATCTCCTGTGCCTCCATCAGTGAACAAGTCTGGATTCGTCACCCCGGTCATGAAAAAACATGAAAGTAATGGCCCCATTTGTATGGTACTTCATGTTCTCTGAGACAGGTATGCGCTTTGAAGGGTTGCCTCTGAAGGGTCCAGGAATAGGGCATTAATTTTGCCTTTGTATAACACAGCCCCCTTTTTCCTTGCTCCTTCTATTATTTTCTCCTTGATCTGAAATTGATGGGCTCTCTTTAGATTGTCTGTAGGGGTGTTTATAGCAGATCCTACGCCATCTGTTCTGCGTCTCCTGTCCAGTACCATCTGCATGTCACCATCAGCCCCATGAATCTCTCCCAGCTGTCCCTACACATACCCTTCAATGTCTTTTCTCTCTGTTCCAGTGGGTTATACATGTATGCTAATAGTTCAAGGCATGTGTGCTGTAGATACACATGCTTTGCATACTCCTGCCATCTAGTCCGGACGTTTGCAAGTTGTTTTTCTTTGAAGTAGTCTATCCTAGTCACGAGGTAAGGTGACTCCTCCTTTCGGTGATAGTGCGCATGGGCAACAACTCCATTGTTAGATTGTTTTATTTCCGCCATCGGGTTCGGACGTGTATTGCTGCTCTCTGGTTCGAAACCCTTCTTCGGGTTCCCCTCACTGCGCAATCCACTGTACCCTCGACGGTATTGTTTTCGTACGTGTTTCCCTCTCTCCGCGTATCAATTAGATCGGGAAAGTCTCTCATCTTAGGTCGAAACATTGTGGACGGCCTTCGGGCCTAACCGCGTTGATCCACCCCTCTGCTGATGGAACGGACTCCGTTTCAATTCTGTCTTCGGTGCCACTCTAAGTACCTTTGCAACGATCTACACCAGGTCTGCAACTAGTGCTCATCACCAGAGCACAAGGAAGAAGACTGCGAGGCCTGTCGTTCGTTCAAGTCGAAAAAGACTCTTCGTGATCGTCATGCTCTACGTAGAGAAATGCAGCGCCAAGGCACTTAACAGACTCCGGATATCTTTGGAGAAGAGTCCAAACAGGAGGAAGGGGCAGCTGCAGAAGAAGAGGAGGCCTTCTCGGTCCCAGAATCAGATTCCGACCTCAAGATAGAGTTGGAGTCAGAAGACATTCCAGCGGGACAGGATGTCGTGAGGACCAAAACCCCTGTACCCCAAAAACTATCCCTTACCAAACATATGGCTTCGCCACCACCTCTGCCTTCGGGCCTTGGTCAGCACCGAGACGATGTTTCTGACGCCCAGCCCTGGGGCCCGGCACTAAAACAAGTGGCAAAGCCTTCCGGCTCGGGATCAAGCCGAGATGGATCATCTTCGGACCCGAAACATTCCGCTCCGAAAGACAAATCCGGTTCAGAGCCGAAATCCTCAGTTTCCAAACATAGGTCTGCTTCAGAGCCGAAACCTTCCGCTGCCAAGGACAAAAAGGACAAGTCCAGTTTGGCACCTAAACTTTCTGCGCCAAAATCTAAAGAGGATATTTCTGATCCCCCAGAACCAATCTTGGACATTATGAAGGACAAATTGGATTCAAAGCAGAAAAAGCTTTACATCAGTCCAGACACTGGACATATATTTGCCAAAAACTCCTTCTAAGAGAAAAGTCAGTTCGGAGGACACTGGATACAAGATCCCCCTTAAGAAGAAAAAGGACATTGCTACAAGCCCTATCCATCTTGCTTTGCCATTCTCTCCACCACCTCCACTATCTTCACCTTTACCAATATTGCCAGGCTCAGATCCGTTACATATAAGACCGCAGGGATCTCCTCGCACACAGCCTGATTTAGGAGATGGGGATGATGATTATGATGATGACAATGTTCCTTTACCTACAGATCCGTGGGATGATTATAATATTGATCCACCCATGGATACCTATCCAGACCTATATCCTGCAAAACCTTCACCTCCAGATGACATTGTATCCTATCTATAGCTAATTTCCAGGGCAGCAACATATCATGGGGTTACACTGCATAAAGAGGCCTTAGATTACGATTTTTTATTTGAGACTCTAGAGTCTTCACACAGAGTTAGTCAAAGTCTCCCTATGTTAAAAGGCATGATGAGACATGCAGATGACATTTTTAAAGACCCGGTTCTGGCACAGATTTTAACAATTAGGGTTGATAAAAAACATAAACCATTACCCTCTGATCCAGTTTTTATTAAAGGACAGTTCCCACTAGATTCTCTGGCAGTTTCTAACACTTGTAAAAGAGCCAACTCACAGACCTCTGGGGATGCACCTCCCCCAGATAAAGAATCCAAGCTTATCGACACCTCTGGTAAAAGGGTAGCTGCTCTAGCTGCTAATCACTGGCCCATTGCCAACACGCAGGGCATACTAGCTAGGTATGACCGGGCACACTGGGATGAAATGAAAGGTCTACTCCAGTACCTCCCAGAAGAGCACAACAAAAAAGGCAAAAGAGCAAGTTCAAGAAGGGAAACTCATTTCTAACTCTTCTATTAGATGTGCTCTTGATGCTGCTGACACTGCAGCGAGAGAAATGAACACCAGCATTCTCTTACGTAGGCATGCCTGGCTTAGAATTTCGGACTTTAAACCAGAAGTCCAACAATCTATTTTAAACACTCCTTTTGACAAAACATATTTTCGGACCTCCGGTTGATGAGGCTTTAAAAAAGATGAAAAAGGACACAGACGTGGCAAAATCCATGGGAGCACTTCAAACTCCTTCAAGCAGAGGCTCCTTTTATCGCTCATTTTATAGAGGAGGGTCTAAACGTACATCCTCAGACCAGAACACTTCCTCGTACAAATCCAACATGCAACCCTCCTCAGGTAGAGACTTCTTTAGAGGAGGGTACAGAGGAAACAATTTTAAAGGTAGGGGTAAAGGCATGCCAACCCGAAACTCCCCTTCCCCCAATAAGCATTCACTTCCCCCGATCATCTAAAACCTTTCGGGGGAAGACTTCAACAATTTCTCCCCATTTGGCAATCAATTACATCAGACAAATGGGTGTTAGACATTATCCAACATGGTTATTGCCTGGAGCTCAACAGCAATCCTCCCAACATTCCACCTCGTACTCACAAACTCTCATCAGAGCATCTGCAGCTCCTCAAACAAGAGGTACAAGCCCTTTTAACAAAAAGAGCTATAGAACCGGTTCCATTACAGTACCAAGGTTCAGGGGTGTTTTCACTGTACTTTCTAATCCCCAAAAAGGATGGATCCTTAAGACCAATCTTGGATCTAAGGACATTAAATATATACATACTTTAAGAGCATTTTCACATGGTCACATTTCAACAAGACCTTCCACTGTTAAAGCAAGGTAATATTATGTCCACACTAGACTTAAAAGACGCATACTTTCATATTCTGGTTCAACCAGCTCATAGCAAATACCTCAGAATTGTGATAGCACGAAAACACTATCAATTCAAGGTACTCCCCTTCGGAGTACCTACTGCTCCCAGAATATTCACAAAATGTCTGGCAGCAGTAGCTGTACATCTCAGAAAACAACAGATTTATGTCTTCCCATATCTGGATGATTGGCTCATCAAAGCCAGCACACACCAAAAGTGTCTACACCACACTCAGACTACGGTAAACCTACTCTACCAATTGGGTTTCACGGTCAATGCTCCAAAGTCTCACCTTCAGCCTTCACAAATGCAGTCTTATCTGGGAGCGACTCTAAACACTTTCACAGCTCTAGCCTCTCCCATTGCAGCCAGAATTCAAAATATTCAAACTCTGATAATACAGTTTCAGGCCAACCAATACTTAGTAGTCAGAACGTTCATGCAACTGCTAGGGATGATGGCATCATGCATCATGATAGTACCTCATGCAAGGTTGCACATGCGTCCTCTACAAGAGTACTTAGCACATCAGTGAAATCAGTCTCAGGGTCAAATAACAGATCTAGTGTTGGTAGACACCTGCACCCATCGCTCTCTGTAGTGGTGGAACATACCAAACTTATCAAAAGGGCGGCCCTTCATCGACCTGTTCCACAGATCATGCTAACAGCAGACGCATCCCTCACTGGTTGGGGTGCCCATCTTTACAACTTGACAATTCAAGGTCTATGAAACAACAAGTACAAAGCTCTGCACATCAACTATCCAGAGTTGTCCTAGTCCGCACCGACAACATGACAGCAATGTAAAAAAACGGGGGGGGGGGGGGAACACATTCTCTGAAACTGTTACGCCTCTCTCTGAAAATTTGGCATTGGGAAATTCATCACAGAGTGCATCCTACTGGCAGAGCACCTCCCAGGAGTGGACAATCAGATTGCTGACCTCCTAAGCAGAAGACGGCTGCAAATTCACGAGTGAGAACTTCATTTCCAGGTTCTCCATCCATACTTTCAACAATGGGGATTCCCACAAATAGATCTGTTCGCCACAGTAGACAACTCAAAATGCCCAAACTTCACCTCCAGGTTCCCACACCCTCTATCCAAAGGCAATGCCCTGTGGATGAACTGGTCAGGGATATTTGCCTATGCTTTTTCGCCTCTCCCTCTCCTTCCATTCCTAGTTCGGAAGCTCATGCAAACATCCCTCACATTGATTCTAGTAGCTCCCACTTGGGCTCGTCAGCCGTGGCTCGCAACACTTTTTGAACTGTCAGTAGTTCCACATCAAAAGCTACATCTCAATTCCAGTCTTCTCACGCAGAACCATGGAGAAGTCAGACACTCAAATCCCAAGGAGCTCAACCTAGCGATTTGGCTCCTGAAGTCGTAGAATTTGGCTATCTCAACTTGCCACCAGAATGTATGACCATTCTTAAGGAAGCAAGAAAGCCTACTACCAGAGCATGCTATGCAGCAAAATGGAAAAGATTTGTTATATATTGTACTAATAACAATATTGATCCACTAGATGCATCTACTCAAAATATCATTTGGTACCTTCTGCATTTACAGCGCGCTGGTCTAGCCTACACTTACATTAGTTTGCATCTTGCAGCAGTTGCTGCATATTTGCAAAACGGACAACATCTATTTTTGTTCAAAGTTCCAGTAATTATAGCCTTTATAGAGGGCCTTAAGAGAATAATACCACCCAGAATACCTCCAGCACCAGTTTGGAATCTGAACATTGTATTAACACAGCTCATGGGTCCACCCTTTGAGCCATTATACAACTGTCCCTTACAGTTTCTTTCATGAAAAGTGGCCTTCCTCATTGCAATCACTTCATTGAGGAGAGTTGGTGAGCTACAAGCATTAACTTTAGAAGAAGCCTTCTTTCAACTTCATAGAGACGGGGTAGTTCTTCGCACCAATCCAAAGTTCCTTCCCAAAGTGGTTTCTGCTTTCCATATCAACCAATCAGTTGAGTTGCCTGTGTTCTTTCCTCAACCTGATTCGGTAGCAGAACGAGCTCTTCATACTCTTGATGTCAGAAGAGCACTATTGTACTACATTGAAAGAACAAAGGATTTTCGCAAAACAAACAATTATTTGTTTCATTTTCTACACCTCACAAAGGAAATCCCATTTCTAAATCCAGTATTGCAAGATGGATTGTTAAGTATATTCAAACCTGCTACACTAAAGCTAAGCGAACTTTATCTATACCTCGTAGAGCGCATTCAACTCGTAAAATATGAGAGACTATGGCCTTTTTAGGTAACATCCCTATAGCTGACATTTGTAAAGCAGCAACATGATCCACACCACACACTTTTACCAAACACTACTGTGTGTATATGTTAGCACGTCAACAAGCCATTGTAGGGCAAGCAATGCTAAAAACACTTTTTCAAACTGCTGCAACATCTACTGGTTAGCCACCACTTTGGGAAAATACTGCTATATAGTCTATGCAAAGCATGTGTATCTACAGCACACAAGCCTCGAACGGATTATGCTACTTACCCAGTAAGCATCTGTTCTTGGCATATAGAGCTGTAGATTCACATGCACCCTCCCACCTCCCTGGGCACCTGTAGCTGTTGCAGTTTTCAATATTTACATTACATACGCATGGACATCTCTGTACTACACTTACTCCATTCTCACCCTCTTGCAGGAAAACAATCTAACAATTAGAGTCGATGCCCATGCGCACTATCACCGAAAGGAGGAGTCACCTTACCTTGTGACTAGGAAAGACTTCTTCGGAGAAAAATAACTTGCAAACATCCGGACCCAACACAAGATGGCAGGAGTATACAAATCATGTGAATCTATTGCTCTACATGCCAAGAGCAGATGCTTACTGGGTAAGTAGCATAATCCTTATTCAGTCTGGAGTGGTTTTCCAGGTCATCCACCTTTCTGGTGTCCTTTACCCAGGTGTTGTCTGCACTTTGGGTTTCTGTCGGTTCAGGCTTTAGCATCTAGGCATGTGATTGAGGTATTCTCAACGGTCTTTGTTACTCTAGTGGTGTCCCGGCCCAGCCCAGCCCCACCTCCTGCACACTAAGGAGTCATTTTGCTTCCTGCAGTGTGCTTGGTTGTATGATGTACCAATGCAGGTAAAAACATTGCATGGCTTTACAATGCAGTTTTTCTGCCGCATTTTTTTAGCACGCATATGCTTTTACCTGGCGTTGGGATTACCACGCATTATTAGTATAACTAAGGTAAGTATTAGTAAGATAAGTTTAAAGTATATATATGTGTGTGTCTGTGTGTGTATATATATATATATATATATATATATATGTATCTATATATACTTTTTATGTTTTTGCAGGGAGACCACCCAAACACCCATACTTACCTTAAATGTGTGGTAAAGGCATGCTTGGTAAAGGCCTATACGTGGTAAAAACTTGTGTGGTAGTAAATGCGTCGTAAAGGCCTTGCGATGTAAAAATCGCGTTGTAAAGACTGTTTCCCATGTGCTTCTGTCTTTCTGCATTAAAGTGACCTAAGGGCCTCTGAGTTCATTACTCACTGGTGCTCTCCTTTTAATGTCCAGCTTTGTGATCTGGTGCCAGGTTAATTCCACCACTCTTTCCCTGGCCTCTTGGGCCCCTCTCTTCGGAACAGCCATGGCGGTTTCCTTTCAGCAGTGCATCCTCTGGTAGCACTCAGCCTACTCCAGCAGCCTGTCATCATCTCAGCGGATACACTGCCCACTTTCTCATACCATTGCCTCTTGTACTCCCTTGCTCCTCATCATGTTGCACCAAACTGTGCTATTTTACCGACTGCACTTCTTCACTCTTCTGAGCCAGGCACAGATGGTGGGTATGTTAATGTTCTGGGTGGCAGTCACAATTTTGTCCCTCTTTCACTGTCTCCATGCACTTAATCAATACACATCAAACCTCTCTTGTTCTGCTGCTATTTGGGCCCAAGGCCGGCCTGCACAGTCATCGGGCCTCTCTCTCTCTCTCTCTCTCTCTCTCTCTCTCTCTCTCTCTCTCTCTCTCTCTCTCTCTCTCCCTCTCTCTCTCTCTCTCTCTCTCTCTCTCTCTCTCCCTCTCTCTCTCTCTCTCTCTCTCTCTCTCTCTCTCTCTCTCTCTCTCTCTCTCTCTCCCCCCCCCCCCCTCTCTCGAGCTGGTTAGTCCATCACCCCTGTTGTAGAGTTGGGAAACCTTGCTTTCAAGTGCTGTCCATGACAGAGAAGAGACTATTTGCTCCTACACTATTACCATTTTTGCCAACCCCTCGGATCGTTTGTTTTTTTCTCTCGGTTTTTTTCCCCCCTCATTCACCTTTGACCACAATATCCACTCCAGTCGCCCGTACCCCGGAACCACGAAAACAGGTGGGAAAACAACCCACCTGTGGGTACGCATGCGCACAGAAGGGCACTGTTCCAAATGGGAAAGTCTCTCTCAAACTTGATCTGGAAAAAACTGGCAGCTGCAAGTAGAGGTGGGGGAGTCCATTGCAGCATAGAGAGATATTAAAAGGTGGAATCATAGGGCAAAGTGTTGTGTTGCTTTATCTCCTATCGTTTAATCCCTGACCTTTGTCCCGGCCAACTTAGTAGGAAGTTCCAAGATGTCTTCTTCCTGTTAGATGGTCTCCCCCTTAAATCTAGCTTAGATGTATAGCGTAAAGAGTCCAGCCACTCCAAATGTTGGGGAGAGGATCCTCCTACCCACTTACGACAAATTTCCCTTCTCGCTAAAAGTATAGCATAAAATAAAAAGTGTCTGGCAGGGCCTGTAATGTTATCAGTAACTCCAAAAATAATCAATGGGAGGCTTACCTTAACTTGCAGCCTCAGCATACTTGAGATGGTCTTACCCACTTCCTCCCAGAATTCGAGAATAGCGTACATTGTTGGAACATATGAATATCCGATGGATTCTCCAATCCGCATTTCATACATTTGGCGGGGCTCCCTTTTGTCATTTTTGACAGCTTTTGTGGGGTTAGGTAGGCCCTGTGGAGTGAAAAAAGATGGTTCCTCCTAAAGCAAGCAGGCTTAACAATTAAAAATGAAGTGCTCATCGATACTTGCCAGATGTGCTGCCACTGCTCTCCCGGTAAGCACTCGCCCCATAGATCTTCTGCCAACATGAAATCTCCATCTATGGCTTCTTGAATCGCCCAGTACCATGTTGATACTTCCTTCCTCCCAGAAGGTTTCACCACAAGTTGCTCTTCCAGATAGTTGCCCGCACCGATCAGGGACCTCTGATTCTGTGCTCAACTTCTCAGTTGAATGTATCTGAATTTCGAGATTTTCCCCTCCAGATTACTACTTAGCTCTGCCCATGATATAAGATTGCCGTCCTGGGTAAGATCACCCCAGCAGCCTAGTCATGCTTTCCTTAATGGGATGGCTAGTTTGTCTTTTAGGCAGTCAGGTGTTCGTGGAGAATCCCATATAGGAGCCAAGTTAGAGTAGTACCCTAGACCAATCAGCCGTCTGATACTGGCCCATGATCTAGCCATTGCCTGTAGCACCTTGAGTCTAATCTTTTTGAAATATTTGAGTTCCCAAACTTGAATAAGAAACAATATTTTTCCAAGTCGGGCCCCTTCAGCATTGCTGAGAACAAGGATCCCAAATCGGAACAGTCTGGAGATTTTAACAGCATTCTGGAATGAGTCAGTTGGAAAGCCCATGCGTAGTATTGAAAATCCGGAAGGGATAGAACCCCTTTTGCGCCTCAGCTTTTTCCAAGAAATTCTTATACCTTTGTAGGCGCACATATATGAATTGATGGCCTGCTGGAGTTTATCGATTGATGACTTTCTAAAATGTAAAGGGATTGTATTGAATAAGAACGTGATTTTTGGCAGTATCATCATTTTAACCAAATTCGCCCTCCCAAAGATTGACAGATGGAGATGCACCCAATTCTTCATTAGCTGAGTACATTCCCTTATAAAATTGTTCAGGTTAACTTCTGGAATTTTATCTGTCTCCTGTACAATCTTCAACCCCAGGTATCTCATTTCTTTTTTAATCCGGGTGTTTCCCTCTTCTAAGTCCCAAGTCATTATCTCTGTTTTCTCTGTGTTCACTTCATACCCTGACACCTTACCAAACTCTACTGCATGATGAAAGATGACTGGCAGGGCAGCGGAGAGGTCCGAGGAATACACCATTAAATCGTCCGCATAGAGTGCTAACGGTCTCTCCCACCCCTCATTCCAAAAACATGGGATGTTCTTGGCATCTGAGATTTTGTGCAAAAGGCTCAATATAGAGGTTGAAGAGGAGAGGAGACAGAGGGCAACCCTGTCTAGTGCCTCTAGATATTTTAAACGGCTTGGTCATATTACTGTTAGCTAACATTTTCGCTGACGGATCCTGATATATTAACTGGATGACCCTGCGGAAGTTCTTCGCCAAATTATACTTTTCCGAAATAACCGCCAAGTACACCCAATTTACTCTATCAAATGCTTTGGTAGCATCTAAAGTCATAACTGCTAAAAGGAGTGAGTACACCGAGGCTAGGTCTATCGCGCCTATGAGGCTGTATGCAAGTTCATGTAGATATCTGCCTTTAACAAAACCCTTCTGATCACTGTGTAACATGACGCCTGCTACTGTGCTCAACCTATCTGCTAAGATTTTTGCAGAAATATTGTAGTCTGCATTGAGCAATGATATTGGCCTATAAGTCTCACAGCTAGCGGGGTTTTTCCCTGGTTTTAATATCAGTGTGATAGTCGCCTCACCTCAGGACCCAGGCAGTTGTGAAGCGGTGTTTAAGATCTCATTAAACAGCTGAGTCATGAAAGGGATTAATACCTCAGTTTCTATATAACTCTGTTGGTATCCAGTCCAGCCCTGCAGCTTTCCCCCTTTTACTTGACTGCAAGACTTTCTTAACCTCCTCCTGAGTAATTTCCTGATCTAAAAAGTTCTGTTGTACTGTGTCTGGTGGTTTAATTGTGTTCGAGCCCAACCACTTCACTACGTCCTCCTCAGTGATTGCCCTCTCTTCAGTGTACAGCTTCTGAAAGTACCAATAGAAGGCTCCCTCTATTTCTCATTGAGTGGTTAATTTCACCTTATTCTGTGTGTCCTCTATTTCCTTTATCAGATTTCGTTTTTGGTCCTCTTTTACCTTCCAGGCCAGCAGTTTTCCAGCTCCTTCCTCATATTCGAAGTGCGCCAACTTACTGGCCTCACATCGCTTTGTAATTCGAGTCTGCAGAATAGTATCTAGCTGTTATTTCAGGATCCCTAACTTGGCGTCGTGGTCGCCGGAATGACGTCGTGGTATCTACTTAAACGCCGCCCTTGTGCGCTGACGTCAGTTCTTTCTTTTTCCGTGCCAGCCACCGACACCTTTTTTGAGTTGTTCGACTCCTGGTGCACGCAGGGATGTCACGTCGGACCGGCTTCAAGGCTTGCGACTCCTGTTGCAAATTGATGTCAGTCATGGACCCGCACCTCGTGTGCCTTTGGTGCTTTAAGCGCGACCACGACCTGAAGTCGTGCTCCGATTGCCGGGCCATGAACCCGAAGTCTTTGCGGGAGCAGTCCCGAAAGCTTCTCGAGGCCCGGCAGTCCGCTCCGCGCCGTTTGAGGTCCCGGTCGAGAGGGAGGTCGTGGAGTCACCACCACCACTCGTCATTGAAGTCTTCGGGTAAGTCGAAGCACAAGAAGAAGGCGAAGAAGCATCATCGCTCTTCGCGTTCTCCCCGTCCATCGGCCGACGCGGGAAGCGGAAGGTAGTCGTCCGGCTCCGCCCGCGGAGCCTGTTGGGTCGACTCCGGCCTTCCCTCCCTTTCCGGGAGCCGGAGCGACCCCTGCCCAGCTTCGCAACTTTTACGAAGCCTTACATTCCATATTTGGACAGCCCGACTCTGCCGGCGCGCCCTCGGGCCCCGCGGACTCGGCTGGGGGCTCTAGGCATTCGATGCCGGCGGCTTCGGCGCCGCAGGGCCGCCAAGGATCCAGGCCTGGTTCCAAATCGGCGCTGGTCGACCTCGTGACACCTCCTCCTGCGCCGCATCCAGTGACACCTCCTCCCCCTCCGACGCCGGTTGTGTCCCCAGCTGACGTCGACCCCAGCCTCCCCCTCGATGTAGACACAGAGCCGGACCGACGTCGGGACCGGCACTTTTGTACCCCTGTTCTCCCATGGTGTTTCCTATCGCCCTGAGTGGCTACCAGAGGAGGGTGAGGAGGACTGGGAGGGGTCTGTGGACCCTCTAGCAGACCAGTTAGAGGCACCGGACCGGAAAGAGGAGTTGGGTGCTGCCAGTGGTCTGGACACCTCCCCAGACCTTGGCATGCTTTCTCCCCCTACCGTGGCTACGGAGGAGGGTGCATCTTACGCAGTGGTGTTGCAGTGGTGTTGCTTAGGGCGGCTAACCTCCTGACCGAGGTGCTTCAGCTGGCAGCGGCCTCGTCGGAGCCCCTGCTGCCGTTCAATGAGGCCCTCACGGACATCCTTTTCGGCACTTGGTCCAAGCCCAACACAGGGGCTCCTGTGGATAGGATGATTGCCCGACTCCACCGCCCGGCCCCGGGCGACCCCATTTTCCTCTCTCACCACCCCATCCCTGAGAGCTTGGTAGTCTAAGCCTCGACTTCCAAGGGCGCATTCCCTAACGCACCACCTGATAGGGAATCCAAGAAGCTGGCCACCTTGGGAAGATGATGTTTTCTTCCTCCAGCTTGGGACTGCGGTCAGTGAACACCGCATGTCTGTTTGGCTGTTACTCCCACTCGGTGTGGGACATGGTTGCGCAGGTGCTGCCACAGTGCCTGGAGGAGGCCCGGGCCGTGCTCTCCCATGCAGTTGCCGAAGTGAGAGACGCAGCGAAGTTCGCCATCCGATGTGGGCTGGACACCGCCAACTCACTAGGCAGGACGATTTCCACGTTGGTAGCCTTAGACGCTACGCCTGGTTGAGGTCTACTGGCTTTTCGGGTGATGTCCAAGCTACGGTTTTGGACATGCCCTTTGATGGCCGTCACTTGTTTGGCGACAAGGCGGACAATGCGCTTGAGCGCTTTAAGGACTCCAGGGCTACGGCCAGGTCCTTGGGCCCCGCATCCACCTCCCACCCAGCACAGTCTGCCTTTAGCCCCTTTCGTGGCTACAGAAGGGGTGTTCCGCCCAGAGCCTCAGGCCTGCGCTAGCTGTCCAGCCTCTGCGAGGCTGGGTACGTGGGACCCACCGTCGTGGGTCTGGGGGCCAGCGGGCGGGCCAGTCCTCCAGTGCCCCCTCTGCAGCAGCCTCCAAGCCCTCCTAGTTCGACCTTTCAGGGCCACCTTTTGACAGCGGGCGGCAGGATTCGCCATCACCCCTCCCCCTCCCCCCCGCTCAACCACTTCGGACAGGTGGGTTTTGCAGATAGTGCGAAGGGGCTACTCCCTCCCCTTCTAGACTACTACTCCTCCATCCATGCCACCTCAGACCCATCGCATGTCGGAGGATCACTTGGCCCTTCTCCAACAGGAAGTTACGGCTCTCTTGGCCAAGGGAGCCATCGAGCGAGTTCCTACCCCAGAAGTAGGTCGTGGTTGTTATTCCCACTAGGCAAGGGCCTCCGGAACGTCAACCGCTTCCTCCGGAAGGAGAAGTTCAAAATGTTGACACTGGCTTAGGTCCTGTCTGCTCTCGACCCTGGAGACTGGATGGTAGCGTTGGACTTGCGGGACGCTTATTTTCATATCCTCGTCCTGCCGGCCCATCGGCGTTACCTATGGTTCACGGTAGTCCACGAGCATTTTCAGTTTACCGTGCTCCCCTTCGGCCTTACCAGCGCCCCTCTGGTGTTCATGAAAGTGATGGCGGTGGTGGCAGCTCATCTGCGCCGATCAGGGGTTCCAGTCTTCCCCCTATCTCGACGACTGGCTGTTGAAGACGGGCTCGCCCCAGGCTGTCGTCTCCCACCTCTAGACTACGGCCGACCTCCTGCATTCGCTGGGGTTCACCATCAATGTGCTGAAGTCACACCTGATTCCCTCTCAGAAGCTCCTTTTCATCGGAGCGGTTCTGGACACAGCGCAGCGCAGTTTCGGGCTTATCCTCCAGAGCAGCGAGTCCTGGATATTCGGGCTATGATTCCGATCTTTCAGCCTCTATGCCGGGTTTTGGTCAGAATGACCCTGAGGCTACTGGGCATCATGGCCTCCTGCATCCTGCTGATGGACTATGCCAGGTGGCATATGCGGACTCTGCAGTGGGACCTGAAGTTCCAGTGGGCACAGCATCAGGGGAATCCTTCAGATTGCGTCCAGATCTCGGAGGGCACTGCACGTCAATTGCAGTGGTGGCTAACGAACCGGGATTGGGTCAACGGCAGATCCCTCTCCCTTCCTCAACCAGAGTTCACAGTGGTGACAGATGCATCACTGCGGGGGGGTGCGGCCACATGGGAGAGGCGGAGATCAGAGGCCTCTGGTCTCCGGCGGAGTCCGGGCTCCATATCAACCTTCTGGAGATTCGGGCGATCTGTCTTGCACTAAAGGCATTCCTTCCCTCTATCAGGGGAACAGTAGTGCAGGTGTTAACGGACAACACCACCACCATGTGGTACTGCTACGAACAGGGTGGGGTGGGGTCGTGGACACTATGTCAAGAGACTCTCCGCCTTTGGACATGGCTGGAACATCAGGGCATATCTCTGGTGGTTCAACACCTGGCAGGTTCGTTGAACGCCAGGGCGGACAAACTCAGCCGCAGGTGCATGATGGGTAACGAATGGCGTCTTCACTCGGAGGTGGTGCAAGGTCTCTTTCAGCAGTGGGGAGAGCCTTGGTTATATCTATTCGCCACCGAAGAGAACGCGCAATGTCAGCTGTTCTGCGCGTTGGAATTTCCAAGGCGGCACTCGCTAGGCGACGCTTTTCATCGCGAGTGGAGTTGCTGTCTTCTGTACGCCTTTCCGCCTATACCACTTCTGCCCAGAGTGCTGTAGAAGATCAAGCGCGACCGGGCCCAAGTCATTCTTGTGGCCCCTGATTGGGCACGAAGAGTCTGGTATCCTGAGCTATTGCACATGGCCATCGATCATCCGATCAGACTGCCTCTTCGGGAGGATCTTCTGTTGCAGCAGCAGGGGACGGTCCTCCACCCGAACCTGTCCAGTCTCCACCTCCTTGCGTGGCGATTGAGCGGCGACCGTTGACAGCTTTCGAACTTCCTCCTAAAGTCTGTAATGTTATCTTGGCAGGCAGGCAACCCTCCACCAAAACGGTATACGCCTGTAGATAGAACAAATTTGTGGCATGGTGGTGCCCCCCTTTCAGAGGTTCTCCTCTTCATTCTTTCTTTGGCCCAGCAGGGCTCTGCTCTTGGCACTCTCAAAGGCTATCTTTCGGCCATCTCGGCCTTCCTTCGGCTGCCTGACCAGCCTTCTCTTTTCAAGTCCCCTATTGTAAATCGCTTCCTTAAGGGCATTACTCACTTGTTTCCTCCAACCCCTTTTGTAATGCCCCAGTGGGACTTGAACCTGGTTCTCACTTATCTTATGTGTGCTCCTTTTGAGCTGCTACATAACTGTCCTCTCAGACTTCTGACCCTTAAAACTGCCTTTCTGGTTGCCCTCACCTCTGCTCGCAGGGTGAGTGAGCTTCAAGCCCTTTCTTCTAAACCTCCTGTCCTGGCTGTTCATCCGGACGAAGTTGTCCTTCGCACGAGGCCTTCTTTCCTTCCCAAAGTGCTTACCTCTTTCCACATAGGACAGACCATCACTTTGCCCACCTTCTTCCCGTCTCCGCATCCTTCTAAAGAGGAAGAGAGGTTCCACCGTCTGGATCCAAAACGTGCGCTTTCCTTCTATCTGGATCGCACAAAACAATTCCGGGTGGATGACCAGCTCTCTGTTGGTTATGTGAGTGCCAAGAAAGGTCGGGCCGTGCAAAAACGAACCATCTCCCGATTGGTCGTTCTTTGCATCAAAATCTGCTATTCCGTAGCGAAAAAGGAACCTCCAGTGGGGTTGCATGCCCATTCCACCAGGGTGACGGCAGCCACTACTGCTTTGGGACGTGAAGTCCCCCTTCTTGACATCTGCCAGGCAGCTATGTGGGCTTCACTGCACACGTTTACCAAACACTACTGCCTGGACAGCCAAGTCCGGAGAGACAGCTTTTTCGGTCGTTCAGTTCTTCAGGACTTTCTGGTGTGAACTTGGTTCGCAGACCCACCACCGGGGTTGGTATTGCTGAGGTATCTATTCTAAGGTGAGGAATCCATAACTGTCTCTTTCAGATGAACAAGTTACTTACCTTCGGTAACGAAATATCTGTAAGAGACATAGATTAGTTATGGATTCCTCACCGCCCCACCCATCCTCCCCGTTCTGCGAACTGACTTCTAGGGTAAGGGACTCACTTTCAGGGCCCTAGTTTTTGTGCACCTGTGGTCAGTGTCTTGCATGGCTCTGCTCTTCTGGCGTGGAATGTCGTGTAAAGAACTGACGTCAGCGCGCGAAGGTGGCGTCTAAGTAGATACTGCGACGTGATTCCAGCGACCACGACGCCAACGACGAACGCGGAGTCGACCGACCACACCTATCGACGCGCAGGGTTACTGCTGTGGAAATATTTCTCCGGATCCAGTCTGATGCCTGGGGGTAATTTTAAGGTGAGGAATCCATAACTAATCTATGTCTCTTACAGATATATCATTACCGAAGGTAAGTAACTTGTTCTTTAATTCCAAATCCAAAGTGACTCCCGAGTGATCAGGCAGGTGGGCAGTCAAATAATTGATATCCTGGATTGCCGCTCTCAAGTTTAAGCTACCCAAGAAATAATCTATACTAGATCTATGTCCGTACTTGTTATTGTGATAAGAAGCGCCTGGCGAAAGGCCAGACCTCTCTCTCCAGACATCGCTTAGCCCAGTATGCTTCATCATCGTCTGAAGAAATATACGTGATTTGGGGGTGGCCACTTCTCTACTATTTTTAGATTTATCCAGTTTTAGATCCAGTACTATACTGAAATCACCAGCCATAATTATAGCATCTGGGAAATCCAGCATATTGATAAAGACTGTTTTCAGTGGCTCTGGATCGTCTCAATTCGGACCATAGTAACCCACCAAAGTTACTAGATTGCCCAGCAATTTAATTTTAGCAATGACCCACCTACCTCACTGATCCACTGCAGAATCGATTATTTTCGCCTTCGCTTGCCTTTTAATTATTATCGCAACTCCTCTTATATTAGCACTTTGGTCAGTGCATACCATTTGTTTAACCCACTTTAATTTTCCAAAGATCAATATACACTCGCTTTTTACCAAGTGGGTCTGTTGTAGGATAATTATATGTGCCGGGGAGTACCTAAAATATTGCAAGATTTTTGCCCTTCTCCCTTTTACACGTAGACCGTTGACATTCCAAGTTAAAATCTGAATAGTCATCTTAGCCCTCCGTCCTCGCGACTCACTGCCTGGACCTCTGCATCTTTATCTGCCATAACCGATGTAACAGAGGTGAAGGAGGTGTTTTTTTGCTTTCTCCCCTTATGCTCCCACCCTTTGCAACCCCCCTCCTACCCCCACGATGCCCCCACCCTGGAGAACCCAACCCAATATCTCCCTGGACTTGATGTTAGTCCTGTTTGCTACGTCTCGAGACAGCCCACCAACGTTTCTGATCTATCACAGTGTCTAAAACCCCAAGGACTTTATGGCTTACTTCACGGCTCACCCCCTCTCCCTTTTTCGCCCATTGTGATACGTCACAAAAAAGAAGGAAAAAAAACGCGTTTGTACATGTAATCCTCATTCTGCTACAGCAGATGTAGGGCTAGCAGCTCCCTTTTTTTTATATAATCTACAGTAGGTTGTCTGCCTGCCTCTTACTTCTTAAATTATGCATTTTGTTGCCATGCATCACTCTTAAGGAAGCTGGAAATTTGAGCTGTGCTACGGCCCCCAACTTTTTGAATTCGTCTTGTCGTTTCCCCAGCTCCCATTGCCTGTCCAGAGTGGCTCGGGAAAGGTCAGATCTAACTTCGAATGAAAAATCTTTCACCAATAGCGACTTCATTTTCAATGCTTTGTTCAAGATTGTTTCCTCTAGTGCGCAAGTGTGAAAATTTAGAAGGATCTTGCTAGGCTTAACCTTATTTGGGTTCCTTCTAAAGGGGTCTCTATGTACCCTTTGGATATCCTTGCATAACTCTTCCTCACTCTGTACCCCTTACTTTATCAGTGTAACAATGAAAGCATTTAAATCCTCTCCTTCTTTACCCTCAGGGATGTTCAAGATGCGAAGGTGATTCTTCCTTGAATTGTTTTCCAGCTGCTCCAGTTTTTCTCGAACATCCTGCTCCTCACGTTTTTAGGGCAAAGATATCTGCTTTCACACTGCTCAGTTCCTCCTTCAGTTCCCCTACCGAATTTTCCAAGGTCTGTGTCCTAACGTTCAAAAGATCTCTTTTTTTTCCAGAGATTCACGAAAGCTCCTTATCTCACCCTGGTTTGCTTCCGAGACTGCGAACTCTTTCTTAATTTCCTCCGACAGAGAGGAGAACATAACCTCCAATGACCCGGGCGAATTTTCAGGATTAATGTCCTTTTCTTTGGTACATGTTCTAGGCTTTGTCTGATTTAAGCTCAGAGTTTTATCCCCCCAGGAAATTGTTGCTCTGACCTCTGACGCAACCTGCTCTCCGTTCAGGCTTATATTTGAGCCTGCTTCTGGCTGCTCATAGGCTCTAATAAGGGGGTAGCCCCCTCAGCAGCCATTTGTTTTGTTGTGGTCAGGCCAGAAGTCCGCCTTGTAAGCTCCTCTGCCTGCTGTCTAATATCCACCACAGTGGGTTGCACCTTGAAAAATGACCTTAGTGAGGGGGTAATTCTTAGTTTACAATCTTCAACTTTCTTTTTTCCCTTTCCCGATCTGATGGGTCGTCCTTTCACTTTGCTCCCTAAGGTACTTGAAGGTTTACCACCCTCAGCTTCCTGCAGAGACCAATGAGAGATAGGGAGAGCCAAGGTCTTACCCCCACACTTCTGTTTCCTTTCCCACTGGTGGTTGCTTGTTCCCTCCCCCGACCAGAGGTCTTGTTCTGTCCTTCTTTCCCTAGATGTGTAATTAGACTGCCTGATAACATCGCACAAACTAAGCAGCCTGGCCTTCCCTTTCGTGATTGCAAGATCGTTAATTGGCAAACTATCTGTGATCTTTTTCATACCCTAACAACGCCATCAATTATACCTTGCATGTTTTTTTATATATATTTTTACTGGTTTGTTCGCAACACATGCAAAAATAGTCTCAACATAAATCACCTGTTATTCCCCCACCCAATAGGAACTCACAGCTCCTGTCATTATTGTATATTGATAGTTCTTCAACTCCTATATCAAAGACCTCCACCATTCCTCATTAATTGGTAGTTCCTTACCATTGGAGTCCTCTTTTGAGTCCTTATGTTTAATCTGTGTCTGAACAATGCTCTTCCTCCTCAGTTCACTTTGTTGTTCCAAGCAGGTTAACACCAGCTCCCATGCCATAATATTTGCAGAACCCCTACTATAATATTGGAAATCTTTTCCGCATTCAGCTGCTAACCATTTAACGATATCTGCTTCCCACATTTTGTGTATTGGCGCTCAACTCTTTTTTTCCCCCCCTAATTTATGGCTGCATTTCTTTGGGATATAGCCAGTCTGGGTTACTTTACTTTTATTAGTACTTGTGCATGTTTATTGGTCGGCACCAGACCCAGGAGACATAGCTGCATGGGCATAGAGTCACCCCAGTCAGACTCCCTCCCCAGTTTATTTAGCACTTCTTGACAAGTTCTTAGAATCTCCCTGCACTCCTGCTATATATATATATATATGTGTGTGTGTGTATGTATATATGTACCCTTGTGTGTCCAAAATTGAGGGGTCATGTAATTCCTATGTATATCCTCATAGTATATGCGCTTAGATTTCATATTCCTGATTACCCTCCTGCAATTTTGTGAATATGCTGCACCACATCTATATTCCTATTTTTTCCTGCATATCTGCCGCCCAAACCCCATTTGATATATTAGGCTTTTCACACTTGGTGGGTAAGCATACTTGGTGTAGCACATACATCAGTTTCCTAGCATCTGCCATAGTTATATTAACCCGATTAAGCTTATGTATTTCTGGTTCATTTGGGATATTAGGTCAACCCTTCCTTATCAAAGTGGTTATTCTAGCATGTGTGATAAAGCTGCCTTTAGCAATCCCCCATTTGACATATAAGGCTGCAAATCCCATTATATAGCCTCTTTCCTCCATACCGTCCAAGCATTGTGGGTTAGATTTCAGATTACCGCTCTTCAGGAAGCTTGGGGATGACAGGTGAGGGAACTGTGAGCCAAATAGATAAGCTTCAAAAGTACATATATTTATGGTGGTCAGTGTTCCATTTGCTGAGTATTGTATGTACTTGATTAAGGGTAATATGTACATGTGTCGGTCATAATGTTAACATTTTCCTAGCAGGGGTAAAGCTGTTAGTGTCTTCGGTTATATTAACCGAAGACACTAACAGCTTACTTGTTGGACCAGTATATTCAGGCTCTAAAAAGGGTATCACATATTGAATTTGCGCTGCCTGATAGTAGTTTCAAAAATGGAGGGCAAGCCTTCCATCTTCCTCCCAGGGTAATCTGAGCACTTTTAAGGATATTCTGGATTTGCCTTCACCCAAGTATAGGTTGTGCATTAGAGTGTGTAGTTTTCGGAAACACACTTTCCGGTAAAGGCACTGCCATGTGCTACATGATGTAGAGAAAGGATGGGGCAACTAACATTTTACTCACAGCAGTTTGTCTAATAAAAGACATTCTATATTTCAACCCCTTGTAAAGATAGAGTACAATTCTTTAAACCTATCATTTATCGTGTTCTATCAGTATGTCACCTTCATATAGCTTCAATTGTCTTATCCCACCTCCTTATTAACCAGCCGTGCCAAGATGCGTCTAGATTTATCAGCACTATCCTACTGCATTTCTACATATCTGTAATTATGTTTTCTTAACCTGGTCCTTGCTTCTTTTAAGGATTCCACTGTTTTATTTATCTTTTCACCATCCTCGCCACTCCGGGACATCAGGTTGTCTATTTACAAAATCTCTTTTTCCAAAATATTGATGTCACTTACTAGAGTTTTCTTTGCATTATATGTTAGACTCCTACATTTTCCCCTAATAGTAACTTTAAAGGCTTCCCATAGGGTTGCAGCCAAACTCACCAAGTGTTTGAGAGAGAAGTTCTTTAATAGCGTCCCTAAGTTCCTCCCTGTATGGGTGATCTAATAATGCTCTTGATTGTAATCTACTCTGGTATAAACAATAGAAAGACTCATAGTTGAACTGTCTTCAACGACCGAGAAGGAAGAACCTTGATAGTAGCAAAAGGCTTCCTCCCGAGTTGTTCGAGAACAGCATGTTATTACAAAACAAACATTTTGCTCTGTGTGCATTGTCAATTGAGAAATATAAACACAAGATGAATATGATGAAGTTAGCAGCCATGTTTGACTAAAATTTAGCTGAGGTGTAATTAAGGCCCAGTTAAGCAAATACCAGAAAACACATTTATAAGCACCCCACCATTTTGTTTCAATTGCAATAGATTCATGCTAAAAGGTACAAATGATTCAAACCAGAAATTACACCCCCCCACACACACCCACACTCTGTCTTCCTCAATCTCACACGCACGGCGGGGTGCATGCTCAGAAAATGTGTGATCAAAATATTCCCCCAAATTTGAGCGTATAAAGGCAATGTCTATGCCCAAGAAGGTACCATATGTTGGATAGTAAAAGGAGTACCCTTGTGGCTCCCCATGCTGTATATTTCTACTAGGTTTAATGTATTTGCTGCCTGTAGGAGTACTTCAGCATTCTGTTGGATTAGAGCTGTCTAGTCACCTATTCAGTATGTAGTTAGTCCCCATTCCATAATATTCTATTGAGTAAATGAGGAGAGAGGAGCGCTGCAATTACTTTAAAAAAAAAAAAGGTGTCAATATTTGATGCATATGGGTTGAGAAGAAAAGCGGATCATCCACATAGCATCCCGGTCACCCCAATATATCTACCATTGGGATCTTGATATACCTTGTCCGTTAAGAGTGGAATGCCAGGAGCCACCCTATTAGCTACACTTCTAGCCATTGAACTGAATTCAGCATACCACAGGAGACCCCTCCACTTAAGTTTTAGCTTCTCATGTTCCGTGAGCTGTTGGAGGGCTCTCTTGCAGCATCACTAGCTGAACCTGCCTCCAACATAAATATGAACAAATTCTTTCTCTTTAGATTGCTCCATTTATCCTTTGCATGAAACCGCTCCAAGAAACAACTACTTTGGGTCTTACCTGCATAATACTTTTTTTCTAATTAGTAATGTTAGAGTTATCTGACCATAGCTGTTATATCTGTGTGAGTTCCCTATGGCTCTCCCTATTTTAAACTTCTTTCCCCTACCGACTGGCTAACCCCAACTCAGCCTTCATGCCTTGTGTAACTTGCACCTACCACCCCATTAAACAAACCAAAGAAACATTAAGATAATCATGTAGAATTGGTCCGCATAAGTCTGTGTGGCGCAGTACTAGCACATCCCAACTGGATCCTTGTGAGCCTCCATAAGCAAATATGTTCTGCATCGTTTTCGTGAGGCTCCTGCTCCCCAATATTGTCAGTAACATAGCGTTATATGCAGTAGCAGAATAGCTGTCAGTCTTTAGATAGTACTGAGTCCCATGTCTCTTGCATAGTGCATCACAGCTTTCAGTTGCTAAAAAGTGTCTCTTCCCTTTAACATTGCTTCTGTCGGGGACAGCAATTTATATGGAATATTTAGCTGTTGAAGCGTCTTCTTCAAATGTCTTATTGATTTTTTTGCATGGTCGGGTCAAAGTTGGGATAGGGTTTCTGTCTACTATAGTATGTTCTATCTTTCTGTTGTCTTGCGGCTGTCAAAATCCTTAATTATTCTCAAAACTTTTGCAGCCTCACTATGATCATTCGCAGGGGCGCCCCAAGTGGGGGACGCTGTGATTAAGATCTATGCACTCTATCTACTTCTCGGCCTACTGTCTGTAAGGAACTCTGGTATGAATCTTTCAGAAAAAGTTCAATAAATGATTGTCCGGTCCCTCCAGGTACACCTAAAAGAAAGACGTAATTCTTCCTCAATTATCTTTTAAGTCATTGTGCTTGTTTTGGAGGTGTTTCATTGTAGTTTCAGGTAGTGCACTGCATCAGTTTGATCATTTGCAGTATCTTCCAAAGCAAAGAGCCTATGCTCCATCTCAGTCATATGTTTCCTTATGATGTCCATGTCTTGTCTAAACCGTGTTTTTGATTGGAAATTGTCTATCTTCTTAGCAGTAGCTTTATTTCTATCCATTCCGAGCTGTTTAAGTTCTGGGTTAGACATAAGTGGATGATCCTCTTGTTGCAATGAATTCCCAGCACCAGCTGCTTGCGCCATCTTTGCCAGCCTATCTTCAGTCGTATTTGTAGATTTGCTGGGCTGTGCTGCATCCTTTTCCCCTTCCAGGGATTAGCTAGTCTCTCAGGCAAACTCTTCAGTGAAATGCTAATGCTGAGTAATTACTATTCTGGTAGGATAGGCAAGCCACCGCCAAGCTATATACTTCAGATGAGGGTGTACAGTCTGTTCCATAAAGGACTCGAGATCAACATTGTTTTTTGCATATAGGCCTCAGTATTCCCATTCTTGGAACACACCTCATTTTGTAAATGGCAAGCGAGTTCCCAAAGCGTTCCTCAGTCTGCTTTTTCCAATATTAGATGGGGGGGGGGGGAGAAGTCTCAGATGCGCCGCCGACCCGCATATACATAATGACTACCATGCCCTCATTCTGGTTACTCCTCTCATCTACCACTCTAGTTGCAACCAGGGCCACACCCACTTGTGCTGTCCAAGGCGAGCTCTACTCTCCTCGGGGCTCGATATCCGCCTATCCAGCACCATAACACTGGAGTTTCCAGTCAGGCTCCCCTGCAGCCAGTCCCCAGCCAACAGATCGTAGCCATTGCACTCAAATCTCTCCATTCCTTTTCCAGCTAGTAGGCTTAATTTGAGCTGGTGGTTTCCGGTGTTCAGCACTGGCATTTAATTCTGAACACCAGCACGAATGACAGTCTACCACATAGTGCCACTGTCTGTCTAATTTTAAGATGAGCGCAACAACAGTGTTTAATACTTCAATATTCATTAAAAATGAATAATACCTGGCTCCCACACCATTCTTATAGCTTTAGGCAGCCTGGAATAGACTGAATTATCATAGTTGTTGCAGTGCTGTGGTTAGTAGTTGTTTTGGTACTGCCTTTGGCAGCGCTAGCAGGGGTAGTGGTGACACAAGCCAAAGTGGCTTCCTGAGAAGGTACCTGGCACCTACTGTTTTTTAAATGAATTAAACACCAGGCACCATGCATCTTTTCTGCCTCAGCAGCTGCACACTTTTTGCGGGGGAACCTTGGGAGAATTAAAGGCAACCGCTAAAACAGAGAAACCTGGAAGTATGGTCATTTTAACTTCTGCAGTCTGTCCATTCAAGGATAAGCCTCCCTGACTGTGGGTCCTTTTGCACTGTCTGAATAAACGGCAAGGAATTGGCTATGTTTGGCCTTATCAGCCCATTCTAATGTAAAATGAGTCTATAAGGTTTGGGGTCTGGTCTTGCGGGACGGAGATGTTTAGCACCTTGAACTTTGGGAAAAAAGCAGATAGTATCACAGTTCACAATAATTTGTTGCATAGTTCCTCCTCCCACCACCCTACTATAACATCCTTTGGTCTAGGTACATGGTTGCTCATTGTGTGACCCCTCCATTAGTCCTGACTGCCTCAGCATACAAAGTCTTGTTACATAGCAAGTGTTCCCCATTAGTTTTAGAGGCATCTCTGTTGTGCGTCATGAGGCACCGTTTCAGAGAATTCCTGCATTACTTCTAGCCAAATCATCTGCCACCTTTTCATCTATCCTGGATTTTTTAAATATACGTTTCCTCTGCTAATGCCCATTCTATCGTATCCTTGGGATGTAAAAAATGTAACTGAATCAATTTAAATGGAGCATTATCAAAGAACTTCAATCCCATCTTTAAGGCTGCTGCCCAGTCCTTATCCATAATTTGATCATCTCCATCAGCCTCCCAAGAATGCCTAGCCTTCAATACGGGCCTGGTTCGGTCAAGTGTAAGATCTTTCTACATCATTATTAACAAGGGACTACCTGCACCCAAGCGTAGAATACTTTCTAGAGTACTAGATCTGGGGCGCGTTAGGGGAAGGCTATCCCGATCTCTCTAGCTGTACCACCTAATTTTCCGTATTAGAGAAATTGTCCAGGTCTGAGCTTTCTGAAAAGTAATAATTGCCACTCCACGGTAAAGATGCCCTATTAACTGGCAACCCCCTCCCTCCGGTGGGTGACTTTTGTAGCCCTGCAAATGCTGGGATCCATTTATTTAGATTTCTTGCAAAGGGTGGCCGCCTAAGAACTCCAGTGGCAATTTTCTCCCACATTGTCAGTCTGTTGCACAATATAAGGTTGTAGACTACCTAAGGTGCTGCGCCTCTTAAGTAACTCTGATAGGGAATAATCTCCATATGTCAGCTAGTCACTTAGTGGCGTGCGGTTTACAGGCCACATAAGAGTACAGCTTCTTGTCAGGAAGACCTAGCTCCCCCACCGCCTGCCAGCCCAAACAAGAGACATCAACAAACTATTCAATTGCGAAAAGATACTAGGTCTCAAGGGCCACAAAGCTTTCTGTATAGTATACAGACATAGTGGCAGGAGGACCATCTTTGCAATTGCCACCCTGCCCACTGAATATTCCAACTGTCTGAAACAGGTCTACCTACTCTAACTCTCGCTCTGGGAATTTATAAAGCAACAGGATCCAGCTACAAAAAACTGGTCCAAAGTCCATTGCTCTTAGAACCTCCTTGAAGTAAGCCCAACTCAGGGTTTCAAAAGTCTTCTCAGATCAACTGCGACTAGTGAAAGCACACCTTCACTGTCCACAAATGAATGCAGCATGTGAGTGAGTCTGCAAATGTTCATGGCCATGCTGCGACCCAGGATGAGCCTTCATTATTCCTCATGATTCAACCATTTAACCACCTGCTGCAATTTATTGGCTAGGAATTGCACAGAACCTTAGTATCTGAGTTGATCATGGCCAATGGGCGAGAAGGTAAAGGATCCCCTTATTTCCCCCCCCTGGTTTGGGCATCATATAGATGATGCTGTCTCACATAGTAGGAGGATTATAAGTCTCTGAAGACTCATAATATTTTCTGAGTCAGTTGGGGTGCAAAGGTCTGGTAAACTCTGTTGGCAAGTCGTCGCCTCCTGGTGTCTTACTCTGAGGCATTGACTGTAATGCCTCTTCTCTATTCGAAAGTAATCTTGGCTTCAATATCCTACATCATATTCTCTGGAATGTGCGGCATATCTGCATTAGCTAGGAAGGTATGTATGGACTAGTCTGAGCTAGTGTCTATACTCTGATACATGACCTGTCAGTGTGTTCAAAATGGATCATTGATTGCTCATTGTGTTGTGGGCAACTAGGTGGAGTATTGGAGTGGTCTAAAGCTCTTGCCTTAATATCCACGCTTGCAGGCTTCTAGCTTTATGCCCCTCTATGTGCAATCTGTCGATATTCCTTCAAGGTCAACTAAACTACTCTATCCCAAGTTTCACCAATAATGCATTTAACCCCAACACTTCCAGATGGATGTCTGCAAATTCCACTTCCCGCTGCTGCATCTCAGCTTAGTTTCCTATATACCTAGATGCCTTTTACCTCCGCATACTTTGCCATGCACACTCCCCTCATTGCAGCCTTCTCTGTTTCCGATCAGTTTGATCTAGTGGAACCCAGTTGTCCCTAATGAACGAAGTAAATGCAGCATTAAAAGTGTCCATACACACAGCATCTGTTGGTGTTCCTGGGGCTCCCTCCAAGAGAAGTCTGACCCCAATGCAGTTCCCAACCTACACTACACTAATAATGGGGAATGATCTTATAGTATCCTTTGCAGAGGGCAACCAAGAGACAGCCATTCAAGCCACCAGTGAGCGATCTAAACTACTAAAAGATTTATGTGTTCGGGAATGACAAGAATATTGTTTGGCTGTTGGTTGTAGGACCCTCCAGACATCAACGAATCCAGCATTGGACATCACTTCAGACAAAGCTGTAGTCATTCCTGGTTTTGTGTGCTGTTTTGATGGCAGTCTATCTAACATGCCATTCAATACACAGTTAAAATCTCCTTCCCACACTGTAGGCATATCTGATAGAGACATTGAGCCGCAGATTCCTTACCTTTGAATTTTCCAGGTGCCAGACTGGATCCGGAAGATTTTTGCGGGAGCAGTGCCCCTGCGCGTCGGTAGGTAGCGCCTGTCGGCTCAGCGCAGCGTTATAGGCGCCCAAATTGATTTCCGCGTCACCTATATAGGTGCTTGCTCGGCATGCTGACATCAGTTCTTTTCTTTCTGCGCCAGTTGGCACTGATCTGGTGAAAGAGCTTACCCCTCAGTCACTTTTTGACAGATATTATTCGATGTTTTGTCAAATTCGTTTTTGGGGAAATTTTCCTACTGGTGTGTCGAGGTGATATCTTCAAGGAAGACAGGTTTTTAAACCATGTGGGGCCTGTCATCGCACTAGGTCAGTTACGGACCCACATCTAGTCTGTCTGTTGGGTCTCGAGTGCGACCATGACTCCAAGTCGTGCTCAGACTGCTGGGCCATGGCACCGAAGGATTTGAGGCAGCGGTGCCTGAACGAAAGTAGGATCATTCTGGCATAGCTACACCCACTTTTTGCCTGGGATCAGTGTGGTTTGAATGTAGTTCACTGGGATCCTGCTAATTAGGACCGCAGAGGCAGTGCTTTCTTCTCTAAATTTCCTAGTAAGTACTTTGTACACCCCACTATTGGCATATTGTACTGGGGTACTGAGGGCATTTGTACACCAGGGGTCTCCCATGGGCTGCAGCATGTGTTGTGCCACCCATGGGAACTGTGTCTGCAGAGCTGCTGTCACAGTCTGCGTGAAATGGTGCATGCACCTTTCACTTTAGATAGAAGGCTTTCCTTATATCCCAGTCACCATACTTTAAACCTAGAAGTCACCCCTAAGGTAGGCCCTTCAGTTCAAGGGCAGGGTGCATGGTTCTAAGTGTGAGGGTACCCCTGCATGAGCAGGGGCACCCCTACAAACCCCGGACTCCATTCTCTGGTCTTTGTAAGTGCAGGGCAGCCATTTTAAGGAATGTAGTGGACACTGGCAAGTCTAGATGTCCAACTACATAATGACTTCTCCGAAACTAGTAATGTTTAGTATCAAACGTGTTCGAATCATGCAACTACACCAATACCAGTGTTAGTTGCATGATGCCATGTACTGAGGGGCTTCGTAGAGGACCCCCCCTCCAAATACCTAACTGTGTTGCCTAACAGGGTCTGCCTGCCAGCCCGCGCTGCTGCCGACCTCAAGACACTGTTCTGCCCCCCTACTGATGAGCCTAACTCATGCAGGGGAAGCCGAACAAAAGATTTCCTGCGAAGTAAAGGCGTGATCACCTCTCCTTTAGAATTAGGCAGGGTGGTGGCGCTTCCAAGTGCCACTAAACTGCATTAAAGGGCACATTTGGTGTCCGCCTTGCAAAACTACACAAAGAACAGGGCAGTGTCCACCCCCTGTCCAGCTTCTCTGTAGGGAGGTGCCAAGAGCTACTTTGTATTATACACCAGTTCACTTCATGGCTCCGCGCTGCTGGCATGGAAAGTCGTGAAAAGTAACGGACACAGGCGTGCAGAGGTGGCGCCTATATAGGTGATGCGGACGTCACTTCTGCCGCCGACGCGCCAAGCCGATCACTGACACCTACCAACGCGCAGGGGTACTGCTCACGGAAAAATCTTCCAGATCCTGTCTGATGCCTTGGAAATTCAAAGGTAAGGAATCTGTGGCTAGATCTTGTCTCTACCAGATAATACTTTACCAAAGGTAAGTTACTTGTTCGTCTATGCATGTGGACTTTAGATCTTGAACCCTGTAGAAAAAAATATCATGTTTGGTGCATATGTATTGGGGATACATAATTCCTTCCGATCGAAAGCACCATTGAGCAGGATATATTGTCCTTCCTCCGAATACGTGAGGAAAAAATGGAACACCTGGAATAACCCCCACAGGCACATCCCTAGCATAGGTAGGTGATGTGGTTGAGTATAGCTGGCACCTTTATTTTCTTGCCATCTTGAGGACCTCTGCGTCTGTGAGGTGTGTCTCCTGTAGAAAGGCAACGGCTATCTTACTTCAATTTAAAAAGGATAACATTTTATGATGCTTTGTGAACCCACAAATACCCTGAACATTTCATGTAATTATTTGATAGTGTTCTTTCATGAATCCGTTATCAAGTGCCAGACAGGGACAACAGGTCCCTTATTAGTCCTGTCCATATGGGATCCATGTCCCCGGGAATAAAAGGCACGTACATTTCACATAAGGCGAAGACATGCAACAGGGGAGGGTCTGGGAAATAATGTTCTACAGCAATAGCAAACTTGGACCCCCTTCCACTGACTCACCCCTGTTAAACACTTAGTAACGATTCAATAATGTGTTTGCCCATCAATCCTGACCAAATAAAGTATTAAGCTCAGTACCCCGACCAAACAGGAAAATCAAGTACAACAAAAAAAATCCCATACCTGTCTTGTTTACAACATACGAGATCAGAAAAGCATTTTTTCATATTCATCAGATATTTTCGGGTAAATTCAGGACTTTTTTCTTGCTGTCCCTCAATTTCCCCCATAATATAAACTGATAGCTCTTGGTCTACCACTCCTGGAATTTCAGTCCTCATTCTTGATGCCATCCCTCCTATGAAGGGTTTTGCATCTACATTTAGCAAACCTGTTGGAGCTGCAATAGGTGTAATGTTTACCTGCTTTAGGGAAGGCTATGGTTAATGCCACAGTCATGGAAGGTGTCAGTTTCCAAGAATTTGTAAATGAGTTCTAGAGAAGGGTTAGAATTTGGGCTAAAATCTGATACGTTTTGTGAAGCCTTCAGGGCCCCAGTCGCTTCCCTGTTTCTGGGTCCCACAATACTGTTGATAATCTCCTCCACCCTTATGAGCTGCTCTGCCTGTTCTTGGGATAGTTTCTGAACCTTTACCTGGTCTAAATATGCAGAGGTCTGGGAAGGTTCCACTTCACCTGCTAAATAGAGATTAGAATAGAAGGTGCCAAAAGCTGCAGGTATCTGTGCATCCCTTCGCTGTGCTTCAACTTCCTGTCACAGTCTCTTATTCTATCCTTTTATCATTTCACTCTTACACAAGCATCTTTGCCATCTTGTTGCCCCTGCTGTAGTAGCTCTGTTTTATTTAATTATTTTGTTTATTGGTTTACAGATTTTATATAGTGTTGCGGCACCTAGTGTTCTTAGATCACTTTACATGGAATAGGGTTCACATATGATACAAAATTTCAAAAGACGAAAACTGCAAACATAAACAATGGTTGAAAGGCATAAAACAAAAATGAGGGGGAGGGAAGATGGCAGGCCTACGGGAGAGAAAGTATTTGTGTGCAATGGGGGTGAAGGCTAGAGGGAAGAGTAGGAGTATTCAAGTATATAGAGACACGTGATTGGCACTGTTTAGAGGACGGAAACCTAGGTACCAGAGTAAGGTGGTATTAGCAAGCAATTCGGCAAAGAAAGCTAGGTACTGGTAATAGCTTCAGAACCAGGATCGTCAAGATAAATTCTGAACAAGTCCGTCATTAGGGGTTTTAGTAAGGAGAGGATATTTGTTGTTAATTGCACTTGAAGCGGGAGAGAGTTTGAGGCAGTTCCAGGAAAGCCATTGGAGGATTATTTCAGAGGTCGGTTAGTGTGAAATTTGTGTTTCTAACAATAGTGAGTTCTTGCAGTGGAACTTCGTATGCTGCTGAAAACAGCCAGGAGATTGGCATTGTAAGTTGGGTTGCCAGGGTAGAGTGCTTCGAAAGCTACATAATCTACATACCATGTACTCTGCTTTTTCTGTGCCCACTGTCTTCACTTGTGCTGTGAGAACTATGGGGTTTTGCCAGGCCCTTGTAGAACATATTCTCTTCTGCATGCCCTCAAGCTTATTCTCTTGGGCTCCTAACTGCCCGCTTACCTCCCATCTGATCTTGTTGAGGTTAAACACCACCATCTCTACCACCTTTAGTGCATCCCATAGGTATTCTGGCTTACCTCTACATTGTCATTCTCAGCAAGATGAGCAACAATACATTCTTGAACCTTTTTCTTAATTGAAATATGTTATAGAAGCAGATCCCTCAGTCTCCATTGTCTGAGTTTGAACTAACTGTGGTGGAAATTAGGTAGTCAAGCCTGGCATGCATGCAATGTGATTTTGAAAAGAAAGTGTAATCTGAACCTCCGTATAATTAATGCGCTATGCACATACAAATCCCACTGAGGACAGCTAGTCCTGTGACTCTTCCAAAAGGGAATCCTGATCTTGTATGGTCCTGCCCTTCACAGAATCCAAATCATTGTTGTCTTTTATAGTATTCCTAAAGAATTTCTCCTACCCAAATTTGGGTGCATACATATTTGCCACTGTGACTATGCACATGCCCATGCCCTTCCTAAGGAAAAGGGCGAGAGGTCTACTCTTTTCATCTGAGAACATCCTCAGCACTTCACATGAGCAATCCCTAGGGATCAGAATTGCAAAACCTGGGTATTATTGACAGCCTGGAGAGAAATACTGTTGTGTTGAATTTCAGGTGGTAATGGTCTTCCCTTATTAAATGGATTTCCTGTTTGAGGCAGATTTCTCCTTTGGCTAAATTCAACAGTTTCAGCACTCCTAAGCGTTTTGCTGGGACTTTCAAACCATTCATCTCACTGACCGTGTGAGAGAGATACATGCATGTGTTAGTGAGTGCAAGGATGGAAGTGAGATGACTCTGTAGTATGTACCCTTTGTAGATTTATACAACAGTTCCTAGCCAGTAGTTAACCTCCCAATTCACATCCCCCACAGCAGTAAAGCCAATTTCCCTCTAACTAACCCTAAAAACTGGTAAAGATCAACAAAAGAGAATCAGCCTCGTTAGAAATACTCATCATGGATTTGAGCCTATATATAGGCAAAATTCTCTACTCCCTGAGCAACTCCGATGTCCTTATGAGCCTGCTCCTTTCTACCAATTTTTAGGACTCACCATCTTCCTGAACATCCAGAGCTGAATCTGTTTTTTTTAGCACAGTGCCGATGGCTTCCTCTCCTTTAATCTCCCTGACTTCACTCTCGGCCACTACGGCCATACTTCTTCTTTGTCCAGGTCACCGCTCTCCATGCTCCCCAGAATATTCTCTGTTTCCTGTAGGCATGTGGCATTAATTGTCTTCCCCTTCCCGTAGAATGTCAATTCAAATTGATGCCCCAATTGAAATGGGTTTTTTGTGTGCGTAAAAAGTTTGAGACAGATGTGAGTTCCTTCCTCCATCTCGATGTTGTTTTCCCCAAGTCTTGAAACAATTGTATTGTAGGTCCCTAAAACATCAAGTCTCCCCTCACCAGTGCCAACAACATCAGTGTCTCCTTTTCTTTAATAAAATATATCCAGGTTTTTGTGTCGTGGGGTGTCTCTCATCTTGGTCCATCTGGTGAGACTCTGTCCTTGGGGTATTTCCTTAGTGTGGTGGGTCAATAGGTCTGTCAATGGAATGCAGGAGATCCAGTGCAAAGCTTTGAATGGCTTGTCCTTCTGCCTCCTGTCAATGCCCTTATTCAGAAGTTATTTCTCCATCACTTATTTTCAAGGCCATCTACTTTCATTGCTCTTGTAGCTGTGGGACAATCACTCCAAGGCTAAGAGGCGCCACACGCGAGCGAACCATTGGGCCACAGAGGGGGGCGATGCTTGTTTCCAAGCACAGGCTATAAGTTGTTGTGCGGCTAAGAGCAAGTGGCTTATAAGAGCCCAGTCAGCCTGGGTCATTGCAGTTATACCAGGGGGCCGAATACCCAGAATTACTGTGTGATACAATTGCGGAGCAGGAAGCCTATGATGCCCTTTATATGTCCCAGGACCTCCTTTCAGTATGTGGCAATCACTTTGTAGGACCACCATATATGGCAGAAGGTCTCCTCGTCTTTGCCACAATGCCAGCACGTGCGAGGGACGTATTGGTAGATGGAAGCCAAACGAGTAAGCGTATAGTTCCATTGATACATTAATTTATACGCTGTTTCGTGTAGGGAGAGGCTGCGGTAGGTTTTAGGAATGTCTCGCCAAAGGGTTTCCCACTGTTTGGTAGTGATTCCCCTGGGGGTAGTGTCATGCCAGGCGGATTGATACCATTGAAGGCACGCACAAGCTTCTCAAAGAGGGTGAGGGGGCGGACGACCGCCGGGTGGACCCCAGGGTGTAGTGCCCAGTGGTGAAGTTGGTGATATTGATGGCGCGCGGTGGCTGGGAGAGTAACCCATCCCACAGTGTGTGCAGGGAGATCTCAGGGAGCGCATTAAGCTGGAAGTAATCAGTAATTCCTTTGCGGATTTCCTCCACATTCACAGGGTCGCGCAGAATGTGTGGGGGCAGGCGCCAGCGCCGGATGGCCTCTGGGCGGTCTCCTCCAGTGTTCCAGATCAGTTCTAGGTGGGCATGGTCTGAGATGGAGATATCTGAGAGTTCCACCCTGTGCAGGCGACAGAGGATAGAGGGGTTGACAAAGGCATAATCTATGCAGGAGTAGGAAGCATGTACATGTGAGTAGCAGCAATAGTCTCGGGTATTGGGGTGTTTGTATCGCCATGCGTCTTATCAGCCGCCAGTCCTCAATATCACCCTTCAAGCGTGCAGACATAGCCCCGGTGCTCTGGAACGTCATGCCACTGCGGTCTAGGGCTAGATCCCAGACCAGATTGAAGTCTCCACAAACTATAGCGTCACCCTCCACCCCGTCCAGTTGTTCTTGCAGGATGCGCCAGATATACATGTCCTGGGAGATGTTCGGGGCATAGAGGTTAAGTAAGGTCAGTTTGCGTATCCCCTTGAGTAGTTGTAATAACTGAAAGCGACCCTCCTTATCCCGCACCTCTTTTGCAACAGAGGTGTAACTACCAGTTTTACAGAGAACGCCCACCCCCTAAGGTTCTAGTAGTTGTGTATGCCCAGTGCTGCTTAGGGTATTTTGGGTGTGGCATACGATGGAGGTCAGCCCTCATCAGGTGAGTCTCTTGGAGCATGAGGATATCAGGGTCGTGCTGTAGCACATAGCGCCAGATCTGTTTTCGCTTATTAGGAGAGTTTAAGCCCCTCACGTTTAGGGAGAGTAGTTTTAAATCACCCATGGTATCTGGGGGTCTGGTGGGTGCTGTGAGGGAGGCCTGTGTGTGAGTAAGCAATCAGACATAAATATAAAGCGTGCCTGAGGAGAGAGAGGTCAGTTGTGCGCCCCGCTCCCCCACCCGCTGTCCGCAGATAACCCATGGTGCTTCGCCCATCCTGTCTATAGGCTTGTGTCAGGTCCGTGCTTGGGCAGAAAGAGAACCCGGCAAACAGCTCCCATCCCCTCCTCGGCCGCCCAAAAGCGCATGCACTCTACAGCAGTAGCTCCTGCATACACTCAGCGCGACCTGTGAGAAAAAACAAAGTAAAACATGTAACAACAAGGGTTCAACAGGGCCCCACAAGGACTTGCGGAGATCGGCACCAAGGCGCTCCAATCCCGCTGGAGGAGTCACCCTCTGGAAGAACAAGTCTTAGGGGGGCAGGCATCCGGAGTACGCTAGAGACAAGGAGATTAAGACATTGTGGTGTGTCCCCGCCCCTGAGGCCCATCACCCCCGACGACAAGGCGCCAGGATCGGCATATGGTGGCAGTTCCAGTCATGTACATATGGCGGAATGCAGTCCCTTTTGCGGTCAAATGGAGCTAGTGGTGGAGCAGGCAGGAGACGCCCCACCACTAAGATTGCGGAGGTGCTGGATGATGTCTGTCTTCGTGGCTTGCGAGGATGATTCTGCTTGGCGCTTATCAGGCCGGCGCTGGGGGACCCTGGTCCACTCAGGTTTGAGGCTTCGTCCCGGGCCATCCAGGCGGGGGGAAGCGTTGCAGTTTTGAGTCATCCGGAAGACCCACCAGCTACCTAGCCTTTTCCAAGGAGCGCATTGCGCTGTGCTTGCCTTCCCATTGAAACAAGAGGACAAAAGGGTGGCCCCACTGATAGCGAATGTCCAGGTCCCGCAGCTTCTCGGTGATAGGTTTATAGTCGCTTCTCTTCCTCAAGGTGACGGGGGAGAGATCCTGGTAGAGTTGGATCGAATGGCCTCAGAATGTGATCTCCGTTTTTCCCCTGGCCGCCTGCATGGTCGCCTCCTTTTCGGTGAAGAAATGGACCCTGGTCAAGATAACTGGGACGTCATCTGCTTGGTGCCGCAGTGACAAAGTGCAAAAACAACAGTTGATGGACAGAATGCAGAACAATATCATACATTCACCCCAGTACAGAGATCTGGGCCTAAATCCATCGTTTTTTGCTCACCATGCCATTCCAGTTTGAACCCAGCCATATGCAAATCAGTCTTGACCCTGTGCCTCATGGGAACAGTCCAGCCCGAACTGCCAAGCCAGGTCCTCCCTGGACTGGAAACAAGCATCCTAGGACCGGTTTCGGGGTTTCACCCCTCTTCAGCCAGGATAGCTTGATTCCAGTGGCATGGAGAGCACGGGACCCACGTCTGGGCATACCCGTCCCACTCGGGGTGACAAATGCAAAAACAACAGTTGATGGACAGAATGCAGAACAATATCATTCATTCACCCCAGTACAGAGATCTGGGCCTAAATCCACCGGTCCTAGGATGCTGGTTTCCGGTCCAGGGAGGACCTGGCTTGGCAGTTCGGGCTGAACTGTTCCCATGAGGCACAGGGTCAAGACTGATTTGCATATGGCCAGGTCTAAACTGGGGTGGCATGGTGAGCAAAAGAATGATGGATTTAACCCAGATCTCTTGACTGGGGGTGAATGTTTTGATTTGTTCTGCATTCCGTCCATCAATTGTGTCTCTTTTGCTTTCTCGCCCTAAGTGCGCCAGGTATGCCCAGACGTGGGTCCTGGGCTCACTGTGCCACTGGAATCAAGCTATCCTGGCTGAAGAGGGGTGAAACCCTGAAACCGGTCCTAGGATGGTTGTTTCCGGTCCAGGGAGGACCTGGCTTGGCAGTTCGGGCTGGACTGTTTCCATGAGGCACAGGGTCAAGACTGATTTGCATATGGCCAGGTCTAAACTGGGGTGGCATGGTGAGCAAAAGTATGATGGATTTAACCCAGATCTCTTGACTGGGGGTGAATGTTTTGATTTGTTCTGCATTCCGTCCATCAATTGTGTGTCTTTTGCAGTGACAAAGTGGGCCCTATCATCAACACCACGGACCGCCCAGAGCTGCTCTGCCGTGAAAGTCAAGACATCGGGGCCCTCCGCGCCCCAGGGCACACCTAGTATGCGGATGTTGTTCCTGCGCTTCTATTTCCCAAGTCTTCCTGTTTGGTCTGTAGTTCGATGTGCTGGTCTTCCAAGAGATCCGTTTCCATAACATCTTGTGGTCTTCAGATCTAGCGTCCACAGTGCGTTCAAGGTCATCCACCCTGTCCCCAATTTCCGATACCTCTCTCCGGATGTCGCATAGACCAGATTTAACCTCTTCCTTGAGGGAAGAGATGTCGGTACGGATCTCCCGGAGTAAGCGGTCTGTCTTGTGGATTGTTACCTGCCTTGTTATGTTGGCCTGGGCCTGGCTGCCATGCTGCTTTTCTTTGCGCACGTTACGCTGAGCCAGGGCTCCCTCGCCCTTTGCTCTTGCCAAGTTCTTTTGCGCTGTCTGCATTTACTGTCTTTCACCTTTTCTCTTGTTCGATTTGGGCTCAGACTGCACAACATGTACAAGGTCGCATAACAATGTATTTCGGTTCTTCCTGATATGGCCAGTCTCGCGCACTCAGACATAACATTAGGCGCAAATGCCATGAAACTTTGTGTGCTTTTAATACTGCAGTTTGTACTGGCGCTGGACACTTGGCGAAATCCTTTTCAGTGAGAAGAGCTATGATGTCCTGCTGATGTAATTCTGCATCTAGAGACTGAGGTATGGGGGTTCGCTAGTCAAAGCCCAGAGGTCTTCTATTATTATAATAAACTATCTTACTGCAAGGGGAGGGTGGTAATGTTATTTATACGTTTATCCACTGAGCTCTGAGATGCTTTCCCCGTTTGTATTCTATGGAATTGTAACCATGCTGCTTATATTAGTCATATGCATTATGCTATTAGTACTGACACGTGTACTGTACATTAGAGCACGTAAGTTGGAATAAACATTTTAACCTATCCAGTGTCTCTTCCTACGCATCTTGTGGACAAGTACGAGTGAGTGACGAAAGAGTGTTCTTGCTTCTGCGAGTCCTGAGATAAAGATACCGTGTTCTGGGTTGTCCAAACATTAGTACTTGGGTGCTAATGGGATGCTAAGCTAGTTGGGTTGGGGTTTTTGGGTGCTACGGTATACGGTGGCAAACCACTGTATTCCGGGGTCCCATTTTCCTGTGCATAGCTCTGTGTATGTGCAGAAACCTTATGACATGGCGCGACCACCGTGGGGCAGCTTATCTGCGAGACGCTTGAGTAGTACTTGTGCTTGTCCACAAACCCCTCGCGTACGCTTCCGGAGGCGTATGTGACGGTGATACCTCCTATATTGAACGTTTTATAGGTTCTTTCAAGCTTGAAGTTATTAAAAAGGTTACATAACAAACCCATTTTGTGCTCCCTGTTAGGTTGTCGAATATAACTGTTTAGTCATGGCTGGTGTGGCGATTGCTGCACATAGTCGAGGAGCACTCCGAGATCACTTACGGGTGTATGGAGTGCCTGATACAGGGATCGATTTGGTCTTTGTGGTTCAAGCCGATCCGGCTTACCACTTTGAGGTGTTTTACACTTGGATCACTTTTGAAGCGGTGGAGGCAGATGATAATCTGTTTCATGAATATAAACCCACCGCTATTCCTGCTGCCTATCGACCCTATACCAATCTTGAAGTACCTCTCACGGCTTGGCAGCACCGTGTTTGGTTCAATGGCGCCCTACCACAACCAACTACCGCAGTTCGTTTAGGCCCCTTATCAATTCAGGGGGCCACTTGGCCTATATTGGCCGGGTATACTCCGCATCCGAATTATCTGGCATTACCGCTTGCGGAACTTCGCACTATGCATACCGAATTGGTGCGAGTGCATCGAGCCCTAGTGACATACGTTACAGGTAGCCTACATGGAGCTGCTCCTGTAGTCGCAGGCCAACCAGCTATAGCCGCTGGAGTGACCATAAGTCCTGTCATGGTAAATTCTGTGATGGGCAAACGTCCACAAAATAAGGACGACTATCCTTATTGGCTTGCCGAAAAGTTCGATCAGATAGAAGCGGTGTTTCCACATACGTCCCCAGTGGATAAACATCGCATCCTTACGATAAGTTTGCCAAAAGACTTAATCCCCGATTTGACATCATGTGAAAACTGGGGTAAGGTATTCGCAGCAGTTTATTCAAAATGTTTTGGAACTCCTTCCATGACAGTTCTACCCTCTGTAATTAAAAAAGTACAGGATGAACATGGCCCTGAAGCGGCTGTGGAATTAGGGATGAAACTAGTGGGAGTGTTTGATGTAGTAGCTGAGCTGATCCTTGGAAATGTCAAGGGCGATGCTATGAACTTTCAAGTAGCGAATGCTTTGGCTTTGGTCCCAGAGTTGGACAGGCCTCGCGAATTACCGAAAATTATTGCCCGGGCTTATAAAACAATTGGAAGAAACAGCCTAGGCAACAAGCCTTTTGTAAAAATGCAAACTCAATCGCAAACACAAGTTACACAAACAAAAAGTACATCTGAGAAAGATGATAGACCAGTCTTCACTAAAAAGAGTTGGAGACAGAAAAAACAGGGTAAGCAACAAAAGAAGCCGGGGTCGAGAGGCGCTTCCCCAGTTTCGGTTTCTTCTGAACGTACTTATGATTTACGTGATAGGTCAAGGATTAAATCACCAGAAAGGTTTCAGAGCTCTGATACGCGTTCTCCTCGTTCTTCACAGGCCCAGACGTCGTCACAGGCTGGTGGAGGAGGACGGCAAGATAGAGGAAGGGGCCGAGAGGCTCCCCAGGAGCGAGACCAACCTCGACAACAAGTCAGAGGGAAAGCAGAAGAATTTCATCTTCCTCGACCGCAATTTCAGAAGAAAAAGGTTGCCGCTGTCACAGCGAAATATGCCTCAGACCGTGAGAACGAGACTCCAGAATTGGACGTGGGCAGTGACCCTCCTAGACAGCGCCGCGGAAGTTACCATAGTGCGGGAGGCGCTACGTCCTCATATGGAGGCGACAGCAACTGAAACATTCGTTACTGTAGAGACAGCTGACACGAGAGTGGCACCCCCTGACAGACTTTACAACATGGTCATCCAAATTGAAGGTGACATACCGCGTGAAATAAAAGGGATTTTTTGGGAAAATCTAACCTCTTCATATGACATTTTGTTAGCGGAGGTGGATTGGCCACCCCCATTCGTTTTAGCTGCACATAAAGGAGAGGAGGTAATCCTTCCAAGCTTTTCACGGCATGTCCCAAAAGACAAAGCTGAAGCACTTGCAGCTGAGTGGGCTGTGTACCTGGCACCAGCGTTATACCGCAACCATGTGGGATGGGATGAAGAATCACCTCCTCATGCAATACCTTTGCGGTCACTACCGCAGCCACAACCCCAATATCCCATAAAACGGCAGGCAAAAGGCCCCGTCTCCGAAATTCTGACACAGTTGGAATATCAGGGAGTAATTGAACCATGCGTATCACCTATGAACAATCCCCTTTTCGTGGTTTCTAAACCCGATGGATCGTACCGCTTAGTTTTGGATTACCGACATTTAAACTCTCATTGTCGGAACTTTGCGGTGCAAAATACACACAGTTCTGCGCTTGTAGACAGTCTTGTTCGTAAAAAATACAAAACGACACTTGACCTTTCAAACGGTTTCTACACGCACAACCTAGCCCCGGAGAGTGGTCAATGGACCGCATTTACATCCGGTGGTAAATTATTCCAGTTCCGGCGTTTACCCATGGGCTATAAAAATAGTCCGGGTATCTTCGCCGCCCGTGTTGTTTCTTTGTTAAATGACATTGATCAAGACGCATGTTCGTATGTAGACGACATCTATCTGACAGACGACGAGTTATATCAGCACCTGTCTCGTGTGGACCGCATTATTCTTGAATTTGCGGAGCAGGGTTACAAATTTAACTTTGCTAAGTCACACATAGCTGAATTTACCGTTCTGTTCTTGGGCTATGAGCTCAATAACGAAGGTAAGGGCTTAGCCCCCATTTCTTGGAAAAATGTGCACACTTGTGCCCCCAAATACTCTGAAGAAACTTCAGTCTTTGCTTGGTTTCCTGAATTTCGGGCGTACTTACATACCCGAATATGCCCAGCGTATCAAGCCTTTGTATGCTTTGATACAACCTACTTATTCAAGGTCTTGCTGGCTGCCTGAGCATACCTCGATTCTGCAGTCTTTGCAGACAGACCTATTGGAGTCTAAATATCTTTTGACTCGTGATAACCACACAAACCTGGTGATTAGAATAATTCCGGGGGCGGTGGGATTCACCTATTTAACCTTTAATGAAGGTGATACAGTACCCATCGCATACAAGTCACATCTGTACACTTCCGCTGAATTGCGCTTTACATCTGTCGAAAAAGTTCTAACTGCAGTGCAAATGGCGATTCTAAAAGAACGCGCACTGGCACAGGGAAAGCGGATTCTGGTGGTAACACCCTGTCCTGCCCTGGAGGCAGTAACAAAGGCAAGTGTACCGAACTCAAAAGCAATGCATCCCCGTTGGATACAATGGGCTACATCCTTGACGTCTTCGGACGTCACTTTTGTCTTTGATTCTTCTCTTCAGACTCAGGAGTATTTGCAGTATGAATTCGTTCATCCTCCTCCTTTGTTTTTACTGCCGCTTGAGGATTACAAATGTGTGATCTACACCGATGGTTCGGCGCAACCGGCCACTGGGTCCAAGCACGCTTATTCTGCTGCATGTGCTATTGTTGCGGGATCCTTTGTGGATGGAAAGTTCAAATCCACTGTAGTGCACACTCGCACACTTGGAGATAGTACCGCACAATTGGCCGAGCTGCATGCATTGCTACTTGCGCTTGAGTTTGCTTCTCAGGATGAGACCACTCTAATTGTATGTGATTCTTTTTACTGTGTACAATCTTACAATGACAATCTGTTTTTCTGGTCGAAAAACGACTACAAGGACGCAAAAGGGAGCACAATTAAGCATAAAATGCTTTGGGTTCGAGTGGCAGAATTGCAACAACGTCTGCCCCTCACACAGGTGGTTCACACCTTAGGCCATCAGCGGGTGGGCGCACACGCTATTGGTAACGATCTGGCAGATGAGGCTGCCCGTTCAGCAGTAGTCACGTGTTCAGTAGCAGCGGTTACCAGGTCCATGTCTAAAATAGACCCTGTTATATTAGCAGCTATTGCTGCAACCAAGGAAGGTAATAATTACCCTACAGGTTTCCCTTCCAAGTATTCTTACACATTAAGTCCCGATCAGGTTCCTTATGTAACTATACCTGACGTTGGTGATCGGCTGATCCCCAACGCGGACCGCAGGAGTGCCTTGATATCAGCTGCACACGAAGGCATGGCTTCTGCTCATGCAGGTGTGTCAGCTACGGTTTCCATCTTGCAGCAGCGTTATTGGTGGCGTGGGTTATATAAAGACATCCGTGCTTTTGTGCTTTCTTGCGACGTTTGTCAACAGATTAAGCCTTCCACGGTAACACGTCCACCACAAACACCGCTCTGCATTGCTAACAGACCCTTTGGGTGTGTTTACTTGGATCACTGCGGTCCATTCTCATCAGACACTGCCTATAAATACATCTTAGTGGCAGTGGACTCGTGCACACGGTTTCTCTGGGTCTGGCCACAACGGAGTGCTGACGCCCGAAATGTAATCAGGGATTTGCGTGTCTTTGTGGGAATTTTCGCATGCGGCACCTTCCATTCGGACCAAGGTCCAGCGTTTGCCTCTAGGGCTTACAAGGATGCAATGGCTTCGCTTGGGGTGCGGGTGAAATTTTCGTCTCCGTATAGGCCTGAGGGCAACTCTATCGTTGAACGAATGAACCGTGACTTAAAGCAATCCTTAACAGCTAGGGTTATAGGTACTGGCAGGAACTGGCTGGCCCATTTGTATACCGTTCAGCGTGCACTTAATAATCTCCCTAGAAGACCTCTGGGTGGGCGGACCCCATACGAAATGCTCTTTGGCATACGAATGTTTGTGCCTGACCTTGAGGGTCCAGACATCGCGGCGCAATCCGCCAAGTTTGATGTAGATAACCATTCTGCTATGTTACAGGACTTACAAGAAGCCCGAAACAAACTTGCAACTACACATTTGCCTCCAGCCACAGATCCTGCGTTGCAGATTCCGGTAGCCGGCTGGCTTCCGAAAGTTGGAGAACTGGTTCGAGAGAAGGTTGAAAATAAAAAAGAATTTGGCCCCTCTTTTCGTGCACCGGTTCCAGTTCTTGGCCTGAAGGGAACACGTACAGTCATTTTACCACCGCTTCCTGGTCGCAAAGAGAACAGATACATCTCAGTTGAAAATGTCAAGCTACAGCGCCTGGCCGATCCTGAATAGTGTCACACCAGCGGTCTCTTGTCCTGCCATTTATCGGACATATGTTCGTGGCCCATCTACACGAACGGTCGCTGATGCTGTAATTGAGATGGTTGATTTGCCTGAATCCTCTCCTTTGTCTGAAACTACAATTAATCCCCAACTCTCCACTACTATCGACGAGGACGAGTATACTTATCCTGCATCTGAATCGGTGGCGCATCAACCAACAACGCCACTTGGCCCGACTCGTTATTCCTTTGATTCGGATTCCACCTCTTCAAAAGTCCCATCCAAGTTCAGTATTTTTGTATCCTGGTTTAGAGACAATTTTTTGATTCCACCCTGGACATACATCTGGTTGGTACTTTTTTTGATTTTTTTGTTCATGTCCATTGGCTTTGTCACAGTGTTTTTTCTACTAATCAATGGTCACTATTTACCTGAACGCTCTGCTGTGGGCTATGTTTCTGGAACTTTGGCTCCTCATTCCTCGTCTCATATCATGAAGCGTGACCACACATTTGTGAACATTTCAGCCTTCCCAGTTACTGATGGCATCGTATGGGATGCAGTGAACTATCAAATCCATGGTCCGACGGAAATTATTAATGTACCTAATGTCCTTCGTGTTTCAATGGGTGATGTAGTACAAAATAATATTCATTCTGATGATTGGGATGTGCATGCCGTTGAAGCATTGTTTGCCGATTTAAAATATTATGCATCTTTTAATGCTGAAGATTTATATATGAATTCTGCGAATTATGCCGATTTGTATTGTTACCAACATTGGGGTAATCATTTTCTTCATAAGCCAAGTGCCCTGCGTAGTTCTGTTAACTACACCCAATGGGAACATTGTCCAAACCCCTTGCCAGGTAGCTCACAAACTCTTCGAAATAAGTTTACCTATTTTACTGATTTTAATCGGTCGAACCCTGCATCCTATTATTTTAGACTTAATACCACATCAACTCAGAAAATTATGTTAACACACACCAAATTGCTTTATTCAGGTTCCTTTTTAAGTGCCCTAGCTGTGGGTGGTTATGAGTACTGGGAGGATACAGTAGATTTGAAATCTATTTGGGGTTCCAAGCCATGGCAGGTACAAGGAACCGAGGCATTGCATCGTGCTTGCCTCATCCCTACCCAAATTATGTTCCTAAATGCTTCCATCTATCAGACAACATGTTGGGGCTTAGCAACCACTAAACAATTGAATTCGCCCTCAATACCATCCCTGTCGAGTTTTCCCAATGAAAGCTCACGATTCAATATGTCCCTCGTGTCACTGCAGGCTCTGTTACAAAATAATTTGTATAATGTTTCTGAGCTAGGTCAGTCACCCTGGTTGGTATGGCCTACATCATCAAATGCATGTCAAATGCGTTTTCACGACTCAGGAGCTAGTTACACACAGGATAGGCCTGATCCGAGATTTATTGATTCCCGTACTGTCACTACATATTCTGTTGGTAAATTATGCAAACAATGGCTTCAACATTCGTCCCTTGATTCTGTTAAACAACATTTGTCCCTCCTTTCAGGCAATATTGATCTGTCCGACTTTGTTTTGGGACCTCGTGGTCCCCGACCTAAAAGATTCATTTATGAGACATATAATGAACTCTGGAAGCTATCACAAATGGAAGCTGCTTCCCGTCTTAGGGAAATAGATCAAGCAAATTTGGAAAAGGTGCTTGCTGTTGTTGACAATAGTATTAATACCCTGTCTTCTCGCATTTATACTTTAGAGAATATTGTGTCCTCTGTTGTCGATATTGTACAGGATGATGTTTCTGTGTTATATCATGGTCAGAATCAATTGCGTTCAGTTATGCAGTTTGCATGGACTTTACAAACACTCAAGTTAGGTAAAGTTCCTTGGCATTTTTTGAACACCTCTGCCTTGTTGCTACCTTTTAATTTAACTGACAAACAGCAATTTATGTCCATGAAAGATGCAACTTACACTCTATTACATATCGAAAAAATGGATCCTCTGCCGTTCTCTGTTGCAGAACTCGATTCTGCTGTGTGGCTAGTTCATGGGGTTATCGCTTTACCTTTTTCCTTATTTGAATTTGACTCATGCATGAAACATTATCCTGTGGGCCGTTACCGGCCATTGGGCAGTGCTTTCCTGCATGAACTCTGGTCCTTGCCTTTCATGTATAAATGCCTTCGGGACGGCAGGGAAGTCTTTCTCACGGGGAGTACTGCGACTCGACTATGGGTCATTCGCTTATTTGTAAACACATTAAATTGCATGGCTCATGTAGCGTTTCCTCTCCTAATCTTGCTTGTGTGCTGAAAGGTATTCCTGCTCCTGTTATTTCACCTACTTTCACTCTCCTTTCCAATGGTAGTTATTTGCTTTTAAATAACGAAAACTGTTGTGGCCTGCAGGCTGGCATTCCTTACATTGTAACAGTTTCACACAGGGTTGTCTGCTGCAAAAATGTGCTTTTTCCTCCCCCTCATGGCAAGGTTGATATCTCTATTTGGCCTTCCATCCCTACCATGGAAGCAGATTTCAATAGACTGAGCAGAATAAAGGCACTATTATTAAATGAGGAAGTTATGCTCACGTCCGCCCGGGAGACATTCATTCTCCAGGTGGCGAGTACCCACAGTGAAATACAGGCCCTTTTAAACACTAATCTCCCCCAACATTTTGGGGAGTTAATACATCGTATTTTTAACGCATCTAACACTGAAGGCCTAGTGCACTTTTTTAAGGTCGTGGGGTCGGGCTTGGTGTCCTCCTTCCAAACTATATTTGGTGTCATACCGGCTTTCATACATTCTATTTTTTCCAGTGTCTTTGGCGGTTTCCCATTGATCCTCGCTTTAGCGGCTGGTGTCTTGCTCTTAATTTGCTTTCTGCGCAATGGCTGCTCCCCGATGGGACCTGCTCGATCCAGAACGCCTCCAGCTGCTCCGTGAACGCCTTTTGGCCGGTTTTGGTGTCTTGCCATTGGCGACACTGAGTGTGTCATATACTCTTTCATTTCGCTTTGCGTATTTCACTTGCGTGCAACCTGTGATGACTTGTGTCCGCTGTCCTTTCACCTGGACTCTGGATTATTGCCTCTCCAATTCGTCATTGTCTGTTCCGGATTTTGTTCAGTTGATGGGTCCCTTAGAGGCCCATGAGCAGGACTGTTCCGTTGCTGGCTGTATGGCGCGTGCGGCTGCACTGGGGATTTTGGCGCAATGGGATATCTGGGCGGCTGCCCAGGATCTCCTACAACGAAGCTGTTTCAATTATCACGCAAGCTGTCCCGCATTGCTTCTGGATGCTCCCTTTGTTGAGGAGCATTCCTGCTCTTTTGATCTCATGGATTGGATGGCATCTATGTTTTTTGACGATTCCAATGATGAACTCTTGGAGGGTATGGCTTTTTTCTGCACCTACACTTTCATGGATTGACCTGCCCTTCGCCGTTTGGGCGCTCCCTGTGCTCCAACGGCTTTGTTTTTCCTCTGATGGGCCTCTGTCCTGGCCGCCGGACTGTCCAGGGGAGGGTGTCTTGTGGATTGTTACCTGCCTTGTTATGTTGGCCTGGGCCTGGCTGCCATGCTGCTTTTCTTTGCGCACGTTACGCTGAGCCAGGGCTCCCTCGCCCTTTGCTCTTGCCAAGTTCTTTTGCGCTGTCTGCATTTACTGTCTTTCACCTTTTCTCTTGTTCGATTTGGGCTCAGACTGCACAACATGTACAAGGTCGCATAACAATGTATTTCGGTTCTTCCTGATATGGCCAGTCTCGCGCACCCAGACATAACATTAGGCGCAAATGCCATGAAACTTTGTGTGCTTTTAATACTGCAGTTTGTACTGGCGCTGGACACTTGGAGAAATCCTTTTCAGTGAGAAGAGCTATGATGTCCTGCTGATGTAATTCTGCATCTAGAGACTGAGGTATGGGGGTTCGCTAGTCAAAGCCCAGAGGTCTTCTATTATTATAATAAACTATCTTACTGCAAGGGGAGGGTGGTAATGTTATTTATACGTTTATCCACTGAGCTCTGAGATGCTTTCCCGTTTGTATTCTATGGAATTGTAACCATGCTGCTTATATTAGTCATATGCATTATGCTATTAGTACTGACACGTGTACTGTACATTAGAGCACGTAAGTTGGAATAAACATTTTAACCTATCCAGTGTCTCTTCCTACGCATCTTGTGGACAAGTACGAGTGAGTGACGAAAGAGTGTTCTTGCTTCTGCGAGTCCTGAGATAAAGATACCGTGTTCTGGGTTGTCCAAACATTAGTACTTGGGTGCTAATGGGATGCTAAGCTAGTTGGGTTGGGGTTTTTGGGTGCTACGGTATACGGTGGCAAACCACTGTATTCCGGGGTCCCATTTTCCTGTGCATAGCTCTGTGTATGTGCAGAAACCTTATGACAGGTCCATGTAGCCCTGGGTGACCGATGCCAAGGCATTTCCCTCCGCTGCTGCAGGTGGGTGTACGAGGCGGTGCACCGCCGCCTCCAGTTGTGGCGTCTTACCCCAGAGTGACATCACTGAAGCGTCCTTGGCCGCTTTGGAGTGCGGCATGACCAGGTGGTCAGGGCACCCCGGTCGCAGGAGCTCACCACTCCCCCAAGTGGTCGTCGGGGGCCCGCACCAACAAGGGCTGTGTCCAGGTCTAGAGAATGCAGCACGCGCCCTGGACGCTACACCAGGATGCTCACAAACAATGCTAGCTTGCGCGAGTCGTTTGGGGTCCGGCTGGTCTAAACGCACTGGGGACGGGCCCCTCCGCACTGAGCCAGCCCCGCGATGCCAGGCAGTCCCGCGCTTGCAGGGTGGGACTTCATTATCCCCAAGGGATGACGGGTAAGGGCCTGATCTAGTGAACAGGAGTGTTGGTTAGCTGGGCCTCGCACTAAGGCCTCCTTGGCTTGCCTTATTTGCTGATACGCCTCAGGTCCTTGATGATCCGTAGTATAGGGGGCCTCAGCTCAAAGCAATGCACACAAGTCTCCAAGCAGCCGGCGAGGCCCCCTCCCAGCTCACCCTATTGTTCCCCAGCAGGGGGGCTGCCCGTTGTCTCCCCAGCAGGGCCCCCGGCGGACGTCCCCGTCGGGAAGATCCACGGGGCCAGTCCCAGCCACTCCAGGGGCGACCCCAATGCAGGCACCAGTCCTAGGTTTGCAGTCTCCGCACCACAGGGAAGGCAGAGCGGACCGGGCCTCCTCGTCAGTGCAAGTTGGGACTGCGTCAGGCCTCCTGGCGCATTAAAGAAGGGGGGCAGGCCCCCGCACGTTCCGGGCTTTAAGGGAGCCCCAGGATCAAGACAGTGCGGAGGCTCCTGTGGGATCGGGTTTGGCGCGCAGACTCCAGAGGCGCCTGAGGCAGCCCAGCGGGTCCGGCGAGTCTCCCACCTCCAGGCAGCACCAGGGAGCCTGCCGGGACATCCCAGGCTCACCCAGACAGGGTACAGCAGCAGAGGCCCCTCCTGGGTGTCTCCGGCATACAGCTACCCGGACCCCCTCCCACCCCCCCACCATGTGCGGCCTCCGCTCTCACCGTGGACAAGATGGCACCTGGGCGCTGTCGCGTCTCCCACTGGACGTCCGGGCTTGCCGGATCGGCCCGCAGTGGGCCCCAACTGCTCCGATGTACTGCCGGGTGTCTCCCACAACCCTCCAAACCGGGGGTCGACATGGCGATCACCCCCTCACTTTCAGATACGGCGCGATGGGCCCTGGGGAGACGGAGAACAGAGTGCGACTCACTCCATCGCCTCCCAGGCCACGCCCCCAAGGTGGCTTTTTTTAAGCAGCAGGCAATGGCCAGGGAAGAGAATGATCTTTTGAAACCCAGTGTACGTCGTTTCATCTTGTTAAGAACCACTTTGTAGGTTTCAGTTTGATCTTTTCCATCTCCTTCTCGCTAATCCAAGGGGGCAGTATAAGGGCCAAAAGTCTGCCGCTCTGTGGCTGTGATGGTAATTCCCCACAGGACATGGTTCTTTTTAGGATGGTTTGCAGTTTTTATGACACACCCAGAAAGACCTTTTTAGTTCCAATCCTGAAAAAGGCAAATTTTAGGGAAGTGCGACCCGCTTTTATTTATTTTTTTACAAATGTTCACGTGTAGCACTGTCTTTTACGTGGTTAATTTTTTTTAAATCTACTGTTAGGCTTCGGTCTAGTTGTGATTAATTACCCTGTACTTATAGTCTGTCCATGGTTTTGTATATCCTTGATCATCAAATGTCTTTATCAGTTTTGTTTTGTTGTTGTTAATTTGAGCGTTTTTTTATTAGTTGGTTCTATCTGTGACACTTTGGTGGCAGTTGATTTTGTATTTTTTCTGCCGGTTTAGGGTATTATTTTATTTGGTTTGTTTATGTGAGGTGTTTTTTATCTCATTTTATGTGTACTTTTATGGTTTTATCTTTTGTAACCGAATAAAGATTATTCTGATCTGATCTGAAACTCAAATCAACTCACATTAAGGATGAATTAAGTTAAAGATTACAGCACTACAGCTCTATAGATTTGGTTATTTGGCCTCATGACACTAATAGGCCAGTCCTGGCCTCCAAAGCTTGCTGTGTATTGATTGTAGAAGCGAGATGTGTTAGGTAAGTGCCTGACTGGCCTGTCCTAGGGATGTGCGATAAGCAGCAAATATAAAGATGTGATTGATAGGTTCAAGACCTCTTCATTTTTTTTAAATTGTTTTTTATTGTATTTATCGATCTCCAGAATCACAGCAAAAGTATGGCAACAGTTATACATCACAGGAGCCATGACATTAGTACTTGCACATTCCGTTCAAAAAGAACGTATTTTCATCCATACCAGTTCAAGACCTCTTCATATGTTTGATTCCTCTAGATCTTTGCAATGGTCCAGTGGAGCCAGAGGAGCTATTGAAAGCAGATTTGCTCTGACCTATGTTTTTGCTGGATCCCTCTCTGTTCCCCCCGTACTTTTGTACGCTTGTTCCTCTTTCCACTGAGTGACATTGATAGGGCATTGGCATTAGGTTCACCTTGAGGGTGAGGGCATCATAATAATGAGTCTCTGATATAAAAGAACGCTGTCTCACAGCACAACAGCAAGGACCATGTTTACTTATTTGTTGCCAGAGCTATTGAAGCAAAAACTGTTATCTGGTATGTTATTGTCTGCACTTCTAGTGTCCTCTGACTAGAAATCATATAATGTATTTCAGGAAGAATATCGAGCAGAAGGAATCAGCTGGCATAATATTGATTACATTGACAACAGCAGCTGCATTCAGCTTATCAGCAAGAAGCCAACTGGATTACTTCAGCTTCTGGATGAAGAAAGCAAGTGAGTTAACCTCCCTCAACCATTTGCCTCGCCCTCCATTCTCATGAATATCTTGACTTATATTTTCGTAGCTCATGATATGAGAATACTTTTACATAACGTAATCACACCACACATGTTCCTTCATTTTCATACTGATCAACATGTCTTCCTTGACTTCTAATCTCATGCCACAGATGCTTACACTTCAATTCTCATTCTACAGGTGAGCTATCACATCCACTTGCATTGGAATTTTGTTTGTTGCTAGCTGCATTAATATAATTAGTATGAAGTTCAGCCTCACGAAAAATTCTGTTTTTTGCTAATAAAGTAACAAAACACTTCTGACTTGAACATGGACAGCTTCAAATCCCACCTTTCACCCAACATAGTGTCACTTAGATTCAGCTTGGACACAACTCAAGGAACTCATTCCCAAAAAAACAAAGACTGAAGTAGGCTCTCCATACTAAAAAAATATATAGGAAACGTTCTTCCCAGAAAGCAGCTTCAGAACTGCTGTTCAAGCCCTCATAAAGTTGCATCTGGATGGTGGCAATGTCCTGCGCCATGGCCTCCCAGACTCCATATTGTTCCTCCGGTAAGGGCATACTACACACCACAGCAAGTTACATTCATGGCCTTAATAGGTATGTCACATGAATGCTAGAATGCACACCCTTGTTTGTCCATTCTTCTCAAATATTCACATTGTTTGTGTAACGCTCTCAAGGCGGGAGTGTTGGCGTGCAGCTCCTGTTGCATGCTCTGCCCGTGTATGCTGATAGTATTGCCACAAAAACCAGTACATAACTAAAGCACCAGTACAGGGTGCACAGCCTGAAGTCTGCCCGAGGGCCATTGTATTTCAAACAGTCTCATTTTTCTCCATATTTCATCCATTTTCGTCCATTTTTATCAAAATTAATTGAATAATCCAACAAAATGAGCCAGTAATATTCAGATCTTCCAAAGATTTACTTTCAATGTGATGATTCCATAAAAACAAATTGCAATGTTGATGTCATCCGTAATCATAAAACCCAATGCATTTCGGGAAAGTCCCTTCTTCAGGGGTAACTGCAATACAAACATGTTTGTTTATTTAAGGTCCTGTCACATTACGCATCAGATAACTTATACACAACGCATTAATTGACACACAATTGAATATTAAATTAAGTTTTAACATTCACAGTATAATGTGCTCCCACAATGTATCATTCCCGTCAGGCAACCCTTAAAAAACCGACTTCAGGCTGTGCACCCTGTACTGGTGCTTTAGTTATGTACTGGTTTTTGTCTTAATAGGTATGTCCCATCATTCCAATCGTGACGGAACTCCATTGACTCACCTTGCTGGTGTACTCTAGTTTCAATACCAGCTGCACCATTTATGTAGCCTTCACAACCACCAGCCCCTACCTATCTGGCTGATAAGCTCACCATTTCTGGAGGCTCTTTTCACACCTGCAGCCAGGACACCATCAGATCTGAGGCAAATAAGAGTAAGAAATAAAATAAAATATGGCAACATGTCTTGCGCATCTATCCACCCAGGACCCGGAACAACATCCTTGCATCCATGTACCACCCCATCCCTGTTCCAGTTTAGTAAAGAGCTGAATACACACCTTTTTAAAAAACATGATATCACTTTGCAGTAACAATCCACTTCTTATGCGAGAACCAAACTACCTCTTCAATCATTTGTTGACTGCATCGTCTTTAACCCTGCAAAGCTCTCTGATGCCTTTTGGCAGGGTTCATACTATATAAGTAGCACTTGCATACATTACTTCATGTGCTTGATGGAGGCACTGAATCACAATTATTGATGTTTAGGGGAGTTTTTGTGTAGGAAAGTGTGGGTCTGCCACTTTTTTGATGTTGTGCACAAAGACCAGATGAGTGACCGACATTAATGGGCATCATTCAGCCAGCCCTTAAGAATGCCTTTTTACCCATGCAACTGGGCATTATACAAGAGTATGCCAGAGGAGTTTACCCAGGATTCACCATCAGCCAAAGTAAATGTAGTGAAGTTTCTGCTGAGAAGCAACTAAAAGGAGTTGCAAAGGTGCAGCACATAGGAATGGGCGTGTTACAGATAACCATAATGTTCGAGGCATGTGTGCTATAGATACACATGCTTTGCATACTCCTGCCATCTAGTGTTGGGTCCAGATGTTTGCAAGTTGTTTTTCTTTGAAGAAGTCTTTTCCAGTTACAAGGTAAGGTGACTCCTCCATTCGGTGATAGTGCGCATGGGCATTGACTCCATTGTTAGATTGTTTTCTTTCCGCCATCAGGTTCCGACGTGGTTTGCGGCACTCCGGTTCGAGACCGTTTTTCGGGATCCCTTCGGTGCGCAAGCCACTGTACCTTCATCGGTATTGTTTCAAACACGTTTCCCATCCTCCTTGTGTCAAAAATCGGAAAACTTTCCTTGTTGGATCGGCAAAACTCCAACCGCTGCCTTCAGGCCTAGCCCATTTTCTATTAACTTCCACTCGAGGAAAACATCATAGAGTAATCTGTCGATGGAACAGATTCAGTCCCAATTCTGCCCTCTGTGTCGCTCTAAATATCCGCGCACAGACCTTCAGCAGGTCTGTAACCTGTGCCTGTCTCCGGGGCACAAGGTAGAAGACTTCGACGCCTGTTGCTCATTTCGATGTAAAATGACTCTGCAGGACGGTCAGACTTGATGAAGAGAAATGCAGCGGCAGAGTATCGAAGACACCCCCGATATCTTTGGGGAAGATATCGAACAGGAAGAAATGGTAGCGTCCGCAGCGGAAGAGGCCTCCTCTGTCCAGGACTCCGATTCCGAACTGGAGATCAAACTAGAGTCCCAGTATGTCCCAGCCGGTCAAGGGCCCATGAGTACCAAAACCCTTCTGCCCACAAAACCCTCTTCCACCAAACAAAAGCCATCCAGCCATGGTAGGAACCGAGACTCTGATTCAAATGCCCCGCCCCCCAGCTCGGCACCAGAAGTGCCTTCGGGCTCGGGTCGAGACACCACACCTTCGGCCCCTAAAACTTCGGTTCTGAAGGACAAAAAGGAAAAATTTGGCTGAAAGATGCTCCTTAGAAGACTCCGGAGCCAATTCTGGAAACTATGCATGAAAAGCTGGATCCATAAAAAAAGAAAATTTATATTAATCCAGACACTGGACATATTTCAACAAAACCAGTGATACCATCCTCCTTAAAAGGAAGATTCCTAGCTCACAAGACACAGGATATAAAATTCCTTTAAAAAAGAAAAAGGCTGTGGCTACTAACCCTCTCCACCCCATTCTTTATTCCCCTCCACCATCTTCACCAATACCTTTAGTACCAAGTTCAGACCCTCTAGATATTACACCACAGGGTTCCCCTCAAACAGATCCTGACACAGGGGCTGGGGATGACACTTATGGTCAACCTACTTTTTCACTACTAAGAATGTCCTTCCTGTGGTCTCATTTAAGTACCCCTACAGTGATGAGGGGGACGTTTGAAAATGAGACAACCAAAACTGGGTGGGGGGGTTCCTATATGTATAGTGGTGACTCTCAAGTACTAAGTTACTGAGAGGATCAAAGAAACATGAAGCCAACCCACAACTGCGGGTGGAAAGGGAAGAAGACCCTTTTCTTTTAATTGCCCTCACTCACTCTAGTAGTGACATGCTTCATCATTGGCCATCCCGACTCCTAAAAGTCGGGGTGGGCTCGACCGTCTTTCAGGGAGCACTTCGAGATAATTTGTAAGGGGGCTTATGGTCAACCACCACCAGATCCATGGGATGATTATAATATAGATCCTCCCACAGTCACAGATCCAGATCTTATACCCTGCAAAACCTTCACGTCCTGATGACAACACCTCATATCAGGAGTTAATTGCCAGGGCAACCACATACCATGGAGTAGATCTACATAAAGAATCTTTAGAAGAAGATTTTTTATTTGAAACATTGGGGACCACACATAAGACAACACAGTCTTTAACAATGTTAAAAGGCATGATGCGCCATTCAGAAGACATTTTTAAAGACTCTGTACGCGCACGTATTATAACACCCTGGGTTGATAAAAAAATACAAACCCCACCATCGACCCAATTTTGTATTAGGAGCGAGCTTCCATTAGACTCTTTGGTTGTGTCCAATGCTCGTAAAAGAGCAAATTCCCAACCCTCAGGTGATGCACCACCTTCAGACAAAGAGTCTAAATTAATAGATGCCTCAGGCAAAAGAGTTTCTTCTTCCAAATTTGGTTCCGAAGCTCAGGCAAACATCTCTCACTCTTATTCTAGTGGCTCCCACATGGGCTCACCAACCATGGTTCACAACACTTCGAGAACTCTCAGTAGTTCCACACCAGAAGCTTCATCTCACCTCAAACCTTCCCACCCAGAACCAGGGAGAAATCAGACATCCAAACCCCAGGGAGCTCAATTTAGCGATTTGGCTCCTGAAGTAATATAGTTTGGATACCTAAATCTACCACCAGATTGCATGGCAATTCTTAAAGAAGCAAGGAAATCTACCACTAGAGCATGCTATGCAGCAATGTGGAAAAGGTTTGTTATATATTGTAATATCCAGACAATTGACCTACTAGATGTTTCTGTACAACAAATCATTTGTTGTCTATTGCATCTACAACATGCAGGCCTTGCCTACACGTCCATACGCCTACACCTTGCAGCCGCGGCTGCTTATCTTTAAAACTAACAACATTTATACCTATTCGGACTACCAGTAATTAAAGCTTTATGGAAGTCCTTAAAAGAGTGATACCACCTAAAGTTCCACCTGCACCAGCATGGAACCTTAATATTCTAACAAGACCTATGGTCCACCTTTTGAACCATTGCACAACTGCCCACTGCAATTCCTTTCTTGGAAGGTTGCTTTCTTGATTGCTATCACTTCACTAAGACGTGTCGGTGAGCTTCAAGCACTAACCTTGGAAGAACCATTCTTTCAACTCCACAAAGACAGAGTGGTTCTTCAAACTAACCCAAAGTTCCTTCCAAAGGTAGTCTCTGCTTTTTATATTAACCAATCAGCTGAGTTACCTGTTTTCTTTCCTCAACCTGATTCTGTAGCAGAAAGAGCTCTACATACATTAGATGTCAAAAGTGCATTATTGTATTATATTGATAGAACAAAAGATTTTTGCATAACAAGACATCTTTTTGTTGCCTTTGCTCTCCCTCATAAAACCAAACCTATCTCTAAATCTGGTATTTCTAGATGGGTTGTTAAATGTATCCAAACATGCTATATTAAAGCCTAAGAACTTTGTCTATACCTCCTAGAGCACATTCCATTTGTAAACTAGGGGTATCTATGGCCTTTTTGGTAACTTTACCATAGCTGACATTTGTAAAGCAGCTACATGGTCTACACCACACACATTCACCAAACACTTTTGTGTGGATGTATTAGCACGTCAACATGCTAATGTAGGACAGGCAGTCCTAAAAACTCTTTTTCAGACACTGGTTAGCCACCGCTTTTGGAGAGTACTGCTTTACAGTCTACGCAAAGCATGCGTATCTACAGCACACATGCCTCGAACAGATTGTTACTTACCCTGTAAGCATCTGTTCTTGGCATGTAGAGCTGTAGATTCCATGCGCCCTCCCTCCTCCCCGGTCACCTATGGTCCTTGCAGTTATTATTCATATTGTATATGCATGGACATCTCTGTACTACACTTACTCCATTCTCACCCTCTTGCGGGAAAACAATCTTAACAATTGAGTCGATGCCCATGCGCACTATCACCGAAAGGAGGAGTCCCCTTACCCCGTGACTGAAAAAGACTCCTTTGAAGAAAAACAACTTGCAAACATCTGGACCCAACACTAGATGACAGGAATATGCAAAGCATGTGAATCCAGCTCTACATGCCAAGAACAGATTCTTACAGGGTAAGTAACATAATCCATAGGTTTTGATGTGACTGTGATTCAATGGAGAGCATTACATTACATCACTTGCAACAGCATATGCGCTGAGGAATTCACCCAGGAGTGGCCAGGAGCAAGCCACAGGAATGGGGGTTATACAACAAGCCATTGTGAATGCCAGAGGAGTCCACCACGTCCCATACAAGTCAGAGGCCCTGATTATGAAAATAGGCGCTATTTATTGCACCAGATAAATAAGGATACCACAGGGTACATTGTTTCAGTTGCGATAATTAGCACTTCTTGTGAGTTACTGAGGAATTACATGCGGATTCTGGTATTTAATGCACCAATATATGCATGGTGCTGTAAATACCTTCCAGGTTTCCCCGTTAAACTTTGGCAGGGTTGACCTGCTGATATTTAATGAAGATTGAGCTATTTGACGTATCCATTAATCATCAGATACGTTAAATACAATCAAACTCTTATTTCTGACTCCTTCGCAAACAGGGGTTTATACAGGTGTCAAAACACAATGACTCACTTGTAATCAGGCCCAGAGTAGATCGTTGATATTACTGATGTGCATGAACCTGCCCAGTCTGTAGACCGCTTAATCCAGGCGCTAGAGTCACACTTTAATCACATAACCTTAGCTTGGAGAAATGCCCTGGCTACTAGTGGCAGCTTTGGTAAAGGTTAAGTTCTCTTTTCCCAAGACAAGCGTAGCAGACAAATAGCCATTATGTTTTTTCTATGTCCTGAGAAACAGAGAAACCTTTGCCTGGGGCTCCTACTGCAAAGTAGAAGTCCCCTCCATAACACCCATCAACAGTTTGTTATAGCAGAGATCCCAACTTACAGAAATTTGGTTTGTTTCACTAGTGCCTTCGTAGGTAAATGTCAAGGGAACTTCGGGCATTTGAGCAGGTCAGGGTGTCTCTCCATGGAGCAAGAGTAGAACACCACTCAAAGATGCCCAGCATCATCATAGATCACATTGTCAGCTGCACTCAGTTCTGATACCACAGAGCAATTTTCACAGTCACCCTCTGTTTGAGTAGCGTGACAACACGACGTGCATTAGGACATCTTCTAGGAATCACTACCACTAGGCTGCTGCACCTTTTAACTTGGCTCCATGCATTTTCTGTGCCAGAGCACCTCTGTGCTTTATAGTAGTGCACTGCAGGATCTGATCTGATACGGTTGCACTTAAGCGAGTGGCGCTCAACTTCTCTCAATGATATCCTCTAGTGAGTGGGAGCTCCGTTCCTCGCCGTTTTCACCCACCTTTTCCATAGTCTCCTCATTTCCGTTGCTTCGAGTTTGAGACTGCACCCACCTTAACAGATAAGATCATGTCCCTATCTAAAGCTGTGCAACTCTGATGAAGAGGGGAGCTAACGAGACAGTATATTTCTTTTCTCTGAGATAACACCGATCTGAATCTGGTTCAATCCTCTGGTTCTCCTTAATTTTCAATCTTTAAAAATGTAGGAGCTTCAGCAGTGGAGTAAGCCCTAGTCTCTACTCAAGAATGATATTCCTTGAGCACCAGTTAGTGCTGCCTCCAAACACATATGCCCTTGGTTATTTCATCCAGGGTAAAAACGACAGGAACCGCCCCCTACTCTAGAACTGCCATTACCTCACCCTCGCCACCTCCCCAAATTTGTAGACCCCTGAAAAGTGGTCTAACCACTGTAGCCCGGAAATGTGAGTACATATGGCTTGTCCTGTCCCATTTGTAAAACATGGCCTATTTACTACCCTCCAGAAAAGGGAGTGAAAAGGAAGACGAGATGCAGGTAGGTTTACCAGCTTCCTTTATTCCGTCCAGACTCAACAGCCTCCCGGCAGCAACTGCCAAAGCCCTGCATTCCGTGTTCCACGCAGGGAACACAAGGAAGGAATGCACGAGCACAACACTCCACCCCAAACCAGATCCCAACACACCCCCCTTCCTTCACATGGCAAACACAACACAATAACGAAAACCTACATAACAAAAGAAGCAAAATAAAAGAGAACAAGAAGCCAACATACATTGCAAGGTTAACTGAGGTTGACAGTCGTGCAAGACTCAATACCTGACATAGTCCCGGAATTTGGTGAGAGCAATCCTTGCTCTAGAAGAACTTTCCCGGGGAACAATCTCCCTGCCACGAACGTGAACCCCCCGGCCCCCTCCCAAAGGAGGCACTTCCGAGCAGGAGGTCTGGACTCCCAACTTCCCCCTTACATACTCAGCTTTCGACTCCGGCACAACAGAGACCGCACATTTATTCCAGATCTTACCATTCTCCAATACTACCACATGGTCTCTCACCTACCTCACTCTAACCGGAGCAGAAAAGCGAGAGGATCCTTTGTGAACAAGAACAGGTTTCTTCACCCTCACCCAGTCCCCCACACATACCGGGGAAACCCTGACACATTCAGACGCATATTTGGTTTGAGCAGCAGCCCTGACATCAGCCACCCTGCCCAACTTCCCCAGATCAACCTCTTTTCTTGACATCCAGTCTTTAATCAGCTTGGAACCCGCTACCCTACCTCTTAGCAAGGTGAAAGGAGACATCCCAGTACTTGCGTGAGGAGTGGTTCTCATCGCCCACAACATATCAGTGATCGCCACTTTCCAGTGCAATCCGTTGATCAAAGCCAACTGTAGCTGATCCTTGATGACATGGTTCAAGCGCTCAACAAGACCGTTGCTGCGGGGATGATACAGGGAAGTGAGGATATGCTTGATGCCATGCTCCTTTAGGAATACCTGCATCTCCACGGACACCAACTGGGTCCCGTTGTCAATCACCAACTCTTCCGGAAACCCCTCCCGAAGAAAGACATCCTTGAAAAAGTTGATGATGGTAGCAGAATTGACCCCATCCACAAACCTCACCTAGGGCCATTTAGACATATAATCAATCAACACCAAGGCATATTTAGGAGAGTTTCCCATCACACCAAAAGGACCAGCCATATCAAAAGCCAGCTTGCACCAAGGTGAGTTCTTTACAGCAATGGGATTGATGGGAGAGGGATAAGTTACCTGGGTTTTGTCACTAAGGACACACGCACCACAATCCCGAACACAATGTTCTATGGACCTATCCACACCCGGCCACCAGAAGTCCTCTCCAACTCTGCGCTTCATGGCACGAATGCCAAGGTGACCTTCGTGATCCAGATCCAAAACTTTCTTGCGCATGCACACCGGCACAACCAATAACCCTCCCCTCCGCAGAATTCCATCCACAAGGGACAATTCATCGCTTACTCTCTTGAAAGGGATCAGCTCAGGAGCCAAATTCATGTTGTTGGGCCAACCGTGAACCACAAAATCCATCACCCTACTGATCTCAACATCCTCGGACACAGCTAGTTTCCAATCAAGTTCGGAGAGAGCACCTTCAACAGTGTCCGCCACTCCACCTACAGCACACACCATTTCCAGGTCCTCCCCCAAAGTGTCATCAGCAACCACCGTGAGGGGTAACCTGGACAGACAATCGGCAACGTGATTCTTCACACCTGCCACATACTCCAGGCGATAGTTAAACTCATTCAGTCTGTACTGCCACTTGGCTATGCATGGAGTGGCCCTTCCACCCCCTTTGGTGGTAAAAAGATCCACCAATGGTTTATGGTCGGTTCTCAGGACAAATTTTTTCCCCACAAAAAGTTCCTAAAATACTGTACACCCCACCAGTGGGCTAGGGCCTCCTTTTCAATCGTAGAATAAGTGTTCTCCGCCCACCGCAGTGCTCTAGAGGCAAAAGCGATGGTCTCCTCCCTACCGTCAGATCTCTTCTGCATAAGAACAGCCCCTAAGCCCACATTGCTAGCATCCGTAGTGACAATGCAACGATCATTGATGTTAAATAACTTAAGGGGGCGTGCCTGTACAATTGCCTCCTTCAGGAGCTTAAAATCACGACCACACTCATCCGTCCACTCATACCTTGCATTCTTTTTCAGGAGCTCGCGCAAACACGCCGTTCTGTCTGAGAAGTTGCCCACAAATTTGGCGTAGTATTCCACCAGCCCTAGGAAGGAACGAAGCTGGTCCTTATTCTGTGGTTCAGGTGCATTTTGGATGGCATCTAAAATCTTTACCTTGGGTTCAACCCCCCTCCCGGAAATGTGATGACCCAGATAGTCTACACCTTCCAGAAAAAATTTGCATTTGTCCTTCCTCAACGTTAACCCACTTGACCTGATAATCTCCAACACCTGCTTGACCCTGGGATCATGCTCTAACTCGGTTTTCCCATAGATAAGAATGTCGTCTTGGAAAAACACGACTCCTGCAGTGCTCTTAAACAGATTCCCCATGAGGCGCTGGAACACTGCAGAAGCCGACGCCAATACAAAAGGCATGCGTATATAACAAAAGGCACCTTCAGGTGTCACAAAGGACATGAGGTGTCTTGAGTCCTTGCACAATTCCACCTGGTGGTAAGCTGAGGTGATGTTGAGTGAGGAGAAGTACTTGGCACCCTCCAAGGTTGCTAGCATCTCGTTGATGTTGGGCAGGGGTTGGCGATCCACCCATATGTTAGAATTAAGATCGCGCAAGTCCACACACGATGGAAGCCAACCATTCGGATCCCTCAATGGGCTCAATTACACCCATGGTGCACAACCGCTCAAGCTCCTGCTTGAGTTCACTACGTAAGCTCAACGGTACCATGCGCACCTTGTGTGCAACTGCCTTCGCACCCTCCTTAAGGACAATGCGGTGTTGAAAACCCTTGAGTTTCCCCAGCTCACCACTAAAAATCTCAGGAAACCTTTGGATCCAGTCATCATCGGATAAACGTCCCACGGTGACTGCGTGCACAGGGGTGGCAGGCGAAGAAGTACAGTAGAACTGTCTGGCTTCTTGTTTTGACAAAACCATATCCAGATGATTGGGATCCAGAATGATCCCAAGCTCACCTTGCTCCTCCCACCCCAATAAATTTGCACCATCCTTAACAATGTATACTGTTCCCCAACCAAAATCCCTTTGAACTCCAACTTGCCCTCAAACTTGCCAAGGACCTCCACTCTTTTTCCACCATACGCAAAGATCTTTATGCTGGACTGGTTCACCAAAATATCACCCAACCTTTCAAGGTCCTTGGCGTTGATGAGTGTAAATGGAGAACCTGAATCAGCAAGAAATCTTACATTCGTGCCGTTCACACTTATTGCACACGCAGGGGATTTCCTTTTACGTGGTTCAACAATGGAAGCTGTTTCTACAACACCTTCCGACTGCATGGACAAAGAGGACAACATTAACAAGACATTGCTCTCATTTTCCTCCCCAGAATCAGCATAGTCCTCTTCAATGGTTTTCACAGATTGCGACAGCCCCTTGTGCGTTCCTGTAGCCTTACATACACGCGCTAAATGTCCTTTCTTGCCACATTTGAAACAAGTTTGGTTACAGCAAAGCAAAACTTAGAATTCCCCAGGTATGATTTGCTCCCACAACGGAAACAAGAGAGATCAGCCTTCTCGAATTTGGGTTTGGATGAACCAGGTGCAGGTATAGAAACGCGAGTCACATTCGCGTTGGTGCCCTTCACAGGTTTGCTATTGTGGTTTGCACTAACCATCTTAACTTCGTTTGATAGTGCTGTCCCACCCATCTCTTTCATACAAAACTGGGAATGCTCGATGTTTCTAGCTAGGGTGAGAGCAGTTTCCAAGTCTGGATCTTCAGAAGATAAGAGTTTTTCCTGAATCTTTCTATTGCACAAACGTTCAATTAGCTGATCGCGGATTATCTCACCCCTAAATTCCCTATAATTGCAAGTGGCAGCTAGGGTTCTGAGTGCGGCCACAAAATCATCGATGGATTCACCAGGAACCTTAGCACGTTGCAAAAATTTGTGACGCTCCAGTACTGTATTTCTCTTGGGGTTGAACCTCTTGTCCAGTGTTTTGATGAGTGAAGCATAGTCATCTACAATTAAAGAATCACCGTCATCGTCCCCACTTACATGTGTACTTACTAGCTCCAGAGGTAAAGTCTTTCAAATACTTCTGCCCTCGGAACACAAATTGTATACCAGTAAGGCTTTCTTCTTCTTCGAGGTGAAAGTGTCCCCGTCTATCGCCTCAAGATAAGCGTCAAATGTCTCCTTCCACTGCTGCCAATTGAGAGGAGGAGTACCGGGTGATTGCAAAAAGGCAGGTGGTGCGAGTACGCAATCCATTGGGTGGCCGTGCGTGTGCGAGTTGCTTCCCCAAAAAAAGAAAAAACACAGCCCAGCAACGATCAGCCTACACGTAGAAATTGCCTTTCAAACTAGTCTAGAGTGCAAGACGTGCAAATCCACTACCAGTTATGCTGGAGACACAGCCAAAATGCAGTTAAAGGAGTACAAGGTGTGCACATCACCGACGTGCAAACTCTCTACACATTTGAGTTAGCATCAGGATTGATTGAAGAATTCCACTAAATGGTCACAGTGCCACCACTGGAAATTCCCCGGAATATGCTGTGCGCATCAACGATTACTTCCAGAACTGAGCGCATAAATAGGAATCCGGACAGCTGTGCGCACCAGCGGTACTAGCAACACTCACGTTGCTATGGCAGTGCACAACAAAGCGAAATGCGGCAATCCAAAATGGCCGCATGTAACGTAACGACGTAGCGTTAGTACGGGGCCAGGCAAGTCAGGCAAAGACTCCAATCGACGTCACAGGCAGGGGAGGCATGAGAAGCAACGGAAGATTTACTTCAACCACGCGCGCATCCCCAACATCAATAGAAAAGTACCTCAAAGGGGAGAAAATCCTGCGTTGGCAGAATCAAGACCACAGCAGGACACAACAGGGATCCACAACGATGACCAGATCATCAGGGATGACAGCAGAAGTACGGCGGCGCCACACGGAGAACAGCAGAAGCGGAGCCCAGATGAGTCGGCCAGCAGGCACAAGGTTCACACCAGGATGAGGAGGCCGAGGACGGGACAACTCATCGTCGCCACTGAAAAGGAAGACGAGATGCAGGTAGGTTTACCAGCTTCCTTTATTCCGTCCAGACTCTACAGCCTCCCGGCAGCAACTGCCAAAGCCCCACATTCCGTGTTCCACGCAGGGAACACAAGGAAGGAATGCACAAGCACAACACTCCACCCCAAACCAGATCCCAACAGGGAGCTATCTTCACACTCACTTGCCTGGATTAATTCCTCCCAGGCTAATTCCTGCAAGGCATATTTACACTTAGCTAGTGCCTGTTTGTAGGCCTGCCTACAGACTGCTACAAATATCCTATCTCTTGGGACCAGCTTCAGGGCCACCTTCAACTGCCGTTGGCACTTGGAGAAGGCCGTGTCAAACCATTTTGGGTCTTGCTCACCCAGGTGGGTTATTGGTACTGAGAGTAGTTCCATGCCTTTTCAGGCAATACCCTCAAATGCTTGCAGAGTGTCCTTCTCAAAGGCATCTGCATTCAAACAGATGGAGATCTCCTGAGCAGTGTTGGAAAAGAGGGACACCTTAACCGCGGCGTGAATTCCGCCGCGGTGCGGCGGTTTTAATGAGTGGGCGGGGCCGCGTCTGCCAACGGACGTGCGCAGGACTACGGAGGTAGTGCTCGCGACGGCCGTTGGCCGACGGGAGCACTTAAGGGGTTAATGTGCGTTGGGTCCACCTGGGACCAGTTAAGTCTCCTACCTTCTGCATTCGCTGGGGGTCCCTTTCAACGTGCTGAAGTCACTTCTGACTCCTTCTCAGAGGCTCTTCTTCATTGGAGCCGTTCTGAACACAGCTCGGTTTCGTGCCTTCCCCCGGGAAAGAGTCCAGCACATTCAGGCTATGAACCTGATCTTTCAGCCTCGGTCCTAGATTCCAGTGAGGTGAACTCTGTGACTGCTTGGACTGATAGTCTACTGTATCCTGCTGGTCAAGCAAACCAGGTGGCATATGCAGTGTAATCTAAAGTCCCAGTGGGCCCAACATCAACAGGGTCTCTCCGACCGCTTATAGATTTCGGAAGAGCCTGCAAAAGATCTTCAGTGGTGGCTTCTGAACTGCGATTGGGTTAGTGGTAGCCCCCTCTCAGAGCTGTGACCGATGCATTGCTTCTGTGTTCGGACGGCCATCTGGGAGAGGTGGAGATCAGAGGCCGCTGGTCTCCTGCAGAGTTCCTGCTCCACATCAACAATTTGGAGCTGAAGGCCATCCGCTTGGAGTCAAAAGCCTTCCTGCCATCCATCATAGGGAGGCTGATAGAGGTGCTCATGGCCACCACCACCACCATGTGGTACTGCAACAAGCAGGGCGGGTTGCGTCACAGATTCTGTGCCAGGAGGGCTTGCGCCTCTGCATATGGCTGGACCTCAAGGAATTTCATGGGATGCCTGGGCAGTAGAGCTTAGCCTTTGACACCTAGCGGATCACGAATGGGAGGTACACCTGGAGGTGGCGGCTCAAGGTCTCTTCCCAGAGGTTGTTGGTCATCTTGGCATCCCTTGGCGAAAACTGCATGCGTCTATCGTTGGGACAGATTTGTGGCTAGGTGCAGGACACACCAGATCAACCCCTTGCTGGCCAATTTATCTGACGTTCTGTCATTTGTTTTGCCTTTTGCCTGGCAAACATTGCTTTAAAGGTTATTTTTCGGCCCTTTCAGACTTCCTCTGGTTAAAAGATCAGTCTTCACTGGTATTTTTGGTATTTATTTATTTAACTGCATAAGTTAATTAAAACCATTGCATTACAATAAAACATAAAAAAAAAGGTAAGAACATCTCAATTCATAGAAATAAAACAGGATCTGAGAAAGTGCAATAATTAAAATGCCAGCCTTTGTTTAAAGGCTTCTTCTCATGATTTCAATTGGGTGTTGCTTTTTGGCTAGACCCATAAGAAAATGTCACCCTGCTGGCTCCTTCAAATCATCAAGGCTGCTTTAATTTCTTTTCTTTTTGCTGATACTCTTTTTCTTATCAAGTGATTATACTTGGCGACTGTGTTGGGAAATGGACTTTGAACGGCGTTTGAACGGTTCTAGGAATGGGTCGGGGGGCCAAGCCAAGGTACATAGCACCTCTGATAGTTTGAACGAATCTTCCACAGCGAGCCAGGATATAAGGTTCATTTTGTGTAAAGCATAGAGCAGAGGCTCCCTGGCAGGTGGTTACTTTTTCTTTCAAGCAAAGGTCTCTAAGTAGAAGCCTCCTTTCTGTTGGTAAAGTCAGGCAGCAGCACAGAAGGTGCAGCCATGATTCTCGTTTATATTCACATAAGCGGCATGCTCCTCCTGTGTTTTGATCTGCCCAAACTCGACTGAAATCCGTGATTGGGAGTGCCAGCAGTCGCATATACATAATCTCTCTTCTGGCCTTAAGGTTGAGCAGGGCGGTAAAATAAGGCTGAGGTTTATTTATTAAATATGAATCATTCAGCGGTATCTTGAAGGGTAGTGTTTTTAATGCTGCCTGGTCTTGCTGATAAGAAACTTGTTGTACTTGTTTGTTGATGCGCGTTTTCCAGATCATATAGGTAATACAAGTCAGAACAGGTGCTGATTTATTTATTTCAAGGGAATCCATAGCTTTTATGAGCTGCTTGTTCCATGGCGAACCAGTTTTTTCAAATATGTCTCTGAGGCAGCTTTTTAAGGTATCCCCTGAAGATTTTAAAATTCGGATATAGTATTTTAAAAAGTCGGCCTCGAGGTTTAGTGATTGTTTAACTAACCCGAGCTCTAGTCTAAGTCTCGCCCTTGAAAGGTGTTTTGGTAGTTGAAAGATTCTTTTATAGGCCACGCACTGAGCTCGCTCTAAGGTTTCTGAACAAGCACCCGGAAATGCTTGGTGCCCGTACGAGAGTGCTGGGAGAAGTGAGGCTTGAGTGACCTTTCTTATAGCCTCTGCTGACGGACTATCTAGCTTGTTATTCAATTTTGTTAATCCATACGTTATAGCCGTCGATTTATGGATCAGATCCTTTTTATGAGCGGTTGATCTTGCTGTTTCTGTGAGCCATATCCCCAAGTACTTATATTTCTGCACTATAGTAATTATCCTAGAGCCAATTGTACATGTAATACGTTTTTTGTGTTTTTGCCGACCTATTACTAAAATCTTGGTTTTATCTGGATTGATGGTAAGATAGTTAGATGTACAATATTCATGAAAACTAGTCAGTCTTCACTGTTTGTCATCTGTTGTGATGCGATTTCTGAACGTGCTTGTACATGTTTCCCCCTTCTTCTTTTGTCATGCACCAATGAGACCCTAATCTGGTTCTGACTTATCTGATGTGTACTCTGTTCGAGACGCTTCACAGCTATCCATTGCAGCTCCTTAACATTAACACTGTGTTTCTTGTTGACATCACTTCGGCATGGGTAGTGAATGAGCTTCAGGCTCTTTGTGCCATTCCACTATACACTACCTTCTTCCCAGACAAACAGGTTCTGCGGACTCTTGCATACTTCCTGCCGAAAATTGTGGCAGTGTTCCACGTTGTCAAACCATCACCCTGCTGACGTTCTATGCTCTGCCTCACCCCTCCAAGGAGGAGCTCTGAGCTTCTACATCGATCCTACCACCAAGTGGACGATTAGCTCTTTGTGAGGTTCTCTGGAGTGAAAAAATCAAAACCGTGCAGAAGAGAACCATCTCCCTCTGGATCGTGCTCTGCATACAGATCTATTACGCACTGGCAAAAAAGCAGCCTGGAGAAGGGCTGCATGCTCATTCAACCAGTACCAAAGCGGCTACCACTGCATTAGCATGTGGTGTCCCTGTCCTAGACATTTGCAAGGGAGCTAAGTGGGCATCCCTCCATGTTTTTACAAACCACTATTGTATGGACTGTCAGGTTTACCGAGAAGGGCATTTTTCCCGCTTGGTCCTACAGGACATTATGGTTTGATTCCACTCTCAGACCCACCTCCTATAGGTATTGCTTTAGTATCTATTCAAAAGGTGAGGAATTTGGAGGGCGTGGCCTAGCGATCCATCATGGTGGACGCGAGTTAGGCGAGCTCCGCTCAGCCCTGCCAGACATCCTACATTTATCCTACCTCATTGGCCATTTCGCCCCTGAAACAACTCCAGCTACAGTGGTAGAGTCGGGTGGCGGCAATCGCGGCACACAGGAGCGCCGAAAAGGAGATCTGGAAGCGGCAGCTGTGGCACACGGGCCGGGCTGCCCAACGAGCGATATTGGGGCGGAGCTTCCAGGGCGGTTGCCGGAGGTGAGAGCGGCGGACGCGGCACCGCTGAGGGAACCGCGAGAGTGAGGGCTGGCTGAGGGCCGCAATTGCTTCTGGGGGCCTGCACGGAGCATCGGCAACGGCGTGTGCATGGCAGGGAGGATTCTGACGGCGGCCCGGTGAGTGTCCTCTATTCCCCCCTCCTCCATTGTCTCATCCCGGCGGTCGGATCGGGCCGCGCGCGAGGGGGGGGCTGCGGCGGGCGTGTAGAGAGGGCCGTGCTGAGAGGCCAGACCGGGCACTGGGCCGCCGGGGGCCGAGCTGACGGCTGTGGGGCCCAGAGATTGAGAGGAGCCCCAGACAGTGGAAATCAGACCTGCGCTTGTGACCATACCTCCTGGCCTGCACTGAATATAGGCCTTCGGAGCAGATGCTGGCATGATAGCGGTTGGGCCCCATAGGAAGTGGAGATTTACTCGGCAGTGGGCAGGTTTTGGACGGCGCACACAGTGCTGGAGCCAGGCGCAGGCCCCGTGACGCACTACCCTTAACGGTCGGGAGCGGTGAACAGGCAGGGAGCGGGACACCCATTAGTGGGGGAGGAGGTACGACTGCCTGCGGAAGCGGCCGGGTTAGATCTCCGTGCAGCTTGTGGGCAGGAGGCCTCAGCCCGGGCCCGTTACCCTAGGAACCCACGTGCAGAGACGGACACTAGGGGAAAAGAAGGGAAGATCCTCACACCGCAGGATATACTTGCGCGGTTCGTCCTGAGGGCCCGACTCGGGCCTAGAGGTGTTATATTGAGGAACTAGTGTCCAGAATACACCATGACGAAGGACAAGATGGTGGGAGGGTTGTGAGAAGTTGGCCTGGCATATGCTGTCCACTAATTATAGTGGGCACCTTGCACCAGTCCAAATCGACTCTTATGGTAGATAGGTTTAAGACAACCTTTTAAAGAAAGCTATCCTAGTGGTAGCTGTGGAGAGCAGCCTTCAGGCTAAGTCTCGGAGGAATGTAAAGCAGCTTGTTTTACCATATAATCTCTTGAATCACCAAATGAAAAGACACCACACAGGTATATATATCAAATATATATGTATTTATTTCTAAATAACTCTCTACTAATCTCTTTATGAGATTAGAAGACAAACATATGCACAAATCAACGTTTCACAATAAGTTGAGCACAAAATATGGCTGGGGCCCTAGGGGCGTACCAGACCATATACTAAGTAAGAGACTTAGAAACAACGACTTGCAAGGAGACAAGGCCTAGGGCCTTCAGAAGTGCTGGGGCCTCACGAAACCACCCAAGGCAGGTAAGTAAAGGACCCACGGGGGACGCGTGCAGTGTGGATACACAGGCGCGAATCGCCGTTAACTTCAATGGGGCAAGTCGCGGTTGGAAATAAAGAGTTTTAGGATACTTCGGGAGAACCTACAAGCAAATCACTTACAGGGTAAGTAGTTCTAGGGCCCACACCCACAGGAGCACCGTAGTGCTGGAGTTACCTCACCCAGGGAAGCCGGGTGCACAGGTGTCCTTTGGTGTCGGGTCGCGGCGTCGTTTTCAATGGCGAACAAAGAAGACTTGCTGCTTGCGGGAGCTGAAGAAGTGTCCGGTGGAATCCAAGCCTGGATTCTGAAGAAGGATGACCTGAAAGCAGAGGGGACAGTGTTCAAAGTCACTTGGCAGTGACCCGGGGCAAGGAAGATGGATGCCCACCGTCGTCGGTCGCTTCAGGTCGGTTGCAGGTGCCTTGACTCTTCAGCCACGTGGTCCAGGAGGCGTCGACGACAACCAGGAGCTGGATTCGGTGTGTCCTCGACGTCTGCAGCTGACTGCGGTGTCGGCAACTCGATCGGAGCCAACAAGCCTTGGCAGCCGCAAGTCTCGGGGAGATGAAGAAAAGTCGATGGCGCAGACCAGCAAGGTCTGAGGGACTCACCCAGCGAGGGTAAGTCAGGGCAGGCCTGGAGCAACCAGGGGAGCCCTTTGGTTTCTTTAAGAAGTCTTCTGGGGACCCACAAGCCAGCGGGCAAGGGATCGCGAAGACACCTCGGGCGGAATCACTCAACAGGGGCCCACGGTCACTCGGGACGGTGTAGGCCTCTGATCTTCGGAGGGATTCCTGCTGGAGGTCGGGACCACACGTGGTCCAAAGCACAAGTTCGTCGAACGTTGTGAAGGGGTTGCACTCGACAATAGTGCACGGTACCCAGGGGTCGCGGTTCCTCGTTACTCGTGGGGTCCACTTGCCTCAGCTTCGCTGGGGACTCACGATGGCCTGGGAGAGGTCAGGAAATCCACTTCTTGGGCTGCAGGGAGTTCGGACTCCGGCGGGAGCGGCGTAGTTTGCGACCGTCGTTGTCGTTTTTGGTGCCTGCCAAGCAGGGGAGTCACTCCTTGACTCCAAGGGAGATTCTTCTGTCTTCCAAAGGTAGTGGAACGTCGAAGGGCCAGGATTCTTCTGTAGAGCGTCGTCCAGGGGTTATCTGCTTTGCAATGGCAAGGTTCCCCCTCTTATACTAAAAAGAGGGGAAGGACTAGCTCTATGACCCCACCTATGGGAGGGTCAAGGGAGGGGTGGCTACACCCACTTCCCTTTGTCCAGTTTCGCGCCAGAGCAGGGGCAGGTAGCCCCTGAGCTGGTTTGAACTGGCATATGCACAGAGGAGCCTTCTGCTCCCCCAGTGCAGGACTTCAAAGCACTCTAAGAGTGCACCCACCCAGCCCCAATACACTAAACCCTGTCTGGAAGGTGGTTACACCTCCCTGTGACAGGATGCCTATTGTTGGGCTTCCTCCACTGCGAGTTTCGGTCATCAGCAGGAGGGCAGCCCAGTGTCTGTGACTGGTGGCATCCATTTTGTGATGCCAGGGCTCTTTAGGATTCTACCGCGTTTCCACAGCAGGTACATGTCTTATCCCTCTAGAAGGGTGGAATGCTACCCCCGCCGCCAAGATTGGCGGGGGGTAGTATTCCAAGATGTTTGACACCAAACACGACATGTTTTGATGCAGCCATTCCAAAGTTAGCATTTACCGCGAGGATATAATGCACTTAAATAGTATATGGTTTAACCGCATCCACAAACAGCACCAGAGAATAGACTCTGAGAGCTGCAGAGGGGTCCTGCTCAGGCAGAGGCACCCCCTCACATAGAAGCCAAGCACCCTGCCCTCAGGATTGATAGGGCCTGCCTTAGGGGTGACTGATAGGTTTATATGTGTGTGCAGGAGAGATATAGGAAACCTATATCTCAGTGAGGGGTGCTAGCACCACCTCACCCAGGCTGCAGTAGCAGGCCTGTGGTGTCAGATTTAGACTGCTTCCCAGGGGTGGCATAACACATGCTGCAGCCCCTGGTAGGCCTGTGAAGTACCTATGCCCTTGGCACCTAAGGTACCATATACTAGGGACTCATAAGGCACCACAGTATCCAATCACTAGTGCACCTAGAGTGCACTCCATGTCGTTTAGAGAGAACAGAGAGGCTGGGGCCCTGATTGGCAGGGACCCAGCCAGACTATAGCCAGAAACCAGTGCTAACATCAGAAAAAAGTGGGGGCAACATAAGAGGCAGATCCTACTCTCCTACACAACCCCCCCAAACGTAGGGACACTAAACTAACCTTGACCAGTTGAGTCTTCGTGTTCAAAGTGGAAATACCTTGAGAGTCCATCTGCATTGGCATGTTGGGTCCCAGGCCTATGTTCCACTGTATAGTCCATCCCCTGTAGGGAAATGGACCACCTCAAAAGTTTTGGGTTTTCACCTTTCATCTGCTTTAGCCATAGGAGGGGCTTGTGGTCAGTCTGAACTATGAAGTGAGTACCAAACAAGTATGGCCTCAGCTTCTTCAGGGCCCAAACCACAGCAAAGGCCTCCTCTCTATAGCTGACCAACGTTTCTCTCTAGGGGTCAGCCTTCTGCTAATAAAAGCCACTGGCTGGTCTTGACCTTCATCATTCAGTTGAGACAGTACAGCTCCCACACCCAGCTCAGAAGCATCTGTTTGGACAATGAACTTTTTGGTGTAGTCTGGACTCTGTAAGATGGGGGCAGTGCACATGGCCTGCTTTAGGTCTTCAAATGCCTTTTGACAGCTAGCTGTCCACTGAACCTTTTTTGGCATTTTCTTAGAGGTAAGATCATTCAAGGGGTCACTATAGATCCATATCCCTTGACAAACCTCCTATAGTACCCAGTCAGGCCTAAGAAGGCTCTCACCTGTGTCTGGGTGGTTGGAGCAACCCATTCCAGTATGGTTTGGATTTTGCTCTGCAAAGGCTGAACCTGGCCTCCACCTACAAGGTGGCCCAGGTACACAACCTGACTCTGCCCTATCTGGCACTTGGTGGCCTTGATAGTGAGGCCTGCTTTCTGCAGGGCCTCCAAAACATTTCTGAGGTGGACCAGGTGATCCTGCCAGGAGGAACTAAAGACAGCAATATCATCTAGATAAGCTGAGCAATAAGTTTCCATCCCTGCCAGAACTTTATTCACCAACCTCTGAAAAGTGGCAGGTGCATTCTTCAATCCAAAGGGCATCACCACAAAGTGGTAGTGCCCACCAGGGGTCGAAAATGCTGTTTTGGCTTTTGCATCATCAGCTAATCTGATTTGCCAGTAGCCAGCTGTTAGGTCAAATGTGCTTAGATACTTGGCTGAGGCCAAAGTATCAATCAGCTCATCTGCCCTTGGTATGGGATAGGCATCAGTCCTAGTGACTGCATTGAGGCCTCTGTAGTCTACACAAAACCTCATTTCTTTCTTACCACCCTGGGTATGAGGCTTGGGTACCAGGACTACTGGGCTAGCCCAAGGGCTATCTGAAGGCTCAATCACGCCTAACTCCAACATTTTCTGGACTTCAGTCCTGATACAGTCCCTGACATGGTCAGGTTGCCTGTAGATTTTATTCTTGACAGGCAGACTGTCCCCAGTGTCCACCTCATGGGTGCACCAGGTAGTCTGACTAGGGGTCAGGCTAAACATATGTCTAAACTGTTGCAGAACTTGTCTGCACTCAGTTTGCTGATGGTCAGTGAGGCTGCTTGCCAAAGCAACACCATCTACTGACCCATCATCAGGGTTCTGAGAGAGCAGGTCAGGGAGAGGGTCACTCTCCTCCTCCTGGTCCTCATCAGTTGCCATGAGCAAGCCCATGTCAGCCCTGTCAACATATGGCTTTAATCTGTTGACATGAAGCACCCTTAGGGGGCTCCTGGGAGTTCCAAGATTCACCAGATAGGTGACTTCTCCCTTCTGTTCAACTATTGTATGGGGGCCACTCCACTTGTCCTGGAGGGCTGCTGGGGCCACAGGCTCCAACACCCACACTTTCTGTCCTGGCTGGTATACAGTCAGCACAGCTCTTTGGTCATGCCAAGCTTTTTGCAATTCTTGGCTGGCCTCCAGGTTTTTGGTTGCCTTTTTCATGTACTCTGCCATCCGGGAGCGGAGACCAAGTACATAGTCCATCACATCTTGTTTGGGGGCTTGAGAGGTAACTCCCAGCCCTCTTTTACCAAACATAGTGGACCTCTCACAGGATGCCCAAACAGAAGCTCAAATGGGCTGTAGCCAACCCCCTTCTGTGGAACCTCTCTGTATGCAAACAAAAGGCAAGGAAGAAGAAGGTCCCATTTCCGCCTAAGCTTCTCTGGGAGTCCCTTAATCATTCCTTTCAAGGTCTTGTTGAAGCGTTCAACTAAACCATTGCATTGTGGGTGATAGGGGGTGGTGAACTTATAAGTTACACCACACTCCTTCCACATTGCTTTCAGATATCCTGACATGAAGTTGGTACCTCTGTCAGAAATGACCTCCTTTGGAAAACCCACTCTGGAGAAAACTCCAATGAGGGCTCTTGCCACCACAGGTGCTGTGGTGGTCCTCAGGGGAATTGCCTCTGGGTACCTGGTGGCATGATCCACTACCACCAGGATAAATCTGTGCCCAGATGCGGTCTGAGGGTCAAGGGGACCAACAATGTCAATCCCTACCCTTTCAAAGGGTACCCCCACCACAGGTAGTGGTATCAGGGGGGCCTTTGTTGTGCCACCTGCCTTACCACTGGCTTGGCAAGTGACACAGGAGCGACAAAACTCCTTTGTGTCCTCTGACATATGTGGCCAATGAAAATGTGGAACAAGCCTGTCCCAGGTCTTGTTTTGGCCCAAGTGTCCTGCTAAAGGGATGTCATGTGCTAAGGTCAAGAGGAACCCCTAAACTTCTGAGGTATTACCAACCTCCTGGTGGCTCCAGGGGCTGGGTCTCTACCCTCAGAATATAGGAGTCCCTCATCCCAATAAACTTTATGGGACCCACTAGCACTCCCAGCAGCCTCAGCAGCAGCCTGCTGTCTGAGGGGTTCAAGAGAGGGGCAGCACTGTTGCTCCTTGCTCAGATCTTCCCTGGAAGGGCCCCCTGCCCCCAAGAACTCAACCTGGTCAGGTTCAAGTCCCTCTGGGGCAGTTCCTTCTTCAGGTTCTGCTTCACCTCCCTCTGGAAGTGAATCCTTGATCTGAGACAGAGGGGAAGGCACTGCCTTAACCCTACTGCTCCTCCTCTTGGGAAGCATCTGGTCCATTGTTCCAGGATCCAGAGCTGGTTCAGTGTCATGCATTCTTGCTTGTGACCTGGTCACAGCAAATACCTCTGCAGGGATGCCCAACATCTCAGCATGAGTCCATAACTCTACTTCAGACCAGGCTGAAGTCTCTAGATCATTGCCCAATAGACATTCTACAGGGAGGTCTGCACTAACTACAACCTTCTTGAGGCCAGTTACCCCTCCCCAGGAGAAATTCACAACTGCCAGACTATGGTTGGTCTGGACATTGCTTGCATTGGTCACCTGGTACATTTCACCCAGGATGATCTGTCCAGGGTCCACTAGGTCCTCTGCCACCATGGTGACACTAGCACCTGTGTCCCTAAATGCCAAAGCCTGTTTGCCATTTATCAAAGGCTGCTGTTTGTACTTGCCCAGATTACTGGGGCTTACTAGGAAGGACATATCAATGTTTCCCTCACAAATCAGCATTGCCTGAGTGGTCACTCTGACTAGGTCAGAATCCACTTCAGAACCCAGGGTCAACCCTACTACACCCTTATTCTGAGTACCACCTCCACCAGTAGCTGAGCTAGGGGGCACAGTTGCCTTAGGGGCAGGAGTGGTGGTGGTTTGGTCTTTGGACTTGGTACAATCAGAAGTCCAGTGCCCTTTCTGTTTACAGAATTTGCACCAGGGCTTCTTTTGGCCTTTTCCCTTGTTGGACTGTGACTCCCCACCAGATGCAGATTTTTGGGGCCCTTGTGAAGACTTCTGGTCTTTTGACTTATCCCCACCTTTCTCAGGGCCTTTAGGATCTTGCTTCTTAGTGTCACCCCCTTGGTTCTGGGTTTTCTGCCTCACCCTGGTTCTGACCCATTTGTCTGCCTTCTTTCCCAATTCTTGGGGAGAGGTCAGATCAGAGTCCACCAGGTACTGATGCAACAACTGGTTCTGGCAATTATTTAGGATCTGTTCTCTCATCATCAGATTATACAATCCCTTGAAATCAGTAACCCTACTGCCAACCAGCCAACCCTCTAGAGCCTTGGTTGCACAATCAACAAAGTCAGTCCAGTCCTGAGTCTGTGCCTTCTGGGTATCTCTGAACTTTAACCTGTACTGCTCAGTGGTTAAGCCAAACCCATCTATCAGTGCACTCTTCAGGACCTCATAATCATTAGCATCCTCCTCTCTAACAGTGAGGAGCTTGTCTCTTCCTTTATCTGAAAAGGAGAGCCACAAGATTGCTGCCCACTGCTTTTGGGGGACCTGCTGTACTCTACAGGCCCTCTCCATAGCAGTTATCCACTTGTGGATATCATCCCCACTCTGGTAGGGAGGAACAACCTTGCTCAGGTTCCTATGGTCAGGAATATATTCTCTGCCTCTAGGGACACTGTTGCTGCCACCAGGGGGTTCTAAACCCTCCCTTCTGGAAGCTCTCTGGATCTCCAGGGCTTCTCTATCCAGTGCCAACTGCTTGGTTCTGAGGGCCACTTTGGCTTCCTCATACTGGAGCAGTTTGCACCTTCTCTCAGAGGAGGTCTCTCTTAAGTTAAAGTATGAGCTCCTCTCTTGGACAAATTCTCTGCCAGAGTGATAAGAGTGCTCAGATTCCCTGGAAGGGGATCTGTGCCTCTCATCCACTCTGCCAGTTCTCTTAGGGAGAACTCCTCTGTCCTGTTCAGGCTCCTTGAAGCCTGGCCCTTCAACCACAGAGTCTTGGTCATTCGGATTGTCCTCATCTGACCCAGATACTATGATTGACCCACCCACTGATTCAGACCCCTTAGCTCCTAGAGCCAATCTAAGGTCATCTGCTGTCAGCAGATCTATCAGGTGTAGTGTTGAGGGACTCTGTCCTAGTCTCAGGTGTCTGTCAACACACATGGCTCTCAAGTCAGAGAAAGCCATGTCCTTATACTGAGGCTGAGTGGATCCACTGGGCCCACCCTTTAAGGACATTCTAGTGTTGTGCAGTGTTGTACTACCTACACTAGTTTGTGGCCTACTGATCCTAGCTTGAGCTGTGGAAAGGGTGTGCTATCCCTTGGAACACAGCTCTAAGTTCAGTAGAACTTATTGATACTAAGCTTGACTTTATATGTACCTTGAGTACCTATAATGGTTTTCAGTTAGTAATTCAAATAGAGATTTTCTGGTAAAACAATGGCAAGCTGGAATCCCACACGCTGCCCACCAATGTGAGAAGTTGGCCTGGCATATGCTGTCCACTAATTATAGTGGGCACCTTGCACCAGTCCAAATCGACTCTTATGGTAGATAGGTTTAAGACAACCTTTTAAAGAAAGCTATCCTAGTGGTAGCTGTGGAGAGCAGCCTTCAGGCTAAGTCTCGGAGGAATGTAAAGCAGCTTGTTTTACCATATAATCTCTTGAATCACCAAATGAAAAGACACCACACAGGTATATATATCAAATATATATGTATTTATTTCTAAATAACTCTCTACTAATCTCTTTATGAGATTAGAAGACAAACATATGCACAAATCAACGTTTCACAATAAGTTAAGCACAAAATATGGCTGGGGCCCTAGGGGCGTACCAGACCATATACTAAGTAAGAGACTTAGAAACAACGACTTGCAAGGAGACAAGGCCTAGGGCCTTCAGAAGTGCTGGGGCCTCACGAAACCACCCAAGGCAGGTAAGTAAAGGACCCACGGGGGACGCGTGCAGTGTGGATACACAGGCGCGAATCGCCGTTAACTTCAATGGGGCAAGTCGCGGTTGGAAATAAAGAGTTTTAGGATACTTCGGGAGAACCTACAAGCAAATCACTTACAGGGTAAGTAGTTCTAGGGCCCACACCCACAGGAGCACCGTAGTGCTGGAGTTACCTCACCCAGGGAAGCCGGGTGCACAGGTGTCCTTTGGTGTCGGGTCGCGGCGTCGTTTTCAATGGCGAACAAAGAAGACTTGCTGCTTGCGGGAGCTGAAGAAGTGTCCGGTGGAATCCAAGCCTGGATTCTGAAGAAGGATGACCTGAAAGCAGAGGGGACAGTGTTCAAAGTCACTTGGCAGTGACCCGGGGCAAGGAAGATGGATGCCCACCGTCGTCGGTCGCTTCAGGTCGGTTGCAGGTGCCTTGACTCTTCAGCCACGTGGTCCAGGAGGCGTCGACGACAACCAGGAGCTGGATTCGGTGTGTCCCTCGACGTCTGCAGCTGACTGCGGTGTCGGCAACTCGATCGGAGCCAACAAGCCTTGGCAGCCGCAAGTCTCGGGGAGATGAAGAAAAGTCGATGGCGCAGACCAGCAAGGTCTGAGGGACTCACCCAGCGAGGGTAAGTCAGGGCAGGCCTGGAGCAACCAGGGGAGCCCTTTGGTTTCTTTAAGAAGTCTTCTGGGGACCCACAAGCCAGCGGGCAAGGGATCGCGAAGACACCTCGGGCGGAATCACTCAACAGGGGCCCACGGTCACTCGGGACGGTGTAGGCCTCTGATCTTCGGAGGGATTCCTGCTGGAGGTCGGGACCACACGTGGTCCAAAGCACAAGTTCGTAGAACGTTGTGAAGGGGTTGCACTCGACAATAGTGCACGGTACCCAGGGGTCGCGGTTCCTCGTTACTCGTGGGGTCCACTTGCCTCAGCTTCGCTGGGGACTCACGATGGCCTGGGAGAGGTCAGGAAATCCACTTCTTGGGCTGCAGGGACTTCGGACTCCGGCGGGAGCGGCGTAGTTTGCGACCGTCGTTGTCGTTTTTGGTGCCTGCCAAGCAGGGGAGTCACTCCTTGACTCCAAGGGAGATTCTTCTGTCTTCCAAAGGTAGTGGAACGTCGAAGGGCCAGGATTCTTCTGTAGAGCGTCGTCCAGGGGTTATCTGCTTTGCAATGGCAAGGTTCCCCCTCTTATACTAAAAAGAGGGGAAGGACTAGCTCTATGACCCCACCTATGGGAGGGTCAAGGGAGGGGTGGCTACACCCACTTCCCTTTGTCCAGTTTCGCGCCAGAGCAGGGGCAGGTAGCCCCTGAGCTGGTTTGAACTGGCATATGCACAGAGGAGCCTTCTGCTCCCCCAGTGCAGGACTTCAAAGCACTCTAAGAGTGCACCCACCCAGCCCCAATACACTAAACCCTGTCTGGAAGGTGGTTACACCTCCCTGTGACAGGATGCCTATTGTTGGGCTTCCTCCACTGCGAGTTTCGGTCATCAGCAGGAGGGCAGCCCAGTGTCTGTGACTGGTGGCATCCATTTTGTGATGCCAGGGCTCTTTAGGATTCTACCGCGTTTCCACAGCAGGTACATGTCTTATCCCTCTAGAAGGGTGGAATGCTACCCCCGCCGCCAAGATTGGCGGGGGGTAGTATTCCAAGATGTTTGACACCAAACACGACATGTTTTGATGCAGCCATTCCAAAGTTAGCATTTACCGCGAGGATATAATGCACTTAAATAGTATATGGTTTAACCGCATCCACAAACAGCACCAGAGAATAGACTCTGAGAGCTGCAGAGGGGTCCTGCTCAGGCAGAGGCACCCCCTCACATAGAAGCCAAGCACCCTGCCCTCAGGATTGATAGGGCCTGCCTTAGGGGTGACTGATAGGTTTATATGTGTGTGCAGGAGAGATATAGGAAACCTATATCTCAGTGAGGGGTGCTAGCACCACCTCACCCAGGCTGCAGTAGCAGGCCTGTGGTGTCAGATTTAGACTGCTTCCCAGGGGTGGCATAACACATGCTGCAGCCCCTGGTAGGCCTGTGAAGTACCTATGCCCTTGGCACCTAAGGTACCATATACTAGGGACTCATAAGGCACCACAGTATCCAATCACTAGTGCACCTAGAGTGCACTCCATGTCGTTTAGAGAGAACAGAGAGGCTGGGGCCCTGATTGGCAGGGACCCAGCCAGACTATAGCCAGAAACCAGTGCTAACATCAGAAAAAAAGTGGGGGCAACATAAGAGGCAGATCCTACTCTCCTACACAACCCCCCCAAACGTAGGGACACTAAACTAACCTTGACCAGTTGAGTCTTCGTGTTCAAAGTGGAAATACCTTGAGAGTCCATCTGCATTGGCATGTTGGGTCCCAGGCCTATGTTCCACTGTATAGTCCATCCCCTGTAGGGAAATGGACCACCTCAAAAGTTTTGGGTTTTCACCTTTCATCTGCTTTAGCCATAGGAGGGGCTTGTGGTCAGTCTGAACTATGAAGTGAGTACCAAACAAGTATGGCCTCAGCTTCTTCAGGGCCCAAACCACAGCAAAGGCCTCCTCTCTATAGCTGACCAACGTTTCTCTCTAGGGGTCAGCCTTCTGCTAATAAAAGCCACTGGCTGGTCTTGACCTTCATCATTCAGTTGAGACAGTACAGCTCCCACACCCAGCTCAGAAGCATCTGTTTGGACAATGAACTTTTTGGTGTAGTCTGGACTCTGTAAGATGGGGGCAGTGCACATGGCCTGCTTTAGGTCTTCAAATGCCTTTTGACAGCTAGCTGTCCACTGAACCTTTTTTGGCATTTTCTTAGAGGTAAGATCATTCAAGGGGGTCACTATAGATCCATATCCCTTGACAAACCTCCTATAGTACCCAGTCAGGCCTAAGAAGGCTCTCACCTGTGTCTGGGTGGTTGGAGCAACCCATTCCAGTATGGTTTGGATTTTGCTCTGCAAAGGCTGAACCTGGCCTCCACCTACAAGGTGGCCCAGGTACACAACCTGACTCTGCCCTATCTGGCACTTGGTGGCCTTGATAGTGAGGCCTGCTTTCTGCAGGGCCTCCAAAACATTTCTGAGGTGGACCAGGTGATCCTGCCAGGAGGAACTAAAGACAGCAATATCATCTAGATAAGCTGAGCAATAAGTTTCCATCCCTGCCAGAACTTTATTCACCAACCTCTGAAAAGTGGCAGGTGCATTCTTCAATCCAAAGGGCATCACCACAAAGTGGTAGTGCCCACCAGGGGTCGAAAATGCTGTTTTGGCTTTTGCATCATCAGCTAATCTGATTTGCCAGTAGCCAGCTGTTAGGTCAAATGTGCTTAGATACTTGGCTGAGGCCAAAGTATCAATCAGCTCATCTGCCCTTGGTATGGGATAGGCATCAGTCCTAGTGACTGCATTGAGGCCTCTGTAGTCTACACAAAACCTCATTTCTTTCTTACCACCCTGGGTATGAGGCTTGGGTACCAGGACTACTGGGCTAGCCCAAGGGCTATCTGAAGGCTCAATCACGCCTAACTCCAACATTTTCTGGACTTCAGTCCTGATACAGTCCCTGACATGGTCAGGTTGCCTGTAGATTTTATTCTTGACAGGCAGACTGTCCCCAGTGTCCACCTCATGGGTGCACCAGGTAGTCTGACTAGGGGTCAGGCTAAACATATGTCTAAACTGTTGCAGAACTTGTCTGCACTCAGTTTGCTGATGGTCAGTGAGGCTGCTTGCCAAAGCAACACCATCTACTGACCCATCATCAGGGTTCTGAGAGAGCAGGTCAGGGAGAGGGTCACTCTCCTCCTCCTGGTCCTCATCAGTTGCCATGAGCAAGCCCATGTCAGCCCTGTCAACATATGGCTTTAATCTGTTGACATGAAGCACCCTTAGGGGGCTCCTGGGAGTTCCAAGATTCACCAGATAGGTGACTTCTCCCTTCTGTTCAACTATTGTATGGGGGCCACTCCACTTGTCCTGGAGGGCTGCTGGGGCCACAGGCTCCAACACCCACACTTTCTGTCCTGGCTGGTATACAGTCAGCACAGCTCTTTGGTCATGCCAAGCTTTTTGCAATTCTTGGCTGGCCTCCAGGTTTTTGGTTGCCTTTTTCATGTACTCTGCCATCCGGGAGCGGAGACCAAGTACATAGTCCATCACATCTTGTTTGGGGGGCTTGAGAGGTAACTCCCAGCCCTCTTTTACCAAACATAGTGGACCTCTCACAGGATGCCCAAACAGAAGCTCAAATGGGCTGTAGCCAACCCCCTTCTGTGGAACCTCTCTGTATGCAAACAAAAGGCAAGGAAGAAGAAGGTCCCATTTCCGCCTAAGCTTCTCTGGGAGTCCCTTAATCATTCCTTTCAAGGTCTTGTTGAAGCGTTCAACTAAACCATTGCATTGTGGGTGATAGGGGGTGGTGAACTTATAAGTTACACCACACTCCTTCCACATTGCTTTCAGATATCCTGACATGAAGTTGGTACCTCTGTCAGAAATGACCTCCTTTGGAAAACCCACTCTGGAGAAAACTCCAATGAGGGCTCTTGCCACCACAGGTGCTGTGGTGGTCCTCAGGGGAATTGCCTCTGGGTACCTGGTGGCATGATCCACTACCACCAGGATAAATCTGTGCCCAGATGCGGTCTGAGGGTCAAGGGGACCAACAATGTCAATCCCTACCCTTTCAAAGGGTACCCCCACCACAGGTAGTGGTATCAGGGGGGCCTTTGTTGTGCCACCTGCCTTACCACTGGCTTGGCAAGTGACACAGGAGCGACAAAACTCCTTTGTGTCCTCTGACATATGTGGCCAATGAAAATGTGGAACAAGCCTGTCCCAGGTCTTGTTTTGGCCCAAGTGTCCTGCTAAAGGGATGTCATGTGCTAAGGTCAAGAGGAACCCCTAAACTTCTGAGGTATTACCAACCTCCTGGTGGCTCCAGGGGCTGGGTCTCTACCCTCAGAATATAGGAGTCCCTCATCCCAATAAACTTTATGGGACCCACTAGCACTCCCAGCAGCCTCAGCAGCAGCCTGCTGTCTGAGGGGTTCAAGAGAGGGGCAGCACTGTTGCTCCTTGCTCAGATCTTCCCTGGAAGGGCCCCCTGCCCCCAAGAACTCAACCTGGTCAGGTTCAAGTCCCTCTGGGGCAGTTCCTTCTTCAGGTTCTGCTTCACCTCCCTCTGGAAGTGAATCCTTGATCTGAGACAGAGGGGAAGGCACTGCCTTAACCCTACTGCTCCTCCTCTTGGGAAGCATCTGGTCCATTGTTCCAGGATCCAGAGCTGGTTCAGTGTCATGCATTCTTGCTTGTGACCTGGTCACAGCAAATACCTCTGCAGGGATGCCCAACATCTCAGCATGAGTCCATAACTCTACTTCAGACCAGGCTGAAGTCTCTAGATCATTGCCCAATAGACATTCTACAGGGAGGTCTGCACTAACTACAACCTTCTTGAGGCCAGTTACCCCTCCCCAGGAGAAATTCACAACTGCCAGACTATGGTTGGTCTGGACATTGCTTGCATTGGTCACCTGGTACATTTCACCCAGGATGATCTGTCCAGGGTCCACTAGGTCCTCTGCCACCATGGTGACACTAGCACCTGTGTCCCTAAATGCCAAAGCCTGTTTGCCATTTATCAAAGGCTGCTGTTTGTACTTGCCCAGATTACTGGGGCTTACTAGGAAGGACATATCAATGTTTCCCTCACAAATCAGCATTGCCTGAGTGGTCACTCTGACTAGGTCAGAATCCACTTCAGAACCCAGGGTCAACCCTACTACACCCTTATTCTGAGTACCACCTCCACCAGTAGCTGAGCTAGGGGGCACAGTTGCCTTAGGGGCAGGAGTGGTGGTGGTTTGGTCTTTGGACTTGGTACAATCAGAAGTCCAGTGCCCTTTCTGTTTACAGAATTTGCACCAGGGCTTCTTTTGGCCTTTTCCCTTGTTGGACTGTGACTCCCCACCAGATGCAGATTTTTGGGGCCCTTGTGAAGACTTCTGGTCTTTTGACTTATCCCCACCTTTCTCAGGGCCTTTAGGATCTTGCTTCTTAGTGTCACCCCCTTGGTTCTGGGTTTTCTGCCTCACCCTGGTTCTGACCCATTTGTCTGCCTTCTTTCCCAATTCTTGGGGAGAGGTCAGATCAGAGTCCACCAGGTACTGATGCAACAACTGGTTCTGGCAATTATTTAGGATCTGTTCTCTCATCATCAGATTATACAATCCCTTGAAATCAGTAACCCTACTGCCAACCAGCCAACCCTCTAGAGCCTTGGTTGCACAATCAACAAAGTCAGTCCAGTCCTGAGTCTGTGCCTTCTGGGTATCTCTGAACTTTAACCTGTACTGCTCAGTGGTTAAGCCAAACCCATCTATCAGTGCACTCTTCAGGACCTCATAATCATTAGCATCCTCCTCTCTAACAGTGAGGAGCTTGTCTCTTCCTTTATCTGAAAAGGAGAGCCACAAGATTGCTGCCCACTGCTTTTGGGGGACCTGCTGTACTCTACAGGCCCTCTCCATAGCAGTTATCCACTTGTGGATATCATCCCCACTCTGGTAGGGAGGAACAACCTTGCTCAGGTTCCTATGGTCAGGAATATATTCTCTGCCTCTAGGGACACTGTTGCTGCCACCAGGGGGTTCTAAACCCTCCCTTCTGGAAGCTCTCTGGATCTCCAGGGCTTCTCTATCCAGTGCCAACTGCTTGGTTCTGAGGGCCACTTTGGCTTCCTCATACTGGAGCAGTTTGCACCTTCTCTCAGAGGAGGTCTCTCTTAAGTTAAAGTATGAGCTCCTCTCTTGGACAAATTCTCTGCCAGAGTGATAAGAGTGCTCAGATTCCCTGGAAGGGGATCTGTGCCTCTCATCCACTCTGCCAGTTCTCTTAGGGAGAACTCCTCTGTCCTGTTCAGGCTCCTTGAAGCCTGGCCCTTCAACCACAGAGTCTTGGTCATTCGGATTGTCCTCATCTGACCCAGATACTATGATTGACCCACCCACTGATTCAGACCCCTTAGCTCCTAGAGCCAATCTAAGGTCATCTGCTGTCAGCAGATCTATCAGGTGTAGTGTTGAGGGACTCTGTCCTAGTCTCAGGTGTCTGTCAACACACATGGCTCTCAAGTCAGAGAAAGCCATGTCCTTATACTGAGGCTGAGTGGATCCACTGGGCCCACCCTTTAAGGACATTCTAGTGTTGTGCAGTGTTGTACTACCTACACTAGTTTGTGGCCTACTGATCCTAGCTTGAGCTGTGGAAAGGGTGTGCTATCCCTTGGAACACAGCTCTAAGTTCAGTAGAACTTATTGATACTAAGCTTGACTTTATATGTACCTTGAGTACCTATAATGGTTTTCAGTTAGTAATTCAAATAGAGATTTTCTGGTAAAACAATGGCAAGCTGGAATCCCACACGCTGCCCACCAATGTGAGAAGTTGGCCTGGCATATGCTGTCCACTAATTATAGTGGGCACCTTGCACCAGTCCAAATCGTCTCTTATGGTAGATAGGTTTAAGACAACCTTTTAAAGAAAGCTATCCTAGTGGTAGCTGTGGAGAGCAGCCTTCAGGCTAAGTCTCGGAGGAATGTAAAGCAGCTTGTTTTACCATATAATCTCTTGAATCACCAAATGAAAAGACACCACACAGGTATATATATCAAATATATATGTATTTATTTCTAAATAACTCTCTACTAATCTCTTTATGAGATTAGAAGACAAACATATGCACAAATCAACGTTTCACAATAAGTTAAGCACAAAATATGGCTGGGGCCCTAGGGGCGTACCAGACCATATACTAAGTAAGAGACTTAGAAACAACGACTTGCAAGGAGACAAGGCCTAGGGCCTTCAGAAGTGCTGGGGCCTCACGAAACCACCCAAGGCAGGTAAGTAAAGGACCCACGGGGGACGCGTGCAGTGTGGATACACAGGCGCGAATCGCCGTTAACTTCAATGGGGCAAGTCGCGGTTGGAAATAAAGAGTTTTAGGATACTTCGGGAGAACCTACAAGCAAATCACTTACAGGGTAAGTAGTTCTAGGGCCCACACCCACAGGAGCACCGTAGTGCTGGAGTTACCTCACCCAGGGAAGCCGGGTGCACAGGTGTCCTTTGGTGTCGGGTCGCGGCGTCGTTTTCAATGGCGAACAAAGAAGACTTGCTGCTTGCGGGAGCTGAAGAAGTGTCCGGTGGAATCCAAGCCTGGATTCTGAAGAAGGATGACCTGAAAGCAGAGGGGACAGTGTTCAAAGTCACTTGGCAGTGACCCGGGGCAAGGAAGATGGATGCCCACCGTCGTCGGTCGCTTCAGGTCGGTTGCAGGTGCCTTGACTCTTCAGCCACGTGGTCCAGGAGGCGTCGACGACAACCAGGAGCTGGATTCGGTGTGTCCCTCGACGTCTGCAGCTGACTGCGGTGTCGGCAACTCGATCGGAGCCAACAAGCCTTGGCAGCCGCAAGTCTCGGGGAGATGAAGAAAAGTCGATGGCGCAGACCAGCAAGGTCTGAGGGACTCACCCAGCGAGGGTAAGTCAGGGCAGGCCTGGAGCAACCAGGGGAGCCCTTTGGTTTCTTTAAGAAGTCTTCTGGGGACCCACAAGCCAGCGGGCAAGGGATCGCGAAGACACCTCGGGCGGAATCACTCAACAGGGGCCCACGGTCACTCGGGACGGTGTAGGCCTCTGATCTTCGGAGGGATTCCTGCTGGAGGTCGGGACCACACGTGGTCCAAAGCACAAGTTCGTAGAACGTTGTGAAGGGGTTGCACTCGACAATAGTGCACGGTACCCAGGGGTCGCGGTTCCTCGTTACTCGTGGGGTCCACTTGCCTCAGCTTCGCTGGGGACTCACGATGGCCTGGGAGAGGTCAGGAAATCCACTTCTTGGGCTGCAGGGACTTCGGACTCCGGCGGGAGCGGCGTAGTTTGCGACCGTCGTTGTCGTTTTGGTGCCTGCCAAGCAGGGGAGTCACTCCTTGACTCCAAGGGAGATTCTTCTGTCTTCCAAAGGTAGTGGAACGTCGAAGGGCCAGGATTCTTCTGTAGAGCGTCGTCCAGGGGTTATCTGCTTTGCAATGGCAAGGTTCCCCCTCTTATACTAAAAAGAGGGGAAGGACTAGCTCTATGACCCCACCTATGGGAGGGTCAAGGGAGGGGGTGGCTACACCCACTTCCCTTTGTCCAGTTTCGCGCCAGAGCAGGGGCAGGTAGCCCCTGAGCTGGTTTGAACTGGCATATGCACAGAGGAGCCTTCTGCTCCCCCAGTGCAGGACTTCAAAGCACTCTAAGAGTGCACCCACCCAGCCCCAATACACTAAACCCTGTCTGGAAGGTGGTTACACCTCCCTGTGACAGGATGCCTATTGTTGGGCTTCCTCCACTGCGAGTTTCGGTCATCAGCAGGAGGGCAGCCCAGTGTCTGTGACTGGTGGCATCCATTTTGTGATGCCAGGGCTCTTTAGGATTCTACCGCGTTTCCACAGCAGGTACATGTCTTATCCCTCTAGAAGGGTGGAATGCTACCCCCGCCGCCAAGATTGGCGGGGGGGTAGTATTCCAAGATGTTTGACACCAAACACGACATGTTTTGATGCAGCCATTCCAAAGTTAGCATTTACCGCGAGGATATAATGCACTTAAATAGTATATGGTTTAACCGCATCCACAAACAGCACCAGAGAATAGACTCTGAGAGCTGCAGAGGGGTCCTGCTCAGGCAGAGGCACCCCCTCACATAGAAGCCAAGCACCCTGCCCTCAGGATTGATAGGGCCTGCCTTAGGGGTGACTGATAGGTTTATATGTGTGTGCAGGAGAGATATAGGAAACCTATATCTCAGTGAGGGGTGCTAGCACCACCTCACCCAGGCTGCAGTAGCAGGCCTGTGGTGTCAGATTTAGACTGCTTCCCAGGGGTGGCATAACACATGCTGCAGCCCCTGGTAGGCCTGTGAAGTACCTATGCCCTTGGCACCTAAGGTACCATATACTAGGGACTCATAAGGCACCACAGTATCCAATCACTAGTGCACCTAGAGTGCACTCCATGTCGTTTAGAGAGAACAGAGAGGCTGGGGCCCTGATTGGCAGGGACCCAGCCAGACTATAGCCAGAAACCAGTGCTAACATCAGAAAAAAAGTGGGGGCAACATAAGAGGCAGATCCTACTCTCCTACAAGGGTCCTCTAAGCAGAGTACACTAGATCACTACACCGGAGCAGGAGCCCCGGCATCAGAACAAGGGGGCGCAACGGGAAGCATGCCAGACAATGCCGCACTCATGGCGACTATAACGCAGTCTAGAGACGCCTTGGATGCGAAAATTGGGGCGGTGGGCTCCGACGTTATGCTCATTAGACAAGATCTGCAGAACGCGGTGGAGCATCTTACAGAGACCGAGACCAGGATATCAGAGGTGGAAGACTCGGTCACTACCCTAAAGAAAAAAGTGGCGTCATTGGAGACCGTAACCAGAGGTCTGGCATCTCGTGTGGAAGATGCGGAGGGCAGGGCCAGAAGAAATAACCTACGCTTTGTGGGGTTCCCTGAAGGGTGTGAAGAGGGGGGACATGGAACGGTTCCTGACTCAGTGGCTCACAGACTGGCTCCCCCCGGAATCGTTGTCCTGCTGTTTCATCATCGAGAGGGCTCATAGGGCCTTGATGCAGAAGCCACCCTGGGCGCCAGGCCGTGGCCTGTCATCGCAAAGATCTTAAATTACCACGACAGGGACACGATCTTAAAGCAAGCCAGAGCTAAAGAACCCCTGACCTATGCCTCCAATCGTATCCTTATGTTTCCAGACTATACGCGACTAGTCCAGCAGAAGCGACAATCATTCATGGCAGCCAAAGCCCGCCTCCGAGAACTGAAACTTCTGTTCGCTTTGCTATACCCAGCCAGGCTGAGGGTGGTGTACCAATCACGCACGTTATTCTTCGAGACGTCAGAAGACGTCTTCAGCTGGACGGACGAGACGGTGAAGACTCGGCCCCACACGCCGCCCAGGATGGAATCGGACTCGTCATCCAGCGATGTCATCCAAAAGCCACCAAAGCCCAAACCTAAAGGAAACAGAAGGTCGGGATCTAGACGTCGATCCAAGTCCCGTAGTGACTCTAACAGATCCACATCGGTGCCTCAGCAAGGGACCTCTGCCTCCCACCTGCTACTAAAAAAAAGGGGGCAGTTGGAGACACATTCCCAGGCCGATGAGGCGAGGGGGGGCTAGTACCTTTGTTAGACTTTCTATAGTCGAGGGGAACGCCCGTTGAATATGGGCTGGTTATTGGGGAACCATTGGCGCGGGCGAGGGGCTCCCGCTGGGTTCCGCAAGCAACCTCCGCCGCGTCAGATACTTCAGCAGTTTTGAGGTATGGGATGGGGGAGGGGGGAAGTTGGGGAACACATGTTGTTTATTTGCGCTGCGTCACTGCCCTACATGGCCACTGCTCACATATTGGATGATAATCGTCCCACATACCAGAGTTCCCGGGTCTACCGATGGCGGTCCCAATAGATAGGGTGCGGGCCCACGTGGGCGACATTCGAATAGTGAGTTGGAACATCAGAGGGGTGCTAGACAAAGTAAAAAGAGGGGCTATACTCCGGCAAGCCAAACGTTATCATGCAGACATCCTGATGCTCCAGGAGACGCATCTAATGGGAACTAAAGCGTTGTGTCTTCTCAGATATGGCTATATTCAAGTGTTCCACTCTGGTTTCACCAGGGGGTCTCGGGGTGGGGTTGCGATTCTGATTCATCGTAGGGTCCCATACAAACACGTGAAGACATGGACAGACACTCAGGAGAGATACATCTTCATTATGGGCTCTATATACGAGGAACGGGTGGTGTTGGGTTGTGTATATGCCTCCCCCCGCCGCTGTCGTGGGCCCTAGTTGAGCGCCTTACGACCCTGTGGTCTGACATACCGGAAGGGTTAGCGTTAATAGGGGGGGGACTGGAACGACGTGATGGACCTGGCTAGAGATCGATGGAGAGCTGGGGGCTACTCTAATGCTCACCAAGTCACTAAGCTGAACTCACTGGCGACGGGGTTGGGCTGGACAGATCCGTGGTGGCGGTTGCATGGGGAGGACCATGGGTACACTTATCTCGCGACGACGCATGACTCCTACTCCCGCCTAGATTATATATTCATACCTTCAGGTGTCGCCAGTAGAGCAAGGGCTGTTGAGATCCTCCCAAGGGGTTTGTCGGATCACTCCCCGGTGGTCCTTATGTTACAGATAGGCCCGAGAAACAGGCCTTTCGTTGGCGTCTCTCCCCCTGGCACTTGCAAGATGAGGAATATCGGGCGCATATGGAGCAGGCAATCTAGCAATACTTGGACATTAATGTGGGATCGGTAGCAGAGGCGGAAATCCTGTGGGAGGCCATGAAGCCAACCCTACGGGGTATCAACATTTCCTATTGCACGGCGGCGCGTAAACTCCATCGGGAATCGCTTCTGAGGTCTGAGGCCCAAATGATAGAACTTGAGCAGCGTAGTAGGGGGGAGGGAAGGGGTCTGGTGCGCCGTCAGCTGTTGTTGGCACAGCAAACTCATGCTAATCTTCTGATGGATGAGGCCCGTCTGGCATGGCTGGCATCCCGTAGCAGAATTTATCAATGGAGCGACAAGTCCAGCAAACTTCTGCATAGACTGTGTCAAGGGGCCTTGCACCCCCAGGTTCTCCCCAGTATACCGGGCCCAAATGGGAGGGCTCTCAGTGACCCCTCCTTAATAGCAGAGAGTTTCGCGAGCTATTCCGCAGAGCTATACACCCCTAAGGAACTCCTGCAGGAAGGTACGATACAACGTTTCATAGATGACCTACCACCCTGGGCCCTTTCAGATGAGGCGGGGGGGACCTTGACGCCCCACTCACCGCGGAGGAGCTTTGCGCAGCACTGGGGGATTGAATTCTGGCAAGGTGCCGGGTCCTTATGGATTCCAGTGCGAATTTTTGAAAAAATACTTCTCCAAACTGGGGCCCCATTTTCTCAGGGTAGTGGACGAGGCAAGGGACCAGGGTCGCCTTCCACGAGAATGAAGACACGCTGAGGTGGTCGTTTTTTATAAACCCAGCCGGCCTCCGGAACAACATGCATCATATCGCCCCATTTCGCTTTTGAACGTTGAGGCCAAACTCTTGGTCAAAGCGTTGGCCAATCGCCTCCAATCCCATATAACAAACCTGATCCATCCCGATCAGGCGGGCTTTATGCCTCAGAGAGCTACGCGCCATAACATCCGATGTGCACACATTGCCATAGACTCCATCCAGGGAGTCGGGAACAGGCCGCCCTGTTGCTGGCCGATATGGATAGGGCGTTTGATTCCCTCAGTTGGGTGTGCCTGTTCGCACTACTAGACCACCTCAATATTGGTCCACTATTCTTGTCATACTTAGAATTTGCTGTATACAGACCTTACAGCATCAGTGCGAGTTGCAGGGTCCACCTCCTACACATTTCCAATTGGAAAGGGCACCCGCCAGGGGTGCCCCTTGTCGCCGTATTTGTTTGCCTTAGCAATGGAGCCCTTGGCGGCATGGGTGCGGATGGATGCACAGGTAAGGGGCTTCGAGTGGGCTCACAGCCTCTCAGACCGCATTGCATTATATGCGGATGACGTTTTATTCTTTTTAATGGACATCAACAGGACAGGGCCGAGACTGCTCTGTATCATGCAAATCTTTGGGGAGTCGTCAGGCCTATTTATGAATCCCCATAAGTCTACCTTATGGGTATATGGGGGGATGGCTGGATTGGGGGTCCTGGGCATCGGCGGTACAGGTAACAACGGTGGGAGTAAAGTACCTGGGAGTCTTCCTGTCGGATGCACCACTCGTGGCATGGGACAGAAATATTGCTCCGATATGGGCGCCGGTACGGGAGGAGATGAAAGCTTGGTCACACATGCCCCTCTCCATCTATGGTAGGTCGGCTATTTTTAAAATGGTATTGTTGCCGCTCTTGCTCTACCAATTGCAGAACCATCCATACCCGATTCTTCCTACTTGGTTTCGCCAGGTCAATGCGGCTTTGGCCCAGTTTCTGTGGGCGGGGGGGGGGGGCTTCCAGAGTTGCGCTGCGTACTTGCTTTCAGTCCACGTATTGCGGGGGGTTGGCTATATTGGACATCCAGTCGTACTATATGGCATCCCATCTGCTAGTACTGAATGAATGGTGGCATGGGGATAGGCGGGACCCCGCATATGTAGTGGAGCGATGGCGCATGGGAGAGTCTACCCTCCATACCATTTTGTACTCTGCTTCCATGCGCAACTCTCTGCCGCAGGCTCTGGAAGCAGTCCCTCTGCAGGATGGGGTGGTGGGGCAGGCTAACTGGGGAAACCCCACTGTGGCATAGTGGTCGTCTGCAAAACACACAAGATGATGGACGGAATGTTGCACATTGGCAAACATTCACCACCAGTCACAGATCTGGGTTTAATCCATCGTTATTTTGCTTCACCACGCCACCCTAGTTCAGACATAGCCATATGCAAATCAGTCTTGACCCTGTGCCTCATGGGAACAGTCCAGACCGAACTGCCAAGCCATGTCTTCCCTGGACCGGAATCAAGCATCCTAGGACCGGTTTCGGGCTTTCAGCCCTCATCAGCCAGGATAGCTTGACTCCAGTGGCGTAGTGAGCACGGGACCCACGTCTGGGCATACCCTTCCCACTTAGGGCGAAATGCAAAACACACAAGATGATGGACGGAATGTTGCACATTGGCAAACATTCACCCCCAGTCACAGATCTGGGTTTAATCCATCGTTATTTTGCTTCACCACGCCACCCCAGTTCAGACATAGCCATATGCAAATCAGTCTTGACCCTGTGCCTCATGGGAACAGTCCAGACCGAACTGCCAAGCCATGTCTTCCTGGACCGGAATCAAGCATCCTAGGACCGGTTTCGGGCTTTCAGCCCTCCTCAGCCAGGATAGCTTGACTCCAGTGGCGTAGTGAGCCCGGGACCCACGTCTGGGCATACCCTTCCCACTTAGGGCTAAATGCAAAACACACAAGATGATGGACGGAATGTTGCACATTGGCAAACATTCACCCCCAGTCACAGATCTGGGTTTAATCCATCGTTATTTTGCTTCACCACGCCACCCCAGTTCAGACATAGCCATATGCAAATCAGTCTTGACCCTGTGCCTCATGGGAACAGTCAGACCGAACTGCCAAGCCATGTCTTCCCTGGACCGGAATCAAGCATCCTAGGACCGGTTTCGGGCTTTCAGCCCTCATCAGCCAGGATAGCTTGACTCCAGTGGCGTAGTGAGCACGGGACCCACGTCTGGGCATACCCTTCCCACTTAGGGCGAAATGCAAAACACACAAGATGATGGACGGACTGTTGCACATTGGCCAACAATCACCCCCAGTCACAGATCTGGGTTTAATCCATCGTTATTTTGCTTCATCACGCCACCCCAGTTCAGACATAGCCATATGCAAATCAGTCTTGACCCTGTGCCTCATGGGAACAGTCCAGACCGAACTGCCAAGCCATGTCTTCCCTGGACCGGAATCAAGCATCCTAGGACCGGTTTTGGGCTTTCAGCCCTCATCAGCCAGGATAGCTTGACTCCAGTGGCGTAGTGAGCACGGGACCACGTCTGGGCATACCCATCCCACTTAGGGCGAAATGCAAAACACACAAGATGATGGACGGAATGTTGCACATTGGCAAACATTCACCCCCAGTCACAGATCTGGGTTTAATCCATCGTTATTTTGCTTCACCACGCCACCCCAGTTCAGACATAGCCATATGCAAATCAGTCTTGACCCTGTGCCTCATGGGAACAGTCCAGACCGAACTGCCAAGCCATGTCTTCCCTGGACCGGAATCAAGCATCCTAGGACCGGTTTCGGGCTTTCAGCCCTCATCAGCCAGGATAGCTTGACTCCAGTGGCGTAGTGAGCACGGGACCCACGTCTGGGCATACCCTTCCCACTAAGGGTGTGTTTTGCATTTCGCCCTAAGTGGGAAGGGTATGCCCAGACGTGGGTCCCGTGCTCACTACGCCACTGGAGTCAAGCTATCCTGGCTGATGAAGGCTGATAGCCTGAAACCGGTCCTAGGATGCTTGATTCTGGTCCAGGGAAGACATGGCTTGGCAGTTCGGTCTGGACTGTTCCCATGAGGCACAGGGTCAAGACTGATTTGCATATGGCTATGTCTGAACTGGGGTGGCGTGGTGAAGCAAAATAACGATGGATTAAACCCAGATCTGTGACTGGGGTGAATGTTTGCCAATGTGCAGCATTCCGTCCATCATCTTGTGTGTTTTGCATTTCGCCCTAAGTGGGAAGGGTATGCCCAGACGTGGGTCCCGTGCTCACTACGCCACTGGAGTCAAGCTATCCTGGCTGATGAAGGCTGATAGCCTGAAACCGGTCCTAGGATGCTTGATTCTGGTCCAGGGAAGACATGGCTTGGCAGTTCGGTCTGGACTGTTCCCATGAGGCACAGGGTCAAGACTGATTTGCATATGGCTATGTCTGAACTGGGGTGGCGTGGTGAAGCAAAATAACGATGGATTAAACCCAGATCTGTGACTGGGGGTAAATGTTTGCCAATGTGCAGCATTCCGTCCATCTTGTGTGTTTTGCATTTCGCCCTAAGTGGGAAGGGTATGCCCAGACGTGGGTCCCGTGCTCACTACGCCACTGGAGTCAAGCTATCCTGGCTGATGAAGGCTGATAGCCTGAAACCGGTCCTAGGATGCTTGATTCTGGTCCAGGGAAGACATGGCTTGGCAGTTCGGTCTGGACTGTTCCCATGAGGCACAGGGTCAAGACTGATTTGCATATGGCTATGTCTGAACTGGGGTGGCGTGGTGAAGCAAAATAACGATGGATTAAACCCAGATCTGTGACTGGGGGTGAATGTTTGCCAATGTGCAGCATTCCGTCCATCATCTTGTGTGTTTTGCATAGTGGTCGTCTGCCACAACTGGCCGCGCTCTCTGGGTTTCGCGGGTGGGATAACGTAGGGATCTCTACACTAGGAGATGTGATGTGAGGCGCTGCCCTGAAATCCTTCCAGGACCTACAACGAGAATACCAGATGCCTAAAACTCAATTTTAGAAGTACCTCCAATTTCGGCACTCCATCTCTCCTAGCATTTCAGAGATAGAGGCCCTCCCCGAATTTAATCCTATCGAAGCTAAGGTGTTTATGGGTGACCTACATGACCATAAAATCGCAAAAATCTATCAATCACTGGTGACAAATAGTTCTACCACATTGGACAAGCTTAGAGAAGCATGGGTGATCTTGGCCAAATAGATGGGGATGATTGGATGGATGCACTTGCCTCCCCCTAGGGGGCGGCGATAGCAACTCGGCTGCGCCTTATCCAATTCAAATATTTACACCGGGCTTACTACACCCGGTTGAGGCTGTGGAGGGTGGGCCTGGTGTCATCCCCGATATGCCTGCGGTGTGGTCGGGAGGAGGGGTCCCTCGTTCATACGATTTGGCACTGCACAGCACTCAAGAGGTTTTGGCGTGGGGTTCTAACTTGCCTTGCAGAGGTGTTTGGGTGGGAGCTCCCCACCTCACCAAGATTGGTAATCCTGAACATCATGAAGGGTATCGGGGGCAATATCTATAAAAGGCACTTGTTGCTGCTGGGGCTGACTCTGGCTAAAAGAGATATTGCAAGGTTGTGGAAGGCATCGGCCCCACCTTCTCTATCTGCATGGAAGAACGGACTAGACTTCTGTATGGGCTTGGAAATACCAATATCTCAGCCACAGCACCCCAGGATTTGGAAACGATGGGCGGATTACCGGGGTCTGCATTTGGAGCTGGTGCCCCCTACAGATGCGTCTACGCCCTCACTGCCATGGGGGGTCATTGGGTGAGGGACCAATCACATAGCTATGGGAATCATTTGTCGGAGTGGGCGATGTGGTGGCAAAAGTGACACCGCAGTGGAACAGTGCAAAGCGGGGGGGGGGGGTTCAATATGTTCATGTTGTTTTGTTCTGTATACTCTCTATCTCGATAATATGTATACTAAATGTCAATGACAATGCTTTGCGATATATGATATGGCAGGTGCCTTTTGTATTAAGGGGCTCTGCCCTATGTTTGACTATTGACACAATAAAATTTGTTTCTAAAAAAAAGGTGAGGAATTTGCAGCTAAAAGTCTCTATCAGACAAACAAGTTACTTACCTTCGCTAATGCTCTTTCTGGTAGTGACTATCCAGGTGTAGATTCACCACCGACCCTACTACCTTCCTCTTCTGTAATTGGACTCTATCCTTTAATAAGATCCCAAGTCTAGGAATCTGCACACTGTCTACCAATTTGCTTTTGGGGCTCTGTGTCTGGGGACGCGGACAGTTTCGAAAGCTATTAACGTCAGCGTGAGGTAGTGGCGCCTATGTAGGTCTGCACATAATTTTTGGAGCGGAATGGTGTCCGTGTGCAGCCGGAAGACATCCTCTTCCGGAGAGCAGATGTACTGCTGAAAGGTTTCCGGATCCAGTCTGATGACTAAGTGTTCAAAAGGTGAGAAATCTGCTGCTAAATAGTCTCTACCAGAAAGAGCGTTGGCAAAGATTAGTAAATTGACCAGGAGCAGAACGGCCTTATTGTGGAGCTACATAGTGCAACCTGATTGCTGGCTGAGGTACTGCAAAACAATTTCCATATCTAGTCGGGCGCCTGGGGAATATTTAAAACGTGAGGAATCTGCAGCTCGATAGAATTGCGACCAGAAAGTGTTACTAAAGATAAGTAACTTGTTTGTTATGTAGTGTTGTTTAAAGAGCTCTTTTTTAAAAATTGGAGCAGGGTCGAGATGGGCTTAATGGATACCAGAATGTTGCTCCAGATCCTGGGAGCATACGTGGAGGAGGCTTGTTGTCTTGTTTTTTTATTATTAATTTCTGCGCTTCTTCATCTCGATAATATATTATAATGATGTCCTGGCTGTGAGTGTGACAGGATCAATGGTAGTGCTTTCTATATCAGCTGGTCAAGGAAACATTCTTCTGCCTTTCCACCAGTCCCCTTTATGTTGTGGTGGATCATGAAATTCTAGCAAACTAGGACCAGTGGCTACATAGGTATGCTTCACCTGGAATAACCACACAGGAAAGTTCCATGGGATTCTCTAACCAAGGCAAGGAACAACATATACACTATCAGAACTTAGTCAATGAACATAGTTGCCTTACTCCTAAATTGTTGTAATGTGGATGCTTAAACCTTCTTTCATAACCCATAAAAATACTTAAGGAAGGCCTTCTATCAAGTTAACTTATTTAAGTAGAGTAGGTTCTGCATATGATGTTAGGAAATCGTATTGAACCAGTTGAGTGCTAAAAAGAAACTTGGCCAAGTCTGGTTTGCAATTTGCTTCCATAAAAGTACATCTAACAGCATTACAGCTTTTAGAAAAAGCCTAAAGTAGATTTTGTTCTTCACTCTCACATTGATTCTGAAGATCCTAAAGGGCTGTCCTTTAATTTTCATAAAACATGTTCTCCTTTGAAGCATAACCTAATGAGTCCTACTTTAGATCCCAAGCATAAAGCCACACTTCAGCACCTTTCATGGAAGGCAACTTTTCTGGTAGCTGTTATATCTGTTAGCACTGTTGGTGTGATTCAAGCTCTATCTAACAATGCCTATCAATTAGTCCCTGGGAGAAATATTGTATTAAGTACCCGCAGACCTTTTCTGCTGAAGTTATTTCAGATCTCCTTAGAGCCGGGTCTGGTGGCTCAGTGGACTAATGCGTCCACTGCAGGGGCCTGTGTTCGACCTCATGGTCACAGGTTCGAATCCCGGGGGGTCCACTCAGCCTTTCATCCATCTGAGGTCGATAAAATGAGTACCATTGAGTTGGGTAACAATAAACATCTGTTATTCAGCGCCAAGATACCCAAGGGTGAACGTGCGCTTTACAAATACACGTTATGTTATGTTATGTTATTAATCAAACTATATAGTGTCCCTACTTTAAAACAAATTTATCCATGAGAGCAGAGAAAGCTCTCCACACTACAAATGTACAAAGAGTACTGCAATACTGTCTCGGAATAACAGACACCTGTGGAAAATGTAACCAGACATTTGTTCACCACTGGCCTACCTGTAGAGGTAGGAGGTTAACAGGGTCAGCCTGAACGCTTAAAATTACAGTAAAGTTTTTTCAGTATAAGTTGGAGAGATACATATCCTTTCAATTTATTTTTCGAATAAAGAAGCAGTACTTAAGTTTGTATACTCTGCTTTGCCAAAATGGGTTTCTTTGTAGCACCATGACCCCTAATCAGCAGTTCTTTTGTATGCTTTCTGTTTGGGTGAAGTCCCCTCGTGGTGGGGTAGAGGACAATTTTACCCACAAACTGTAACGTTTGTTTCCCCTCCACGGGGGCTGGATTGAAGGGTTCACGAGGGGTAGGCACTCCCCTTTTCACAAGTGTCTGACCTCAGTGATTTCAGTAGGACCACAACCCCAGAGCATAAATCCTTCCCTCTGGCTAGAAGACGTGCTTTCTCCACTTCTCTCCTGGCTTAGGTCCTAGAAGTCATCAGAATTCTTTCCTCTCATTTCTGCTTTTTTCTAGCTTATGGCTTGCCCACCCTTGACACCCCTACCTCTCACCAAAATCCGTTACTCTCCTTTTTCTTTATCGTCTGTCGTATCGTGCCAAATAATTGGAACTTGATCGTAAGACTACAGTTCTACTATCCCCAAGGGAATTTCATCTCTGGGCCCGATTTCCCCTGTCAACACCATTTCCTCTCTGCTGGTTGGGCAGAGGCAAACTTGGTCTATTATCTGCAATAGAGATAAAAAGACACTTTGTGCCAAGCAGTATTTAATTTGTAAAATAATAAGTGCCGGTATCCGTTGTTGTTCTCAGAAACCCGCGGTTGCTGCTGTCGAATGTCAGGGGTGCAGAATACCAAAGGTGCAAAGTTTTTATTCCACCTCATGCCTCCTTTACCCACCACCAGACACTCCCTATTCTTTATCACACTCTTTCCGGTTCGTTTAAATCCCTACTTTCCTGCTTTGTCTCTGTTTTTCCATCTTTCTCTACCTCATCCTTTCCCATTTGTGTTGCCCCACCATGGCTACCTCCGTGACATTAAGATGCACGCTTGCCTGAGGACGTCCAATTTTCCTTCAGATGTCAAGGCTAACCTAATAGAGCTCTTTTTGATGACATTCGTTTGTTTGGGGACAAGACCTACATAGCGACTTTTCGCAACATCAGATGAAGCTCATCATTCCACTCCCGGCAATACGCACAGGCATTCCAACAGCCACAAAATCCCCTCCTCAACAATACAGGGGCCATTGTAGAGATAAAGGCTGTGGATCCTTTTGACAACCCTCCTCCTGTTCCTCCCCCGCACCACCAGGAAAGCAAGCTTAGTTTGCTTGCCCACGTCTACACTGACTGGAAGGTCATTACTTCAAACCAGTTGGTCCTTCAAATCGTAGAAAAGGGCTACACCCATCCCTTCCTTCCTGTTCCTCGACCGCCATCCCGCCGCCGCCTCCTCCTGAACATTTGGCCATTCTTTAGCAGGAGATGGCAGCTCTCCTCCTCAAGAGCGGTGGTGTTGGTGCCAGAAAAAGAAAAGGGTCAGGGTTGTTATACATGTTACTTCCTGGTGCTTAAGAAGGACGGCGGTCTAGGTCTGATTCTGGATCTCAGGACCCTAAACTTCTTCCTCAAAAAAGAAAAGTCCAAGATCCTTACATTAGCTCAAGTTCTAATTGATGTTGTAGCTTGGAGTCTGGATGGTGTCACTAGACCTGCAGGATTCATACTTCCACATCCCAATCCTGCAATCGCATTGGAAATACTTGCGATTTGTGGTGGCTTCTATATACCACAAGTTTGCAGTACTGCCCTTTGGTTTAACATCATCAGTACCTCGTGTCTTCACGAAGGTGATGGTAGTTGGGGCCAATTTCAGATGCTTGGGTAACCCTAATTTTCTGGACTTGGACGTCTGGCTACTCCAAGCCAGCTCGCCAGAAATGGTGTTGCTCCACTTGCAGGCAACTGCATCTCTGTTATTGGAACTGAGCTTTTCGATCAACGAGCCCAAATCTCACCTGTTGCCCTTCCAACGACTCCAGTCATAGGGTCAGGACTGGACACCATCCTTCTCTAGACCTTTCCTCCTCCACAGAGAATCCGAGACATCCAGAAGATGGTGCCATCTTTCCGCCAAGGTACGAATGTCCCAGTCCTTAAAGTCCTGCGATTACTAGGTCTTCATTCTCCTGGTCACGCATGCACGTTGGCACATGAGCGCCCTGCAGTGTTCTCTCTGCAGGTAGTAGGTCTAGTACGGGGGGGAACTCTCGGGTGTCATCATGATCCCACTCCCACCCCCAATGCTGCAGCAGAAGTGGCGTGGTGGGGTAACAAGGCAAACCGAACTTACAGTATGGCCTTTACTCCCCTCCGACTGACACAACAATAACAGCAGATGCCTCCACTGTAGGATGGGGAGCTCATCTGGAGGTCAGGGGCCTCTGGAGAAGTAGGTTCTTCACATTAACCTGCTGGAACTGCAAGTGATTTGGCTCGCACTCAAGTCCTTCCTCCCCTCCATCATGAGTCGGTCCCTCCAGGTCTGGACAGACAACACGACTGTGATGTGGTATGTAAACAAGCAAGGAAAAGTAAGGTCTCCCCTCCTTTACCTGGAAGTGTTGAGACTGTGGTCTTGGGGACACCGCTAATGGATCTGGCTACCATTAATCAGTTAGGAGGGACTCTGAATTTCAGAGCCAATAACCTGAGCCGGAGTTAATTTGCCAATCATGATTGGCGTTTCCTACTGGAGGTAAATAAGGACATCTTCGCCCAGTGGGGCACTCCTCAGGTGGACTTAGTCGCCTCCATGGGAAATGCTCAGAGCCAGCAGTTCTGCACCCTCCGTTGAGTATCTGTTGAGAGGAGCCTTGGGGGACGCGTTTAAATTGAGGTGGAACTTACAGCTGCATTATGCATTTCCCCTCCAATACTCTTGGTTCCTCGAATCCTCAGGAAGATTCGCCAAGACCGGGTCCATGTCATTCTCATTTCCCCAGATTGGCGGAGAAGGGTGTATTATGCAGACCTTCTGCACTTCTTCGCATATCTTCCGCTTCGCCTTCCACTCAGGCTGGACCTTCTCTCCAAGTCAGGAGGACTAGTTCTCCATTTTCATGCTTGGAGATTGAGCGGGGAGAGTGAGCTCTTTTCAGCTGCGACTGAAGGTGGTTGACTTTATCTTGTCTGGGTGTTGCCCCTCCACAAAGTTGGCTCATTGCAGCAGATGCAGCAACCTTGTTGCAGGGTGTGTGGACAATGGTGTTGGTTCCCCTTCAGGCCAAATTATCTCAAGAGGTGCAAATTGCGCTTTCCCTTACTGTGAAGGGTTATTTAGTCGGCTTGTCGGCTTTCCTCTGTCTACCTGATGAGCCTTCACAGTTTAAGTCCTATTTTGTCATGCTTTTTCTTAAGGGCCTGACCAATCTTTTTCTTCACCCACCAAAAGACCCCTTGGTGGCATGCTTTATCATCGGGTTCTTCCTGCCCCGCTGCGGCACGGAACGTGCTGCGACCGGTGATGTGGGAGCACTTTTGGGATAGTGAGGACTATATTGCTAAAAATATATATGTGTAGGAGTGAAAAGGGTCAGTGAGATGGTGAAAAAAATTGTTAAAAATACCTGGCCACTTGGAACCTAAACTTTATTGAATCCAGAGGCTGGTATGGTTAAAAAAAAGGGGGTGTTGGGAGGTGCACAATATAATGTATGGGTTTACTCCTGGTCTACATGTTTCAAGCCTTCCCCTATGGCTTTTCGTCAGGACCAGATAGAGTTGATCCCTTAGTGTCACTCCTAATTGATAGCTGGCGTATTTTAGTGCCTATGCATTTAATGTTTAAAAAGTGCTTCATACAATACCCAATTGGTATGTTGCTTCAAAGACTACCCAGTATGGTAGTTTGACTTAATTCAATTTATTTAGGAATCTAACATTGCCCCATGAGCCCTGCACGGGAGGGGGGGGACGCTTGTAGTCACACTTGCTTCAAAGCTCCCTCGCTCAGCATACTCTGCCTACCCGTGGCTCCGTGGGTGCAGAGCTCATGTGGCAATGTTAGTTTCCTAAATAAATTGAATTAAGTCAAAAGACACTTTTTAAACATTAAATGTATAGGCACTATAATATGCCAGCTATCAATTAGGAGTGACACTAAGGGATCAACTTTATCTGGTCCTGACGAAAAGCCATAGGGGAAGGCTTGAAACATGTAGACCGGGAGTGTAAACACACATTATATTGTGCACCTCCCAACACCCCCTTTTTTAACCATACCAGCCTCTGGATTCAATAAAATTTAGGTTCCAAGTGGCCAAGTATTTTTAACAATTTTTTTCACCATCTCACCGACCCTTTTCACTCCTACACATATTTATTTTTAGCAATATAGTCCTCACTATCCCAAAAGTGCACCCACGTCACCGTCTGTCGCAGCACGCCCCGTCCCGCAGCGGGGCGGGAAGAACCCGATGATGAAGCTTGCCACCAAGGGGCTTTTGGTGGGTGAGGGTTATTTTAGAAAAGAAAATCTTTTTCCCTTAGGAAACATCAACATTTCTCGAATGATATCAACCCCTACTCCCTAGTGGATTTTCGTTGATTGATTAAACTCGTACAGGAGGCAAGGTCCACTACGTACCTCTATCTCCCCCTTTTTGATTATTGTAGCAATCTTTTTCTTCCCATTCCATCTTTGGTTCATCAATGGGACTTACTTTTTTCATGGGGACTCCATTTGAGCCCCTTCAGAGTTGTGCCCTTTGTAGGTTGACTGTCAAAACTTTACTTTTGTATGCTATCCCTTCTGCTAGAAGGGTCAGTGAATTACAGGCCCTTAGTTGTCACTTTCCTGTCATTACCATCTTTCCAGACATGTTTGTGTTGTAAACCAGGGCTGCTGTCCTCCCCAAGAGGGTCACTCCTTTTCATCTTGCCCAATTCATTACTCTTCTACTTTTTACTTTCCACCTCATCCTACAAAAGAGGAGGAACGGTTGCATTGGTTGGAGTCTCAGCGGGTAGTTAATTACTACTTAGACCGAACCAAAGAAGTGCGGTAGGATGACCGGCTCTTTGGCAGGTACTGTGGTGCCAAAAAGGTACACAAGAGGATTCTGTTTTGGTGCATCATCCTCTGCATCTTGATCTGCTATGCCTTAGCCAAGAAAGAGCCTCCCGCAGGAATTAGAGCCCATTCCACAGAGCTAAATCGACTACTTCTGCTCTTGCTCTGGAAGTCCCAATTCCAGAAATCTGCAAGGGCGGCAACATGGGCTTCCTTGCACATCTTTGCAAAATACTACTGTCTGGATTCAGTGGTGCACAGGGACACGTACTTTGCCAAATTCTTCTAGTAGGTTTTCCCTGTCAAACCATCCATCAATCCTCCTTCTGGGCAGGGTATTGGTGTGAAATCTGTTCTATAGGTGAAGAATCTACAAGTGGAAATATCCATCAGAAAAGAAAATTACTTACCTGCGGTAATGAGCTTTCTGGGGATACTCGGTCTACCTGCAGATGCCTCATTAACCTGCCCACCTCCCCGTTTGACGGATGTTCTATATGGAAAGTTAATAAGATAACATCTTGTATTTTTCTGGTACTGCAAATTCTTCATTGATGTTAATCTGCGATCTCGTCTTAAAGGCTTGGAAAAAACAGAAGGTAACTGATGTCAGTGCGCCAGAGCAGACACTTTATGACTCCTTTGATATTGGTTGATGTCACTTGCTGCGCTGACTGAGTCCAGCGCCCTCTACCAGAGACATTGTTGCTTTGAAGTTTTCCAGATCCAGTCTGACCCCTGAGGATTATTCTACAGGTGTGGAAATTGCAGGTAGAGTATCCACCAGAAAGATCGTTATTGCAGATAAGTAACTTTTTCTTCCTCAAATTTAAAACACTGAAAGTATCTTTTAATGGCGAATGTTCGCCATCCTGCATTCCCATGAATCTTTCAATTAAAAAATTAAGAAGAAATACGGTGAGAAGCAATTTTGTAGGATCTAGACTTGGTCATAAGGACTTGAATATACCCAATGTGTGTTTTTCATCCTACAAAAAGATTCAAGTTTCAGCTAAAAGTTGATCAAAGGTCAGAGTTTTTATGGTAAGTGACTATATAAAAATCTCATAGCTGCAAAGTCAGTGTTACAAGTAAGTAAAAACATATTTCACATTTAGGTAGGTTTACCATGGAGGCATTGACACTTTCTTTGTTGAGGTTATTGTAAATGCATTACCTCTTTATCTTCCCACTTGGCTTTCAAGGACGAATTACACCACCCTGCTGCCACTTCTCATATGTCATGTACAATACTCTTTAATTTACATCTTTTACCTTTACCTAATACATAATCCATCTCTCTCCTTGTTGTGATTTCTGAACTGCCTTACTAGATCCACTGGTGTTGTGTTCACTGGAGCTTTTACTCTTCCTTTTCGCTATTGGATTAAATGGGATACATTAACCCTCTGTTAGTCTCTCTTTTCTCTAATGGGCGTGCTGTAGCAGAATACCCATATTGGTTACTAAAAGGCTTACATGGGTACTGTACCCCTTCCTCCAACTATTGGGCACACTAGATGTGCTATTTGTTCCTTTTCTTCTTTGGGTTTATTGGCTTGTATATCATTAAACCTGATTGTCCCCTAGTGCTCTAGGTAAGAGAGCAGTGCTAGGCTAAATCCCACTAAGCTTTCCTGTAATTCTTTTTAAAATATCCTGTTTCTATTTTATTCCATGCAGTTTTCCTCAGGCTACAAACCAGACTCTGTTGGAAAAGTTTAAACGGCAGCACGAGGGAAATGGTTACATTGAATTTCCAGCAGTGATGGAGCCAGCATTCATCATCAAACACTATGCAGGGAAAGTGAAGTATGGTGTCAAGGTGAGTATCTTGCTTTATTAGAGTAATTTGAACCTTGGTCAAACTAGATCTCTGAGCACCGCCATCAGTTATTGTAGCCAAATATAATCTTTTTAAATCTGCTCCCAATTCTGCTGCCTGGTACCCACTAACCTGTTGGAAGCTGTGAAATGTGTCTGCTCCCCTTCAACTGCATTCTGGATAAGTTGCAGACTTCTCACTCACCCTTGAAGGAGCTCTGTGCTAACCCCAGATTGACTGCATTCACACCTGCATTGTTTGTAGGGTTTGCCAGAACAGTGCAGCTCCGTTTTCCCCTGGTTGAGCTGCATTTGTCTTTTGCCTTCCCTCCATGAGGAGTCATCAGGTAAACACTCTGCTTGACTACCATTACTAGTAAGATGCTCTGCTCCATACTCCATCAGGAGAAATAGCATTTCACATAATGCCTTTCCAGTTGTCTTTTAAGTCTATACTACCTCACAAATATAAATCTAAAAATCGCATTTTATATTCCTATCCCACTAGGCTCCTAACTGTAGCTTGATGGAACCTGAACCCTTGTGTTCTCCTTCGTAGTAAACTGTGCACATTTCCTCACTTGTCGCTGCCCTTACAAAAACTATAAAATAACTTTTCCCATCGGAATTGGTGTGTTCCAATGTACCCCCAATGGGATTTTCTTCTCCACATTTCTAAAACCTCAGTTCTGATGTATTTGGTGCCGCTATCCCCAACACTTAGGGAGCTGCTCTCTGTCCATCATTGCCCATTGATTAGCTGTTTTTTTTAATTCATTTAAATCAGGTCCTTCATTAAGGAGTGATGAGCTGCACTGCAGCCTAAATGTTTTGACCCTAAACATGAACACTAAACCTCAGATGTCCCACAGACCTGCCTCTTCTTTGTTCTTCAAACTATTTATGAAGTTTTCATTCAGGAAATGTTTGCATAAGTGATAATTGGCTGGTATCCGTCCCTGACCTAGTTCCTTTTCTTTCTCATTAATACTTTATTACTTATGATTTTACACCCTTAAAACTACAAAATGTGCACCCTACAGAGGTGCCACGTTTCAGTTAATTTTCTTGGCAGTTTTGAAGTGTCAAAAAGGTTGGTCATTTTTAATTCCGAAAAGAAGGCATCGTCAACCTCAAACTTGTGGTTGTACTAAGTCTTTTAAATGCTCCATTTAAATTTAGAATTGTGTACCATCTTTGGCAACTGAGGTTTCACAAACCCAAGTTGAGAATGTTCACATTGCATAATACATAAAACCATATTCATATCCATCTATGCCACAAATATATCCTCACTTAAAAGAACCATGTCATCGTGCTAGCCCAGGCAGAATAGAAAAATATTACCCGCCCGGCATTTACAAAATTGTAGATGGAGACAATTGGTGGTGCAGTGTATCGGCTAATATTATGGCACTTGCAACCTGCATTTTATGTTGTGAGTCCAGAGCCACTGGTTGCTGGCATTTCTAGAACAGCTATATCTTAATTTTTCACTATCTTGCTTCGATTCACATGCTTGAATTATTTGCCATTGTATTTGTAGTCTACCGACCTAATGATATGACTGAACTCCAGTAAATGGGTTTTAGGGACCCAGAATTCAACTCTCCTCAGGTACTCCAATTGCCAGATTTCCAGAGCTCATCAAGAGTAAATAATTTCTGTATACTGCATAAAGGGGCAATAGGACGGTTTACATGTGAATCTATGAACAGTACCAACGCTGGAGAACAGTGGTTACAGGCAAATTGCTTTTTTGTACTCCAGCATTAGCTCTATAATGTATTCACAATTTTCGAATTAAGACTAATTTACCAGTCCCACAGAAACAGCCTTGGTAGACTGGAATGGAACTCTCTAAGAGAACAGGGTTGAAAGCACTGCCTGAACCCTGGCTAGCACTCAGGACTGTATATCAAGCCAGTAGTACTCTGTGAAAGAGTGTGTTGTCCTCAAAGTTGCCACTCTTCAGATGTCTTTCAGAGGTTGCTCTGCAAAGAGAGTGGCTCTACTATTTATGCTACTGGTGGGATCAGCTGTGACCCCACCACTTAGCAGCCTGTCCACTTGAGCGTTTGCTGCAGTGATGCAGAAGGCAGTCTGTCTTTATAGGCATTGATTCAGCTAGGCCACATCCTTGTTAGCTTGATCAGAGGCTACACAAAGTTGGGTTGACTGACAAAAGTCAACGTTTGCTTACAAGCATAACTCCAAATATCTCTTAACTTTGAGAAAGCTTAAAGTTTTTTTTGTCTGCAGTACGTGGCTTCGGTAAGAAATAGATGAACTGACCTGCTGATTCATATGAAATTTCCACTAGTACTTTAAGTTTGAACATTTGCTTGCCCTTTAAAATGTCACTTTGTCGATGTAGAAATGTCAGACTTCTCATCTGCTCAAGTTCCAGGAGTTAGGCTCTGCGCTGGCATAATCTGGTATATGTAGGTGTCCCACGTAGGGCTCTTTGAGAAAGATGGCTAGTCCTTCCCATCACCAGCATCATCCTTTTGGTATTCTTCCCTTTCTTCACCATCATCATTGGTGTCATCCTCATTATTATCAAGTACATATATTGGTCTTCTTTGAGGGTTAGAATGTTACTGCAACATACATAGGTGCTGCAAGTAAGCTGTACCATGTGGTTAGGCAATGGCAGTTGAGGAGGCAGAGCACAGGTGCAGCAGACATAGACTCTGCTGCATCTATGGTGGAACCAGAGCAGTGAAGAATTGAGCAAAGGTTAATATCATGCTTTGCAGAGAATTCAAACTTATCTGGACCAAGAGAAGGTATGCACGCATTTCAGACCTGCTATCATGTCTATAGTGAAATAGATGCAGAGAATGAGGGAAACACAGATGGCCCTGTGATCATCATTACGTTCTTCATATTCTTTCTCATCAATTCCTTCCTGAGGCACACATTCCAACTTTAGCTTATGAGTCACATTTGCTTCCTGATCATTCTGCTCATCCAGGTTGTCATTAACACTTCCTTTCTTTTCTCAGCAATACCATCCTCTTCAAAGGAGAGTCTTGTCAAAGCATATCAAGAGATTGAAGATTACATTTTTGGGGGAGACACGAGAGGTGATTGTAGAGGTAGCGCAGAAGGCATAGAAGAGTCTAAGATAGTAGATGGGGAGGTCAGTACCAGTGGTGGCTGGTGACTTTTCAAAGTGGCTGGGCATAAATGTTGGGGGTGAGTTCGACATAGCATGCGAGCCCGAATGGGGTTGGGGGTGGTTGATATAAACAGTAAGGTTTTTAAATAAATAGTATGGGGTACCGATTATTTCCTATATGCAATTCCTCCAATGCTAGCAAAGCAGAGAACTGAACAACGGAGAAATACAGCGATCTGCCTAGGATCACACAATTTGCTCAAGTGGAAAAACCAAGACTTAATGCCAGTTTCCATGGTTCCACATGCAGCAGCTTTTACTACTTTGCCCACTGTAAAATATCTCCTTTTATCCAACTGCACATAGACTTGCATCTACGCTTCCCTGAATTTCCCCTGCAAGCAAGAATCGACGTAGAGCAGAGATCTGTTTGTGTGGTGTAAGTGGTTTATCCAGTCCTAGATGTTCTCTAGCACGCTGCTGCATTTCCTTTTATATGTAGAGGACTGCATGTACCAAAAGGCATAGAAACATCTAGGAAATTATGATGATTCACACCTGACTTTTTCATATGAGAGTGGTTCATTTGCTCTGGTCACTGGTGCGCCACTGTAGATAAAGCCCTTGCAGTAGTTTGATTGATACCTGTTATTGCAGAGACTCCCGTGCAGGAGTGAAACTAGCATGTGTAGCCAGCCTCATTTAATATGTAATGATAACTTGCTTTTTAGATACCGTTTCAAACTGCACTTTTGGCACTTCTAAGTGCCACGTGCAACAGATAATTACCTGCCTTTTTCTACAACCAGTCATGTCACAATAACCCGTAAATAGAACACCTGCAAATAGAAAGTGTTTCTATTACATAGATGCATGTCTTTCAGTTTATCTCACAAGTAAGCTCTTCCGAGGTTGCAGTTGGATATCAAAAATTAGCAAGTTGTTCGAAGGACGCACATGCTGAATCAAAACCTGCATTTATGGAAGGTTACCCAGTTATCAGTCATTGGACAGTTTATTTAGGAACTCTCCTCGTGGTGTACTATTGCCCAAGTATCTCAAATCCTTTTGCAGATACCAGTACTAACGTTGCAGCAATTATATTGTCACCACCGTCAGCCGGCTGCCTTCCCTAATCCACCACCTCTCTTCTGAAGCCAGTACTGTTACTCAGAAGAAGACATGCTAATCACCTGAGCTATTACAATTACACCTTAACGCTTGAGGGTTCGGACTTGTTGCGTGGGCAAAGGATCATAGGCGACACCAGGGTGTGATAAAGAGGGTTTAATGGGTATGGACAGGTGTTTCTTTCTGGTTGACAATGTTCGGGTCACGTAGGGTCCCGGGATGGGTGTACGGGCAGGGCTCCGCTCCACTCGTATTGATTCCCTTCTTGACAGGCGCCGAGTCCTCGGGGATATCGTGGCCATGGATCGGGAACATAGAAGAAAGAAATAGGGGGGGGTAAGGGATCGGTTCCTTACGTGTGCAGTGATAGGGAAGGGTTGTGATGGGACACCAACTCACTCGTGTATTTTATCACTCATTAGGGCGTGCTCGAGTGCTGGGTGATACCGCATACCCACTAAAACAATGGTAGCAAAGGAGAAGGGACCCGCAAGTCTAAGGGGGTACGCTATCCCGCCTCCCGTACCAACCCGTGAAGCGTTTGCGTACCTCTGAGAGCCACGCACCTCCTGATGCGTGGCTGGGCGATCCGTGGGGTCGTTGGCCTCCTGGCGCCTTTCCGTCTCCCGCTGGTCCTGCTCCTCGCTCCGCCTGCTCTCCCGGCAATCCGCTTCTCGCTCCGTACAAGGCTGGAACCGCTTTCCACCCCGTCTCCGTCCTGTCGTCGGTGTTAACACACACCTTCTTCCGGGTCTCCGGCGTCCTTATGGGTCCAGGGAGTGTGACGTCATGGGGCGGAGTTTCGTTCTCTAGGAGCCCCCACCCCGTCTCATCGTCTTCCACGAAATCCTCCGTGGCGGAAGGAATTCTGGGACTTGTAGTCCAGGAGTCCTGCCGGGAAGAAATAAGAGGTGGAGAGGCGGGACTTACGGTCCACCATTCAATACTGTCCACATTTTGTACCCCGGACGGGCCCACCTCGTTACAGGACTCAATATTTTTTATTTTAAAAAATCGTTCAACCCAAGCAGTGGCATTTACAGGAATATGATTATCTCTGATAGAGACTTCTAGCTGCAGATTCCTTACCTTAGAACTATTTCCAGGTATCAGACTGGCTCCGACAATTTTTTTGTGAGCAGTACCTATGCGTGCCAGTAGGTAGCATCAATTAAATGATGCCACACGGGATGAGACGTGTGCGGTGCTTATATAGGTGCCACCCCATTGCGGTGACATTTATTCTTTTCTTTCCACACCAGTCAGGGCAGATCCGGAGAGAGCTACCCCTTCAGTCACTTTTTGACTGTGATTTTTCAATGTTTTGTCAAAGATTTTTAGGTTGAGCCTAAGCAGCGCGCATGCGCCGTCTTTGAGACATGCTGTTTTCACTGTATGGGCTTTGGCCATGCCCTTGCTGAAAATTGGTTTAAAATGGTGTCGTTCCAAAAAGCTTTTGTCTCTATGGTTTCTTGTGGTTATATTTTCCACCTTCTCGTGTGTTGCTCCTCCCCTGGAGTATTGGCCTGTTACATGTACCACTACTCTTTTGTTTATTTCTGGTTTGTTGGCACACTCCTTTTTTCTTTGTTGACCCGATCCTGTGCGCAGCCGAACGGTCTTGTGTAGAGCACACTACAACACCCCCAACAACCCAGCTCACCACTTGAAGAACACTCAATGTGTTTGTGGACGTACAGGAAAACAAAAAAGGTTTATTCCAACTTAAACATAGGGCTGCGCCCGATTAACGGCCGCCATGCGTACATGTAATCGAGCATTCCCCTCATGGCACACGCTTCACTGAGACAATGTTCTTTTAAATTATACACACGCTTCGCACAATGTTATTTTTATGGAAACTTTTTGGGGTAGTTCAACGTGCCGCCTGCTTCAGGGCCGCCACACTTCCTTTGCTCTTTCCGCCTCTTGCTCAGCGCTGCATGCCTCAGTGTCCCCACAATCAGTAGTCTTACTCAGGAACTCCCTGATGGGGCACCAGGATACTGTCTGCATAGGGCCGGCTGCCAGAGCTCGTCACTCATACGGCCATCTCCCTTGTTCTGAAGTGGTTCTGCGTATCATGTGACAGGCTTACTGATGCGAATGCTGTGTGTTTGAGGAGCTTCTGGAGGTGGGTGTCTACACACAATGGGACAGGGAGACAGCAGAGAGGCTTGCCTCGTTGGTCCATTACACGGAAGTGTGAATAGATACTTTGACGGAGCTATCTAGCTGGGCAGCAGCAAAGACAAATTTGCTTTGCCTGTGGGCTTGATAATATCAGCAGCTGCTGGTGAGTGCCCGCTGAGACGAACAGGGACGAGACTGTGAAGCAGCTGCTTGGGAAAGCGAAGCCACGTTTTCTCACGGATTTTGTGCGGAATTGTGTTCATATGCATACAAGAACCTTGCAAATTAAAGTAAACTCCAATTGCTCCGATGGCCTGGCTGCTACCACCCAGCAAATAATTTTTGACTCAATGGATGAATGAATGGTAGAGCAGTGCTTGGCGTTGTTAGGCAAGCCCTAACCCAGTCTTTTCAGGCAGTGCTGTTCACATAGTCATTTTGTTCTGTAGTCGACATACATTTCGCCAAGCTGAAAACGCATCTTGGGGATAAGATGGGATTTTGTGTGTTTTTTTTCTGCAGTGTTCAATATATGAGGCTAAGCCTGGGACTTCATGCTTGCATCTGTTGCTGCACCAGCCAGCCATGTTTTATGCAATTATCCACAGCGCCGCAGCATGCTGATGGCTACTTTTCCATGGTAAAGCATCATGATATTTTAGTCAAATTACATAGCAGAGGGCTCCCGTTTCCTTCCATTCTCACTTTTTGGTGGGTGTTTGAGAATGAAAACTTGCCACAGTAGGACCCGAGCTACTCTGTTGTCTCATCACGTCATCCTTGGTAGGCGCAGAGCCTGTGGTTTGTTTAATCTTTTTTTCTGTTTTTAAAGTTCCCCTTATCCTTGTCTGTGAACTTGCCACCCTAAAGGGTGAGTACTTAGAAACACACAGTTGCTATTTAAATTACAGTTAATCTCTTGTTTTTGATTAATGCCTAGCAACATCTACCTGAGGCAATCATGTTCTTAAGGGAACGCAAGGTACATGATGTTGTTGTTTTTCATTTAAACAAGCGTATATATTAATGGGGACTTGTTTTTATAGGGTCCTTCTCCTGCCCAGCACAATTACTCTTGCATCATCATCATCTTGCAGCAAATGCTCTTATAATACACTGGGTACCAGTCACTTTTGTTGGCTTTTATCCCCAAATATACACACTATGTATCTATGTATGTGTGCATATATGTATGTGTGCATATATATATATCTCAAAGAGCAACTTCCAAGGAAGAATTGATTGCACTCACGGGTAGGTTCAAATTCCCTTTAATTTACGACAATTTTCAAATTCTTACGGGCCAAATACCACAAACCAAAGGTTTTTCTCCTGGTGTGGCAGGGATGTCCACTAGGAAGACAGACTTGAAGCCCTGCTCTGCCTATCATCGTCAGATGTCGGTGACAGACCTGCACCTTGTGTGCCTCTGTTGCTTGGAACGCAACCATGACGCGAAGACATGCGCCGATTGCCGCGCCATTCACCTCGGCCTTGAGGGAGTAATACCTCAAGCACCTTGCCGCCCGAAGCGCGGCACTGTTGATTCAGCTCGAGAGGAAGGTCCTGGGATCGGTCGCGGAGTACTCGATCCTTGTTGCACTCCAAGTAGACAGGACACTTGGGTAAGTCCCACAAAAAAAAAAAGCAAGAAGTCGAAGAGGTCTTAGACTTCGCCTCGTCTGTCGCCCGACAAGATGAGGGATTGTCGACATTCAAGGTCTGGCTCTACAGTTGTGCCAGTATCTCGGTCGGCTCCACGCTTCTCTGAGTTTCCGGGAGGTACTCCCTCTCAACTCCAGGAGTTTTATGCTGCCATGCGCCTCCTAATTTGAGTGGCCGGCTCCCACCGGCATACCTTCGGGCCCTGCGGGTTCAAGAGGGGCCCACGCTGGCGCCTCCGGTGCCAGTCGGGCCAATTGGATCCACAGATGGATCCGGACTGGCTTCGGTCGTACCACCTGGACCTTTCCTGGCACAGGACCCCATGCCTGCTCCTGGCGCCACAGTCCCCATTCTGATCCCTGACTCTGACACGGAGCCGGAGGGGCATCATCCGATGCTGGCACCAACTGGAGCCAAGCCCTCCAGGCTGGAGCCTGAGCTCTATTCCTATGGGCTGGGATTCTGGTAGGATTAGGAGGGGTCGCTGGACTCTGAGGAATACCAGCCTTTAGATCCCCAGATGGACTGGTGTGAGGACTTGGCGGAAGCCAGTGGACTGGACACCTCTCCAGATACTGGCATGCTTTCTGCCCCTACCATGACTACAGAGGAGGGAGCGTCCTTTGCAGTGGTGGTCAGGATGGCGGCTGAGGTCCTAGACCTCAGCCTACCCTCGGTGGCAGTCAAGGCGAACGTCTTGACAAAGGTGATTCAGCCAGGGGTGATTCCCTCAGAAACGCTTCTCCTTTTCAATGAAGCCCTTACTGACGTCCTGCTTGAGACCTGGTCCAAGCCGAGCACAGGGTCTCCTATGAACAGGGCGATTGCCTGTTGTCACGGCCCCACCCCAGGGACCCCAATTTCCTCACACAACATCCTAACCCAGAGAGCTTTGTGGTCCGAGCTTCTTTCCATGTTAATCCTGGCGCATTCCCTACCGCCCCACCGGATAGGGAATCCAAGATGCTGGACACCTTAGGGAAGAAGATGTTTTCTTCCACCTGCCTAGCACTACAGTTTGTGAACACTGCATGCCTATTGGCCTGTTACTCACATGCGCAGGTGCAGCCCATGTTTCCGGAGGAGGCCTGGGCCATACTCTCCCAGGCTGTTGCCGATGGAAGAGTTGGTTAGATCTGTTCGCTACCGCCGACACCATGTAATGTCGCCAGTCCTGTGCGCTGGAGTTTCCAAAGATCCCGCTCAGAGACGGCCTTCCTGGTGGCTATAACATCTGCCCCGAGGGTCAGTGAGCTTCAGACTTTTTCATCCAAGCCTCCATACCTGAACATCTGTCCAGACAAGCTAGTTCTATGTACTAGAGCTTACTTTCTATCGAAAGTCGTCACTCCCTTTCATGTAGGTCGGTCCATCACTCTGCCTACTTTTTATGCTACTCCACATCCCTCTAAGGAAGAGGAGTGACTTCACTAACTTGACCGAAAAAGGGCATTGTTGTTCCACCTTGATCGCACAAGAGTTCGACTGAACGACCAGCTCTTTGTGGGGTATGTTGGAGCAAAAAAAGAAAGTACGTGAAAAAGCGGACCATCTCCTGATGGATTGTGCTGTGCATTAAAATCTGCTACGCATTGGCCAAGAAGCAGCCCCCTGAGGGCTTGCGTGCCTATTCCACCAGAGCCAAGGCTGCGACCACTGCGTTAGCACGTGAAGTCCCGGTCCTGGACATTTGCCAAGCAGCAACGTGGGCTTCTTTTCACACATTCACAAAACACTACGGGCACTTTGTCCGTTTGGTCCTGCAGGAGCCGTGGAGGTATTGCTTGGATATCTATTCTAAGGTAAGAAATCTGCAGATAATAGTCTCTATCAGAAGAACAAGTTACTTACCTTTGTTAACCTCTTATCTGGTAGAGACTCTATCAAGCCACAGATTCTTTACAAACCTGCCCATCCTTACCGCTCTGCGAACGAATTTTTAGGGACAGGGCTTTTCCCTTTTCAGGGCCCTTGTTTTCCACAACATTGGTCAGTGTTCTTTGTGTCTCCGCACTCCTGCTGTGGAAAGTGGCGGAAAAAAACTGACGTCAGCACACTGATTGGCGCCTATATAGGCACCGTGCACATCACATCCGGTGCAGACGATGGCGACGCCACTTACCGGCATGCAGGGGTACTGCTCACGAAAATATTTCCGGATCCAGTCTGACTCCTGGGGATAATTTGAAGGTAAGGAATCTGCTGCTAGATAGTCTCTACCAGATGAGGAATTACCGAAGGTAAGTAATATTAATATATATATATATATATATATATATATATATATATATATATATATATATATATATATATATATATATAATATCACACAAAGAGTCCACAGTAAGATGCACACTCAGGGAATGGCAATTAGTCCAGGTTTGCTGTCGAAACGCATAACTGGACTAATTAAACCTTCACTTCGTGCCGTTCCCTGAGTGTGCGTCTTACTGTGGACTCCTTGTGTGATATTTACATCCGACCAGCTCCGCCGGCACCACGCACCACTCTCCTACGGGCCAAGGGATCCTGAAGGGGAGCTCTTTGTTGTTTGGATATATCTATATATATATATATAGATATATATAGATATAAATATATATACACACACACACATATATATACACACACACATATGTATGTACTTACATATATATGTATATATACACACATATATATGTGAGTGTGTGCACACACCTACACCTCTGTCTGTCTCTTATGCCCCAATGTATGAGCCGCCACTATTACAGCTGTCAGTGCAGGAAGAACCAATGAGCCAACAGTCACAACACTGGAGCAGAGGAAGATACAGCTATAAATGAGTCAACTAACAAGCAGGCAGTTAAATGGTGAAACAGGCTATGCAACATCAGACGGAGAGCAAAAGTCGATGGCGAGGCAGTTGGTTGTACAAGAGCAAACAAGCACATCCAACAAGAAGTATAGGAACTATCAACAATGAGGCATCTGATGATAATGGAACCAACAGTGCAGCAACTGAGTCCGCATATCGGCAATACAAATCTCTTTTTTCTTGCAGAAGCTTCAGGCTTGAAAGCTTCTCATTTGGGTTTAGTCATCCTGGAAATCTTTCTAATTAAGTCTGTACACTGACAAATAGTGGGGGGAAAGGGCTTTAATCACTCTTTTATCTTTACAGGTTTGTTGAAGTGGTTAAAAAATGAAATAAAAAGGTGAAACAGTTGTGGAAATGACGCTTCTGAGAGCAGAGATCGAAAGGATTCCCTCACTTTGAATGTTCAGTAAACAATCTGGCAGTTGTGGCTTTCTTCCTTACTGCCTGAAGTTTCTCTGATGTAGTGAGATGGATGGGCTACATGTAGTATATGTATTTTCATTGTATATTTTATACAGAGACTGCTTTCTAAACGTTGATGAGCCAGGCTTTCCAAACTTATGATAATGAATAATTAAAGCATATGTATCTATGAAAGATCCAGTGCTGGAGAACTGAATTGTGTAATTGGCATCCATTATAATATGAATTCAATCAGTTACTGAATATATTGCAGTGTATATCTATTTTATGAAACAAAATTGCACATTTTAAACCAATTCACTGGAACTAATAACTGTCTGAATCATAAGACCTTTCCTTAAAACATTTTATATTGTGATTCATAGCAATATTTAGCAGTGTAGATGAAAGACTAAGGGTGTATTTAAGCAGATCGTAACAAATCATAAAATTTCAGAGGGCTTTGAACATAACTCGCAAGTAAAACTTATTAGTCTGTATGATAAACATAAGTTTCCAATCACTTTTCATTAACCTTCAATTTAAGTGCAAACCATAACTATCTAAACTCTCCCATTGAACCATTCTCCTACGTTTCAGTCCTATTAGTACTTCAAGAAATCAATGTTTTTCAACAGTTTTTTTATTACATACCTTGATCGCATAACTCTTCCATATGCATAGCTTTTTTATTAAAATGAAGGTTCATATCAGGCTAGCTCCATTTTTTATCCAGACAAAATTTTATTGAGGTAGCATCATCCACAACTAAAAGCGTTAAGTTTGTAGCAAATCTTGTTTCCAATACCTCTTGATTTCTAACAATCATTCTAATGTTTGCTTATCTCTAGAAAGCAAAATAAACCAAAGAGATGGGAGCGAGGACTCAGTTTTGCATGAAGCAAGCAAATGTTCCCTATCTGGGGTCAGCCAATAAAATTAAAACTGACAAAGTAAATGCACTAGTAAAGGCAAGGTAAAACAACCCTTGTGCGGATTTGTGCACATAACTTGCAGGCTATGTCCTTATTTCTTTTTGTCATAAAGTACCAAACATCTTTCTACAGCCTACATGTCTCTTATTTAAGTTGTAGTGGTTAAGCATTTAAACATGCTGAATCTTGGCCACAACTTGGCCACAACAATTCTGCCTCACTTCTCCTGATTGCCACGCCTAAATATTCTCACTTACAGCAAAGTCTAACATGCTCACTTCTGGGGTTCAAGACTGTCTCTATTGGTCTCTTTTCAACTGGTGTTCTTTGCCTCTGAAGTCCCGGAGTCCTCCCGCCTATGTGTCTGTAATCTGGGCCAAGAACAACCCCTTCAGCACTTGACTCAGTGGTAGCGATGGTGAGCAGTGACAGGCTTCTCAGGGGCAGAGTTTTACCTATGGTGAGGAGAATGCTTCAAGCTCAGAACTCAATCACCCAGCAGGGCAATAATGGATTGTCCAAACTAGTGCTAGCATTAGTTAAAAGTAAGCACTTTAATACGTACAGAACACTCAGTACTACACGCTACAAGTCCTGGATACGAAGGTACCGTTCTTTGGGACGGTAATCCCCTCCTTTCCTCACTCTCTCCCCTATCCCAGGTTTGAGTTCTGTTTTGGGTAGGTATCAGGCACAGGTGCAGTGTTACCCCTTTATTGAGTTTGTGTGCTTGCTTACTCTTAATAGTCCCAGTGTCCTTATCTGTCTCACCACTGCAGGTTTCGTCTGCTCTGTGGTTGCGGCAGGGACCTGTAGCATGTGTCTCGCTCTTTCCCTCATCTGGTGGGTGTATGACATGACAATACATACATTTACTCTTACTGCCTTTACTACATGGGTATTACAGCTCGTTTACATTTACAACACATTGTAATACCACACATGGTTTTAAAATGCATGCTTTTACCACTCAGTTTTGTGGTATTGTCTCCCTTGCTCTCTAACATAGTTGTGGTCACAACTGTATCAGTATAGTTCGGACCTAGCTACCATAGGAGAACTTAAATAATAGAGTGATATGATTGGCAGTGTGTGCTCATTTTACTGTTGGCCACTACACGCTACGATTGGCTGGCCGCAACATGAAAAGAAATGTTGTGGCACTACTACAGAACACAGGAACTCTCCAGTATATGGGGGCAGGGTAGTGGTACCCAGCTCCTCTGTACCACTACCCCAGCGAGAGCATATAGACCTTGTGCCCGCAGGATCAGAAAGCCATTTTTTTAAAAACGGGGAGCGCTGTCTGTGAAATGTTGGCCGCATACAGGCTGTTGGCCCTGCTGCTTAAAACCCACTTTGCATGCAGCCAAAGGATATGCCCAACAGGTGGTGGCTGCCAGTGGGGCAGGTTGGAACAGGGCCTTGCCACAGACGAGGGCCTGCAGCCAACGCCACGCTGAGCATGACCAAATGCCGTGTGCAAAGTGGATTTGATACAGTTACGTAGGGTAATAAAATATTACTTTACATTCAATAAAACCCTGGTAATTCAATGAAAAAATCAAAAGGTTTAAGTGACATTATAGTTGTATATGAGGCCAAATTTGAAAAGAAAAATATTGGGGGTTGCCACAATCCCTTTACTGCCACGAGAGTCCCACAGGAGAACAGGGATTCCTGGCTGCTGCCTCCCCCTAGAGTCCAGCGGAATCAGAAAAACATCTTAAAAATGGGGGCATGGATGTCTGTGGTGGGCTGGCTGCATATGGACACTGGGGCCTGCGGCTTGGCCGTGCACGCCGGGTGGTGGCTGCCCGCGAGGGGTTGGGTGGACAGCCTGACTGTAGTCCAGGCCCTGCGGCCAACCCCACTCTACCTTAAGACTGTTCAAAAAGGTTCTTCCAGAACTGTCAAACTCTGACATCCTTCTTGAAAGAGCACACCGAAAAGGGCGACCCTCCAGATCCTCCGATAACTCCCAAGACATCCTGACATGGGTTCATCACTTTAAGCAGAAAAAAGGATATTATGGTAGCAGCTCAGACTGAGGGCCTTATCTCTTTTGAGTGTACAAAACTCCGGCTGTTTCAGGATCTGTGCCCCTCCACGCTTCAAAAACGGAGACTCCTGAGTCAAACAATGAACTACCAGAGAGAAAAATAGTTCAAATACAAGTGAGGGCACCTGTTCTGTCTTGTCTTTGTTTGAAATAATAAAACACACTATTTCAGTACTCCGCCTGAGGCACACCTGATTTTCTGCTTCACAGAGGACCCAGAGAGCAATAAAACGCCTACAGCTTTGTGTGAAGAAAAAGAGCCCATAAATTGAAAGCAAGGGCAATGGACCAATGTATCTTTGACAAGTAACTTTCAAAGACCCTCATCAGAAGAAATCTTTCTCTAAGAACGTGCAGTCATTAACAAGCTACAAGTAGGTGGCACTGCGATGAGTATATACTCTGGCATGGGTGGCCGCGACCTGCCATAAGCAATACATTTACAGTAGACTGGGTTCGACTGGACCTGGCAGCCCGCTGAGGAGGAATGGTAACTAGCTTGAGGGTTGGGCGAGGGACCAACCATACTGCAACTACTTAGCATCTTGGGGTCCTCATGACCAGCTTGATCATGCAGGGAATTCGCCTAGTCCTTGTCTACCTAGGTAGATGATCGTTTGTCAATTCAATCTTCGGTTGGAGGGGGGAGTTGTTCAAGTTCTTTTGAGTTGAGGTCTTAATGTAGGGACTATCCCAGAGTCCACATTCATGAGTTCACCGCCTCTCCCATGCCTACTAAAGGTTAGCTGCTGGCTCCCTATAGGCAGAATGGCCAGACCTGACAGAGTGCAGAACTTTCTTTTATGGGGCTTAAGGCACAGGGCAGAATGTTAAGGGTGTCAACACCCCAGCTAAGCTCCTGGTGCTTCTTAACATGCTCAAAGATTTGAAGTGACATCTGCCTTCTACTTCAGATCCACCTTCTCAAACGCAACCGGACTCGCTTGAGATCCAGTGGATCCTTAGGCAGTACTTCTCCTCTGGCCCAAAGAAGGCGGCATGTGTGACTATCAAGCTGTCCAAAACGTTTAAGATGACAGTTACTATTTCACTTGCAGAACTGGACAGAAGGCTCCTAGCCTTACGAATGTCTCTGAACGACCTCACATTCACCATACCAACAATGTACACCACCAGCAAGAACCAGGAAAACTTAATTAGAGAGGCCCTGTCAAATGTCATACCTAGTCAATCAGGGAATTCTTGATGGGGGGAGACTTATGTATTGTCCTGGACACAGAGGTAGACAATCCGCACAATGCATGGACCAGACAGGTGCAATAAATCCGCCATGAACTGGAGTGCCTAAAGAATTTGGGATTGTTGGGCATATGACGCTCGCATAACCCCATATCCAGAATTTTCACTTTCTACTCGGTGTCCATACAAACATGTGCCAGATTAGATTATTTCTTAGAGCAACCCAACATTTTTGCAAGAACAGAGCAAGCTGAGAGTGGAGTTTCTGCCCTGTCGGAGACCTCCTCAATATTTGCAACTCTGAGCAACCCTTAAACATGCACCACTTGTCATAGCTTGGGATTAAATGACTACCTAATCTGGAGCGAGAAAGTCCAAACCAAAATGCAAGGGTTGATCTAGCGCTTTCTACAAGTAAATGACAAACCTAAGACGCACATAGCCTCTGCATGTGACTTTTTTAAGGCTGTAATCAGGAGCAAATGTATCGCAATTGCTGTGGAACGTAATAAGGAAAGTGAAGAAAAGAGAGAGGTGCTTGAAGGAAAAGTAAGTTATTTAGAAACCAACCCAAATGTACAGGTGCTCACAAGGTTTGGTGGTAGTCGTCGCTGGTCCTACAGAAGCTCAAAGCACTAGACATGGACAAAGCTAAAAACTGCCTCCTTTCCATGCACCAGCTTTATTATAGCGAGGCAAACAGGGCGGGTAATCTGCTCTCATGTAAGTTTCGGGGTAAAATATATGGAGAGAGTTTCAGAAATCACTAATCTGGAGGGCAAAACAGTAAGATCTGACAAAGGTAATGCCTCGGCCATCTGACACTTTTCAAAAGATCTCTACACAGCAGATTTCCAGGAAACGGCCATAGAGTCTCATCTCTTCATGTCCACAACACTGACATTAACCCAGCAGCAGACAGACTCCCTCGACAAAGATATCTCACTGGAAGAATTGATCTCACCAACATTCTGTAAAACATTTTGCCGTCTGTTAGCCTTGATACTAACACACATCAATAGTTCTCTTGTGACTCAACCAACACAATGAAGGAGGCTGTTGTAACAGTAATTCCTAAGCCCTGGAAAGGCCTAACCTTTTGCACCTCTTACAGACCCATTTATTTGCTAAATGTCGTTGCCAAAATCTTCACGGGCATCTTGACACGACGACTTAACCCATTCATGCAAGGAATTACTAAACCTGACCGATCAGGCCTGATACCAAAGTGAGGGTGTAGAGATAACTACTTGAAATACTTGACATCATTTCTACTAAGAAGACAGCACTCTTGCTATTGATCGATACTGAGAAAGCATTTGATTATGTACACTGTCCCTTCCTAAAAGACATCATAAACTGGAACTGGGCTCATAGTTCAAAACATGGGTCCTGAGTGGATACTTGCACTCACAGGCCTGAGTGAGTATGAACAGCATGTTATTGGAGCTCTTTTAGGTGTGTAGAGCATGTGGCAAGTCTGGCCCCTATCACACGCTCCTTTTCACCCTCTGTATAGAGCACCTAGTGGAGAAAATGAAATCGAACCCAAAAATAGCCCTATTAGCCGATGCTAACAGATCCACAGCACTCAATCCCAATGGTGATGAGTGACCTCAGTCTTTTGTGTCAGGTGTCAGGGTTTAAAATAAAACTGAAATCCCAAATACTAAATATAACCACCCAAAAGAAACCCAAGACACTCTACAAAGGCTCTTTCCACTAATGTGGGCCAAAAATCACATACAGTATTTAGGGATTAAGATCTGCCTCTCAACTGACAGCAGTTCACAACTCCTTTGATTGTGGGTTGCGAAGGCCTACAGTCTTGGCAAATGGGTGGCCTGTGCTGGCTTGGTGGGAATCACTCTCCTTGCAAATTCTCATATGTGATGTATCCCCTTCCATGGCAGCCTCCCCCAAGAGTGATGTACAAAATGCAAGAGCTATTTAAAAGTTTCAGCTGGGAGGGAAAAAGAAGAAATAAGGTTGCCTGCCTCAGGAGGAGGGTGGCCTGGGAATCCCCAACCTCGCTAATTAGCATTTATCAGCCCAACTCAGATATATAGTAGAGTGGAAAGTGACTGACCATGTGAAGCACTGGTGATTCATGGACCTGCACATTGCTGGGATGCCTATCTGGAAAGTGTTGTGGCTGAGAAAGAAATATAGACTAAGGGTGTGTACTCCTTGCCGGTCACCACGCCCACTCTCAATGCCTAGAATGTTGCGGCTTCCATGACAGGCCATTCTTCACGCCTTCCCTGCTGACCCAAATCATTGGCAACCCTGAATTCTCCCCTGATGCGTCTGGTGGAATGTATGATGTTACAACGCTGGCAAATACCACGCGGTAGGTTACAACGCGGACGTTACGTCGTCCGCGTTGTTACCACGCATGGCTTTACATCGCAAGTCGTTTCTACGACTTGCGCTAGATGGCGCGCTGGACTTAGGAATAGTATAAATTACTATTCCTACTCCAGTTAACGCAACAGCAGGGAATGTGTTGGATTTAAAATCCAACACATTCCCTGGTGTTACGCGACATCTAGCGCAAGTCGTTGAAACGACTTGCGATGTAATGCCATGCGTGGTAACAACGCGGACGATGTAACGTTCGCGTTGTAACCTACCCGCGTGGTATTACCAGCGTTGTAAACGCTGTTTCCCGTCTGGTGATGCCGACTCTGAATGGTAAAAAACAAACTGGAAAAGGATAGGTAACTTCTACAGTAGTAAGAGTTTGGGATCCCCGAGAAAAAAAGAATAGGGTATTTACATATCGGATATTGGGCAAATAAGCACCCATTATGCCACATACTTGCAGACCCCTTACTCCATTCGCAAAATGTACAGTTAGTGCATCTGCAAAGAAGCTATGCTAAAAAACGTTCTATATTGGTATTACACCCCTGCATGCATTAACCCTGTTAAGTCAACAGATTTTTGGCAGATCTTCGGAAAAGCAGGCATGTTAACCCACTTTTTATGGCGCTGCCACAAACTGAACGGTATTATCATGCAGAACTGTTAAACACAATCTTTAGTACTGATATACTGCAGTTCACAAGTTACATTATCCTCTGCTTCCCAAACAAACAGACATATCCCCTAAAATTACACATAGGTAAGGCCATAACATTAGCCCTAAACACTACCAATCTGATATTGACAGAACAGTTTTGTCGACAGAGGTCTTGCGGCGCTGCGCCTGCTGAAAGACTACTGGCATTTCTGGGGATATTCAGACATCACTCATGGACATGCCCTTTGATGGCTCCTGTCTCTTCAGAGACGAGGCGAATTTGGTGCTGGAGCGCTTCAGGACAGCAGGACTACAGCCAAGTCCATGGGCCTTTCTGTGGCTTCTCGTCACCCTCAATCTGCCTTTTGCAGCCATGGAAGAGGCGTACAGCTGCATCCTTACCAGCCCAGCCACCGTGGCTAGCAAGCTTTCCATCTTTTGCATGTCCGTGGACGTGGTGCCTACCGGCCCCGTGGAAGAAGGACAGAGGCCTTCGCCCTATCCTCGACCTGCTCTCTGTTTCCTTCTCAAGAAGGAGAAGTCAAAAAATGCTCACTTTTGCTCAGGTCCTGTCTGCCGTGGACCCAGGAGACAGGATGGTAGCGTTGTACTTGCAGGACACACATTTCCACATTCCCGTCTTGCCTGCCCACAGGCGTTACCTGCAGTTCATGGTGGGCCATGAGCACTTTCATTTCTCTGTGCTCCCCTTTTGGCCTCACCAGCGCCTCTCTGGTGTTCACCAAGGAGATTGTGGTGGTTGCAACTCATCTGCAGAGATCAGGGGTGCGGGTCTTCCCCTAGCTCGAAGCTGGCTGTTGAAGGAGGGCCCGCCCCAGGCTGTCGTCTCCCACCACCAGACTACAGCGGACTTCCTGCATTCGCTGGGGTCATTAGCAATGTGTTGAAGTTACACCCGAGTCCCTCTTAGATGCTCCCTTTCATTGGAACTGTTCTGGACACGGCGCAGGTTTTGGCATACCCTCCTGAAGGGTGAGTCCAGGATATTCAGACTATGATACCAATGTTTAAACCTCTATCCTGGATTTTGGTGAGTGACTCTGAGGCTGCTGGGCCTCCTGGCCTCCTGCATCCTTGTGGTTACGCATGCCCATTGGCATATGCGGCCTCTGCAGTAGGACCTGAAGTTCCAGTGGGTGCAGCATCAGTGAAATCTCTCTGACATGGTCAAGATCTCAGAGGGAACTGCAAAGGAAATGCAGTGGTGGCTTACGAACCGCAATTGGATCAGTGAGAGAAGCCTCTGCTTTCCCCAACAAGATCTAACAGTAGTGACAGATACGTTACTCCTGGGATGGGGTGGCCATCTGGGAGAGGTGGAGATCAGAGGACTCTGGCGGAATCCGGACTCCAGATCAACCTACTGGAGCTCCGAGCAATCTGATTGTCATTCAAAGCCTTTCTACCCTCCATCCAGACAAGGCTAGTGCAACTATTAACGGACATCATCACCGCCAGATGGGGGAGGTCGTGGACCAGAGCAGACAAACTCAGTTGCAGATGCCTTCTGGATGTGGTGAAGTTCACTTTCAGGAGCGGGGAGAGCCTTGCTTAGATCTGTTCGCCAACGAGGAGAACGCACAATAGTTCTGAGCACTGGAGTTTCCAAGGCAGCTCTCGCTCGGAGACTCTTTTAGTCTTGAGTGGAGCTTAGACCTTCTGTAAGCATTTCCGCCCCCATACCACTCCTGCCCAGAGTTATCAAGAAGGTCAAGCATGACCGGGCCCAGGTCATCCTTGTGGCTCCGGACTGGGCATGGAGAGTCTGGTATCCCGAGCTTTGAGCATGACCATTGGTCCTCCAATCAGGCTTCCCCTTCTATTGCAGCAGCATGGGAGGATTCTCCACCCGAACCTGTTAGCGCTTCACCATCTTGCGTGGAGATTGAGCGGTGACAATTGACAGCTTTCGACCTTCCTCCCGAAGTCTTTAATGTTATCTTGGCAGCCAGGTGTCCCTCCACCAGGACGGTTTATGCTTGCCGTTGGGGAAAAGTTGTGGCATGGTGTACAGAAAGACAAATCAATCCACCTTCTGCCCCACTTTTTCAGGTTCTCCTATTCATCCTTTGCCTTGCCCAGCAGGGCTCTGCTCTGGGCACTCTGAAGAGATATCTGTCTACCATTTCAGCTTTTCCGAAGTTGCCTGATCAGCCATCCCTCTTCGAATCCTCTATTGTAAATAGGTTTCCTAAAGGTTTACATTTGTTTCCACCGTCTCCCTTTTTTATGCCCCAGTGGGACCTCAGTCTCGTCCTCATTTTCCTCATGTGCGCTCCTTTTGAGCCCCTGCACAATTGTACCCTCAGGGTCCTTACCATTAAGACGGTCTTTCTCGTGGCTATAACATCTACCCAGAAGGTCTGTGAGCTTCAGGCCTTGTCATCCTCCTTATCAGAACATACACCCAGACAAACTGGTGCTTTCGTACGAGAGCTTCCTTTCTCCCAAAAGTGGTCAGTCCATTTCATGTAGGCCAATCCATCTCTGCCTACTTTTTAGGCTCCGCCTTATCCCTCCAAGGAAGAGGAGCGACTTCACCATCTGGACCCAAAAAGAGCATATTTGTTCCACCTTGATTACACCTGAGAGTTCTGGGTGGACTACCAACTCTTCAGATGAAAGGAGGGGCTGTACAGAAGAGGACCATCGCAGGATGGATCGTGCTCTGTATCAAAATCTGCTATGCATTGGCTAAGGAGCAACCCCCTGAGGATTTTCTTGCTCATTCCACCAGGGCTGAAGCTGCAACCACTGTGTTAGCATACCGAGTTCTGGTCCTGGACATCTGTCAGGCAGCAACGTGGGCTTCCCTGCACACGTTTACCAAGCACTATTGCCTGGACAGTCAGATCTGTAGGGATGGGCATTTTTCCAGTTCGGTCCTGCAGGACTTCCTCATGTGAAATTGTTCAGCAGACCCACCTCCAGGGTGGTTTGGGTAGCTATTCTAAGATAAAGAAATATGCGGCTAGAAGTCTCTATCAGAAGAGCAAGTTATCCAGTATTGGGGTATCTTTCATAGATTCACATGCCTGAATCATTCCCCGTCGCCGAGGCGGGAGTCCACGGTAAATACAAAAGTAGTGCCAAAAGTAAATAATAGTAGTAGGCTAAAAGAAAAAAGCCTAAGGCCTAAATCTTAGTAGCCTATCTACATCATTATAGTAAAAAAGAACCAAAAGTTGGTTCCAACCAATCAGCTACCAGCACCCTCTAGAACCTTCCCAGCAGAGGCAGCTCTCCTCAGATTTTCACCGCACGTCGTGTGGAAGGGAGTCCCTGAGTGCCACTCAGTTTTTTCTACTTTTCTTCAGTATGTCTGACAAGAAAACTCTTTTCAAACCCTGCAGGACCTGTGATAAAAAGAGGGTCCATGTGGATGACCAACATAAGGACTGCATTTATTGCCTTTATCCCAAACATGAGGCAAAACACTGCAAGACCTTCCCTACCAAGACCCTTAGGGATAGGGAGGCAAGAGTGCTCTTGTGGCTCAAATCTTCTTCGGCTGAAGAGGATGACAGAGCTTCTACTTCCAGCAAAAGAGCCAGATCCCATGACAGCTCTTCAAGTGAGGGAAGAAAACACCTTAAATCTTCCCATGATGTTTCTGACCCTTCACAGAGGTCACCAAAACTTTCCTCTGGGTCAACGCTGTCTTCGTCATCCACAGCAGGCAAGGAATCAAAAAAGGCATCTACTTCAAAAACTGTAAGTAAAAGCCTTATTAAATCTGTCACGGTGACTACTTCATCTACTATCTCTGTGACTTCTTCTTCTACCTCATCATCTACGTCTACTATTTCAACTACGGCCATTCAATCGCCTATTCTATCCACAAAAATCTCTATCTCTACCAAGAAACCAGTTCTTGATGAGTCGTCGACGAGAAAGTCGAAATCACCGTCGACGACCATATCGACGTCGAGCTCGTCGACAGTACCGTCGACGAAGATTTCATCGAAATCCACATTGAAGATCCCGTCGACGAAGAGCCCGTCGACGACGATCCCGTCGACGAAGAGCCCGTCGACGACGATCCCGTCGGCGACGACCCCGTTGACGGATTTACCTGTTCAATCTGCAATTTCTGCTGGGTTAGCTCTACCTGCGCAGTCAACGCCCAGGTCTTCAGGTCTTTACCAACTTAACACGTTTCAAAGACAGCAAGATTACAGTAACATCTCACCACTTATGCCTTCTCATCTCCTAGACACTTACGTTGAAGATGATGACTATGAGGACGAAGAGGATGAAGGACCCTTTGGTATAGCTCACCATCCTTCTGAGTTAAACATCAAGTGTCAGGATGACGACGAAGATGACGACTATCAGAATCAATATTATCAAGAAGACATTATTGTTCCACATCATAGATTCCATCGCAAAGTACGCCAGAGGGAAATGAGTCACCTCCCTCCAACGCTCATTCAGGATCTGCAGGCCATGCTGGCGGATTACCGACAGAGGTTTCCACCACAACAGGTAGTTCCAGAGAATCCACCCATACCAGCGGTGGTTCCTGTGCCATTGATTCAACCTGAAACTCCTGTTACACTGACCCCTCCTTCAGGTCAAGCGGAAGGGGTGCAAGATGACGCTACCTCCTCCGAAGAGGAGGTTGAAGAGGGTGAATTACCTGGCAATTCTAATATTCCAGATCCCTGGGATGACTACGTAATTTCGATGCCTTCTCCGCCTCTTCCTCTGCCTTCTGATTCTCCCTCTGAGGACATCGGGGGCTTTCATAATTTAATGCAACGGGCTGCAACTAGATTTCAGCTACCAGTAACAGTCGAACAGACAGAATGTTTCCTTCATGATTTCAAGGAAGAGTCCAGGAAAATCACGAGAGCTGTGCCGATAATAGACTATATTTGGAATGAAGGGGTTAAGATCATGAAGACGCCTTCATCTATTCCGGCGGTGCTTCCGTGCATAGAGAAGAAATACCGTGCCCCTGCCAACAGCCCATCCTGCCTCATTGGTCACCCACGGACAGATTCAGTGATTTCACAGGCCGCTCAACAGCGTTCTAAGAATCCTGCAATGCCTATCACCACACCACCTGATAAGGAAGGACGTCGTCTGGAGCTTGTAGGCAAAACATTTTCGACCATGGCAGCGGCCTCTATCAGAGCTGCCAATTCTCTAGCCATTATCGGCCGTTATGACCGTCAAATGTGGTCAGACATGGCGGTTTTCATTGACCTCATTCCAGAAGACCGTAGGCAGGAGGCAAGAAAGATTCTGCTGGAAGGAGAACGTGCCGCATCGGAAACTATAGATTCCGCTTTGGACATCGTAAACACCAACTTCCATCAGCTTGCAGGAGCTGCAGTGCTTAGACGCCAGGAATGGCTTAAAGCGACCACTTTCAGACCTGAGGTACAGACAAAGATCCTGGACATGGCCTATGACGGAGAGTCCTTGTTCGGTAAGCACATTGATGAGGCTCTTTTAGCTATAAAGACTGACACGGATACGCACGATCATTGGGCACCCTTCAGTACAGACGCGGAAATTTCAGAGGAGCAAGAGGGCGTGGTTTTTCATCAAGAGGAGGATACCAAAACCAGCAGAACAGGCAGTATCAATACCAGTATAAACAACCCTACAGCCAGTCCTCATACCGCCAATCCTCTTCGACTAGTTTCTCCCGTCATGGTGGTCGAAAGCGATCGAACAATCAAGGTCGCGATACCAACAGGAAGCAATGATCTACGCAGGGCGCCAGCCATAGTACACCCCCTGCCCGTGGGCGCGAAAATTTCAGCTTTTGTTCACAAGTGGCAAGAAATTACTTCGGACCGATGGGTTCTCGACCTAGTAGCCAACGGCCACACCCTGGAATTCATCAAACAGCCACCTACTACTCCGCCCAGGGGTCCCCCTCGTCTTCACTTATTGTTCAAAGAAGCCTTAAAGATGCTCCTCAAGAATGCAATAGAGAAGGTTCCATCGTCTCAAAGAGGAACCGGTTTCTATTCTCGTTTCTTCCTCATCAAGAAGAAGTCAGGAGAATGGCGACCGATTCTGGACCTCCGCAAACTCAACAAATTCCTCAAAAAGCAAAGCTTCCGGATGGTCACGCTTTCTGAGGTCTTAAGCTGTCTGAACGAAGGAGATTTTATGGCTTCTCTGGATTTGGAAGATGCGTACTTCCACGTCCCTATCCATCCCAAACATCGCAAGTTTCTTCTCTTCACAGTGGCTGGCGTCCACTATCAGTTCAAGGTGCTCCTGCTCGGGCTGAAATCGGCACCAAGAATCTTCACAAAGTGCTTGGCACCAGTGGCAGCGACGTTGAGATCTCGAGGAATACAGGTTTTCCCTTATCTCGACGATTGGCTGCTCAAAGGTCCTTCGGAGCAAGCAGCCAAAGAGGCCACAGCAACATGTCTCCATCTCTTCTCTTCTCTGGGACTCACTCTCAACCAGAGCAAATCACAGTTGCGTCCTCTACAAGTCATTCCTTTTCTCGGGCAATGCTGGACACGGTGCAGTGCAAAGCATTCTTGCCACAAGACCGCCAATTACGTCTACAAAAATTGGCAATTTCAATTTAAAAAAGAAGGTCAGTTTCTGTCCGGATGTTTGCTTCCCTTCTAGGGATGTGTTCCTCTGCGATAAACCTCATTCCCTTGGCACAGCTCAAAATGAGACCTCTTCAGGAGGAATTACATCTTCAATGGCAACAAGCCGAGGGTTCGTTCGACGATTCCATCAGGGTCACGTCACGCATGATAGACTCTCTGCATTGGTGGTCTCAGACAGCGAATCTGGCCCCAGGTCTCACATTCCTACCAACCACTCCAGACTTTGTTTTAACAACCGATGCTTCCATGGAGGGATGGGGAGGTCATCTGCAAGACTTACAGATTCAAGGGACTTGGTCTCAAGTGCACCGACAATAGCATATCAACAGGCTGGAGCTCCGCGCCATCTTTCTTTCTCTGCAAGCGTTCCTCCCGAGGATCGCGGGATCCTCAGTGCTGGTCCGTACCGACAATACGACCAGCATGTATTACATCAACAAACAGGGAGGAACAAAGTCACCAACGCTTTCGCAGGAGGCTCAGGAGTTGTGGGATTGGGTCACATTCCACGGAATAACCCTGAAGGCCGAACACGTCAGGGGTCTCCACAATACTCTGGCCGACACGCTGAGCAGATCCCTATCGGACTGTCACGAGTGGGAACTGGAACAGAAGCAGGTGGACAGAGTCTTCCAAGCTTGGGGCAAACCAGCACTGGATTTATTCGCAACGAGAGAGAACAAGAAATGCCAATATTATGCCAGCAGGTTCCCTCAACAGGGCTCAAGGGGGAATGCCCTGTCCATGCGATGGTCAGGGATTTGTGCATACGCTTTTCCCCCAGTACCATTGATCTTGAAAGTACTCCGCAAGATGAAGTTGGAGGGTTGCCGTCTCATTCTGATTGCACCCCGTTGGCCAAGACAGTATTGGTTCCAGGAACTTCTATCTCAGGACAAACCTATTCGCCTTACTCCAACACTCTCGATGTTGTCAAGGGACAGGTGCCAAGTGGTTCATCCGAACCCGCAGTCGCTACACTTGCATGCATGGCTCCTGATTTCTTAGAATTCAAGGACCTTAACATCTCTCAGGACTGTCGTGAGATTTTGGCCAAATCTCGTGCCCAGAGTACAATCAAGACTTATCGTCTAAAATGGAAGCGATTTTGTTACTGGTGCGAGGCGAATAATATCCATCCAGTTCAAGCTCCTGCGGAACAAATTCTTCCCTACTTGCTTTCCCTGGCCAAATCTGGGCTTACCTTTTCATCAGTTAAGGTACATCTTGCTGCTCTCTCCAGATTCAGAAAGTGCACCAAACTGCCTTCTCTCTGTTCATCTTCACTTATCAAACAATTTATGAAAGGACTTTTCCGAGCTTTTCCTCCAGTGCGGGCACCTCCTCCAGACTGGGAACTCAATACCGTGCTAGCGCAATTAATGAGACGACCATTTGAACCTATCCACAAAGCTGAGCTCAAATTCCTCACGTGGAAGGTTGCTATTCTCCTGGCTCTTACTTCTGCACGAAGGGTTAGTGAAATTCAAGCTTTCACTATCACAGAACCCTTTTTACGCTTCACTAAGGACTACGTAACTCTACGAACAAATCCTAGTTTCATCCCTAAAGTACCGTCTCAATTTCACTTGAATGAACCGGTAAAGTTAAGGACTTTCTTTCCGGACCCATCCACTCCAGCTGAGAGAGCTTTGCACTCTCTTGATGTTAAGCGTTGTTTAAAATTCTATTTACAGAAAACTAAAAACATCAGGCGATCCAACCAATTGTTCGTGGCCTATGGGCAAGCGACACTTGGGACTGCAGTAACGAAGGCAACAATAGCCAGATGGCTAGCTTCTACGATTCATTTCTGCCATGACAAAGCCAACAAACCTTTGCAGAGAAAGGTCAAAGCTCATTCTACCAGGACTGTGGCAGCTTCTACAGCATTGTTTGCTGGAGTGACTCTGGAGAACGTCTGTCGTGCTGCGACATGGAAAAATGTCCACACGTTCACGAAGCATTACTGTCTACAATCTGCACAACAAGATGATGCAGCGGTTGGACAAGCGGTTCTACGCCATCTCTTTCATTAAGGTCAGACTCGGGTATTTTCTCTTTTATATGCTACCATGTTTCATGTAACAAGCTTCTTCTTTGGTTTAATAGCTGGATATATAGATATATTTCTATGTCAATATTCTTGTTTTATTTTGGTAACGTTTCTTAATATGCATTTTAATTCCTTAAAGACTTGCGTATGTTACAAATTTCTCTACCAATATGGATGCATTTTGGGAGTTTCTGAACACTTGTCTCCCACCATCCGCAAACGACAATACTTTGGCTTACTGCTTGCTACTCTGATTCAGGCATGTGAATCTATGAAAGATACCCCAATACTGGATAAGAAAACAAGTTACTTACCTGTAACTACAGTTATCCAGTATTGGTATCTTTCATAGATTCACATGCACCCACCCTCCTCCCCAGCGAGTCAGTTCTCTATTATCTGGGATACTTACTTCCCACTTGTGCTAGGAAAATCTGAGGAGAGCTGCCTCTGCTGGGAAGGTTCTAGAGGGTGCTGGTAGCTGATTGGTTGGAACCAACTTTTGGTTCTTTTTTACTATAATGATGTAGATAGGCTACTAAGATTTAAGCCTTAGGCTTTTTTCTTTTAGCCTACTACTATTATTTACTTTTGGCACTACTTTTGTATTTACCGTGGACTCCCGCCTCGGCGACGGGGAATGATTCAGGCATGTGAATCTATGAAAGATACCAATACTGGATAACTGTAGTTACAGGTAAGTAACTTGTTTTCTTACTTACCTTCGGTAATGCCTTATCTGGTAAAGACTATCTAGCCGCCGATTCCTTATGGACACTCCCATTTTTCTGGACCCCTCTCCCCCCAATCCTCCCTGCTCTGTGAACAGATTTCTAGGAACAGGGCTTTTCCTAGTCAGGCCCTAATATTCCACCCAGTAGTCAGTTTACTTTGTGGCTCCACGCTTCTGGCTGGAAAGTCACGAAAAGTAACTGATGTCAGCGCACTAGGGTGTCGCCTATATAGGCACTACGCACATCACTTCTGGCCCGGATGATACCATGCAGACCCAAATGACGCCACCTACCGGTGCGCAGGGGTATTGCTCAAGATCCATTTCCGGAAGCAGTCTTGACACCTGGGGATAATTCTGCAGTAAGGACTCTGCAGCTAGATAAGGCATTACCGAAGGTAAGTAACTTCTTTAGCAGGATATCATGGCACTCTGGAGGATCCGACGAAATCCTGGCTGTGCAAAGTCTGGGATCTCCTTGGTATGGAGAAAATATCTGCAGCCACAGAGCAGAATCTAGATTATTTTTTAAAGTTATGGGAGTCCCTGTATATGCATTTTTGCAAAGGGCTTTAAAGAACTCACATGCCCCAGCTACTTGATCGTACTTTGACTCACTCACTGCCAGCATTCGGGAAAGCAAGGAAGACACACTTGAGCTTTCAATATGATCACAGCGCACCTGGAATGGAGCAGATTAAATCTGGGACCGGTTTGATCTGAAATCCATAGTGAGTGGGTGCTGCAGTGAAACAACGTGACACACTTTGGGAGGTGGGATAAGGTTATTTGTTGTTCCATGGGTGTTACTTTTTAGCAACTTTTCTGCTGTTCTTCTTTTATCCTTCTATCTCGACACCCCCAACCAGCCAAAGGTTGTAGGTGGGTGTATGTGTTTTACATACCAATAAAGAGAGTTAAACCATAAAGATAATGCATCTGCTGGACTGCCAGATTTATTCTCTGCTGGGTTGAGTGGAATTTTACATAATCCTGTTTCCTCGTGCACGGCTGCGTATAAGACAGTTACCACAGTGCCTAGAAGATTAGCGGTGCCAGTGGTAAGGCAGCTGGGAAGCCAGATTAACTCTCTCAAAAGCTGCAATCTCTCCTTTGCGAGTGCAGATCAAAGAAACTTTTACAAGCTATCCCATTTCATCAGGAAATGCCTTAATAGTCTATAGTGCTGGGATTTTCCTTTCTGGGGTGAGGGTACTCATGGGTCACCTCCATATTCAAGATACATGGGCAGAGAAGATGTCGTCTGAACATATCACTCTCATGAAAGTCGATACGACTATCAAATCTTTACTTATGCTGTCAAATCGAAGATAACTGTTAATTCAAACAGCTTATACACCGCCAGTGCATTATCTGAACAAATAAGGAAGACGGTTGACCAAGTATTCTGTCTTCTGAAGCTCAGATGATATGAAACTGGCTTATTGCCAGGGATCTCAGTGTTGCATAGCCCATCTCCAGAAGTACAGAACTCAGTTTATTTTCATTTTCTTTGTCTTGTTCCCTGCTTTTATAGGGACAGGCTAGCTATTATATTTTGTGCTTATGAGAATAAGTGAAGATCACCTGGAGAAGAAGATATACCTTTATAGACCAAAATTACCTGTAATCCAAGTTCTGTATCAGAGGATCATTCTTGTAGTCAGTCAACCCTCCCAGCATCCTGGAGATTAGCCAAAGAATGGACTACTTCTCGGGAGCCTTAATTTTCCCAAAGAGAGAACTGACACACGTCACTAACAGGGCATGATCGAATGCTGGTGGAGTGCTGTTCATTGAAGAAGCAGTGGCAGTTTTCCACCTGTTCTAGGCTGCAGCTTATTTGGCTTTGTCTTTCACAATTTATTTGACTAAAAAAGATTCAAGTCAAGTCAAAATACTTTATTTCCAAGAAATAAATTCTTACAGAAATTTTGCATGTTACCCAATTCATTAACATAAACAATCATGAGTAGCATAAAATCAGCAGTGCGCAGCACACAGTTGGATCAATTCAACCAGCACATGACTTTGGCTTATAAAGGATATAGCAATATGAGAATTTAACATTTCTCCACACTAGAACTCAATAGAAGGTCACCAACCCAGAATTTCACATATATTTAAAAACATTTTAAAAGGAAAGAAATTGACAAATTAACTAGCTGCGTGCAACTCGTTTTGCCCAAATAATACAATTCTAAAGTGCAGTATGCATAGTAATTTATCGCAATCACAAGGGACTCGCTTAATCAACCTTGCTGATAAGGTCAAATTTCCCATCTCCAGACCCGTCCTGGTCAGGGCATCCTCTTAGTACGTAAACATCTGCCTACCAGTTAAAGACACAACGCTACCGACCTGAGGGGAGTGCCAACCTAAATCTTAAAACACTAAGAGGAAGGAAGCCTAGCATGGGATGTTGTAATTTCATGCAGGTATTGACCATTGGTAATGGCTACATCCTGATATCTGAGGCCACATATCAAGTTTAAATCCATTTCTCTCAACCCTATCCCATACTTCTTAAAAACAGACCGGAGAATCATTTTCCTTTCCTCGAGGAAGAATATACTTGCACTTGAATATTCCCTGCCCCGCTTACAGGGGCATTAAACATGGTTCTCGGCTATTTCAGTTTTTAGCCCCAGTATTCGCCAACCAGGATCAATTCCCACCTGCACCCGCAGAATTTCGTTTTGGAGAAACTTCTCTTGGATGTTACATAAGTATGGCAATAGGTCCATACTTTCCTAAGAAGCTAGGAAGGGGGTAACTGAACTCTTAACCTTGAGATACTGAAGGTCCTCCCTCTACCTGGTTTCGATAGCACATTGCCTGAGAGTGCTCTTTATTTGACTGATTTGAGCTGCTTCACCACCTTCAAGGTGCATGTCAGGAACTCTGAGGTGCTTTAACATTACTGTCCCAGGGCTCCTCTTACTACGGACAATTGACAATAGCACCAACAGTTTATTGTCAGGGACCCCATTTATGATCAAAAAATCAAATGTAAGGCTCTGGCATCCGCCAGCGTACTTCAGGCTACGGTTCTCAACTCCCTCCTTAGAGCTTGGATCATTGCATTTTTAGGTAAATCAAGGAGCAATTTCAAGGAATTACCTTCTAGGCCTTCCTATGAGACCCGTCTATCCATTGCCAGTACTTCTGCTCCATAAAGAGCCTGGGGGATTAGTTTGCCCTGTATGACTTAGTGGATGAAAGGTATAGCTCTAGCGAAAAAGAAAAGGTTTGTGAAGGAGTTTTTGTGTTACTTGTATTTAAATAATGACTCTTTGTTTTCTAAGTTGGCATTTTAAAGAAGTTCAATTAAATTTGGACAATATAACCTGTATTACATTGTTAATAGCTTGGCTTTTGCTATTTGTTTTTTAAATTGGCTTTTCAAAATCTGGGATTTTGAATATTCTCAAGGTGTCGGACTAGATCTGGAAACTTTTCAACAGTACCTCTGCACACCAGAAGGTGGAGCCTTGTGGCTCCGCACTGACTGTGTTCTGTTCTTGAAATGACGTGTGGGGCCTATATACGTGCCAAGTCCCTTTCTTTCCGTACCTCCAGACGCAGATCTCATGACTCTGAGACACTTTACTTCAAAATTATTTCAAAATTCTGGACTAGCTGGACTAGTGTGCAAAGGATGTCATTTCCTAAAATGACAGGTTTCAAGCAAATAGATGTCTGTGACGGATCCACATCAGGTGTGCCTGTGGTGTCTGGAGTCAAGCCACGACTCCAAGACACACAGAGACACTGCATCATTGAACCCGAAAGCCATTAGGAAGTGCAAGGAGAAACTTTGGTGGCAAGCATAAGAAAACCTGGCACCAGGACTCTTCCAAGTCCCTGTTCTATGTCGAAGGTTCACACCCTGTCATGGTCCTGTTCCCAGAGTCAACGGAGCCGCTCCAGAGGCTGGTCTCCTTCTCACTCAAGGTCTTCCAGTTAGCACAAGAAGTTGAAGCAGAGTTCTGCTCCTTTCTGCCACTCGCACTCTCCAGAGCAAGCACATGGGCAGCATCAACAGTCTCTGTCATGCTCTCGAAGTCGCCTGACTTGGGAGCCAATTATGCAGCGGGTTCCGACACAACCAGAATTTCCAGTGCCCTCCACCACGTAGCATCAAATCAAAGGATTCCGCAAAGATATTCTTTTGCTCTTGTTTCCTTACCAACTTGCTCTGGCGTGCCTTCAGACCCCAAGAAGCCTAGAGGCTTTCCAACTGGAATACCGCTGGCGGGATCATCCTCATCACAGCTGATCCCTCTGAGCCCCTATTGCCTCTAGCAGCTGTTCTGACGCCGGCCCCGGGTACATCAATAGCGATGCCTACCTTGCTGCTCGAGGAGGTAGCCCCGATTGTCCTCTCCGACACCGGTCCAGCTGCGACCGATGTCACGACTGAATCCAAACGAGGCACCCATTTCAGCTCCCGACTGAACCACAAGGCAGGCAACATTCTTTGCATTCCCTTTTAGGCACAGATTCTGATAGTGATTGTGAGCCAGGTGATTACTCATGCTGATAGGACTTTGCTTAGCCCTATCGGCATGATAACCGGTTTAGAAGACTTGCAGGCCAGTGGGCTAGACAACTCCTCAGAGACCGTTTTTTTCTCTCCTCCTGTACCATCCACAAAAGAATTGGCATCCTACTCCATGGTCATGTGCAGGGCAGCAGAAGTCCTTGATCTCCTACACCTCACCCTGGAGGTAAAAACTGATTCTTCTCACCGAGATCTTGCAGCTCGGCCAGACTAATTCTGAGTTCCTTGCCCTTCATAGAGGTTCTGACTGACTCCCTTTTGGGAACCTGGGCAAGCCCTGCTCTGCCCCGCCAGTTAATAGACAAACCACCAGGTGCCAAAGACAACCTGGCTGCTTTGTCCCAGCATCTTTCTCCGAAAAGTTTTGTGGTGCAGGCTTCCACCCGACATTCCAATCCAACTTTTCTCCTACCACCACCCTGAGAGGGAATTGAATCAGGTGGGGACATTTGGTAAGCGCCACTTTTCGTCCACTAATTTAGGATGTTCTAAGAATGAAAAACCTGGCGATTAAACTGTAAATTATCAGTTCCAATGCAGCAAGTGGCGATGCACGTTATGCTGTGTGATCCAAGGCTTGATGGCAGGGAAAATTTAATCGCCAGGTTTTTCATTCTTAGAACATCCTATTTAATCTGCCTCCACCACCGAGTGTAATTGTGGCTTAACCTTCCACAGGCCCCTTGAGGCAATCTCTAATTATTCAGGCTTGTATTTTTAACTGTCCTGATGATGATCCTACTATTTCTTAAAGAGGATCGAAACGTCGTCGACCAATGTAAACAGTTTGCACATTAATGAAATCTGATTAAAAAAGTGTATTTACTGTTTCCTCAAGCTTGTTAGAAATTGTGTTCAATATTCCACAAGCTACCCTGTCTTGCCTGATATGTTCCTGTCCTAAGTGTACTTGTCATGTTTCTCTGTAGGATGCAGGATTGTGTCCCACTGTATTGATGTGTTTATTTTTGGTTTTTGACAATTTTGAATTATTAAATTGAATGTCCGGCTGGACACATGTAATATAGCACTGATTGGAGTCTATATTTATCCTGATGACCACACTGTTCTGTTTAAGGACCACTGTTCTAATACTAAACTGTTACCCAAGGTCCTTATCTACCTTTTGGGTTCCCTTGTGTTTGTGAAAATATGCACTGCGTTCAAGCAGCTTCACAGCAGTCCCCTATGGCGCATTACTATCAAGATAGCATTTCTCATTGCCATCACTTTGGCACGACGTGCGAGTGAGCTTTAGACTCACTGTCAATGCCCCATACACTTCTCCCCAGACCAACTAATTCTGTGGACACGGGCATCGTTCCTGCTGAAAGTTGTGACACCGTTCCGTGTCTAAGAAACCATCTCTCTGCCGGCGTTCTATGCTCCGACTCACCCTTCTGAGGAGGAAGAGTAGAGACTTCATTGCTTGGACACCAAGAAAGTGCTGAGCTTTTACATTGATCACACCAAGGAGCACTGGGTAGACAATCTGCTCTTTGTGGGGTTCTCTGGAGCAAAAAAAAGCAAGGCAGTGCAGAAGAGAACGATCTCCCACTGAATCGTACTCTACATTAAAATCTGTTACACGTTGGCTAAAAAGTAACCTCTCAAAGGACTGCATGCTCACTCTACCAGGGCAAAATCTGCTACCGCTGCATTTGCAGGTGGAGTCCCTGTCCTAGACACCTGCCAAGTGGCTCTTAGGGCGTTCCTCGTTACTTTCACGTAGCATTATAGTCTGTACAGTGAGGTTCGCCAAGAGGGGCGCATGACTTCCTGGTTTGAGTCTACTCATAGACCCATCTCCATAGAGGTACTTCTTTGGGATCTATTCAAAAGTTGAGGAATTTGCAGCTAGAAGTCTCTATCAGAAGAACAATTTTCTTACCTTCAGTAAAGCTCTTTCTGGTAGAGACTCTACCTGCAGATCTGCAGGTTCCTCACTGACCCTCCCATCCTCCCCTTTCTGTGGTTGGACTCTATCCATTAATAAAATCCCAAGTGTTGGAATCTGTACACTGTCTACCAATTTGCATTTGGGGGTTCTGCGTGTGGGGGCATGGACAGTCTTGAAATCAACTGACAACATAGGCCCCGCATGTCATTTACGGACCAGAGCAGTGTCAGTGTGGAGCCGCAAGGCTCCACCTTCCAAAGGCACTGCTGAAGAGTTTCTGAATGCAGTCTGATTCCTTGGGGATATTCAAAAGGTAAGGAATCTGCTGCTAGATAGGCTCTAACAGAAAGAGCATCTCCTAAGGTAAGTAACTTGTTCATTAGAGCTCGTGGTTTTATACCGGAGAACATTCAAAGTCTTTGTAATGATGTTTGTTATTGCGTAATACAATTTGAGTTTTTCTACATTTGCTATTTTTTAAGACAATTTTAGCAAAAGTTCCGAAATGTGTGTGGTCCCTATTAGAGAATCTGCCATGGATCCCATTATTATTGCATTGATTACTCTTATTCCTCAGCCATACAATTGGATCTGTAATGCTCACACTACAGGCCTAGGAACACACATTCCAAATCCCTGCTTCCTTCATGTTGCTTATTCTCTATTTGTTGCCTAGTCTGTGCTAAGCAAATATCCTTGCTAACTCAGTCTTTTTTAAAATGCTGCTCCCTGCTCCTCACTACCCTGTTTGAAAGTTCTCCTTTTCACATAGTAACCTGTCGAAGCCACGCTTTTCTGCAGCATGCCCAGTAGAGTTTGACACAACTGTGCCAGGAATGGGCATGTCTTCTAATTGCTACTAACTGCTCAAATCATACTTGTTTATTTTTTGGGGGATCCTGCTTCTCTCTCCCTACATAGGACTTCCGTGAGAAGAATACAGACCACATGCGGCCAGACATTGTGGCTCTGCTGAGAAGCAGTAAGAACGCCTTCATTTGTGGGATGATCGGCATTGAGCCAGTAGTCGTGTTCCGCTGGGCTGTCCTTAGGGCCTTCTTCAGGGCCATGGTGGCTTTTAGGCAGGCTGGAAAGCGACACACAAAAAAAAAGATTGGTAAGTGATGAGTGGTCTTTTTTTTTTTTACCTTCTTGGTTTAACATAAGACAGGCCGGCACAGTCCCTCTGTAACCACTCGCCATACAGGTACCCAGTATAGCTAATGCAATGTACTAGTGATATTACCCAAACACTTGTATGTGGACTTTTTCTTGTTGCCTTACCCAGCAATGCCAATGCCCATAGCTGTGTTAATGTCTCATCTCAAAACCTCCATACCTCAACACACAATCATGACTCCTTGAAGAGCATCTCCAGAATGTAACTCTACGCACACTGGTTACACTCACACACTTAACTACCAAAGAAAACATTGCCTTCTACTGTTTTCATTCATGCCTCCAGAAGTCACTACTCTATTTAATACATATTTTATCATCATTGATCACCTCACTGATTGCGTGTTTGAGTTGTCCAGCTGAACCATTGCTGTAAATAAAATCTTGAACCCTTCTGTCTGCTGTCAGTACCTTGCACAAGATGTCCATAGAGAAATGGGTATTTTCAGACCACTCACACCAGTCCCCTGGTCACACACTGCATATGTTAGCTTGTACCATCTTCGGTGTTCCCCTTTTCATGATTTTTATGACATGTTCCATTATCTTTTTCCCAATATGCCACATTGTCCTCTTGTTTGCATTACTTTTATCTTTCGTCTTTCTTCTTTTTACCACCTTTTTTCTCTGCCATTTATTATCTCTTCCCAACTATCTTTTAATTCATTCCTCTTCTTTCCCACTTGCTGTTGTAGTCATTTCTTGTACCCACCAACCTTTTATTACTAACTACTTGTGATCTTCAAAGTTAGTTCCATGCTTTCTAGATTCAGGACTCTCTTGCTATGCAGAACTATTTCACAAAATGGGTTTTGCCCTTTTCCCTCTCTGTTTCACATGCCCTACATCAAACCTCACTCCTCAGGACCTTGCCCTGTTGTGCCTATGTTGTGTCTTGATGATGTACAACCCATGGCATTTCCCTTATGCTCACTGCAATATGACCTCTCTTGAATGAGGTGTTTGTCCCCTTTACCTAAGATTGTCCCAGGATATGGAACATCTATGACCTGTGAAACAACATTCACATTGCACTGTGATACTATGCTAGGTCTGCCAAATGGGTTCTCAAAGAATGTGACCAGCAAGACCCAAAGCCACCCTTTAGTCTTTGCCACTTCATCTGACCTTGGTACCTGGTTCCAACATACTTTGACAAACTTTTAGATGCTTAGGAATCCTCTTTCAGTTCTGCTAATTTTCCAATGCTACCAACAGATATTTACTGTAAGCATCACACAATATACTCATGGCAACTTGAAGATTGAGTGGTATTTCATTTCTCTGTTCACTACTTCACCTTCTATTGCTAATGTAAATATGCTGACTCAGGTGAGGTCTTCACAGTCCGTGGGAATATAGTTCAAAGTAAGACGACTTGCTTTAATTTAACATGCATACTTATGTATTCAAATGTGCAGTTACACACAAAATGTCCCTCTTTATTAAAAAATATAAATGAGCAGCATTCAAATCCATCCTTTCTGGTCGCTAGTGTACCATATATACATTGTTCCTCGCTGCTTTGTTTTACTGTTTTATATGCAGTTCTGGTCTCTCTAATTAGCTGCTCAGTGTAGCATATTCAAATCCATTCTATGTAATTTTCTGTAGGTTGCACCATGAATAAATCCCTCTTAATTGATTTACTTCTCAGTGCAGCATTTACAATTGTCTTTTCTGTCTGATTTGATGAACAGTCCCACTCACATTCATTTTTGCTGTTGAACAACTGACATGAACACCTTTACTTCCTAATTTTATGGCAACACTCTTTTGATTCTGTTCTGTAATCTTTAACGGCAAAAAGCATGTAATATTATGTGCCTTCCTCTACACTTTCCTTGCTCTTGTGATAGCATTCTGCTAGGGGAGCTGGAAAGACTATCACGTCCCTGATGTCAATGGATTGTATTCTGAGCTGAAGAGTGTTAGTAAGGGCTCCTATCAAATTCTGGACTATTGCACTATTGGGGTCTTAGAGGATACTGGTGTGCAAAGTGTGTGCAGATCAGTCTCCTCTGTAGACTCTAAGGAGCAACTACCTGTTAGTAGCAACCCTGAGATGACAGGTGGCACTACAGCAAAGGATGGCCTTTAAAGGCCACCCTTAAGGTGAGTTATGAAGCTTACTCAGTTGGTTAATGGCTTTTCAGTTGGTTGATAATTTTCTTTATTAAGTGCATACAAAGTCATTCTTGGAGGCTGCTGGTACCCCAGACAGGGGTGGGACACTTGATGGGTTTCATATTAGAATGATTACACTTCTGTATGATTTGCAGTAAAAGAAGTACACTCTTTTCTCCAGTTGGCAGCATTTCTTGCCCCCCCTGATTTCTGCTTGTATAATCTTTCTCTCTTTCTCTTCCCTTCTTTTTATTTTGCCTCCAAGACGTTGATGATGCTGTGACAAGCGCGGGGTTCAAAGGTGTCGATAGTTTTAGCTTTCTCCATCACCCTGTCCATCAGAGGAGCTTAGAGATCCTGCAGAGATGCAAGGAGGAGAAGTACAGTAAGGCATCATGTCCCACAATCCTCTATGGCATTGCACACACCAGGAAATGGAAACCAGGTGCATTCTGGGGGAGGGCAGGAATCCGCAAGTATACAATGTGTGCCTTTTGGTGCCTATAATTGAAATAGTCATTTCCCAATTGCCCAACTGCGTGAGGACAGAAGTCATATGATTCATGGGAGTCCTTAGTTGTATGCTCCCAGGAGATTCCATAGCACTAACCTCCATTGAAAGGGTTGTATTTCAGGAGGAAAATGAATTTATAGAACTACTTGAGTGGTTTATAGAGCTACTTCGAAGGTGTGAGGCACACAAAAATATTGGGACTCTACCATGCCTCTGTCTTAGTTTATGCTGGAGTTATTTAGTAGGAGTCCTTTCAATGCCTCTCAGGTGATCTGTAAAATTGAAAGCTTCAAGTCATATACTGTTTGGTGCCAGCATATAAAACACAGAGGGGGATTGAGATGGAATATGATTGCATACATCTGACAAAATAGGTGGGTTGCATACTCATTCATGTTAGCATAGATCTTATTCATGTGGTGTACTTGGGGGCTGGTGGTTTCGTACCACAGGTCTGGCATAGAATTGTGCAGTGCACCTGAGCATATTAACAACCACCTAACAAGATTCAAGTGCTATATCAGGGGATACTTTTATGTTTCTGATTGTGTGGTGGCTAACTGGGGAATGTTTATTCCAATCTGACAGATTAGGTTGATACAGCAGAGGTGGTTAACAGAGAACTGACGGGTTAAGGGAGTGCACCAGTGAAAGTGTACCGGGGATGCTACTGTATGTGTCAGAGATGCACATGCTATACCAGGTGAAACCAGGACAGTTCTGACAGATGTGTATGTCAAGAGATTATAACACAAGTCTAATAAATTCATATGGTATACTGGTGTGCGCTATCACATTTCACAGCTACATGTAGTATACTGAGTAATGCTAGCACATGTCGGTTAGGTTTAAGTGATAAACCTGGGGGATGCTTATAGACTTACAGATTCAAGTAGTATGCCAAAGCATGCTAGAACTCTCTGACAGTCCTCCGTGGGAAATATAGCGTAGGAAGAATTTACAGTATTTGATGGAAGAAAAGAGAGTTCATATATCACAGTACTACAGTTTCATCTGACATGCAGTGGAGGATGATTTATTAGCATAGCATTGAGAAGGCTTTTTGTCATACTGCTTTGATGGCATTTACAATTTGTGAAAGTTTTATTGCACCTCTTCGGAAGGGTTGCAAGTATATTCCTTGGTCAGGATTTACATCATGCACGTTGCTGGGGATTTGGATTTCTCCTTTTTTGAATGACTTAATGCTAGCACTCAGGGATGATTTGTAGTGCCCTTTACTGCAGTACAATAATTGATGCAAGGTTTGTGTAAGTTTTAACTTTATACTAGTTCCTGGATATCTGATTAAAGGATCTAAATAGGCACTTTTATTTTATTGAACTTTGGGGACTTATAGGACATGTGTTTGAAAGATATAAAACATATTTTCTCAAAGGATTTGACAGTGCATTCTGGAATTTATAACATGCCTTGGGGAGTCGTATCCATGCCTTAAAGGGTTTAAACATATGCCCTGGAGATACATAAAGCACATGGCAGCATAATTTATAGCATTTTCTTTGAATAGTATTAATCACACATTCCTTGGGAGAGTTCATTACCTATTTTAAAGAGGATTTAGAACATTTGTCTTGAAGCATGAACTCCTGCTATGACATGCTTGTAATGTTTATATAATATGCCTTAAAAGTTTTTGTGCCACACATGCCCTTGGGGGTTCATGACTTATTCTTTTAACGCCTGCTTTGGGGTGGCTTTAAACGCACGACGAGATTTGAAATGCATACCCATGTAGTTTTACAATCATATGTCTTGAAATTATGTATTAGATTTGCCTTTGTGGCATTTAAAATGGTTACTACAGACTTAATTATAATAGATTTCTATGGATTTTCTAATGCGCTGTTTATGGATTTTTTCAACACATGACTGTAGAATAATACATCCATAGAGATGATTCCAATTGCAGAGCTTGGCAGTAAGTAAATCACAAGCCTTGTAAGCATGTATAGCCAATGTCTTTTAGGCTCAGGGTAGAGTTTATGTGTATGCTGAGAGATGATTTATAAAATACATCTCATAGCTTCTAAGTATTTGGCAATGATTTACACCTTGAGTTTTCCTCGTAGGGAGTTATAAAGTCTCTTTTAAGTATGTTCTGTTCACTCTTCTCTTAGTGCGTACAACAGATTATCTCCAAAAAGGTTGCTATAAATTCTCTCCAGAGTCCTAGAGATTAATATCACCCACATGTTATAAACACCTACATGTTATAAACACTCACACGTTATCAGTGGAATTGAACTCAAACCAGTAAAATAATAAGTGGCTGGCACTAAATAAACTCTTCACACACTCAAACTTTAATGACACGTGAATTTTAAATTCTGACAATCTTTTCAAAATCCATGGGAAGTAAGCATATTATGAATGTTAAATAGAAAAGGTTTCAGGGAGGATTCAACTGCACTAACGCATTATAAATCAACGTAACTTAGAAGCACAATATATCATAGAAAACAAAATGTATTATTCCATAACTCATCTTTTCATAAAGATCATTTAGAAAAAATATAAGTGAGACGTTAATATACCGAACAGTTCTTGAGCAAATTACAAACATGACATCAACAAGAGAAAAGAAATGTTAGCATCCGTTTATAAGATCATGTGACATAGCACTTTGAATTCATGATTGTAGTCCTATTTACAGCCAGTGTTGAGGTAAGCAGGTAGGCTGCTTACCTCGACACTGGCTTTAAATAGGACTGCATATTCGGCATTGGACATCAATATAGAACTGGCTTGGTCTCCATTAGCAATTCTAAGCACTACGTCATGTGATCTTATATACAGATGCTATAATTTCTTTTCTCCTTTTGATGTCATGTTTTAAATTTGCTCAAGTACTCTTTGGTATATTAAGTGTCTCACTTATATTTATCTAAATGAACTTTATGAAAGATGACTCATGGAATAATACATTTTGTTTTTATGATATATTGTACTTATACTTTACCTTGATTTATAATGCATTGGTATAGTTGAACCCTCCCTGAAACCTTTTCTATCTGATAGAGACTTCTAGCTGCAGATTCCTTACTTTTGAATTTCCCAGGTGTCAGACTGGATCTGGAAACTTTTGCTGAGCAATACCCCTTGTGCGCGCCGTCAGGTAGCTCCATTCGGCTCTACATGACGTCGGCGTCGTAGCATCGGGTATGATGTCGCAGTAACTATATAGGCGCCACACAGGCGCGCAGGCGTCAGTTCTTTTCTTTCCGCACCAGTTGAGTGCCAATCCGGGAAGAGCTACCCCTCTGTCGCTTTTTGACAGGTTTTTCTCGACCTTTTGTTGAATTCCATCTTTATCGTGTGCGAGGATGTCTTCAAGGAAGACAGGGTTTAAGCCAGGCCTGCACGATGTAGGTCACCTATCCCCGCCTCGTCTGCCTATGGTGTCTCGAGCGCGCCCATGATCCAAAGTCGTGCTCGGACTGTCGCGCCATGGCTCCTAAGACCTTATGGGAGCGGGTTTTAAAGCTCCTTGCGGCCCGACAGCCGACACCGTCAAGCGAGACTCTGCAGAGGTCCCGATCGAGTAAGAGGTCGTCGCTGGACCGCTCTCGGAGCCCAAAGTCCTCTTCGTCCCATTCGAGGTCGATGGGACACTCAGTGAAGAGACACATCTTCACCTCAACTGTTGTCCGTCGACGAAGGAGATAAGGAGCACCGATGCTCTAGGCACAGTTCTGCAGAGCCGGAGCCAGGGTCGACTTTGGGCCTCCCTCCCTTTCTGGGAGACTGAGCGACCTCCGCTCAAGTCAAAGAGTTCTACGAGGCCATGCGCCGCGTATTTGATTAGGCCGACTCCTCTGGTGAGCCTTCAGGCCCTGCGGGGTCGAGAGGGGCCCTGTTGGATTATACGCCGTCGGTTCCGGCCAAGGCGCCGGAGAGGCATCTGGGAACCGATCCCAGATCCAGGTTGACGCTGGTCGTGCCATTGGGACCTCCTCCAGCGTCGGACCCGAAGTCGGTGCCTTCAGTGCCACAGGTGCCCATCAGCGGTGCCAATCACATCCTCATCCCCGACGACACGGAGTCGGAATGACGTCGCTCAATGCCGATTCTGACGTTGATTCAACACAGGGGTCCTATTTTGTCGTCTGACCACCTTGTGGACGTGTTGGGCTCGGGAGAGGAATGGGAGGGGTCTATGGACCCTCAGGAACACTAGGATGACTCTGAAGAGCAGTTGGACTGGTATGGGGACCTTTGGGAAGCCAGTGGACTGGATACTTCTCCAGATACTGGCATGCTCTCTCCGCAAACTGTGGCTACGGAGAAGGGGGCATCTTATGCCATGGTGGTGAAGAGTGTGTATAAAGTACAAGGGAAGACAAATTTGATCGGTCAGGGACCTTGGGAACTAACTTATTTTGAGAGACAGGGGTGCCTGAGTAAACAATGATTAGAAATCAAATAAATATAGCCCCAACCGGTACTATATTTTTATCCTTTGATCCAGCCGGAAAAAAGGCAATTTAATATGCAGTTATATTAAATGTACAAAACATGTGAATTAATAACAGTGGGACACAAGCCTGTATCCATAAACTCACATCACAAGAGAAAACAAGAGACGGCTCAGGCAGCATGTGGTTGTCTGTATCAATTAAATTGCCTTTTTTCCGGCTGGATCAAAGGATAAAAATATAGTATTGATTGGGGCTATATTTATTTGATTTCTAATCATTGTTTACTCAGGGACCCCTGTCTCTCAAAATATGGTGGTGAAGAGGGCAGCCAAGGTCCTTGGACTTGAGCTGCCCTCAGTGGAGGTCAGGACTAATCTCCTGACTGAAGTGCTTCAGCCTGGGGCTTCCACCTCAGAACCCCTTTTGCCCTTTAATGAAGCACTTACTGATGTCCTTCTAGGCTCGTGGTCCAAGCCTATCACAGGGACTCCTGTGAATAGGATAATTGCATGCCGCCATCGCCCAGCTCTGAGCGACCCAAAGTTCCTCAGCCAACACCCCACCCCCAAAGGTTTGGTGGTGCAGGCCTCTACGTCACAGGTCATGGTCCCTTCCGCCTCTCCGGATAGGGAATCCAAGAGGCTGGATTAATTTGGAAAGAAAATGTTTTCTTCCTCCAGCCTGGCATTGCTTTCAGTGAATACCGCATACTTATTGGGCTGTTTCTCCCACACCCTTATTTATTTATTTGAAAAGTTTTATAGAGCGCAAACAAGACCCAAACGGGTATCAGAGCGCTGTACAAAGTAACGAACGTTGGCATGAGGTAACAGCATGAGTACAGTACAATAATGAAACATAAGAAGTACCTGAAACATAAAAAGTACATGGGGGTGGAAGGGGAAGATGAACTAACAAGTGATCAACAGGTAACAGCCCTACTAGTAGGCGCAGTGAAGTTCTAGCAGAGCAGTATGTCAAAAGGACAACAAAACACATTTTGAAACCTAATGTAAAACAATTGTCAAGCAGGAGAAGGAAGTGACTTGCAAATGGCATCAGGGCTATTGCTGATGAAGTTCATTCAGGAGTAGCCATTTGACATGTTTTTTAAATGAAGCAGTCGAGGGGTTGGATCTGATCTCAGGCGGAGGGGCACTCCAAATTCTTGGAGCAAGCCCGGAGAAGGCACGGTTGGAAGTTCTTTTTTTTTTTTTGTTGAATTTAGGAGGTTTCAGTAGTAGAGTATTAGAGCTTCTTAAGTTTCGACTAGAGCCGGAGAGCTCAAATTTTTTTTGCCATGTAAACAGGGGTATTGTTGTGAATAGCTTTATGCGTCAGACAGGCTATCTTGAAGCGGATCCTTGCTTCAATGGAAAGCCAGTTCAGTTGAATTAAGTCAGGTGTGATATGATCATGCTTTCTGGAGCCCGTGATGAGTCTGGCAGAGGCGTTCAGAGTAGCTCTTAGCGGAGCTAACCTAGCCTTAGGAAGCCCAGGTAGGGTCACCAAATCATATTCCAATATTGAGATAACTAGGGATTGGACTGCTGACTGGATGTCCTCATGAGGTAAGAAAGACTTGATTTTCCTAAGAGTGTTGAGCTGATGATTGGCACTCCTAATTGTGGCACCGATGTGTGCTTGCATATTTAGGTATTTGTCCAGGGTGACGCCTAAAGAACTAGCAGAGTCAACAATATGAGGGGTGCAGTTGAGTGCTGAAAGTTGTTTGATCCAGTTTTGCGTAGGGGCCGAGTGGTTATGGGGGGTAATCAAGAGAAATCCTGTTTTGAGAGTATTTAGTAACAGATGATTATGCGTTAGCCATTGAGTTTTTTGAAACGCACCATTAAGAGTTTTTATGTAATTTGGAGAGGAAATCTTCAAATAAAGTGGTCTCATCCGCGTACATATGGTATTGAATACTAGTGCAGTTCAGAATAACAGTTAAAGGTTCCATAAAGAGGTTGAAGAGCGTGGGCGAGAGTGCAGAACCTTGAGGTACCCCAATAGTGACCGGGGTACTAGTAGCAAGTGATTGGTTGACTTTGATTCTTTGGGTACGATTATGTAGTGAAGAGGCGGACCAATTTAAGACAGGGCCCGATAACCCCATCCTATGTTGAAGAAGAGCAATCAAGTTATCATGTTTGATAGTGTAAAATGCAGAGAACACGTCAAGAAGGATCAGAAGACAAGGAACATCTTGGTCAAGAGATCTCAAGGCATCATCAACAATGTGAGTTAGAGCTGTTTCTGTGCTGTGACCCGCTCTAAAGCCTGACTGGTGGAGGTCAAGGAGCGGAAATTTCTGGATGTGGTTGCAAAGCTGTGTGTGAACACATTTCTTGAGCAATTTAGCTAAAGACCTGATGCTGGTGATCGGACGGAAATTGTTGGAATCCGCTAAGTCGGCATTAGGATTCTTGGGGATGGGCGTGACTTGCCCCATTGTAAGGCAGTCAGGAATCCTCCCCTGCAAGAGAGATTGTTGAATGATCCAGGTCCAGAGAGGGAGAATGGCCGAGTTTAGATTTTTGTGAAGCTTAGAGGGAAGGGGGATCACTAAAATGGTTGGAGGGTTTAAGAGATGCCAGAGAATGTAACCGCTCCTCCCCATCCGGGAGCAGGAAGGAATTCCAAGAGGCATTGTTTTTGGGAGTGTACGCTGTGGGGTAGAGAGGAGCACCCACTGCCGTAAGTACAGCTGAAGCAAGGGCGCTCATAGACGGCAAGTTAGGAGCGGCACGTTGTAGATCCCGTTCAATAATCCTAGACTTTTCTGGAAAGTGCGCTCAGAAGTCCTCCTCACTGGGGCCGGGAGTCTTGAGTGCCCGGATAAGATTAGTAGAGTGGTTAGCTTGTTGTTTGATGATTTCAAACAGTTTCTTGGGTCGGTTTTTAGCACTGTCAAGCTGAGCCCTGAAATTATCTGTTTTAGCACTGCGAATGTGTTTGTTGTAAGCGCTTCTCAACCTCCTTAACTGATTGAGACTAGTCGTGGAGGGAGCATTTCTCCATCGTCTCTCACAGAGCCTAAATTTGCAACGTTCCTCATTAAGGGAGCCATTGAACCAGGGTTTCGACTGTTTGATCGGAATCCTTTTGAGTTGCTTCGGAGCAGCAGAGTCGAGAATACTTGACATAGACTTGATGTAATGATCTGTCAACTCGTCCACATTGTTCATGTTAGGGGGAAGGTTCCAGCAGATTCTTGCTCATGTTGGATAGATTAGTGATGTTGATGTCGCTCAGATTACGAGCCAGCTGTTTGTTTTTAAGCGTTTGACCTTGTTTGAGCAAGACCTTTTCCAAATTGTGAAAGGATATTTGGTGATGATCCGACCAATCACAGGGTACAATGTCATCAAGTTGAATGGTGTGGTCTTTAGCTATGATAAGGTCCAAGGTAGCGCTCTTCTGGATGGGTCCATTGCAGGCCTGGATGAAGTTGAGGTCGTAGAGGAAAGCCTTCAAGGAGCAAACTAACAGATCATTTGTGTCATTCCAGTGAAGGTTGAAGTCACCGTGGAAGATATGGTTAGGGTGAAGGGCCGAGTAAGCGGAGATGGACTCCATCATTTGCTCTATGAAGCGCAGGGGGATGATAAATCGTGTGAAGCACACAAACCATTTTGCCCTTGTCCAGATCTAAGTGTCTAGGTGCTCACAGGAGGACAACGAGCATTTTGAGCCTGTTTCAACATGATCCTGGAGCGATGGATGCAGGCAATACCCCCGCCCCCAGGATTTGACAGGTCTGTCGCATCAGATTGTCATAATCAGGAGGTATTAAGATGTCGAGTATTGAGGAGGAGGAGTCATTGAGCCAAGTTTCAGTAAGGATCAGGAGGTCCAATTCTTGTGAGATGATGAGTTCAGAGATATCCGCTGCGTGTTTCACTGCTGATCTGCAGTTGAGAAGTATCGATTTGATATGAGAGTTGGTAGTTGCCTCTACTAGGTGAGACGTGGTGACCTGAAGTAGGTTATCCTTATTCATGGATCTAATGTTAACACTAGGTTCTCTATCAGGGTCATAGGAGATAGTTGGTATGATGATTGGAGCGTGTCCTCATCCGACAACTGAGGCAAGAACCTAAGGGGTCTGGACTGGTGGTTAGGAAGAGGTTGAGAGTGCCAGCGTGGGTTGAGAGGGTTAGTGAAAGAAGACCTTTCCACTCTGCAACGTTTAATACTTGCTGGAAGAGTAGGGAGATCAGTCCCAAAGGAGGGATAGAGTTTGCGAAGCTTCTCAGTCTTCAATGAGCAGTGTAGGAGGGTCTGGAGGTTATCCTTTACAGTAAGGAGGTCCTGCTTGAGGTCAACCAATTTCTCCTCAAGCAGGCGGAGGGTATCATAACCAAGTACCAGCCCAGAATAAGATGATGGGTGAGGCCCCTTACCCTCACAAAGATTGCCTGGGGAGATAGACCCCCGCTTGAGATCAGTTATAGTATCCATTGGGGGGAGGGTTAGCATAGAGGGCGTCCAGGTTCCGAGCAAGAGGTTGAAGAGAAGACCTTTGAAGTTGAATGGAGGGGGGCACGGTGGCTATATCCTGTGAAATGGGTGGAGCGATAGGAGAGGAGGAAGGACGTAGAGGTTTAAAAGGTAAGGTGCTGGGGTACAAAATTGGGTACAGGGTAGGAGAAGCAATCAGATTAGAGTTACTGGCACTTGGAGATGGAAAGCATGGTGTGTCAGGGTTGGTATTGAGAGTATTTCACTCATTAATCGTGGCGTGGGAGGTATTAGAACGGATCATCGTGAGTGAGGTGGAGGTGGAGGGGGCGAATACATAGTGTGAGGGAGCAGGAGGTTCAGCAGTAATGGGGAGACTAAAATGATCTAGCCTGGCAGGTTTAGGGTTGAAGATAGGGTTGTAGGGAGGGGAGACAGGGTGGGAGGGCGCGGAAGGTACAGCAATTATGGGGAGACTAGGATGACCTATACTAGCAGGATTAGGGTTACTAGGTGCATTTTTAATCCTATTAAAATACTGTCAAAGCGATTCAGATGGAGGTCATAGGCTTGAATAAGGATGTTGCCATTATTGTAGAGAGAAATGGTCAGTTCAGCATTGAGGACATGAGAAGGAATTGTGATTATACGGAACCCATGGGGGGTTTTGTACAGAGCTTTGTAACGAAGCGTATCAGTTAAGGCTCTTCTCCACTGGGCTCTTCTGGATGTGTAGAAGATAAGGTCTGTCACCACTACGCCCTTTGATGCACACAAATAAGTATCAGAGATGAGTTTCAGGACAGCGTTTGAGTAGATTGTGTTTAAACGTCTTTGCTGCTTTCTTCGAGAGGTTGGGAGGGTAGACCATCTTGAACGCATTAATGCCTACCCGTGCCAGGCAGTTAGAGGAGCGAGTAGTAGGTTGCACCATGGTAGGTAAAGCGAGCAGAGTAAGGGGTGAGGAAGGCAGCGTTCCGATACGAAATTGCGTTTTCCCTAAGCAAGGAATTGTAAAACCAACATGTTTGGGGAGAAAAATACAACTCTTGGGTTAGAAGTTCAGCATCGCAATGTGCAATATTCCCCACATAGGTTTCAAGTTCAACGGAGCTATGTACAAGGATGCTCTAGCACGTTTTTGAGATGTCACCAGCGGCAACATAGTACCTTGTTGCAACCAAAGAAAAGTTAAACTCTTGGGTTAAGTACGAAATCGCAATGTGCAATAGCCCCCTCATAGGATTTAGGATCCACAGAGTAATGTATGAGGCTGATCTAGTTAGTAGATAAGATCACCCCAGCAGGAGCATAGTACCTTAGTGCAACCAGGCAGAATCCAGGCAGGCCACATCCCAGGTGGGCCAGGGGGAGAGTCCAACCTTTCTTTCTCTTCCCAGACTGAATGGAGACTAAAAGTGCCTAATAGCAGCCCGACCGTTCCAAGATGGCCGCCCCCACATTATAGCCTGCAATGAGTCCTACCTTTCTTTTCACAGTCCAGACAATTAGGGCTTGAAGCGAAAGATCCTTGAATACTAGGGAAATCAGCACTTCATTCCCCAGACGTAGCGGTTTCCCAAGCCCACAAAAGAGTCCGAAGTAGAGCCCAACACACATTGCAACAACAGGTGCCCGGGGAGAAGTCCTCCGATACAATGAAAAGCTCCTCCCTGATCATGGGTAGAAGCCCAAGCTGAATATCAGCAGCGGGTGGTGGCTCCCAGGAGTTGCACCTTAAATTTGTGAAGCAATCAGCCCCAGAACAGTATCGTCAGAGCAGAAAGCCAGGGAGCTCTGCTCCTCCGCGTTGTGACCGCAAGGGGGGGGTGGTCCGAAACAGGCCGGGAGGTTTCTAGGATCCAGCCTCTGGGACCATGCTCAAAGCACGAGCCAGAACACCAGGACTCCATTGTGTATCAAAGCAAAGCCCCGCAAGAGCAGGAAACGCTTGACAGCCATCAAGGGACCGGAATGGCTCCCAGTGTAAAATTTGGCGAGGGCCGCGAGACTGCACGGGCCCGCCCCGCATATGTAGTAGCGCCCGACAGCCCACAACAGGGAGCCGACCTCCAGGCTCTGTCTGGTAGACTGCCACTCGCTCTTCTCTGCACCACCACGAGCTGCACCGTGACCACGGGGGATGGGGACCAAGACTCACCCGTACCGATCAGCCAACCCAGCAGCTAGTACCTGCCTGCAGACACGGATCCTGCACCAGCGAGCCTGCGACGGCGAGCCGGACCTATCCAGGCGACCCCAACAGCTCCGTAAAGAGATGGAATGGCACAACCAGTGTGACGGATGGCTACCGGGTATCTCAACTGAGCCAGCACCCAAAGACCAGGATGGTTCCTGCTGATCGGGACCTTCCACTCGGACTACTGCATGCTGGTAAAGCGAAAGAGCCAATCCGGGTGAGTAATGCTCAAAACCAGTTACTCACGTTAAACAAATATTGTTCGTTCCAGAATTGAGGGTGAATGGCAGGGATTGTGACAGGATACCTCACGTATTCGAAATCCTCAATCCGGGAGCTCCATTTTGGGGCTCTCACGCGGCGGCCATCTTGCCTCCCTTGACGGTTGCGCAAGTTCTGCCACAAAGTCTCGGAGGAGGCACGGACTGTGCTCTCTCAGGCAGTTAAGGACGGGAGAGATACAGCAAAATTCACCATAAGGTGTGGCCTTGACACGACTGATTCGCTGGGCAGAACTATTTCTACGACCGTGGCCTTGAAGCACCACGCCTGGCTTGGGCAAACTGGCTTCTCGGGTGATGTCCAGGCAAATTTGATGGACGTTCCCTTTGAAGGAACCCGCCTTTTTGGGGAAAAGGCAGATTCGGCCCTAGTAATGTTCAAGGACTCTCGGGCTACGGCCAGATCCTTATGGCCAGTCTACCTTTCGCTCCTTTCGTGGCAGCGGAAGGGGTTTCCAGCCGTGTCAGCCCTATCCCAGCCACCGTGCTGCGCAGGCTTCCCAAGCTGTGCAGGGATATGGACGCGGTTCATTCCGACCTAGGAATGGAAGCCAGAAGTTGTCGGCCACCCTGCCCTCGGCAACCGCGGCCTCCAAGCACTCCTAGTCTGACTCTGCAAGACCACACCACTCCAGTTGGCGGGAGAATCCATCATCATCTCCCCTACTGGAGGTCCATAACATCGGACATGTGGGTCTTGCAGATCATTCAGGAGGACTGTTCTCTGCCTTTCCTTTCCTCCTCCCATTCTGCCAAATCAGGAACGGCTGACGGACGGATCATTTAAAATTGCTCCAGGAGAAAGTTTCAGTTCTCTTGGCAAACTGAGCTATAGAAAGGGTCCCGGTTTCAGAAGTAGACAGTGGCTGTTATTCCAGCTACTTTCTGATTCTGAACAAGAACAAAGGGTTGCGGCCCATTTTAGATCTTCGGACCGTCAGTCTCTTCCTCAAGAAGGAGAAATTGAGGATGCTCACTCAAGCTCAGATCTTGTCTGCCTTAGACCAAGGAGACTGGATGGTAGCATTTGACCTGCAGGATGCGTTTTTTCACATCCTCATCCTGCCGGGCCACAGGCGTTACCTGCGGTTCAAGGTAGGCTGCGAGCATTTAAGTTTACCGTGCTCCCCTCCGGCCTTACCAGTGCCCCTAGGGTGTTCACCAAGGTGATGGCGGTGGTTGCAGCTCATCTGCGCAGGTTAGGGGTGTCAGTCTTCACCTACCTAGACGACTGGCTGTTGACAGCATCCTCGCCCCAGGCAGTCGTCGCCCACCTAAAGACTACAGCAAACCACCTGCATTTGCTGGGGTTCTCTATAAACGTGCTGAAGTCGCACCTGACTCCTTCTCAGACCCTCTCTTTCATCAGAGCTGTTCTGGACAGTTTCGGGTCTATCCTCCCGAGCAGCGAGTCCAGGATATTTAGGTTATGATTCCGATATTTCGGCCTCTATCCTGGATTTTGGTGAGATTGACTCTGAGGCCGTTGGGCCTCCTGGCCTCTTGTATCCTGTTAGTAAAGCATGCCAGGTGGTGTATGTGGGCTCAGCAGTGGGACTTGAAGTTCCAGTGTGCACAGCATCATGGAAATCTCACCGATGTGGTTCAGATCTCAGAAGGGACTGCAAAAGATCTGCAGTGGTGGTTAACGAACCGTGATTGGGTCGATGGCAGAACCCTCTCCCTTTCCCAACCAGAACTCAGTTGTGACAGATGAGTCACTTCTGGGATGGGGCGGCGATCTGAGAGAGTTGGAGATCAGGGGACACTGGTCTCCGGTGGAGTTGTGGCTCCACATAAATTTGTTGAAGCTCCGAGCGATTCGATTGGCATTAAAAGCATTTCTCCCATCTGTCAAGAGGAAGTTAGTGCAGGTGTTCATGGATAACACCAACGCCATGTGGTACTGCAACAAGCAGGGCGGGGGGGTCCTGGACCCTTTATCGGGAGGCCCTGCGTCTCTGTACATGGCAGGAACAGCAGGGCATAACCCTGGTGGTTCAACACCTGGCAGGTTCTCTGAACGCCAGGGCAGATGAACTCAGCCGTTGATGCCTAGCGGATCACGAATGGCGTCTCCAGTCGTAGGTGGCGCAAGCAGTGGGGAGGGAAAACCTTGGTTAGATTTGTTCGCCTCCAAAGAGAACGAGCAGTGTCAGCAGTACTGCGCGCTGGAGTTTCCAAGTCGGCTATTGCTCGGTGACGCTTTTCGTCGCAAGTGGAGTTCAGGCCTGCTGTGCACCTTTCCGCCCATTCCACTCCTGCCCAGGGTTCTGAAGAAGATCAGGAGCGACCGGGCCCAAGTCATTCTGGTGGCTCTGGACTGGGCGAGGAGAGTCTGGTATCCAGAGCTTCTGAAGATGAGCATTGTTCCTCCGATCAGGTTGCCTCTTCGGGAGGATCTTCTGTCGAAGCAGCAGGGGAGGATGCTCCACCCAAACCTGTCAACTCTGCGCCTCCATGCGTGGCCATTGAGCGGCGGCACTTGATGGCTTTTGACCTTCCTCCTGAAGTATGTAGCGTTATTTTGACAGCCAAATGGCCCTCTACTAAGAGGGTATACGCCTGCTATTTGCAGAAATTTGTATTATACTGTACAGAAAGGTCTATTGACCCTCTTTCTGCTTCTCTTTCCACTGTTCTTTGATTCATTCTGACCCTTGACCAGCAGGGCTCTGCTTTGGGAACTCCCAAGGGTTACCTTTCTGCTCTATCTTCTTTTTTGTGGCTGCCAGACCAGCCCTCTCTCTTTAAGTTTCCAATTGTACATAGGTTTCTAAAAGAGCTGGCTCACTTGTTTCCAACCACGCCTTTTGTTATGCCACAGTGAGACCTTAATTTGCTCCTCACCTACCTGATGTGTGCTCCCTTTGAGGCTTTACATAATTGTCCCCTCTGGCTGTTGACCATCAAAACAGCTTTCTTAGTGGCGATTGCTTCTGCCCGGAGGGTGAGTGATTTGCAGGCGTTATCTTGCTCTCCTCCCTATCTGATGTCTTTTCCAGACAAAGTGGTGCTTCGCACATGGGCTTCCTTTTTACCAAAGGTCGTGACCCCATTCCATCAGGGTCAGTTCATCACATTGCCCACTTTCTTTGCTCCCCCGCATCCCTCTATAGAGGAGGAGGGTCTACACCGACTGGGCCCCAAAAAGAGCGTTGTCATTCTACCTTGACCGCACAAAAGAGTTCCGGTGGATGACCAACTCTGTGTGGGGTACGTGGGAGCGAAGAAGGGAAGGGCAATGCAGAAAAGGACCATCTCTCGCTGGGTCGTTCTCTGCATTAAGATCTGCTATGCCCTGGCATAGAAACAGCCCTCTGAGGGATCAAGGGCCCATTCCACCAGGGGAAAGGCTGCGACTACGGCCTTGGCTCGGGGTGTCCTAGTCCTGGACATCTGTCAGGCAGCAACGTGGGCATCTTTGCACACGTTTGCCAAACACTACTGCCTGGACAGTCGGGTCCGCAGGGACAGACATTTTGCCTGTTCGGTCCTGCAGGACTTTCAAGTTTAAGGTATTGGTCCGCACCCACCGCCGGGATGGTATGGCTTGGGTGTCTAATTCAAAGGTCAGGAATCTGCAGCTAGAAGTCTCTATCAGATGAACAAGTTACTTACCTTCAGTAACACATTATCTGATAAAGACTCTATCTAGCTGCAGATTCCTTACAGCCCCACCCATGCTTCCACGCTTTGCAGATTAATGTTGTAGGGCTAAGGTTACTCCCCTTTTCAGGGCCCTAGCTTTGCACATGACTACGTATGTTACTTTGTGAATCTGCACTTCTGGCATGGAAAAAACGAAAAGTACTGACGTCCGCGCGCCTGGGTGGCGCCTATATAGGTACCGCGACGTCATAACCGACGCTAACGACGACGTCACGATGAGCCAAATGGAGCCACCCGACGGCGCGTGCAAGGGGTATTGCTCAGCAATCGTTTCCTGATCCAGCCTGATGCCTGGTAAATTCAAAGGTAAGGAATCTGCAGCTAGATAGTCTCTACCAGATAATGCGTTACTGCGTAAGTAACTTGTTCATTTAGTTAAATTGAGTCTGGCGGGGTATTTCAGGTAGGAGATAGCAGGGCCCTTGTATCTGACCAAAACCCCAATTCTATACTATATTATAAATGTTATTTTTTAAATGTACATCTGTATTTAGCTATTTCCCCCCAATTGTATTGTTCTTTATCTCATATATGTGTTCTCTGAAACAAAATGCAGTTTTGACTGCCTTTTTCTTCATTTACCTAGCATTTTGCCATGTTATCAAAATGTCGCTGTTTTTACTGGCTCAGGTGCCACAATTGTACTTGCCACTCACTTTCTATTTTTCAAATTTCTCCCAATATTTCACACATCATTTATTCAGATATATGGTTCTTGAAACAAGAAGCTCTCTCTCAAGCATCGAGGCACATGTTATCTACATACACTGAGGAAGTCATCAGTGTCCCTATTAAGTATTTCATCAGTATACTTGTGCAAATGCTGATCACGCTTTCACACACATACCTTAGTAAGAGAATTTTCAGTATGACATATGAGGCAAGACATCAGTTCACCATCAGAGAGAATGTGATGCAAATATTTTTGGTAGAATTACATGTGCTTCTCTGCAGCAGGATTCCTTATACTCCCATAAGCATTTTAATTAGGCCCCTTTCAATCCTTCACTTTAAAAGGTTTAAGTCATTCAGCTATGGGATCGAAGAAGGTGTCTGTGCTAGATTTGTTACTTCTTGGAGAACTGTGGTTGCAGAAAATATAGATCATGCCTATATTGGGCAGCATGTTTTGTGCAACCTAAGAGACTTTTCCCTATGAAACTGAGCCTCAGGCGTTATCTGATAGGCCTCTTCAAAATTTTGGTATACACTTTGAAATTTAAAATCACACTCTAATTAGAATAGAGATTGCGCGCACACACACAGACACAGAAATATACTGTCTTTACTGTACACCATCACCAAGAAAGAAGGCCTCTCCAACACGCTAAAACTTTACTTAATTACATGACTACAATAGGATGGCTGTTGTGTGTGATAGTATTGGTATTTTGTCTGCAGTTGAATTCCTAATGTGTCAGGTAAATGAATGATATCATGTCTCGGGTAGATTAAATATTGTATATCTGGGATGAGCATACTCTGTGTGGTATAGGTTTAATATTGTGTCTGCATTGGGATATTCCCTGTGACTCGGGACTAATAAATCATGCTGGGAAAGAACTGAATATTTCATGTTTGAAGTAGGTTTAAGTGCCTTAAAGAATGATCAGAGTCTGAGATATGGCTGATTTCAGTTGTTTGGGTTAGGATTGATATTGTGTGCCTCAGAAGATATTAACATATCTGAGACAGGATTTATAATAGAGTAGGACTAAATGGCATTATACATTTTACATCAAACTGTTTATGTAGGATTGATATTACATGTCTGATAATAGAATTAATATCCCATGTAATGGATAGCATTAACACTGAATGTCTGGAGTAGATTACTATCACATGCCAGGCATAGGATTTATATCACATGTCAGAGAAAGGATCAGTATTGTATTTGGTGTAAGTTTGATAGTACAGGAATGGTATAGGCTTACTGTCATTTATTTGGAGCTTATTATTAACATGCAAGTGTGATGGGATTGATATGTGATGTCTTGGGATAAAGTTCATGAAATGTTTGGGATCGGAAGAATTGCTCATTTTATGAGAGAGGATGGCTATCCTGTCAGCAAAAGAGCAGATATCAGAGTCTGGTATGTTAGATAAACCCCATTGAGGTATACAATTAGTTTCTGAGGTAGGATTGCTATAACATATCCCTGATGTGGCTAACTCATGCCAGTGATGGGAATTATTTCACATATTATATTACATTGTTATTGTACAATGGGGAGAGGATTAATATTGAAATGGGTAATTCGATTAATATCGAATCCATGGAATAGGCAAAATATGGCATATCCTCAATTGTGGGATCTTCATCACTATAAACAAAGTGTATATTCTTATTGGTCCATTACACTTCAGAACATATTTGAAATTATAATGAAAATAGAGTAGAAAAAGTATTTCTTAATATATTTCACTAGAACACAGAGTCTGCAGATGGAATTGTGATGCAAAAGCAATGCAGACACAGTTGCCTGCAGCCGCCATGTCCCAAAGTTCTATTTTCTGCTCTGCCAGGGAGTATCCTCTTTTGCTAGACGCTCCTCATTGAGCCTGATGTTTTTATTCAACCCTGTCGTTTTCCTCTTTTGCTTTTTTTGCATTGTGAAAGTTCTATACTTTGGAAGCTAATTTTCCTACCTTTTTCTAATTTTGAAACATACTAGGGTTACTCTCCTAAAGTCTTGTTCAAAATATGTTTGTGGGGGATTGTAATTCATAGTATAATTCTGCCACGCTGTCCTCCACAAAGTGAACAAGTGCTGACATTGTGGGGATTGTAGGGGCATTTAGGCAGTCAAGGGCTCTCGCACACCATCCTCTGGCTGTGATAAAAGGTGAAAATAAGGAAAATATTCAGCCTATATTTCCAGGGCATTTATGGATAAAACAGGGTTTCTCTGGCTTGACAACAGCTAATTGTTCTCTTCTAGTGGCAGCCCTCAGACTCATTTATTGATGAACAGTCATTTGGCAATAGGGCCTTAGTTGCTGTGAAGGTCAACATAAAGACATCTGTTTGAAGTCAAGGAGACTCTGAGTATCAAGGGTGACAATTTCAGTCAATCCAGCATCCTATTGTGTTGCCCACTTGAACCGGGGGCTGTGAGACCTAGGTGTCCCAGATCCTCATCTGAATGATCAGGTAAGGCCTCTCTGATATGGGAGGACTTAGACTTGCATGTCACTCTGTGCTGTTGAGCTGCCACTTTCTGTGCCAAGAAAACTCCCTGAGGTATCTAGCTTGTCTCTTTGAGGGGACCCTGACTCTTTAGCCTCAGATTGGGAAGATTGCGAGGACATGTTTGGAGGCCTCCTAAAGAGGTCGTCTCGAGAGAGGAAATAAACTTGGATCTACTGACAGTGTAATTTTCATCGTTTTGGCTGTAGATATAACTCAACGGAGGTAGCTTGTTGTTTCTCCTTGAGTGTGTTTCATGTGTTTGTCTTAGAGTGCTCACATTGGAACCACAACGAAAAATCCTTGACGTGTTTATTGGGCAATAAGCTTTTGAATTCGCTAACAGGCAAGATCATACCTCAAGGCCCACAGTGCTAAAGAAAAAAACAACTTAATCTCAACCTTCTTACAGACCATTGCCCTAACAAAATATAGCTATCAGTGATTGCAATTTTCCACTCCCAATACCATCCTCAGAAACAATTTGAGAGGCCAGAATATACTTTAGGAAAAAGAGCCCCCTCACCTTTCGCATTGGGGTGGGGGTTGGAGGGGACTCCAGCTCATAAGAAATCTTAATCTTGTCTACCTTTCTTTCCCGCCATTTAGCAAAGATGTAACCTTGTTCCCACATGCTTCCAGGAAAATAAATGTGTATGCAGATGTGCTAGACCTTTTAAAACACTGCTACATTGTGCCTCCTAACCTCACATCTTAAATCTATTTCATATGCTTACATTACAGCAAGATTTAGTCATTGCTTTCTCAAGGGCACAATATTGGAAAGAAGGTGTGTTCTCAAGGTACGTGATGGTGAAGAAGAAAGCATTTTGTGGAGGCAGAAGAGCAATCCTAAATTTGAGATGTGCAAGATTTGTTGTCAAGAAAGAAGGATTTAGTATGTTGTTCTTACTTACAAAAGGTTACATCTACATCCCAAATTAGAGATTGTGTGCAGAGTGGACCTTCAAATTCAATGCATTCTTCGTCATTCCAGTATGACTAGCAAAGAGGAAGTTTCCTTTGAGGGCACTTATTTTAATTCTATAACCATTATGGCTTCTCCACCTAAAACAAATTTAAATGGAGCTATGTATAATTGTTTTTAAATATTAAACTCTCACAATCATACCTGTCCAAAAGCAGCACTTTCAGTTGTAAAATTTAATTATACACTACAGTAATTCTTTGCCTGAGAAATCCTCTTTGATTTTTCATTTTGTAGGGGCATTAAAGCATGAAATTGAACAACTGGGCAAACTCATTCTCATGAATGAAAATTTTGAATCTGTCACTTTAATGATTCCAAGGAGCTTCATTGTGTTAGGATGCAGTGGCATATTAGTGCAGTTTGGTTTTCGGCTCTATGGAACAAGGATCCCTGAACACTGCTGTGCCTTGTTTAGACTTATTATTCTCTCCAAAGACGATTTTGTGGCTCTGTCACCTTCAAACAGTTCGTCTGGTCCTGAACATCTTAGAGCCTGCTGTGAAGGTTTTGTCTGAGCACCTGAACAAGCCCTTATTCTCCCTCAAAGGTATCCATCCAGTCACTCACTAGTGGTTTCAGCTTTGCAGAAGCTGTACCAATTTGTGCACTCTTCATGAACTTTACTGGGCAAGGAGAGCAGAGACAAATGTATTAATATGTCAAGAATGTCTGTTGGACACCTGCCACATTCTTAAGGGCAGCCACCTCTATAATTCTGCTGGACTGCTATAACTGGTTACTCCCAAGAGCATGAAAAAATAGTTTGAAGAGATTTTGAAAGAAATCATACTGGTAGCAGACATAATGATCAGCGTAGCAGAGGATACAACTGATCTCATCACTATTGCCACAGAGTCATCATGAGATGTTTTTTCTGGCTTTTTCTGATCACTCTTAACCCCAGACCACTTCCTTCTGGAGTAGCCAATCTCAATGCATCGCTGTCTTTGTTCCATGTGGATGAGTAAGGAGTTTCTGAGGACAGGATCAAATACATATGTTCCAAGACAGATTTCTTCAAACAATTTCATTCACCCTTTTTGCTTCATCAGAAGCCCTTTCGTACCAAATGAAAAAGTCAAAATTAAGCAACCAAAGTCACGATGTACAGCCTCTGTCAGCTGCACTGGAGAATGCCCCTCCAAATATAAAGCAAGAACTCCCTTACTTTGCCTTCATTTTGTAGTGCTGTGGTTGAAGGAGATGACTAAAATCAACCTTTAGCAAGGAAGAGTAGGAAAAGATTTTTGGTGCAAGACATTGTACAGAATGGTTACTCACATGTTCAAGCATTTTCCCAACATTCCACACATAAACTGTTGAGATTGCCCTAAAGATTCAAGAGGTCACCACCCTATTATAAAAAAGAGCTGTATAACGAGATTGTGCTAACAAAAATCGAGGTAACGTTGCATGTACTCTTGCCGTTTTGTTGCACAGAAAAGACATTCATACCAATTTTACTGTGCAGAAAGATGAACAAATGGATATAAAACAAAGTCCAGGAGGCCAGTATTACACCAGATTTCCGCTCACAACACAAACTAGATAATTAGAAACCACAGGAATATCACTTAAAGTGAACCACCATGTTACCCGAGTGCTCAAGTGTGAACTGAATTGTGCTCACCAACTCTATGCCCGTGGTGGCAGTATATTTAAGGAGTGTTAGATTATCCATACCTGGGCTCATAAAGAGGCCTTCTTAGCAGAAAGCACCACAAGGCTGCTAAACGGCTACCAATATTCTCAAAATCTGTGGCTCCATATAAAAGTTGACTAATCCATATATTCTATGCTTCAGGTGATAAGGAAGCAAGATTTGCAAGATTGCTAGCTTATATTCTTTGAAAGACTATTACCTCTGTGGCAAACATGAGGCAGGGCAGGTTTCCCGTCTTCTGGGCTCAATGATGTTCTACATAGCCAGTGTTCCTCTTGCAAGGTTAACAAGACTATACCATTTGAAGAACAGCTTCCCTAGTCAGTTCTACGTTCCTTTCCATGGTATTGCTGGGGGAAGACATTGTTGAAGAGAGTGCTTTCCAAAAACAATTCTGACATCTGTGCCAGCTTACTTATGGGGGTTATATGGCAGCTGAATGGAGTTGTTTAACAAAGAACAAATCTTGCCATCTAATATGGTTAAGCTTAATGCTGTTCACTAGACTCTAGTGTTTTTTCTGTCATCCTCAACAAACTTTTTCCGGATTTAAATAGATAATACAGCCACCTTGCGTTATCTTAACTAAAAGTTAGGTAGTAGATTGTGGATTCTCCTGCTAACATATTGGAGCAATTATTATATATTCCAGCTGGCCTTTCAGTTGATGATTTTCAGGATAGTTGTATTGATATAGATTCAGATTACTCGAAAGTCTTTGTAAGGCAATCAGTAGCAAAGATAATTGATTAAAATTACTAGAATAGGTCACAGTCATTACTATTATAATATCTGATGGAAACTTTTAACTGTAGATTACTCACCTTACGAATATTACCCAGGCGTCAGACTGGATCTGGAAACGTTAAAGCAGTATTCCTGCGTGTCGGTAGGTGGCATCGTGCGACTAGGCACTGAGGTCGCTCTGCTCTGGAAGAGACGAGCAGAGACGCATATAAGTGCCACCCATGCGCGCTGATATCAGTTCCTTTCTTTCCGCGCCTTCAGATGTAGATCCGAAGTGACTCCGGGTCTTTTCAAAACCCTTCTGTCATACATTTTTTAGTGTGCAAAGAAAAATGTCACTTCCTCAGACAACAGAGTTTAGGTTGTGTAGGTACAGTTGCAAGCAGATGTGTGTGTGTCTATGGGCCTGAAATCGGAGTCCTATTCCAGGGCCTGTGACAACTGCTTCCAGATGAATTTGAAGGTCATAAGCGACCACGACGCAAAGCTGTAGGTCACCAAACATCAGAAGACTCCATGCCATAACATGTCAAAGTCGAAAGGAAGGTTCCCACTCTCAGTTGTTCCTGCTTCTATCGTCATCTCAAAGTCTTCATGTAAGTCCAAGATAAAGAATAAGCATTCAAAGCAGGAATCGCCTCCTTCCTGCTACTCTCAAACACAGGGCGCTGGAGTGTCAACATGCTACTGGTCTCCATTGGATTCGATCCCGAGCCTAGTCCTGATGCACCCCAAATTTTAGGGTCTGTTGGGACATTGCACCAAGTGGAGGCCTTTAGGGAGGCCATGCTACACATTCTCAACCGTTTGTGTACTCTCTGGAGTGCCTTTGTGCCACAAGGATCCTCAGAGCCTCCAGTCGGACTTCCATTCATGGGTTGGCCCTCAGTGCCGCCTATGCCCCTCAAACCCACTTCGGTTCAGCACTGGCTCTGGTGCCGACTTCGGTTTCAGCACCACCCAAGGCGCCAGTTACGTTTGCATCGACACCACTGATGCAGGAGTAGGATTTGAAGATCATTGTGGTTTCGACTTTAAGAATCCACCATGACCTCGACCAAGCCGTGCCTTACTTCCTCTGGAGTGCAGCTGGCCAATTCTGATACCTTGTCATTACCTTGTGGTAGGTCCCAGACTTTGCACAGTCTTTTTGGCATGATTCAAATTAGGATGATTTTATTTCTTAATATAATGAGGAAAACTGTTATGAAGAACTAACTACAAGATGCCAGTGGCCTGGATATTTCTCCAGATGCTGGCATTGTTTCTCCTCCAGGCCCTGCCAACAAAGTGAGCACCTCCTTCACTGTTATGCAGGGGCCAGTCATTTAATGAGGCCCTCAAGGCCTCTTAGACAGTTGGGCGAAGCCATTTTCGGGGCCACCAGTTAACAAGCAGGTCGTTCGGCGCCATCGACTAGCAGCGGGTGACCATGACTTCTGTCCGAAGAGCCACGCCAGAGAGCTTGGTGGTGCAAGCGCCTACAATAAAGTTAGTCTTTTCCCCACCACTTCACCAGACCAAGAGTCAAAACGCATTGAAACGTCATTCTCAGGTCTGTCAATGCCAGCTGCCTTGTAGGTCGCTATTCACATGCCCTGTGGGACATAGTGGCTCAAATTTTGCCATCTGTCCCAAACAACCTGCAGGCATTCTTCCCCAGGCTATTCAAGATGGACATGACGCAGCAAAGTTTTTAATTCGCTTAGTTAGGGGAATGGGAATAGGGCAATAGACTTCTCCAGGATGTCCAGCCATCCTTAATGAACATGCAGTTCAATGGCTCCTTCCAATTTTGGCGCAAAAGCGGATTCAGCCCTGAAACGTTATTAGGAAAGTTGGAACGCAGCACATTCATTCAGTCTGTCAGCCTCCACCTGGCAATTCAGCAAGCAGTTTTGTGTCAACGTGACTATGATAGTGGTTTTCACTTTCACCAACACCAGTCCCCTCTGTCAGCCCAGTAGGACTTTCAGCCTTTCTGTGGCCAAGGTCGTAGCTCATAAAGATAACACCCAGGGCATCAGTGACCGGATGCAGCTTAGTCCCCCTACCCTCCAACAACCGCAAAACCGCTTTAGTGTGTCATTTCCTGTGCACAGCCACCCTGTCGGCGGCGAGAACCAAAATTTCGTCCATAGATGGCAGGCCATCAACTCAGACAAGTGGGTCCTCCAATTTGTCCATTGGGGCTACGCTCTTTTCGACTCACCACTCTTTCTCCCATCTTGAGGGCAGCTGACAGAAGACCATCTGTCTGTTTTTGCAGCTGGAACTTCAGTCACATTTTAACAAAGGGGCAATAGAGGGAGTTTCCAGTATTGGAAGTAAGAGCTGGGTGTTACAGTAAATTCTGGTGCCTTGGGCCTATTCTAGATTTCTGCCCTCAACGCTTTCCTGCAGAAGGACACATTAATAATGCTTACGCTAGGCCTAATCCTGTCTCTTCTAATTCCTAGAGACTGGATGGTGGCACTGGACCTGCAGAAAGCTTATTTCCACATCCCCTTCCTGCAGGCCCACAGGCGCTACCTGGGTTCATGGTAGGCCAGGAGCATTTTTATTTTGCTGTGCTCCCTTTTGGCATCACCACTGCCCCTTGCGTGTTCAGGAAAGTGAGGACATTGGTCACAACACATCTTTGGAGGTTGGTATTCCACTTCTTTCCTACCTCGACGGTCGGCCTTTGAAGGTGGACTCGCCAAAATCAGTTATAGAACACCTTCAGACTTCAGCAAACCTCCAGAGATTGTTGGGGTTCTCTATCAATGAGCCAAAGTCATGCCTAACCCCTTTGCAAAGGCTTCATTTTATTGGAGATGTTTTTGGCAAGGCGCAGTTTGGGGCCTGCCTTCTGCTGCAGTGATTCCAGGACATTCGGGCTATGATCCAAATATTTCAGCCTTAGTCCCGGATCTCTGTGAGAGAAACTCTCAGGCTTTTGGACGATTAGCCTCATGCATCCTGCTTGTACACTGTCAGGTGGCCAATGCAGGTTCTGCGGTGAGATCTGAAATCTCTGTGTGCCCAGCACTAAGGAAACCTGCTGGATGTCATCCAGGTTTCAGACTAGCACAGGATCTGCACTGGTGTCTGCTCGACCCACAACCTGATCAGCGGCAGACCTCAATCCTTTCCCCACTGAGAGGTGATAGATATGTTGCTGCTATGCTCTGGAGTTTATCTGGAAGAGGATAAGACCAGAGGGCTCTGGTCTCTGCTGGAAACCTGACATCACATCAGCCTGTTGGACTTGTGTGCCATTCGCCCTGCACTGAAGGCTTTCCTGATGTCCATCAAGGAAAGATTGGTGCAACACCACCATACGGAACTGCAAGAAGCAAGGGGAGTGGGGGTCTAGATTTTCTGCCTCTAGTGTTGGCAGAAGCGTCAGGGCATCTCCGAAATCTTGAACCACCTGGTGGGATTTTTAAACACCAGGGTGGAGGAGCTCAGCTGGAGATGCCTGGTGGATCACAAATGATGGGTGCACCTTGAGGAGGTAAAGGCCATCTTCTGGCAGTGTGGAGAACTCTGGCTGGATCCTTTTGCCATATACAAAGATAGGGACAAGGAGCACATATAGGTCCAGCATACGTGTTCCTCAATCAATCTGAAGTAACGTGGTATGGAGTTCCTTGAAGGAAAGTAAGAAGGACAGGTCAAGAATGAATCCGCAGGAGGAATCAGCAGGGGGTGTCCGATTGCTCAGGACCCAGATGGGTGTCATGCTTGATCATAGGGCATGATACTTGTCGGGTTGGCGCTGCAATGCCCGACAGGCACTCTCAAATGGGGCTCTTTGACAGAAATCTTTTATTTTTGCCGTATGTGAAGTGTGGGGGCTACTAGTGTAGATTGGTGTGAGTGAAGGTGTGTTAAAATAGAATAAGTGGGTCCTCTTGTCTAGATAAAAAATATTAGTGGCTGACAACCGAAATAATGATCGATGTCAGCTCAAAGTATTGTGCATAGGTGGGTCGACATGTTTCTTGCCGCTTTTAGTCGTTGTTAATCTAATAGCAATTCATCAGGACTGAGATCCCTAATCCACACAGTGGTTGGGATAATATTATGAGTATTAGTAATGGTATCCAATCACTATTATCAAGGTAAAGTAAGGTGAAGTGTATATAAAGTTACCTTCATGTAGTAGTATAAAAACCGACCTGGAACATAAAGTAGAAGGCTTTAAAACAATTTAGTCTTAACGACTGCGAAATACAGGTTGTTTGATCAGTGACATGCGTAGCAACTCAAAGCATGCCACTAGTGATGAAGGTGCAAGTTGCCATCAGCAAATCGTAAAATATTAAAACCATTAAACAAACCGGTGACACACTTGTGAACACACCACATAACATAGATCACAGACACTGCGTCATGTGGTTAAACTCTCCCTATTAGGGTTGACGGTAGGGCCCCCTCAGGTGAAAGCAGAGGCCTCGCTATTCAGCAGGTTGATACTAAAGACAGTGTGATAGTTGGTAAGGGAAGCGGCTTCTCAAGTTGCTAGCGGCAAGCATTGTAATGGTCCTGTATGGGGAAGGAAATCAATACTCACAGTACTTTAGCGCGGTCTGACCTACCCCGTCTCTGCCATCTCGGAGGTAGAGGTGTGTGGAGGGGCCAGGGTTAAGTACTCGCGTGGCCGCCTTAATTGACCGCCTGTGACCGTAATCGGTAATTAGCAGCAGTGGCTGGCTGTTCAAAACACAGATGGGCAACCAAATTCCGCTGCCATCTTGGAGTGGAAAGGGGTTGCGGGAGCAGGCATTGACTCTCAAAACCGGGTCGGTTAGTGAGTGGGAAAATACAGAATACTCTCTAAATTGTGGTAAATATAAAAAATAGACCAAGCGTCGGCCTGCTTGGTGCCAGGGAGGCATTATGAGAAGGAATGTAAAAAACAAAGTTAGAAAAGACTACCCATGAAGATCCGTAACAGCGGGAGGACCGCTCATAATGTCATAGTGTATTGTCGGTGCCATCCTAGGTTGGTAAAGGTATTGTTTACATATGGATGGCTGTAGGGAGGAAATGAAAATATCTTGTGTGTTGTGGGTGGAGATTGGAGCGTAGAGACAACAAGGTGCCCCAAGTGGTAGAATGGTGTTATGGGCGCATGATCTATTTTTTTTATAAAGTGGGGGGGGCTATATATTTTTAGTCCACCAAGATGTTTTGCAGATGACTACCAATTTTTTACCTTCTGGCTGTGGATGAGTCTCACTACCTGTATCTCACTCTCGGTATCTCAGACTGAGTGTGTTTAAAGTCAGTGTCTTCCTTTTACTATAAGGTTGCTGCTGCACAGCTGGGGTCAGAGGCTCTGGGCTAATTACAAATGTAGGCTGCATGTGTTAGACTACAGTTGTGCTCAGCCCTGTATCTGCGCACATGTAGTCTGCTGCAAAAGGAACTCTGCAAGGATTTGTGGTCTTCTAGGGCCTGCTACAAGTAAATACTCTCCTGGGGACACTGTTACCAGGACAAAATCTAGAATACCAGCCGGATGCTTTGCCTGTTCCCCCCGTGTCTTGGGAGGGTAGGGGGGAGGGGGTGGGTTTGCACCTGCCAATTCCCTCCTTGCCTGTGCTCACTGCGGTCAGGGCAACTGCACGCTCGAGCAGAAGGAAAGCTTGCTCCTGCCTCGACAGGATACCCCACAGAAGAAATACAAAAAAAAGACACCATAACTCCAGCTCAAGGCCACATAATAGTGCGGAGTATGCTGCTTATCAAATAGTCCTAGACTCCAAATGAGTTCCTGATAATGCCTTGCGATGGCTTATTTGAATATTTTCTGGTCCTTGTGATGTCCCAGGGAAGGGTAGGAGCACCATCAATGACATGTCCAGGTGTTTTAGGCGGTCAGGATGAGGTGCAACAGCCCTTCAAGAGTGTTTTATGGAGCGTATCTGCAAGTCTCTTGGAGCCTTGAACATATGACACCAGGAGAGGTTTGCAGTGATTACAAGAACTCCCTTAGCTGGAGCTTTTGCTGTCAGGCTCTCGAGTGCTGCCCCCCTTGTGATTGGTCCTATGGCTGCACTATGGGGCCTGTAGACAGCGAAGAAAGACTCTGATTCATATTTATTGTGAATTTGAATTGTAGTGGTTTATTGACAGTTCTATTGGTAATCACTGCAATGTTTATGCACTGTTTTAGGTCAAGCCTCAGCAGTGCATGCGCTTTCTCTTCGAGACCTGCTGTATTGACTCTGTGGGCTGATAGCCCACCCATTACCTTTTTATTTGTCCCTTCGATTGTTGTTTAAAATGCTTGCTTGCTAGTGGTTATTCCTTACTCTTTGTCCCTCCTTTTTGTGTTTGGTTTCTTCCCACAGAGCAACGCCTATTTACTGTTAACATTTGCTCTTCTGTGTTTTTGTTCATTTGGGCTACTATTTTTTTCTTTGATTCCTACTCATGTCACTGTTTGCCTGTCTACGGTGGTTCTGCTTCGGTGCCTGTCACTTAATCTCCCTGTCCCATTCAAATACCGAAATGAAATGTAAGACGCTTCAGACGCTGTTTTCGAGGGCGCCTCTTTAATTTTCTTTGACTTCAAAGTTCGAGGATTTCCCCAAAACCCCTCTCGCTCCACTGCTTGTTGCTTTAGCAAGCCTTGGTCACCTGACCTTCAGCATCCCAACCTTGCAGCACAGTTAAGGGCAAGGCTTGGGTAACTCCTGGTGCATTTTCTCTGATGCTTGTTTTTATAATCTGAACTCGAGTGACCAGAAATTGTTGGAGCGCTTTACATGGGCGCCAATTAGATTACACACTGTCAGATTAATTATCTGGGCCATTTTTATAGAGTGCGAACTCGACTGACCCAAAGATATGTAAGCGCTTTACAAAAGCACCAGTTACATTACACAAGGTCAAGTAATTTTTCTTGGTTTTAGGTGTGGGGAGATTAAGTGATGCCGACACCGCCCCTGTTTATTCATTATTTCCCCTCAACCTGACAAATGGAAGCAGCATTTGTCCCTCCCACGTCGCTGCATGCTCCCCCCACTGCCTCTTCCTGTCGTCCTCCTCCGCTCAGAACTCTAATTTCAAAGCACATTCACTGCATCTCCCCAGGGACTGTGATGCATTTTGTATTATATAGTGTGAACTCCAGCAACATTAAGGTGTTAGAGTGCTCTACATGAGCTCTAGTTGCATTACACAAGGTCAGATTCAGTTTTTGGGGTATTTTTCTAGAGCGCAAACTCAACTGACCCGAAGGTTTTGAAGCGCTTTACAAAAGTGCCAGCTACATTACCGAAGGTCAGGTTTTTTGTTTTTAGGTGTGCAGAGATTAAGTAATGTAGATGCCGTCCCTGTTTATTCATTATTTCCCTTCTACCTGACAAATGGGAGCAGCATTCATCTCTCCCACCTCCTCCCATGTCGCTGCATGCCCGCCCCGCTGCCTCTTCCTGTCGTCCTACTCCTCTCAGAGCTCTAATTTCAAAGCACATTCATGGCAGCTCCCCAGGGTCTGCGAGACATTTTTATCATGTAATGAGAAATCGAGCAACTCAAAGGTGTTGAAGTGCTTTACATGAGCGCTAGTTATATTACACAAGGTCAGATTAATTTTGGGGGGCATTTTTATAGAGCGAGCAACTCAACTGGCTCAAAGGTATTGGAGCGCTTTACAAAAGCGCCAGTTACATTACACAAGGTCAGGTACATTTTTTTGCTTTTAGGTGTGCGGGTATAAAGTCATGCCGATGCTGTCCCCGCTTATTCATTATTTCCCCTCTGCCTGACAGATGGGATCATTTTGTTTTTGCAGTGTCTAGTGCCCCTATACCCAGGGGTCTGGGACAGAGGGCGGGGCTGGGGGAGATTGCTGGTAAACAGATGGTCCGTGCAGTGTTTGAATAGAAAGCTCTGGAGAAGGGCGCCTGGTGAATAGAAGCCTGGGGGAGGAGGGATGTGACGTCTCCACCATTGGAAAGTACTTCACTGCTTTTTTTCATAGGCTGTTCAGTACTCTAGTGATGCAGTCGCACACAAAATGTTATATGACTTGCATCAAGGCACTTCTCTTTCTGTCTGCGTTAAAAAGCCTTAGAATGTGTCCATAAATGAGGCAAGCGTGTATTCCTGAATCGAACTGCATGACCCAGTGTGTAGTAATTGTATAGCTCTTCAATCCCTGGCTGCACTGCACCCAGGATAATATGCTGCATGGCTAAACACTTATAGGGTCCCAAACGTGAGACCTATTGGCTATGCCAATGCCTGTTTAATTTTATTTTAGTTTTCATTTAAACGGTTACAGGCGTTTACATTAGAAAGACATCAAAATATCTGCATATTATGTAAATTTAAATATAATTTATATAGCAGAGGTCTCATTTATAATAGTTTGGGGTTTGGAACTTAATTTCACTATCATGGGGGGCAGCCAGAACTGGTATCCAGGAAATCTCCTCTGAGTGGCCCCTCAATAATTCAGTGGTGTGCTAACATTTTATTAATCTGTTTAGGCAAGGTAAGTTTGCAGTGGGCTTCAGATGTCTTTGGGTCTTGAAGACCCTGGCAGCAGGGTGCCATACGTTTCAACAGTGTTCAAACAGGTAATCAGATCTCCCAGCCAAGATTTGCAGCTTTGCACACTCTTACTTCTCCAGCATAAGGCACAACCCATACTGACTACTATGGAAGCTAGTTTCCTATGTGATTTGGTATTGTGTTCAACGTAGCCCATCAAGGACATTGTTAGGTTATGTTACAAGAATTTATAGATCGCACTATCACCCGTGAGGGTATCCTGGTGCTTTGCAGATGCTGAAGCCTACTCTGCCTAGTGCGGTGGGGTTACTCAAAGAGCCAAGTCTTCAACCTCTTACGGAACTCAAGAAGTGAGGAGGAGGTTCTGATATGAAGAGGAAGGTCTTCCATACATTAGGAGCAATGTACTAGTAGGTCTGGGATATGTTTGAGTAGGAGTCAATCGGAGGTGTCTGCGTGGTTGGTAGAAGATGATGCGTCTGTTCAGGTAAGCTGGGCCAAAGTTGGGTAATGCCTTGAATGTGTGTGTAAGGAGTTTAAAGTGAGCGCATGTGTGTGTAGGGAGCCTTAGGTGTGGTGTGATGTGAGTTCTTTTAGGAAGGTTGAGGAGCGTTCTTGATGCTGAGTTCTGGATGGTTTGCAGCCTTCAGATTAGTTGTTTGGAGATTCTGGTGTAGAGGGTGTTTCTGTAGTCTAGTTTGCTGTTGACGAGGGCATGGTTGATGGACTTTCTGGTGTGGCCGAGGGCCACTTGAAGATCTTACTCACATCTTCAGGGTGTGAAAGCTTGTTTTCAGTTTCGGCGTTGACTTGGGTCATCATATCCAGTTTGTTGTCTAAGATGATCCCCAGGTTCCTGGCATGGGTGAGTGTGTTGGTCCCAGTTCGGCCAGCCACGAGTTGGATCACCAAGGTGAGGTGCTGTTGTCAAAGAGTACGACTTCTGTCTTGTCAGTGTTGAGCTTCAGACAGTTGGACTTCAGCCATTTGGTGACTTTTGTCATGCAGGAGGTGAATTTGTTTCCTGTGTTGGGGGTCCTGTCTGAGAGGGGGATTCAGTTGCATGTTGTCGGTGTCGTACAGGATGTTAATGTTGTGTGTGTAGATGACGTTAGCAAGCGGGATCATGAACGTGTTGATTAGAGTGGGGCTAAGGGTAGAGCCTAGTGATACTCCATAGATCAGTATGCAGGCTACTGAGAAGTGCGGTGTGAGTCTGACAGCTTGTGCTCTCTCTGTTAGGAAGGAACAGATGTAGCGGAGAGCGGATCCTGGATTCTTGATCTCATGCAGGTGTCTGATGAAGATGTGCTGATGGACCGTGTTGATAGCTTGCGAGGGGTTTCGAAGGATGAGGGCTGCAGATTACCCTCCATCTAGGATTATGCAACTGTTGTCTGTGGTGACAATGACTGCCGTTTCCTTACTGTAGTTGGTTCTTAAACTGGATTGAGTAGTGTCAAGGAGCTGGTGGTTCTTGAGGTGCTTGGTTATCAGCTTCTCCAATACTTTGTCTAGGTATGGTGGGAGGGAGATGGGCATGTAATTGGTGAGCGTAGCAGAGTCTGCGGATGGCTTCTTGAGCAGGTGTGTGACAATTGCGTGTTTCCAGATTTCCATGAGATTTTACAATGGCAGTAGATAGGCTGCTGGAGTGGTCAGGCTGGGAGTTGTTGAGGGCGGTGGTCCAGTCGGTTTCTGTGACTTTCTTCCAACTCTGTCAGCCAGTTCAGATGGTGTAAGGTTTTAGATGATGTGGGATACGAATGCTGAAGCTGTTGAGGGCATGGTCTGTCCATGTCATTGGAGCTGGCTGTTGGACTGATGTTGCGAAGGGAGGGGAAAATCTGGTTTGTGAGATATCTGGCGCTGTGGGTCAGTCCGGTGATGTTCTAGGTGAGCTCTAGGTTTCCGAGGTTCTCTAGGAGGGCTGTGGAGTGTAGGTCAAAGTGGTCTTCTAGGTGAATGTGCATATATCCGAGGAGGATGAATGTGCTGGTGTCAATGATGAGGGGTTTGATGAAGTCTGTGATGTCGCTTGTGAAGTTGACATGGGGTTTCAGAGGTGTGTAGACGTGGATTCCTCATAGAGTGAAGTTGGCTGCGGCATGGAGCTTTACAGTAAGGTGTTCCATGTTGCTGGCGGTGGAGTCCATGGTGGTGGAGAAGCTGATGGTATCCTGGAATATGATGGCGACTCTGCCTTTCTGAGCTTGTTTGGCATTCTGTCTAACAATTATTTTGCCATTGGGCCTGGCTGTGGCGATGTCTGATGCAGAGGTGGGGTTCAGCCAAGTTTCAGTAAGAAAAAGAATGTCTGGGGAATGGTAGTGCAGTAGGTCCCAGATCTCTGTAACTTGCTTGGTTAATGAACGAGATTTGAGAAACAATACAACCGAGGGTTTTGAATGTGGATGGGTGGTTGGTGTATGTGAAGGTGCTTGGGTGTTGTAAGTGTGGTTGGTGTGGGGGTGGTGAGTGTGGTGTGTGTGAGAGAGCATGAGAATTTGTAGGAGGTGCAGGTGAATGCATCTTCTGTGGTGTGAGGTGTGGTGCGGCAGCAGTGCAGTGAGTGGTGGCCAGGGTTGAGGGCGCAGAGGAGTGCACCATTCGCCCCTCCTCAAAATAACTAGGAAGTGCGTTTGTTTTGCTTGTAACTTTGACGCCGTTTGGCAAATCTTCATGAAACTTTCTTTGAAAATAGATTCATCCTCCCCTTGTTCTTCCTGGAAAGTTTCGGAGTGATCTGTGAAGCCGAAGCTGAGAGAAAGGGAAGGTCACAAAACAGTTTATCTCCCATGCAATATCCATAGGGAATTTTAGACAATGATACAGAAAAAACAGCTGAACAGAATTACACCAAATTTTGCAAAAATCTAGACCTTGGCCATGAAGCTTGATTTGGTGTAAATCTGTTCAGTGGTATAGTATATAAATGCACTTCTCTGTTATGGGTATCCTTGTTCTATTCATATTCAACCCAATCAACTACCCTATGTTGTAAAATAGCTTGTACCCTTCATAGAATTCTAGGCTGGTACAATCTGTTGTATGCTGGGGGACTGGTAGCCTTAATGGACCAGTGCCACAACTTTAATGGTAGCCTTGAATGTTTATTTTCTTTTAATGAAAACAAAAATGTTATTATAGTTTTAAAAAGTCTTCTGGACCACCCAAAAATACCCTCATTGTTATGAATATGTTGAAGAAGCCAGTGATGGAGTTCTATCGTTGAAGCACAGTGACTTTTACATAGCGAAGATAAAACTGGTAACACAGGTGCAGCATATGAATGATATAGGTAGTACAAGACACAATCTGTGATATGGTCAATATCTGATCGCTGAAAAAAGTTTTATGTCATATGTTGAGGTAAGATTCATATTGTGTCCTTAATCGAGATTAATGTCACATGCTTTCAATAATACCATGTCCGGAGGATAATTTACATCACTTGCGTGGAATAGGTTTTCCATCATTTATAAAATAATGATCTGTGTGAATTGATGGAAAACGAAAACTGAGAAACCACATTGGAGGAAACCAAAACATAGAAAATCAGTTTTAAGGCAAGGCAATTTTAAGTAAACACAAAACAAAACGAAAATTAAACGAAACATTAAAAGAAAAGATCATTTTAAGGAATAATCCAAAATTACACTAAACGTGGGTGGAGTTTAGGACTACTGTGGGTTTTTGGGTTAAAGGGTTGGTAATGTTTGGGGTTGTGAGTCATTTTTAGGGGTCAGGACTACTTGACATTCAGGCATAGAAAGGGGTTTTTAGGGTTCAGAAATAAATGGAGTGTAGGGGTTATCTGAAAGAGACACGTTAGTGACAGATTCCTTACCTTAGAATATCCCCAGGTGTCAGGCTGGATCCGGAAAGTTTTTGCGTAGCAGTACCCTTGCGCGTCGGTAGGCGGCGCCGTGCGGCTCCGCGTCCGTCGTGGGCGTCGTGATCGCCGGGATGACGTCGCGGGCAGTACTTAGACGCCGCCCCTGCGCGCTGACGTCAGTTCTTCTTTTTCCGCGCCAGCAAGCGCAGATCCGGGAAGGGCAGTGCCCTAGTCATTTTTTGACTAACTTTTTTGGTGAATTTTTGTCATTGTTTCTTCGAATCGACTTCAAGGTGTCGTAGGGATGCCCGGCTTTAAACGTTGCGGCACCTGTGCTCGGATGATGTCCATCACAGACCCGCATCAGGAGTGTCTCTTCTGCCTCGGCCGAGGCCACGACACGGAGTCGTGTTCCGACTGCCGGGCCCTCAACCCGAAAGCTTTGTGAGAGCGGTCTCGAAAGCTCCTCGAGGCCCGGCATTCGGCTCCGTGCCACACCAAGATCCGGTCGCGTGAGAGGTCGAGTGGTGGTCGCGGAGTCCTCACCGGTCGTCGGGATCAAAGTCTTCGTCGTCCGGTAAGTCCAAGCACAAAAAGTCCAAAAAGCATCGTCGCTCTAGGACTTCGCCTCGCCGGTCTCGCGACTCGGCTGAGGCCCCTCCCGGCACCGTCCGCGGCCCCGGACATGCCTGTGGAGTCGCACCCGCAATACCCGTCCTTCCCGGGTTCGGGGGCGGATCCGGCCCAAATACAGGAATTCCTGTCGGCCATGGCCCGCCTCTTCGGGCCTCAAGGTCCCTCCGGTGCGCCTTCGGGCCCCGCGGGCCCTGATGGGGTTGCCCCGGCGTCGCCGACGGCTCCGGCCCCGGCGTCGCCCGTGCCTCCAGCCTCGATTCCGGCCCCGGCCTCGATCCCGGCTCCGCAACCCCCATCGACGCCGGTCGACCTGACCACGCCTCCGCCGACGCCTATGTCTCCGGTGCCGTTCTTGACGCCGCCTGGGGCTCCGGGCGGCGTCGTCCCCCAGTTCCTTCCGGCTCCGGACATGGACCCGGACCGACGTTGCTCGACGCCGGTTCCGGCGCCGATGAGACCTTGGGTCCCAAATGTCCCTCCTCCTCCTTATTTTGAACCAGAGGAGGACCAGGAGGACTGGGAGGGGTCTGATGACCCTCTGGCACAACAGTGTCAGTATGATGAGGACTGGACAGAGGGTCTAGGGGATGCCAGTGGTCTAGATACTTCCCCTGACACTGGCATGCTGTCTCCTCCCGTGGCTACGGAGGAGGGAGCCAATTTTGGTACGGTGTTGCGTAGGGCGGCTGGGGCCTTACGCCTCCAACTCCCTACTGTGGCGGTCAAGACTAATCTCTTGACAGAGGTGCTTCAGCCGGCAGCCTCCTCTACGGAGACTGTGCTGCCGTTTAACGATGCCCTCACTGACGTTCTTTTGGGCGCCTGGTCCAAGCCCAACACAGGGGCTCCTGTGGATAGGAACGTGTCCCGACGCCATCGCCCAGCTCCGGGCGACCCCTATTTCTCTCTGTCCACCCCACTCCTGAGAGCTTGGTTGTCCAAGCCTCCGCTTCCCAAACCGCCTTCCCTACCGCCCCTCCGGATAGGGAATCCAAACGCCTGGATCAATTTGGGAAGAAGGGTTTTTCTTCCTCCAGTGCTGGCTTGCGGTCCATCAACACTGCTTGTCTTTTGGGCCGATATACCCACTCCTTGTGGGATTCGGTGGCGACTGTTTTGCCCCAGTGTTCTGAGGAGGTCCAGACACTGCTTTCCCGCGCCATTGCGGAAGGAAGGGATGCGGCCAAATACACAATACGATGTGGCCTTGATACCGCCGACTCGCTGGGCAGGTCTATTGCAACGACGGTGGCGCTGCGTCGCCACGCCTGGCTGAGAACCACTGGTTTTTCAGGGGATGTCCAGAATACTCTCATGGACATGCCCTTTGATGGAGTCGGTCATTTTGGGTCCAAAGCAGACCATGCGTTGGAGCGCTTTAAGGACTCACGGGCTACTGCCAAGTCCCTGGGCCTTTCTACTACACGCCCTCTGCTAACTTCTGCTTTTCGCCCCTATCGTGGCCACGGAAGGGGCGCCCAGTCACGTCAGCAGCCCAGCCACCGGCCCGCGCAGCAGGCGTCTTCGCGTGGCCGAGGACGTGGATACCGCCGTGGCGGTTCGGGCAACCAGCGTGCGGGTCAGGCCACCACCTCCAACCCGTCCGCGGCCTCCAAGCCCTCCTAGTCCCTCCTTTCAGGTGCACAGCACGCCAGTAGGGGCAGGGTCCGCCATCACCTTCACCACTGGCGTCCCATCACCTCGGACAGGTGGGTCTTGGACATTGTCCGAAGGGCTACTCCCTCCCCTTCGAGACCACCCCCCAGCCATGCCACCTCAATTCCACCGCATGTCAGGGGATCACTTGGTACTTCTGCAGAAGGAAGTCACGGCCCTCTTGGCCAAGAGGGCCATCGAGCATGTTCCGACCCCAGAAGTAGGACGTGGTTACTACTCCCACTACTTCCTGGTGCCCAAAAGGACAAGGAGGACATGCGTCCTATCTTGGACCTCCGGAACGTCAATCGCTTCCTCCGGAAGGAGAAGTTCAAGATGCTCACCCTAGCTCAGGTCTTGGCTGCCCTCGACCCTGGAGACTGGTTGGTAGCGTTGGACTTGCAGGACGCTTATTTCCACATCCCCGTCCTGCCGGCCCACCGGCGTTACCTACGGTTCACGGTAGGCCTCGAGCATTTTCAGTTCACTGTGCTCCCCTTTGGCCTTACCAGTGCCCCTCGGGTGTTCACGAAAGTGATGGCGGTGGTCGCAGCTCATCTGCGCCGGGCAGGGGTTTCAGTCTTCCCCTACCTCGACGACTGGCTGCTGAAGGCGGGATCGTCCCAGGCAGTCGTCTCCCACCTCCAGACTACGGCCGAACTCCTGCACTCGCTGGGGTTCTCCATCAATGTGCCGAAGTCGCATCTGATTCCTTCTCCACAGCTCCTTTTCATCGGAGCAGTTCTGGACACGACGCAGTTTCGGGCCTATCCTCCCGAACGGCGAGTCCGGGATATTCTGGCTATGATTCCGATCTTTCAGCCTTTATCCTGGGTTTCGGTACGGATGACCCTGAGGCTGCTGGGCCTCATGGCCTCCTGCATCCTGCTGGTCAATCATGCCAGATGGCATATGCGGGCTCTGCAGTGGGACCTGAAGTTCCAGTGGGCGCAGCACCAGGGCAACCTGTCCGATCACGTCCAGATCTCGGAGGGGACTGCAAAACAGTTGCAGTGGTGGCTTTCGAACCGGCAATGGGTCATGGGCAGATCCCTCTCCCTTCCCCAGCCAGAGCACACAGTTGTGACGGACGCGTCCCTTCTGGGATGGGGCGGTCACATGGGAGAGGCGGAGATCAGAGGCCTCTGGTCTCCGGCAAAGTCCCGGCTCCATATCAACCTTCTGGAGCTCCGGGCGATCCGACTTGCACTCAAGGCATTCCTTCCCTCTGTCAAAGGGAAGGTAGTGCAGGTGTTCACAGACAACACCACCGCCATGTGGTACTGCAACAAACAAGGCGGGGTGGGGTCTTGGACCCTTTGTCAGGAGGCTCTGCGCCTCTGGACATGGCTGGAACATCAGGGCATGTTCCTGATGGTTCAACACCTGGCAGGTTCCCTGAACGCCAGGGCGGACGAACTCCAGCCGCAGGTGCATGATGGATCACGAATGGCGTCTTCACTCGGAAGTGGCGCAAGGACTCTTTCTACAGTGGGGAGAGCCTTGGTTAGATCTATTCGCCATCGAAGAGAACGCGCAATGTCATCAGTTCTGCGCGTTGGAATTTCCAAGGCGGCACTCGCTCGGCGACGCTTTTCGTCACGAGTGGAGTTGCGGTCTATTGTACGCCTTTCCGCCTATACCACTTCTACCCAGAGTGTTGAAGAAGATTCGGCACAACCGGGCCCAAGTCATTCTTGTGGCTCCGGACTGGGCTCGAAGAGTTTGGTATCCCGAGCTACTCAGTATGAGCGTAGATCCCCCGATCCGTCTGCCTCTTCGGGAGGATCTTCTGTCGCAGCAGCAGGGGACGGTCCTCCACCCGAACCTGTCCAGTCTACACCTGCTTGCGTGGAGATTGAGCGGCGGCAGTTGATTCCTTTCGACTTGCCTCCAGAAGTTTGTGATGTGATTCTGGCAGCCAGGCGTCCCTCCACTAAGGTGGTATACGCCTGCAGGTGGAACAAATTTGTGGCATGGTGCACAGCAAAGGCTGTGAATCCCTTTCTGCCCCTCTTTCTGAGGTCCTTCTGTTCCTTCTTTCTCTGGCCCAACAGGGTTCTGCCCTGGGTACCATCAAGGGTTATCTTTGTGCTATCTCGGCATTCCTCAGGCTCCCTGATCAGCCCTCCCTTTTCAAGTCCCCTGTTGTTAACAGGTTCTTAAAAGGCATTACTCACCTCTTCCCTCCTGTTCCGTTTGTGATGCCTCAGTGGGACTTGAACTTGGTTCTTACCTTTTTAATGTGCGCTCCCTTTGAGCCTCTACATAACTGTCCTCTTCGTCTTCGACTCTGAAGACAGCCTTTCTGGTGGCCATCACCTCCGCTCGGCGGGTGAGTGAGCTCCAGGCTCTATCTTGCAAACCTCCCTTTCTGTCTGTTCATCCAGACAAGGTTGTTCTTCGGACGCGTCCGTCCTTCTTGCCAAAGGTGGTTACTGCTTTCCACATTGGGCAGACAATCACTTTGCCCACCTTCTTTCCGCCTCCGCATCCTTCCAGAGAGGAAGAGAGGCTCCACCGTCTGGACCCAAAACGTGCGCTCTCCTTCTATATCGACCGCACAAATCACTTCCGGGTGGATGACCAGCTCTTTGTTGGCTACGTGGGCGCCAAAAAAGGCCGGGCGGTGCACAAGAGAACCATCTCCCGCTGGGTTACCTTGTGCATCAAGACCTGCTATTCTTTGGCTAAGAAGGAGCCTCCTGTTGGGCTGCGTGCCCATTCCACCAGGGCAACGGCTGCTACCACGGCCTTGGGCCGCGGTGTTCCGCTGCCGGTTATCTGTCAGGCAGCTTCGTGGGCCTCGCTGCACATGTTTGTCAAGGCAGTAATGCTTTGTAGTCAGGTCCGGAGGGACGGCTTCTTTGGCCGTTCTGTCCTCCAGGACTTCCTTGTCTGATCTTTGTTCGCAGACCCACCACCGGGGTTGGTATTGCTGGGGTATCTATTCTAAGGTAAGGAATCTGTCACTAACGTGTCTCTTTCAGATGCACAAGTTACTAACTTGTGTAACGATATATCTGTAAGAGACAGTAGTTAGTGACAGATTCCTTACCGCCCCACCCATCCTCCCCGTTCTGCGAACTGATTTCTAGGGTTAAGGACATCCCTTTCAGGGCCCTAGTATTTTTCAGACACCTATGTCAGCTTCTTGCATGGCTCTGCGTTCCTGGCGCGGAAAGTCGTGTACAGAACTGACGTCAGCGCACAGGGGCGGCGTCTAAGTACTGCCCGCGACGTCATCCCAGCGATCACAACGCCGACGACGGACGCGGAGCCGCACGACGCCGTCTACCGACGTGCAAGGGTACTGCTACGCAAAAACTTTCCGGATCCAGCCTGACGCCTGGGGATATTCTAAGGTAAGGAATCTGTCACTAACTACTGTCTCTTACAGATATATTGTTACACAAGTTAGTAACTTGTGCTTTGAGGGGTTTCAGTGTTCACAGATGAGTGGTATTTAGGTGTGGGAGGTGTTTTTAGGTTTCAGGGATGGATGGAATGTAAGGGTTTTGAGGGGTTTTAGGGTTCATGGATGGGCAGACTTTAGGGCTGGTGAGGGCTTTTAAGATTCAATTTTGGGTAGCGGCTGAGGTGGATGGAGTGGAGTTTAGGGTGGTGAGGGGTTTCAAGGATTCAGGGATGGGTGGAGTTTAGATCTAGAAAGGGGTTTTTAGAGTTCAGGGATGAGTAGTTTAGGGTCATGAGGAGTTCTTATAGGTCATGAATGACTGGTGTTTAAGGACGGTGAAGGATTTTAAGGGTTCAGGGATGGGTGGAGTTTGGTGTGTTGAGGTGTTTTAAGGGGTATGGAATAGGTGGGGTTTAGGCGTAGAAAAGGGATATTTAGGGTTCGGAAATTGGTGGAGTTAGGGGTAGTGAGTGATTTTATGATTCAAGAATTGTGACATTTTGGGGGTAAAAAGGTCTTTTAGAGTTTAGGGACAATTGTAGTGAGAGGTTTTAGGGGGCAGCGATTGATGGCGTTAAGCGGTTGTGAGTGATCAGCGATGGATGCTGTTTACGGTTGGTGATGGGCCAGCAAGTAAGCAAGTAATTGTTTGACAATGTAAAAGATAAGAATATGAAATAATTTCCCCTGAAATAAAGCACTGAAATAAATATCTCTGAAAAAACTGTTTACGAAAGGAAGACCTGCAACAAGTGCATTTACGCTTAAAAAGAAAGCATTCAAAAGCCAATTTCGAATCAAAAGACATTCTATGAATTTGTTTCTACGAAAAGGTAAATGCCATTCATTCTGAAAATGTCCAGTAAACTGTTTAGGTGAAATTGTTTCTCAGTAATGGTATTCCATGAAATCGTTTTTCTATGAAATCACATACAACCATAAAATAAGCATATCACCTGTGGGATGGGTTTGTTGTAACATGTATGACCTACATAACCCAAACATATAAAATATATTCTTCCTGAGCTCCAACATGATGGCATTTTATAACTATTCATTATCAACCAGGTTCGGGGCTAGTATATTGGCTGCTGGAGAGGTAAGCTGAGTGTGATATCTCATTACTTTATTCCACCCAATCTCCCAATAAAGGTGATTCGGTCAGTATACCCAATCCAAAGTGAGAAAGAGATAGGAGCAAAGGGGGAAATTAGGTAATGAAAAGTTAATTACTTGGGAGGTACACCCGGTCATATGTCTAGGGGTAGCTGTAATGCGCAGCAAAAATCCTCCAAAGCCCATAATTGAAGGGATATTTACT